>JACGCM010000479.1:1200000-1800000 GCA_014058105.1 Kingdonia uniflora | reverse complement strand
TAAAAATGTACAATTTGAGCAGCCACTTGTAGGTGATGAAAAATAGCATACAAAATTATATATTAAAACTGAAACTAACATACAAAATGTATAAAAAAAAATCGAACAAATTAATGAGTACCTTATTTTGTAGAAACTCAATCTTGGTGCAAACTTCACAATATGGAGGGAGGTGGTCAGGGGATTGAATCAAAAAGAGGTTGCTGCAAACATAGAAAAATCAGGAAACAACTGATGGCAAAAATACATCATAAGAAATCAAGAAACAACTAACGGCAAGAATCGAACGATTTAACAGTTTATATATACCGGGAAAGCCGAATGTCAGAGAGTTTTTCATTGAGATAAACTTGGTTATGGCAGACACCATAAAGTAAAGGCAGAGAGAAATTGATTTCACGGTAGATTGGGCGAAACGGTTCAAAGAAATTGGTTATCCCTCTTAACTTCAAATTAGAGTGAGATATTATGGTAATCAATTATGGGAGAGTTGAGGAGAGAAGAAAGAAGTGAGAGACGTTTAGAGGAGAGAGAGTGAGGGAGTCAGTTACATACGTTTATAAATAAGAGGAAAAGACGGCTTAACCCTTTGAAGGCATTTTATGAGTTAAAAGGAAAATAAGAGGAATAAAAGGTATAAAGTTATTAACGCCACGTCATCTTGTCCTAGTCAACTATTTCGCGCCACGTAGGACAATCGTTGAGATTTATAATATAGATGGAAAAAATTGTAGCACTCATATGTAAGGAGACATTTGAAATTTTAATGCTTTTTCTTCAAGATACTTGGATTGAAGTCAATTTTTGTAAGTTACTGGCTTGTTACCACAAGTTATTTTTAGGTTAGTTGGTTACGTTATTATTTTTAGACGCAAGTATGGGTAGAGAAAGAGGGTGAGCTCTTAGGAATACATTGTATTTTTAGACCTTTACAGATTCATTTAATACAAATTTAATAGGTGAGAGAAAATGCTTGAATGTGGTTTGCAGAGAGAGAAGAATCAAGTTTTGGTGAGGGAAAGTAATCAAGAGGGGAAAATCTTAGTTAATTTAGACTAAACTAACCTCTACATATCTAGAGGATTGAGAGTGTATATGCCTCAAAGTTTAACATGTGCTCCATAGTAATGGGAGTGCTCCATATTGAAATCACTAGTGCCTAAAACTTCCTTTTTTCAAACAATAATTTTAATTAGCCTTTAACCAATATTTAATGCAAAGTAGACACAAACTTACTTAGATGTATTTAAGTGCCTTGAATGATGATCAAACTTTGTAAACACACAACCTCTCTAAATGCACAATTTGAATTGGTCCTAAGAGTGTGCATTTAGATGGTTTCACTGTACATTGGAAATATTTGTAATCATAAACATTTTGGGTGCTGAGTATAACTTGCATGGTGACTCTTTTTTGTCAAGTCACTCAAGGAAGCAAAATCATTCGGTTTGATGTGAAGTATTGCGGTTCATCAGATGTCTCACAACTGCCAATTGCTTTAGACTTCAAGGGAGGGATTTTATCTGAAGTATGTTGTTCGCTATGTAGGAGATCAACCAGTACCAAAATAGCAATGCCGATACATCTTTCTATTATGGATTTGTGATAACAATAATACCTCACTGACTCGATTATGTATGGCCAAAATACATTCATCTTATTCTTAGAGCATCTCCAAACAACCCCCCCCCCCCATCCAAATCCAAATTCAACTTTGGAGTAATCACATAAAAAAGTATATAATACTAAGCTCGGAATCCAGATTCGTAGCGAGGGCCATGCTTCAATGCTCCAAATATAAGTGGGGGAGGGGAGCTCCAAATTAAAGCCAAACACTTAATCATTACGAGACTTTTTAATTATTGCTTTTAGTCCCCAACAAATGATTCCAGACGCTTAGAGCATCCGCAGGAGGGTTTGGGGTGAGTTGGGTTTGCCAACCCACACTCAAACCCGCACCCAAACGTCTCCCAGCAGGCACTGTTTGAGTGTGAGTTTGATGACCTTGCGCTACAGGAACTCAACTGAGTGTGGGGAGCTCACACTCAAAAAAATTGAGTGTGGGGGTGTTTGGATTACCGCGCGGTGTTTTGATTACCGCCGCAATTAAAAAAAAATTATTATTTTATTTTTTTAATGTGTGAGAGAGATGAATAGTGCATGAAGAGAAATGAATACTGCGCGGACTAACGATTACCGCGCGGACTAACGATTACCGCGTGGACTAAATAAAAAGACATAAAAAAAACAAACTCAAACTCGCTGCTGCATGAGAATGGGTGTGAGTTGGGCGTTTTGTGGGCCCCTTGTCAGAGCCCAAACTCCCACTCGCAGCTGCAGATGCTCTTTTAATGATTAAGAGCCTATCCTAAACACACCAAATGATTTATTTTTTTAAAGCTCATATCCAAGTCATTTGGAGCAATGCAAAATTGTTGTTGGACTCCACACCCACTGCTCCAAATCCGAATCTAGACTATTGCCTAAATTCGGATTTTTAGCTTTGAAATCGGGACATCTAGAATCCAATTTCATACATAGATAGGGTTGTCAATGGATCAAACTAGACTAGGATTTGCTATGATTCTAGTCCGATCCTTTAAGTAACACTCTTGGTCCTAACCCGATCCGAATCCTATAGGACTATTAAACTGTGGATCCTAACCCGGTCTGTTAGTAATTTGGCCGATTCTAACCTGGTCCAAACCGATCCGTTAACAAAAAATGACGTTTCTAAAGAGGTAAAATCTTAAAGAATTGTTACATGAAAATTAATTTTTTTACGAACACTCATTCTAAGAAAAACCCTGAACCTTAGTTCACACTTAAATATTTTTTTCTTCGACCTTTACAACGTTGCAAGAAACAAAGGGGAAAAATCCCTCTTGGTTTAAGCAAAGAAGAAAATACTTTATTTTAGGCCATGGGTTACTATTTCAAAGAATATAGAGACAAATTAACCTTCTTTATTATAAGATAATTATTATATATACACCTCTAATATGTATTTTTAACAAATCGGATCTTTATAGCGGATTGGATTTTGGTGGATCCTTATCCAATCTGTTAGCTTATAGGATTGGACCTTAACAGACTTGGTTTTTGTTTGATTTTAAATACACTTGGTTAAAAATGGTTTTATAAAATTAATTATTGGTTATCCAAACTACTCATATTCTATTTTTACTTTAGTCCCACATTGGTGAGATAAATGTATATAGACAGAGATAAAACCCAAGGTACACTTGTAATTAGTATACAAGTAGTATAAGAAGGAGTGTATAGTGGTGAGTGTGTGGGGAGGAGGTTTGAAACCATATCATACATGGACATCACTCGGGCAGCCCGGTAGGGCGGGCCGACTTGAGCTTGGGTACGGAAATAGGCACGGACTCGGGTTCAGGTTTGGGCAATTGGCTCTGGTGGCCCTTGGGACTTGTCTAGGCCTTGTAATCTTTTAACTAAAAGGTCCAAGGACATTTTTGTAAATACAAACTATAACGACTATATTTTAATTAATTTTATAACTCTTGCAATGGACAAAACATTTTTGTAACTCCTGCTCATATTTATTTTGTAATAGTTATATTTATTTTCAAACTTACAAGACCATTTTGTTTATATTAATTACTAGCCATTGTAGAATTTGCCTATTAAAGGGAATGAGCTCCCCGTTATTTTAAACATCGAAAAACACAACTATCTCTCTCTCTAATTTTTTAACTCTCCCATCTTATTTTTGCTTTTATCTAAGATATTGGTGGTACAACCAAAGTACAACGTGATTAGTACCGCCGCGCTTGTTGAGTTTATTGCTCGTTGTATCCTATGGAACAACTGATCGTTACATTGCCGGTACCTCTGGGCAGATCGGGAAATTGTTCCTAAAGAGTGTGCGACCTACACCTCGAGCTTTATACTCTTTCTATTGCAGGTAGAGTTCTAGTTAATTTCCAGTACCAGTTCATTTCAGTACCTACTTCTGTCTAGATTCAGTTAAGATTCAGGGATTCACTATTCGCTCATTATCAGGTGATACTAAGCTATTATTTTCCAATAATTTTAAGCATAATTTATTTTATGATATGGCTTTAATTAGTTGCTTTTGATTTGAAAAAGTATGACTCCAACAAACCTGTGAAGTTTGAAGGACTCAACTTCAAACGATGGAAAAACAAGATGTATTTTTATCTAACCCTTAAGGAAGTCGCTTACGTCTTAGAGGCCGATTATTCCAATGAACCTGTTACTCCTGAGACTGATGATACTGATTTGATTCAGTCTGACTATGATAAGGCCTTAGAGAAGTTTAACGATTTGAAGGAGACAAATTTTAAGTATCGTAATTTCATCCTGAATGGGCTAGCAGATGACTTGTATGACTTCTATTTATAGTCTGAGTCTGCGAAGGCCGATTGGGACGCATTATAGAAAAAATACGTCATCGAGGAAGCTGGCTCTAAGAAATACGCTGCTAGTAGGTACCTTAAGTATGTGATGGTCGACGAAAAGTCTGCAATCCCTCAATCCCACGAACTATAGAAAATCATTCACGAGATAGTATCCGAGAGGATCAAATTTGATGAACAGTTTCAAGTAGCAGTTGTGATTGACAAATTACGTTCTTCTTGGAAAGACTTTAAGAACATACTTAAACACAAATCTTAGGAGTTTTCTATGGAGAGCTTAATTACTTAACTATGAGTTGAGGAGGAAGCAAGAAAATAGGACCAAAAGGATGAAGTACTCGTGGTTCAACCCAAGAGTAAAGTATCTGAAACCTAAGGGTAAGGCTATGAAAGCCAAGGGTAATAGAAACAAATAAAGCTTTTCAGAACAATAACAACAATAAAGGTAACCAGAATCCTAACCAGGGTAGGAACCAGCAAAATCAGCAGTCCAATGGAATAACTCCTATAGTGTGCTTTGTTTGTGGCAAAAGAGGACTCATTGCTAGGAACTGCCAGAATCGTAAACCTATTGGCCAGGTGAACGCGACTGAAGAGCCTTTAGTGGCTATGATCACGGAAGTGAACATGATTGGTGGAACCGATGGATGGTGGTTGGACACCGGGGCTACTTGCCACGTGTACTATGATAGGGATTGGTTTAAGACCTATAAGGATGTTGAAGACCAAAATGTTCTTCTGGGTGATTCTTACACTACTAAGGTGTTGGGAACTGGAGATATTGAACTTAAATTCACATCTGGCCGAGTTGTTATCCTCAAGGATGTGTGGCACACTCTTAGTATGAGGAAGAACCTGGTTTATTGCTCTCTTCTTAACAAATCAGGTTTTCATCAGCCGATTGGATCGGATCAATACATTTTGACAAAGGGGAGAACTTTTGTGGAAGGGATTTGCTTGTAATGGTATATTTAAATTGAGAATTGATAATAATAATATTTCTTCTGCTTACATTATGTCTTCTTTTAATATTTGGCATTCTAAACTTTGTCACGTTAATAAGAAGCTAGTTAACAACATGAGTAAACTTAGATTAATTCCTAAAGTAGACTTAAATGATTTTGATAAATGTGAGCATTATAGTCAAGCTAAGATCACTAAGACATCTCATAAAAGTATAGTTAGAGAATCTCATTTATTAGAACTTGTTCACTCTAATATTTGCGAAATAGATAGTACCCTAACCAGAAATGAAAAAATATATTTTATTACTTTTATTGATGATCACTCGATCTATACTCTGGTATATCTTATGAGGCATAAGAGTGAAGCTATTAATATGTTTAGAACTTATGCTACTGAGGTCAAAAACCAATTTGATAGAAACATTAAGAGATTTCGTAGTGATTGAGGCACTGAATATGATTCGTATGAATATCAAAACTTGTATGAATCTTTAGAGATTATACATAAAACTACAACTCATTATTCTCTTGAATCCAATGGAAAAGCTGAACGTAAAAATAGAATTTTTACTGAACTTATAGTTGCCATTTTTCTTAGCTCTGGTGTACCTAAATATTTCTGGGGTAAAGTTTTATTATCAATATGTTATGTTTTAAACTGTATACCTCATATTACTTTTGATATTTCACCTTATGAAATTTTGAGAAATAGGAAACCAAATGTTAATTATTTCAAAGTATGGAGTTGTTTAGCATATGTATGCAAACCTGATTCTAAGAGGACAAAACTAGAAAATAGAGCTTATGAATGCATTTTTATCAGATATGCTATTAACAGTAAAGCTTAAAGATTTCTTAATATACATTATAATATTATTATAAAATCTTTGGATACAGATTTCTTTGAGGATAAGTCACCTTACAAGTTGAGAGACAGTGGGAGTAGTAGTAGTAGTAATAGTGGAGGTTCTCAACCATCCACATCTTCGACCCCCAGTGTGCCTCGATTTGAGGATCCTATTATTACTCAAGATATTGACTTTAAACTTGGAAGAGGTAAACGAATAAAAAGGGCTAAACATTTTGGTGATGATTTTGTTGTGAACAACTTAGAGTCTAACCCTAACTCATTGCAGGAAGCGTTACTTCTAGTGACGTTGATTTATGGCGTGAAGCCATTGATGATGAGATGGATTCCCTTATCTCTAATGGGACTTAGGAATTAATTGAGTTACATCATGGTAGTCATTTTATAGCAGGGGCAGATTTAGGGGGGGGGGGGGGGGGTTGGGGCGGTCACTCCCCAATAATTTTGTTAAAAAAATACCTATATAGCTATATAATTTTTTAATTTTTATTAAATATGTACATTTTTCTTTATACTAATGACATCAAGGAAAGTTAGCTCAACTGGTAAAGTGAGGAGCTCTTAATCCAAGAGTCTAAGGTCCAATTCTTGATGTCATCAAATAAGAACTTTATTTTGATAAAATTTTAACCTTAAGTTAATCATGTCATTGCCGTAAAAAGCATCGATCTTTTTGACGATAGGAGAAGTTAATCCATATAATTTGCTAGTCAAATATAATATTATATTTGATTAATTTTTAAACTTAAAATACCGTTAAATGGCAAAAAAATAAATTGAGGCCCCCCGATACCCTAATATAATTAATCACACTACCTTCGCCCCCCAAACATTAAATCCTACCTTCGCCCCTGCTCTATAGGTTATAAATGGATATTAAAGAGGAAACTTAAACCAAATGGTACTATTGATAAATATAAGGCAAGATTAGTAGCAAAGGGATATGTGCAAAAGAAAAATGCCTATTTGTTCGACACATATTCCCCAGTTACTCACGTTACTACCATTAGAGTATTATTGGCCGTTGTTGTCATGCACAATTTGATTATCCATATGATGGATGTGAAAGCCACATTTTTAAATGGTGAGCTTGAGGAGGAGCTATATATGGATCAGCCTGAAGGCTTTATGTTACCTAGTCAGGAACACAAGGTCTACAAGCTGAAGAAGACCTTATACGGTCTAAAGAAAGCTCCTAAACAGTAGCATGACATGATCGACCAACTTCTACTTTTAAATAATTTTAAGATTAATATTGTTGATAAATGCCTACATTATAAAGTATCTGGCGATTCCTGCACTATGATTTGTTTGTATGTTGATGATCTACTTATATTTGGTTTTACTCTTGATCTCGTATTAGAAACCAAGAATATGCTTAATTAAAACTTTAATATGAAGGACCTAGGCAAGGCTAGCGTAATTTTGGGCATGAAGATCACACGTACAGATTCTGGTATTTTTCTTGATAAATCTCATTATATTGAGAAGATCTTAAAGAAGTATAACTATTATGAACGTAGACTTGCATGTACTCCTTGTGACCCTCAACTGAAATTACTCAAGAACACAGGAGATGTTGTTAGACAGTAAGAGTATGCAAGTATTATTGGTAGCCTAAGATATGCTACTGACTGTACAAGACCTTATATAGTTTATGTTGTAGGGATTTTTGTAGATTTATGAGTTAACCAAGTTTGGAGCACCGGAATACTATTGAACGAGTTATGCGGTACCTCAAAGGGACCATGAACTTGGGTTTACATTATCAAATGTTTCCGGCGGTCCTTGAGGGATTTAGCGATGCAGATTAGAACTCATTTTCGGATGATTTCAAAGCTACTAGTGGATACATTTTTAGTATCGTTGGCGGGGCAGTTTCTTGAAGGTCCAAGAAACAATCTATTTTAGCTCAGTCGACTATGCAGTCTGAGTTAGTGGTACTAGCTATTGTTAGTGATGAGGCAAGTTAGTTTAAAGAGCTTCTATCTTATGTTCCTTTATGGAGTAGGCCTATATCGTTGATCTTGATCCACTGTGATAGTATTGTTGTAATAGCTAGAGTACGGAACAATTACTATAATGGTAAGAAGTTAGCGATTCCACACAAACATGGCATGGTGAAAGGGCTCCTCACATCGGGTGCTGTGACAGTAGATTTTGTTAGATCGGAGAACAACATTATAGATCCTTTGACGAAAGCATTGTCTCGAGACAAAGTATGGAACACATCGATAGGGATAAAATTTAATCCCATTTTAGAATCAGGTATGGTGGGAACCCAACCTAAATGACTGGAAATCCTAATAAATAGGTTCAATGAGGAAAAAAAACCATATCATGATATTTGAATCATGGAACTTAAGAGTTTTAGAACTCAAAAATTCATCCCGATGTGTATATGTTATGTTTGCATGGCATCCCGCTTCAAGAGTCAGGTTGAGTTTTCTTGAAAACTCTTAATGAGGACTATATCTCATACTTTTAGTAGGGTGACTAGCTACATGAGCACTCTTGATAGACTCGTCGGGGTGATTGTGGAAGTGGGGCCACTTTTAATAAGAATTGGGACTAAATTCTCTAGAGCTTTCACCTATACTAAGATCAAGCACAAGACCGTAATGTACTGGCTATTTTGGAGGTTGCACCAAATAGGATTCTGTGTGGTTTACCTTTGCTACATAAAACCGGATAATGAGTTCAAGACACAGATCATTTATTATTCTTATGTTTTGGGGATTGTCTACTACATAAATGTTTAAGTCTTCGGACACCTCTACTTATACATAGTTTTATATATCTCACTTCGAAACCGTTTTCTTTCGCTAAATTTTTTAAGTGGGGAATTGTTGGATTTTTAATACACTTGATTAAAAATGTTTTTATAAAATTAATTCTTGGTTATCCAAACTACTGATATTCTCTTTTTACTTTAGTCCCACATTGCTGAGATAAATGTATATGGAAAGAGATAAAACCCAAGGTATACTTGTAACTGGTATACAAGTAGCATAAGAGGGAATGTATAGTGGTGAGTGTGTGGGGAGGATGATTTAGACAATCTCATACATGGACATCCCTCGGGCGGCCCAGTAGGCCGGGCTTGGGCGCGGGCACGGGCTCGGGTTTGGGTTCGGGATTGGGTTTGGGCAATTGACTCTGCTTGGGGCTTGGGCTATGCATTGTAAACTTTTTACTAAAAATTCCAAGGAAAATTTTGTAAATATAAACTATAACGGCTATATTTTAATTAACTTTATAACTCCTGCAACTGACAAAACGTTTTGTAACTCCTACCCATATTTATTGCGTAAAAGTTATATTTATTTAATAACTTACAAAACCGTTTTGCTCATATTAATTACTAGCCACTGTAGAATTTGCCTATAAAAGGGAATGAACTCCCCACTATTTTAAACATCGAAAAATACATATATTTTTCTCTATAATTTTTAACTCTCCCCTCTTACTCTTGCTTTCGTCTGAAATATTGCTGGTGAGACCAAAGTACAGCGTGATCAGTACCGCCGTGCTTGTAGAGTTTACTGCTCGTTGTATCCTAGGGAACAATTGATTGTTACACTGCTGGTACCTCTGAGCAGATCAGGAAATTATTCTTAAAAAGTGTGTGACCCATATCTCGAGCTTCACACTCTTTCTATTGCAGTTGCAGTTTTAGTTAATTTCCAGTACCAACTCATTTCAGTACCTGCTTTTATCCAGACTTGGTTCTAAACTTAATTCAGATCCAGGGATTCACTATTCGCTCATTATCAAGTGATACTAATCCATTATTTTATAGCAGTTTCCTAATGGATCTAAAAAAACTGGCCATAAACCTTTAGTAACGGACCGGATCAGACTAGGTTACAGATTTAGCCCTTACCATTGACAGCCCTAGTTGTAGACAAATACCCCTTGGGAATTATAAATATGTAATAACATGGACCCCTTGGTCCTAACTTTTATTCTCAATAAAATATTATGTTCCTCTCACCTTTTTTTGCTCCCTCTCTCCACTGGGTTATTGGCCTCAACACGTTATCAACACTTGGATTGCACTGAGGGAGCGCTAGAAGGAGATAGGTTTTGTTGAAGGGTATAAATTACAGGGGAATCTTTAATCTCTCAAGGAATGTTATTTCCCTATCCTACTGTGATTAGAACACTCCTATTTTTATGATTCTTGGTGAAATATTATGCAAAAATATCCCCACACAGGGGACCCACATTTTTCTATGCAACCTAGTTTTTTTTACTCCATGTAACTTTTAGAGCACTGGATTGGTGAGTTCTCACCAACGAAACCAAGCCAGAGTTGAGGGCGTTAAAATCACGACTCCAACAACCTATTTTTGTGGATAGGAACCCCAAAAACCCAGCCTAGAGTAACTCCTAAAGTGGAAGGAGGAGAAACACCAGACACCCCACTAACGTAAATATCAGTTGTGTCAGTGTTGTCTCCTCGCTGTCAAAAGTTGACCAAAATCGGATTCCACCACCACCGAATGTTTACACCGACCCCATGATAAAAAAACCCAAAGTTTGGTTTCGAACCGACACCAAAAACTGCATGAGATCACACCCATATCCTAACTACCACCAGTTATCAAAAACAAAAGTAAAAATTCTTTTCAAAACCATACGCGTGTCACTGTCAATTTTGACACATGTTATTTTCTTATAAAACTATTTTGTTTTAAATTTATTTAAATTTTTGGTGTAGGAGCACGGTTTTACTAGCCACGAGGTGATAATCTCACTAGCCACAAGGTGGAGAGTCGTTGGACGACTCCTCCAGCAAAAGTAGGAACACTTCGGCTAGCGTCGGCCACGCAGGTCGTCATGCGAGCTCCCTACTGATGATGAGAACGTCTTGGGTAGGAACTCGCCTATCAAACTTAGAGTCATGGTGAACACAACCGATGACAATAAGCGTTAGCACCTCTGCCCATATGGAGATGTAGAGCCTGCGACCCTGAAGGGATACCTTAGGAATTACACAAAAAATGTGAGCAGGGGTACTCTTAGGTCAAACCCTCTCTATAAATAGAGGTGGGATGGTAACATAAATGGGGATCTTCTTCTGTTTTTTTTTTCTTTCTTATTTTTCTTTTTTTATTCTTCTGGTTCCTAGCTGAACACTTCTTCTTCCATTAAAGAGAAAGAGTTTAAGGGGAGAAGCCCAAAGAGAGTTGAGTGGTGCCTTCCTCTAGCAGAACGTATCAAGCCCAAAATGATTATACACTTATTGTTGTCCCTAAGAAAAATCACTGGACTACAATTGGCGCCATCTACATTTACACCTTTAACCTTTATCTAAACCGAGCGAAGATGGTGGTTTCTACACGAAACCAATTGCAAGAGCAAGCTATGGCATAGATGCAAGCTGCGTTGCTACAGTTATAAAAGTAGATGTCCACTAAGGATGACCAAATCCGCCAACTCCAACTGGCCAATGATAAACTACGTGACACTCTCGTCGCAGGACCTCAACCGCTGCCTTGTGGCCCAGCGGTATCCACT
Source organism: Kingdonia uniflora (assembly GCA_014058105.1). Taxonomy (NCBI): domain Eukaryota; kingdom Viridiplantae; phylum Streptophyta; class Magnoliopsida; order Ranunculales; family Circaeasteraceae; genus Kingdonia; species Kingdonia uniflora. The sequence goes on along the minus strand of JACGCM010000479.1, from coordinate 1,788,232 downwards.
TCTGTCAGCGAGTCTACACCCCACGAAGCAGTACCCAATGGCGGTACTTTTCCCCCAGTCTATGGGTCGGTATAGGAACACCAGCCCACGCCAGTTCACCACTCATACCCGTCGCCTCGAGGACCGCCAGTACCCCCGGTCATCCCACACCCTCCTACACCATAACCCCCCTGCACACCATTTGATTGGCCCACCTCAGCAACGACCAAATCACCAAATTAACCGCAATGACCTGCCGCCACCTGGTCGTTACGCCTTACAGTACGCGAAATGCGATATCCAACACCCGTAGCAGACTTTGGAGCCTAGCATGGTAAAGGCTATGCAAACCCCCCACAGTAGCACCAACCGTACAACCCTGATTGAAACATCCATATTTGGAGTTTGTTTCATTTCGTGTCTAGTTTAGGTGTCAGCACTATCTCGTGGTTACTCGTCGTTAGAGATTGAACATGGAGCGACTATAGCTAGACTAACACTGAATAGGTACGTGGGTTTGTACCTCTTCGCTAAAAAATATCAAGCCATTTATGTTTTACAAAATGTCAGAAAGAAAGTAATGTCTTTTGATAAAAATAGGTCTCTTTTCAAACATGTTTTCATTTTGTTCGAATAAGATCTTGTTCGAATAAGAGTTAATATCTATTCAAACATTTTAACTTAGAACTATGTTTGCTCGAATAGAATTTTGGTCATGTTCGAATAAAATTTGTTTTGTTCGAATAGAATATTTATCTGTTCGAATACATTATATGGGAACTTAGTTGTTCGAATAGACTTTTTCTCTATTCGAATAAATTACCTCAGAACTTTATTTGTTCGAATAGGATCTTGGTCCTATTCGAATAAAAATTGTTCTATTCAAATAGAAATTGTTCTATTCAAATAGACTTTGTCTCTATTCGAACAGAGGTCGGGTTTTTCAGTTTTTCTATAAAAGACTTCATTATTATTTTGACTTTATCTCCTCCAAAACCTAATTTTTCGAAAACTTGATATTTAGAGAGGAGAGAGATTTTAACGAGCGATTCAATGCAAAGTAAAGCTCAAATTGAATCAATTAGAGATTTAGAAAACCTAATCTTAAATTAAAAGGCTTGTGAGTTTCAAGCTTGGATATTTTGATGTGAGATTGAAGCGAGGCGTTGCGAGAACGTGAAATTGATTGTAAGGAGTTCAATTAGAATAGAGGTAACCACGGGGATGTGCTTATTGAGTCTGTTAGTAATTGGATTCTTGTAATTTTGTTTGATATTAGATTGTTTAGCTGTCGGGCGATTCGGCAGTGCCCTGTAGGTTTTTCTCCTGTGAAAGGTTTTCTACAGGGTTAAAATTCTTTGGTCTTGTGTTTAATTTCTAATCGCTTGCAGACACTAGATAATCGAATAACTTTGATTTAGGTTATGGTTAGATTATTAATTCAAAGGAATTCGGATTTATTGATTCTGACCTAAATTAATCAAAATCGGTTAATCTCAAGTGATTATTTATTTTACTGATGACCCCTCTTACCCACTTGGGCATTGCTACAGACCCTACAATGAAGGACATCTAGCCTACAACCACCGATTTCACAAGCGGTACCCCGGCACGCCTCCATACAAACCACCATACGAGCAGTTCCACGATAGCTACTACGATGAGACATCCACTAGAGGTGGGGTCGCAACAAGACGAGACGCCGACATAATCGACCAACTACCATTAACGGCCACATATGTGGAGGCACAAATCAAAAATATGCAAGGTAATGACCCTACCAAGTGGTTAACCAAGGATACCCTCCGCCGGATCCATAACACACCTTTTACCGTGGTCATCCGGAGTTACGTCCCGGGCCAGAGCTACTCCCGACAGAAGATAGAGGCCTTTATCGGGAGTCAAGACCCAGACCAAGACCTCACCAAATTCCAGTACAACATCAACTTATAGCATCGAACTGACGAACACATGTGTCACCTATTCTCCTCGGCCTTATCTGACGGAGCCCTCACCTGGTTCCAAAGCCTCAAACCTAACTCTATCTCTACGTTTGAGAAACTCCTGCTAGAATTCATCGAGAAGTACCTACACAACCAGCAATCCAAGAAATAGTTAGCGGAGCTATTTTTTTGAAGCAATAGGTCGGCGAAACCATCGACTCCTTCCTCTCAAGGTTTAAGAGCGAGTTTACCCTCATTGAACGTGTCGACACTCCGACCGCCTATCTCACTTTCATGGGCGCCTACCTTCCCAGTTTTAAACTTCGTGAGGCCTTACACATGAAGCGATCCAAAATATTTGAGAACCTTTATGAGAAAGTACAAAAATTCTAGAACGTGGAAGCTGACAATCGAGCATCCACTTCACAAATAACTGCTCTACTCAGTACCAATTCTTCCCCCTCGCCTGTAGCTCGTCCGAAAACTTTTGAACACTCATGGGACACGCGCAATCAGCAGCGCGACCTTGACAACAACAGGAATAAAAGATTCATGGGGCGAGATCCTCAAGATAAAACTGAGACCCCATGGAATGGAAGACTAAAAGCCCCATGCTGGGAATGGTATGATATAATAAACATGACTAAGACATGGTTCCGCCAAGAACGACCTTGGTGAACCTCCTTATCATCATCAAGAACGACCCTGACTATAGGAAACTGTGTCCCAAGCCTGGCCACCACGGACGCCCATACTACGCACACCAGGACATCCATGACCACACGACTGAAGAATGTTATGATCTAATAAACATGACTGAGACATGGTTCCGCCAAGGGCGTTATACCCAATACCTCAAGCGACCAATCCCACCTGCAGACAAACTCCCTTGTAGATCCCTTAAATAGTCATCAATGACCATCCAGGCATAGGGGCATGTAGCAGTGTGTGAAATGATCCTAGGGGATCTCAATAGAACACCATCACATAAGACAATTTCCAACTCCACGAGGCAGTGTTATCGCCTTAATAAGAACTAACGAACGGCTTACAACATTGAGGCGGGACCCGAGATGTAGTATGAGCAGGCCATTTATTTTATGGACAACGACCTTGGCTCAGTCTCCCATCTGCATGATGATGCTTTAGTCATTTGGATTGTGATCGGGGGTGTCCTCATTAAGTGTATGCTGGTAAACTCTGGCAGTAGCGCCAACATCTTGTATTATGATGCCCTCATGAAGATAAACATACAAGATTTCCTGGAACTATCTAAAATAGTGATTTCAGGTTTCAACGGGCTTACTGAATAGGCTATGGGAGAGCACGTCACTCAGGTATAGGCCGGACCAGTCGTGGTACCCACCACGTTCGTCGTCCTCAACAGCCATAATCCATTGCAATGACATCCTGGGATGCGACTGGATCCACTCTATAAAGGCAGTCCCATCTTCCTATCATCAGGTAATACGCTTTCCCATAAAATTTGGCCCATAGCAAACACGAGACTACCAAATTGGACTCGTATTTGTTACGCTAACTCTCTAAAAAAATTGATGGACAGTGAGAACTCCAAGAAAAAGGGGAAGAGTATCGTCATTGAGAACTAGCAACAAATAGGAAACGAGCTCATGGTGGTGGACTCGTACCCCATTCCTCACCGCCCCAACATGGAAATAAGCACAGATGCATAGCCCTCTGATAAGAATGATGCAGCTATAAGCACAATCAGCAGAGTCTGGACACCGCCTTTCATAAAGACGATTGATAAGATTAACCTCGACGTCCCCATGAGAACAACCTATATTGGTTCCCTGTTGGCAGGTGATGAGGGCTCAGACCTTATAACCCTCCTTCTACAGTATAAAGATATATTTGCATGATCATTCTACGAAATGTCAGGCATAGATCCCGACGTGGTCTGTCACCACTTGCACGTTAACGACAAAGCTACCCCCGTCAAGCAAAAACCCCAACGAACAGCCCCAAAGTTACGGGGAGCCATAAACGATAAGATCCAAAAGTTACTACAGGCAGGATTTATCAGACATATGGCCTGCCCACATTGGCTAATCAATATCGTGGCCGTCCCTAAGAAGAATAGTAAAGCGCTGGCCTCTATCAATTTTACCGACCTCAATAGGCACTGTCTGATTGATAGCTTACCTATGCCCCTCATCGCCAGACTGGTATATTCCATGGCCGGACACGGGCGGTTGTCTTCATGGACAGTTACTCCGAGTAACACCAAATCCCATTGGCCACCGAGGACCAGAAGTGCACATCTTTTACCACTGAGCATAACCTATATTGTTATACTGTCATGCCCTCTAGCCTGAAGAATGCGGGATCTACTTACCTGCGCCTAGTCACCGCCATGTTTGAAGACCAATTGGGGAAGACAGTTAAAGTCTACATTGACAACATGGTATTAAAAAGTAGGTTGCGCGCTGACCATCTAGCCGACCTTGAGACCGCTTTCACAAAACTGCAACACTATAAAATACGACTGAACCTCGAGAAGTGCAGCTTTGGTGTCTCCACAGGGAAGTTCCAGGGGCACCTAGTTACTCAATGAGGAATAGATGCCAACCCTGATCAGATCTGTGCCCTCACCTGTATGCCCTCACCACGAACGCTGAAGCAAGTTCAAGTCCTCGTGGGAAAAATTGCCGCACTCGGCAGCTTTATTTATAAATCCTTCTATAAATGTCGTCCACTGTTCCAATGTATCTGTGAGAACAAAAAATGTCAATAAAGCGACGAGTGCGAGGTAGCCTTTCTGGACATATTGCGATACTTGGCCACCCCCTAATCATCAATGCACCAAAGGAACACAAGCTATTGGACTTGTATTTGGGGAACACAGATGAATCTATTAGCGCAATCCTAGTCCGAACGGACAATAAAACTGAGAAACTGGTATACTTCATCAGTAAAACCCTCATGGGAGCGGAGCTGCAGTACTCTACAGTGGAAATACAAGCCCTCGATTTGGTGTATGCATCGGAGAAACTACGCCCGTACTTCCAAGCCTACAGAATCAAGGTCATCACCACCTAACTATTATGAGAGGTATTCACAAAAAAGGATAAGACCCCCCGCATCGCGAAATGGGCAATCACTCTAGGGGAATTTGACATACGCTTCAAGCCAAAGATCGTTATTAAGGGACAGGCCATCGCCGATCTCCTCGCTGATCTCTCCATTGATGATAATAATTAAAAAAATGAGGAGGACGACGACCATATCCCTCATCTAGATGATCTCGAGCTAACATACATAAAGGGGTGGTGACTATACACAGATTGGTCATTTAACGTGGGTATTTCGGGATTGGGGATAGTGTTGGTCACTCCTACCGATGAAAAAAATCAAGAAGGCCATACGAGTCAGCTTCCCCCTTAGTAATAACGAGGTAGAGTACGAGGCGCTATTATGTAGGGTGGATTCAACGTTGGCCCTAGGCGCAGAAGAAATTTGTATCTTTACCGACTCGTAGCTAGTTGCTAGCCAGCATAGCGGGATGTTCTAGGCCAACGGCAGAATGTCCAACTATATGGAAATCCTAAAATAATGACTCAGCAAGTTTAAAAAGGTCAACCTTAAGCATATTCATCGCGGTGAGAATAGGCACTCAAACGCCCTCGCATACTTAGCAGGAATCATCGGCGACCGGCTCAGGGATATTTAGGTGGAGATCCTTAATAAACATAGCGTACTAGAGCATACAATAATGGCCATGCAACCCGATAGCCCAGTCACACCCTCGGACAACGATTGGTGCCAACCATTTCTTTACTTCCTCGAAGAACACCACATTCTCCCCATTGACTGGTCGGCCGCCGAGAGCCTCCGAAAAAGAGCAAGAAAGTACACAATCATTAATAATAAACTTTACCAAATGAGCCTATATGCTCAATACCTCACAGGTATCACAGGGGAATAGGTAAAAGTGGTCATCGTAGAAATCTATGAAGGCGTCTGCGGGGCGCACACAGCGGGTCAATCCATGGCTGACCGAGCTTGAACACAAGGGTTGTAATAGCCAATAATCCGATGAGACTTCATAGCATATGCACAAAAGTGTGACAAATGTCAATTCCACGTGCACCTTATCCATGCCCCTACAATTGACCTCCATACAGTCTCTAGCCCTTGGCCATTCGCAAAATGGTGATTAGACATAGTTGGCGCACTCCCTAAGGCGAGTGGGAGACAAAAATGGTTACTGGTTGCGATAGACTACTTAACCAAATGGGTCAAAATAATACCCCTCACTCATATTAGGGAGGAATAGGTGATCACCTTCTTATGGAGTACATTATCACATTGTTTGGCTTCCCCGCAGTTTTGATGATCGACAGCAGTATACAATTCATGGGCAGTAAGGTCGCCAAATTTGTTCGACCTGATAACATCAAAATCCTACCCTCCAGCCCCAGATACCCCCAGAGGAATGGACAGACCGAGGTCACAAACAAAACAATAATTGATGGTATGAGTAAATGGTTGGACGCAGCTAAAGGTCGATGGGCCAACAAGCTACTTCACGTGTTGTGGTCCTACTGCACAATGCCACGTAACTCCGTTTATACTCATCTATGGCTCTGAAGTAGTACTCCCTAGCGAGATCATTACCAATACTATGAGATCCATGATTATAAGCAGTGAGATCAATGAATGAATTCTCGTATAGAACCTCGACCTGATAGAAGAAATTAGAGAGGAAGCCTCCTCCCGCATGCTTAGGTATTTGGGGACACTAAAGAGAAACTATAACAAATGGGTGTGCCCTCGGGAGTTCTGCGAGGGGGACTACGTCATGAAGAAAGTCTTCCCTACAGCTCACAATCATAACAAAGGCAAACTCCAACCTAATTGGGAAGGCCCGTGCCTCATTTCCCGCATGGTCGACGGAAATGCTTACTATCTATTGAATAGTGATGAAGAGGAGTACAAATCCTCCTGGAACACAATGAACCTTCGTAAATGAAACTAGTATCACGACAATACGTGTACACTAAAATATATGTTTTTAATTCTAGCATCACACTTTACTCACCATACTGGGTGCATTGTTGAAGTAGAACATTCTCACAACTACGAGAGTCATTTTTTGAAGTAAAAATGCACTCACCATACTGGGGGCATCGTTGAAGTAGGATGTCCTCGTAAATACGAGTGTCATTTTTTGAAGTAAAAATGCACTCACCATACTGAGGGCGTCCTTGAAGTAAGACATCCTCGCAAATACAAGAGTCATTTTTTGAAGTAAAAATGTACTCACCAGACTGGGGGCATCCTTGAAGTAGGATGTCCTCACAAATACGAGAGTTGTTTTTTGAAGTAAAAATGTACTTACCATAATGGGGGCGTCCTTGAAGTAGGACATCCTTGCAAATACGAGAGACATATTTTGAAGTAAAAACGCACTCACCGTTCTGGGGGCGTCGTTAAAGTATAACGTCCTCGCAAATACGAGAGTCATTTTTTGAAGTTAAAATACGTTCACCATACTGGGGGCGTCCTTGAAGTAAGATGTCCTCAAAAATATGAGAGAAGTTTTTTGAAGTAAAAATGCACTCACCATACTGGGGGCATCCTTGAAGTAAGACGTCCTCGCAAATTGGGGAGTCTTTTTTGAAGTAAAAATACACTCACCATACTGGGGGCGTTCTTGAAGTAGGACGTTCTCACCAATACGAGAGTCATTTTTTTTTAGTAAATACGTACTCCCCATACTGGGGGCATTCTTGATGTGGAATCCCCTCGCGATAGGGCATACATAGTCCTATAAGAACAACTAAAAAAATTGTTAGGCACTTTGTGTCTTTATTACGAAATGACTACGCGTACATAGTCCTACAAAGACTACTAAAAAAGTTGTTAGACACTTTGCGCCTTTTTCACAAAATGACTACGTGTACGTAGTCCTACGAGAACTACTAAAAACGTTGTTGGACACTTTGCGCCTTTATTACGAAATGACTATGCGTACATAGTCCTTCGAGGGCTACAAAAAAAAATTGTTGGGCACTTCGCGCCTAACTATCTCTCTAAGGTCACTGAAACGACTACATGTACATAGTCATACGAGGACTACTAAATAAATTGTTGGGTACTTCGCGCCTAATTGCCTCTCTAAGGTTGCTAAAATGACTATGAATACATAGTCCTACGAGGACTACTAAAAAAGTTGTTGGGCACTTTGCGCCTAACTGTTTCTCTAAGGCCGCTGAAACGACTATGCATACATAGCCCTATGAGGACTACTAAAAAAGTTATTGGGCACTTCGCGCCTTTATTACAAAACAACTACACGTACATAGTCCTATGATGACTACTAAATAAGTTGTTAGGCACTCTGCGCCTTTACTACGAAACGACTACGCGTACATAGCCTTACGAGGACTACTAAAAAAGTTGTTGGGCACATCATGCCTTTATTACGAAATGACTGCACGTACATAGTCCAATGCAGACTACTAGAAAGGTGTTGGGCACTTCATGTCAAACTGCCTCTATAAGGTCGCTATAGCGACTACGCATACCTTATCTTACGAGGACTACTACATAATTTATTGGGCACTTTGCACCTAACTGTCTCTATAAGGTCGCTATAGCGACTACGCTTGCCTAGTCCTACGAGGACTACTAAACATAATTGTCAAAATGATCGCACAATTCTCTTTCATTTCCACAATAACAATTACAAATGAGGAACATAACAAAGCAAAACCAAAACTGATACATTGTAACATCTTACACAACAGGGACATGGCCTCTCCCAACTCTTATAGCCTGGACCTTCGATGCTGGACTCCCTCACGTTCTATAGGGCCATGACCCTAAGAACAACTGTGCGGCTTAGCAAGGTCATCACTTGGTCTCGAAGAATAGGATACCATAACCAATACTTTTGTTACATTTTCCTCTCCCCCTCTGGCAGAGATGAAGGGTCGACATACGCCCACTCTAGTGGCTTCTCTGCTATCCCATGATGACCATAGTACATCTGGGTGTAGAAGTCCACCTACACGGCCACCCGAGCTTTGAAACATACTTGCGATCGGATATGTATCTTCTTGTAAGCAAACCAGACACTCAGGTTGTAACTTTAAACAGTGGTTACACCTCAAATACTCTAAACCCCCTCTTATAGGCCCTAAGAGAGGATGCACCTAGCATTTATTTGGGTGCTTCCCAAGTACCTATTAATTTATGTGGGGAACCCCAACAACCCCTATGATTAATTACTATGCCTAATCAAGCCACCGTTCCACTTCTTCCAAGGCGGTCTCAAGCGCGCTTTAAGTTATGTGCAACACCCAACGATCATTTATCGCAGTAGTCCTGGGCCCCCAGCTCATAGCGCAAGGGTTACCGTTACAACCATGAAGCCTCATCCATCGAAGACCAGTGCAGCACTCGTACATATTTCACCTTACTGAAACACAGGTCGTCTCTACGAGCATGGAGCCTAATCTCCCGAGTCTTGGCTTTACTTTGGTGAGTACCAACGAGACTATTCGCCAAAAAGTAAATTCGTAGAAAACAAATAAGTACGAGCACGGAATCCTTAACACTCTACAGAAACCAAACGCTTACTAAAATTCACAGAAAAGAAATATATTGTTTTACAAAGTACATGGCCACGAAGAGCCCCAACAAACAAGTACACCATAACCACCATGGGCTTATTAAAAAAATTTGCACATTGCCGCAATGGGATTTAACACATAACACTCTGATTCTACTTACGGTTGGCAGTTGGTTCAGTGGCCGCTGCATCCTCCTCAGCCAGCTAGGCTTCCTCCTCGGAAGTGATGTACATTTGGATATCCAGGGTACTGGACCTTGTTGTGTAGAATATCTCAAGTGTCGCATCTCGGGCACGTCCTGGGATTTCCAAAGAATGAGAAGGGGCGGAGCCGGCGTAGCAACCAACCATTCGGTGGATAAGCAAAATTCCTTCTCAAGACGCGTCATGCCCCCCCCCCCCCCCACTAGCTCTTCCACACGATCTTATAGCTCGTCGGCCACCTGCTTATCCCCCATAAGCTAGTCACAAAGTACTTGCTCGCTTGCCTCCTTCTCCAGTGCCAGCGTCTTTAGTCGTCCATGCGTAGCCTCTAGGTCCCCCGCGAGCTGCAACTTCTCCTTACTGAGTACTTTCATTTGTTCTTCGAGTCCTGCAGTCGCACTTACCACATGGGAGGCCAGCCCGCAGTCCACGGCCTCTTGAACGGGCCCCTTATGATGGGCCTAGATGTCTATGAGCCGAAGCTCTAGCTCCATGTTATGATCGACCAAATTCTCACCACGTAGCAACGCGGCTTCAAGAATGAGGGTGCACTGCATGCCACAAAAGCAACTAGTTAGATAGCAACAAAAGAGACTAAAAACATAAACGCTAAGTAAATCCTTACCCGCATGGTTGCCACGACCGCTATACGACAAGCCCGAGGATCATCAAGCGTCTCAGCCAGACGAGTTTTCTCTTTATCCTTGTAAGCGGTGCTCTACACCTCCCCCTCTGACAAGCCACCAGAAAATAGCTTCCCGCTACCCATCGAGTGGGTTACTTCCTCCACGAATGACTGGGAGAGGGGTTCCTTTCTCCTTCCCAAAGAGTATCTATGTCCTCGTTAATGAGACATGCAGGCATAACTTTCTACCATTTAGTCGCCGGGGTATTCTTCTCCATATGAGTACTGACACCCCCAAGACTGAGACTCAGCCTAGCCACCAAAGGCGCCTCTTGCGATGAGCTGGCCACATCCTTCCCCATCGCAGAATAACACTGAGGCTTCATTCCCATACTCTCTATTGACTTGTAGTTGTGAGCACTCTGTGTAAAAATAGTTTTACTCACAACACGTAAATGCGGCTCGCTGTACTTCTGCGCTGACCAATACTTATCCGAGTCAAAGGTCCCATCCAGGATATTTGTCAGTACCTGACAATTCTTATTCTTATAACCTAACAAACGCAACTGAGAATTCTTATACGTCACCTTGGAGAGCGTCGCACCTACATGACAACGGGCAGACATTTAGACAGTACGTATAACATATATGACACATAAGCATTGTATATAATAGTAATAAGAGTTACACCGTACACTTGGTATTAAAAATGTTATGGCATAAGCAGCAATTGGGCCCGTCGTTAATGTCAAAAGCACTGGTCACCAAGATTGGATGGCAGCACCAATAGTTACAACTGGTAGGTAACTTAAATATCTTTGGCTCGTCGGACTTTCAAGCTTTGTAATACCAGTACATCCACTCAAGAGTATAGGTGCGCATGACATTCTAGTACCTCAGTTAGTCCTCACCCTCTTTGACAAGGGCTGCCTTGGCTGCCACCACTCCCGCCTTGGCTGTAGTTCACGTCTGCCGCCCCTAACGACCCACTCTTGAGCGCGAACGAGTAGCGCGCGGTGATACGGGCTTGTCTAATGCCCCGACCTCTCTAACCTTATTCTCTGTGCCTTTGAGGACCACATCCCACTGGCGATGATAGTGCCTCATCTTATAAGTGACCAAAATATCATAACAACCCACGCTCTAATAAGGCGATACTGATTGATTGATCAATCGGCACCCCGTCATCACTTGGTAAAAGTTACCATTTATCTGCCCCAGCACCCGGCCAAATAAATTTAAGCATTTTTTTGTCAGGTCATCCAACGGGAACCTCAAGCCCGCATCGAACTGCTCATAATAGATAATGTACTGATTGGTCACCAATGTCTGACAATCCAGCCAAATCTACATATTGCTGCCACTGGCCCTCTCTCACTCATTGATCACATCTAAGTACTCTATCTTTATCCCAACACTCTCATACTTGGCTAACGAGCCAGGCAACCTCCACTCACTGGGGTAAGGTCAAAAGTTTTTGGAGTTACCCCTTGTACGACCACTAATGATGGCCTCGTTAACCACATCTCTGGACACTCTCCCACATGCCATAAAATCCAAACGCGCATCAGCCTCTAAGACATGAGGGACCGAGGAACCCGCCTCGTGATCATGCCTACCCTCCCATTTCACGGGTATAGTACAAGGCAGTATGGCCGCAGACCCCTCCGTCAATGACTCATCACCTGAGGAAACCATCCATCGTCTCGGTCTTCCTAACGTCGGGGTGCACAGACTCGTGCTCGGTGCTTGGACTTCCCTATACGATCTAGGTGCAAATATCATAATCAACCTAAAGTATGAAGGGCATAATGGTCATGTAGCCAACTAGGGCACCTCAGGGACCTACTGCCCCTAAGCCCTTACCCGGCCTTACGCGACCGCCACCCTAACTATGACCCCACGATGGGAAATACATGATTCACCCCAGAGTCATAGTTGACCCACCTCAGGTCACTCTTGCAATCTCATAACGACACACAACCGCAACATCGCTGACATCGCAACCGGTTTGTTCAAATTCTTACCAGTCAGAGACAGTACCGAACGAGAAACATAGCTAAACCTAACAAGCAATTGTGATTTATACTACAAATCAAATGAACTAACTAGAAAAATCACAAGTACTACCAATGTGTACTGATGGACAACTTACGGCCAAACGGATCGTCATGCCCAACAGAGATTTCGAGCAAAGGCAGCGCTCCATGACCACAAAAAAAAGATTTTAAACTAGCACTGAGATTACAAACAATAGCCACCAAAGTTTTTCCCAAATCATAGTAGTTCTTATTATATAAGGGTACACGGGGAGGCGGTTGTAATTATTGTCGAACCCACTACAATGATGGGATACGTCGCCAGCAGCAGCGGCAGCTACCGTATGCCACACATTTTTTCAAATATTAATTATTATTCTCCTTTCCCAAGGTGGTGATAGGTATGATATCACACAACTCCTAATACAACGACCGAGCAATATGCGACCATACCACCTCAGCTTTCCCTCACTACGGGCAAGACCTGAGGGGGAGCAATTGTAGGAGCATGCTCCCACTAGCCACGAGGTGGAAGGTCGCTGGACGACCCCTCCATCAAAAGTAGGAACACTCCAGCTAGCGTCGGCCGCCCGGGTCATCATGTGAGCTCCCTGTTGATGACGAACAAGTCTTGGGTAGGAACTCGCCTAACAACCCCAGAGTCATGGCAAATACAACTGATGGCGACAGGCATTAGCCCTTCTGCCCACGTGGAGATGTAGAGCCTACGACCCTGAAGGGATACCTTAGGAATTATATAAAGTACGTGAGCATGGGCACTTTTAGGTCAAACCCTCTCAATAAATAAAGGTGGGAAGGTAACCTAAAAGGGAATCTTCTTCTTCTTCTTATGGTTCCGAGATGAACACTTCATCTTCCTTTAAAGAGAAAGAGTTTAAGGGGAGAAACCCAAAGAAAGTCGAGTGGTACCCTCCTCTAGCGGAACATATCAATCCCAAAATGATTATACACTTATTATTGTCCCTGAGAGGAATCGCAGGACTACATTTAGAAAGAAAAAAAAAACTAATTTTTTTTTTAAACCGCATGGCATCAGCAGTTTGACCCAAATTTTTGAATTCATAAAATGAAAAAAATATGTGCATGAAAATGACTTCATAGGGGAACACATGTGCCCCATGATATCAACATGATGCTAGATGCATGTAAGAACATATGTGTGGGTATAATAGGCCATGCACAATGATATGCACATGGTGAATAGACACATGTACAATGCCTTCGGCATATGTACATTCAATAAATGTCATATGTACCCAAAAATACAACATACGACCATTACTTTTAGCACGACCAAAAATAAATACAAGTGAAAAATGGTCAACCTGACCCATAGATGACTTTCACTTCGACTTAGACCAACCCAGACCGGTTCTAGTAGATCAGGAACGAGCATTTAGGCCCATTATCGATCCACATACGATCAGTTTTAACGAAAAATCATAGCAAATTCGCATAAAATGACGAAAAATCACAAAAAATTGTAAATAATTGTGAAACCTTATAGTATATTAAAGACTTGACCCATATTTTCAGAAAATTAATAATAGTTACTCTATGCATATTTTCAAAAATTAAATACCTTATTGCATGTTATATTATATATAGTATTAGACGTATACTATAAGAGCATCCTCAGCAGCTAGGTGCACCCTGACGTGGCAGGTAGATTTTGAAATCCACCCTCTTTTCCACCCAAATTGTCTCCCAACAGCTAGGTGAATACCTGGCGTGGCATACACAAAATTCATCCAAGGGTGGATTTTCTACCCTGTGAGTGGATTTGGGGTAAATTTATGCCACGTGGTTCAGAAGAGCGTACAACCTTTGTGCGTGGTTCAGAACAACGCTTACACTATTCACTACTAAGATTAAAACACATGTCATTTATCCAATGGCTCTCATTGCGCGCAGTTCTAAAGTGCGCGTATACCATCAAAAAATTATGTGGTATTTTCCTATTGGCTGGTAGTTACGCACAATTTAGAAGTGCGCTAAGTGTGGATGGCTGAGATTATGCCACGTGGATGTATCTGGGACGTTCATTCTTGCGCACAGTTCTGAAGTGCATGGGGCGAATTCACATTATGGTGGATTGAAAATTGTTGGGGGGTGGATTGGGGTAGATTGGATTCACCCTGCTTTTGGACGAATCCATTCACCCAACTGTTGTGAATGCTCTAAGAGCATGTTAGTGCTATCAATAAGATATTCCCTTATACATTAGTAGTTATACATGCTTAGAAATTAACAAAGAACTTAAGGGAATAAAAGTAAGGAAAGCAACATAAACATTGTACAATATATATCACTATGAGTCACCAGGTATATGGAAAATCCTGGATGATTGAAAGCATTAACGACTTCCAAATTCATGACAGAATTTTATCACCTTAGTGATATATTGAAAATGTACTAGATATACAAGTACCAGTAAAAGTATCATTTCTTTGAATTTTTCTCAGTAAAGAAATGGGATAATATACTCACCACAATTTTTTATTATGGAAACAGATGGTTCCGAAGATTTGTGCATCACGAGAAGACTTAACTTCTTGGAAGTTGATTATCTCTCCCAGGCAGCTATAACTTGAAATCGTCACTACACTGAGAACATTGGACTCCTGGCGGTTATAGATCCTCAGACAAGTCTAGATGAGATGCATACAGGTTGCATAGATACCACATGGTATCAATCATGACTGTATCCCATTCCTGGGATAATTTATGGATGCATCAACCCTTTGGTGCCCATCGTAGTTTATCAGACTCCCATTGTCAAAGACCTGAAGGAAAAATTCTTCGATGACTTTCGATGGAGTGGCCCCTATCCCAAACTATTGATACGAAGACACAGGCAATATGAAGTGTAATATCGTAGAAATCCTGCTATTATGATGTAGTCTCTCAAAACCCTAATCGTATCACATCCAATTTGTTGTTGTACTGGTTGTGGCAAATTGTACCCATGGACCTTGATTTGGAAGATCAACATGTACATCTTTGGCCGTACTCAAATCCCTGATGATTTTGGGATAGAAGGTTTGTTCTTATGTGAACCATCAAAGATCCCAAGTTTCTTCAGGTAGACCTAAATCATCACTATAAAAGGTGATTAGGTCGTTTTCATGTTTTTTTGTAGATATGATGTACATTATTGTATTTCCCTTTTCCGTAACTATGTAAAAGCCTAGATCTATACTTAGAAAGTTTGTACATTTTGTACAAAGTTGTTTTAATTTACATATACTTTATTAGATAATTGCATAGTAAAATAAATTTATAAATACTTACTATAGATTTACGATTACTGCAACATATGACAAGCTCAAGTTTTCCTAGCTTGATATGGGGTAATAGAATGGAGACCTTGATAAAACAAGACTTTATTAGCCATACCATCCATTATGTTGCTCACTTATAATATGATCATTTTAAAGGGAATGACACTAACAATAAAAGAATAAAAGTATTGATCATTCTTTTGCATCATTTGTGTGAAGGACTCAGAAATGGATATCATTTTGTCAATAATCCTAGAACACTTTGGGATATTCTCTCATTGTGTTTTAAAAGGATGTGTCAGAAGGGAAAAAGTCATGGTCGATCCCTCGACCAAAAATTTTCCCCATTCAAGTAAAGTTCACTAGACAAGTCTAAGAAGTACGAATATTCTTTCCATACTATCCATGACCAACTCCACTACACTGCCACTCTACCTGATGCACCTCTATACCAGAGTGAGATTGTAGCAAAGTTTACAAGGTATGTTGACATATTTGCAGATATGCTCACCTTATAAAAAACTCTTGGCATAACAACACCAACACCAACACCTGCCAAACACAATTTGGACAACATGACAAGAATGTCACCTAGTATAAAATTAGGAAAAGAGAGAAATCTTCAAAATTTTCTCCCAAATGGTGTTCACACTAAGCACATGATTGCCAAGGCAATGCAACAAGCAGCCTTGCGAACTCTAAATGTGAGTTCGCAAAATAGCTCATAATAAGAATGATAGAAAATTCATATATCACATCTGCGGACGAGTTGGTCATAAAGCCATCAACTGCTGGGCATCTGTGAGAACACCACCAAAGTTCTTCCACCAAAAGCAGAAGAAACTTGACGAACTTCTCACCAATGAGAATGATGATGCAGAGACCCTATGACCATCTACCCGCGAATAAGTAATATGTTGCCATAATCACATAATTTTAGTATTCAGTATTTACTAATGTATTGTAATATGTATGACATATTAATACGAATAAATGCATTTATTATGATATCCTTTTATCATTACAAGTCCAATTTCATAAACATTTGATGGAAATTGTAAGACAATGTCTCTTATCTTACAACAACCTACCGTCAATATTTACCAATACAGCTGGTGACTGGGCATGAATCCAATATCTCTCATTTATGCACCTTTGGATGTGCAGTACATGTTCCTATTATACCACTGCATAGAACAAAAATGGGGTCCCAATGACGCCTAGGAGTGTACGTAGGTTATGATTTACCATCAATCATTCGATTTTTGGAGCCTACTACGGGCGATATGTTTGCTGTACATTTTGTAGATTGTCACTTTGATGAGACAGCTTTCCCACTGTTAGGAGATACTAAGACAAAAGTATGACGTGATGTGCCAGACGTTAAAATCCCATAAAATACACCACAACTCTCTTATCTAGATCCATAAAACTCCCAAAATGACAATGATGCTTCTAAGCTACTACACTTATGCAGGATATTACTTGAACTACTCGGTATGTTCAATGATGCATCCAAAGTAACAAAGTATCACGTACCAACTAGGAATGTACTAGCGCGTGTTGATATGCCAGTAGCAATATCTACACCCATTTTAGTGAATGAATCAAAGTTTAGACGCAAGTGTGGTAGACCTAGGAAAACCCATGTGAACACTAATCAGACATTGCCTCCACCTAAGAAGCAACAGAAGGCTTCTACTGGACGCTTACCAAAATGTGCCAGAGGATTGCAGACTGATGGCGTGGTTAAAGTCACAAAAGGACTAAAACCATTAACTAGTGGTGTAGTCTGCGTTAAAAGATAATGCAGAATACCAGCAAAAAATATCCAGGCACCTGCAGCTACCAAATCAGTTGTACATGCCAAGAATACCCATAAAGAACTAGCACGAATCGAGGCAAATGCACACGAATATAACCTAGAGGTTTCTATATTTAATGTTTTGCCAAAAGGAGAATAATTTGATCGAACAAAAGTAGTTGTTGACGATAAATTAACATACGCATTCATTTTCTCCATTTTGGACAAGGATCATGATCCAAAGTGATCTAAAAACCTTTACTAAATGTCAGCAACGACAAGATTGACCGTCTTGGGAATTAATGATCGAAGCAGAGTTGGACGCTCTCGCAAAGTGAGTAGTATTTGGATAACCAATTGGATGATTCCACAAAGGCCAAAGCCTTGGATATAAATGGGTATTCATACGAAAATGTAATGAATTTGGGGATATACTGAGGTACAAAGCTCGTTTAGTTGCAAAAGGATTCTCCCAAATACTGGGAATCGATTATGAGGAAACCAATAGCCTTGAGATGCACGCGATCAAGTCCATTACTTACTTAGTTTGTCAGTAAGAGAAGGACTAGACACACGTCTAACAGATGTGGTTATAACATACCTGTAAAGTAAGTTGGATACATGCATACATATGAAAATCCTCGAGGGATATCCTTTTCCAAAGCATATATATCAAACCAGAGGATAAGAAAAAGTATGCATTAAAAGTACTGAGCAAGTATGCATTAAAAATCATTATACAGACTCAAGTAATCCAGATTCACGTGGCATAATCGGTTAACTGAGCATTTGAGAAATTATGGATTTACTAATGATTGGATCGATAGCCCTATGTATGTTTATCAAAAAGACAAACACGAGATTTTCTATAATCATAGTATATGTAAACGACCTGACTCTCATTGGACTCAGGGGGAGATGAAGGGCATTGCCGCCTCCTTAATAGAGGAGTTTAAAATAAAAGATCTAGGTAAAACCAATTTTTGCTTAGGAATACAGATAGAGCAACAACCTAGCGGCATGCTAATTTATCAAACAACGTACACCAAGAAACTTCTACAACAATTCCGTATGAATGAATGTCATTCACTACCAACGCCAATGATTTCAAGGTCTCTAGACATCAAGTCAGACCCATTTCGTCCTTGATATGAGGGTAAAGAACTCTTGGGACCAGAATCCCTTACCTTGGAGTTATATAAGTTTTACTATACTTAGCTGGGTGTACATGGCCAGACATTTCTTTTCCAGTAAATCTGCTAGCGTGGCATAATTCTACCTCTATACAAAGGCATTAGAATGGTATAAAGCACCTATTTCGTTACCTATAAGGAACAATTGACTTTGGACTCTTCTACTCAAAGAAGGCAAACAACAAGTTGATCGGGTATGCAGATGCTGGCTATCTCTACCTATACAAAGTCAAATTACAGACTGGATACGTATTCATGACGAACGGCGCAGCGATATAATGGAGATTGGTGAAGTAGACGATGGTGGTGACATCTTTTAACCATTCTAACATCCTAGCACTGGATAAAGTTAGATGAGAAGTTGTCTATCTCAGAGCAATTATTAACCACATCAACACATGTTGCAGATTACAATCAATTGGATCCTCACCTACAACAATCTTTGAAGAAAACTTAGCTTGCATCCAGTAACTCAGAGGTGGATTCATCAAAGGAATTCATATGAAACACATCTCGCCGAAGTTTTCCCATACACACGAACTACAAGAGACTGGAGTAGTTGGCATTCAGAAAGTTCAGTCAACGGAAAATTTAGCCGACCGATTGACCAAGGCATTAGCAGGAGGACCTTTTAGAAAGACGATCTACGACATTGGGATGAGAAGACTTAGCAGATTATAAGCATTAGGGGGAGACTCTTCATAGCACTCGAAGACTAAAGTGTGTTGTACTCTTTTACCCTTTGCAGTGGTTTTTAGTATATTAGAGGTTTTTCGATGCATGTTTTTTAACGAGGCAACACTAAGCATGTCTCCTGCTATCTTGAAAAAATTGTTGCATTCTTTCCTATCCAATTTTTTTCCCTTTGGGTGTCCTGGTTAGGTCTTGAATAGAGCAAGCTACATCAAGGATATGCGAACACCCAAAAGGAGGGAGCATTACAACCTGGGTCCAAGCCCAAATTATAGGGTTTGGAAGCCCGCATATGGAAGCCCAATAGGGGTGGTTAAGTTAGTTGTTAGTTGTAAAGAGGTACCCCTTGAGGGTTATAAATATGTAATAATAGGGACCCCTTGGTCCTAACTTTCATTCTTAATAAAACTCTCTGTTCATCTATCTTCTCTTTTCTCTCTCTCTCTCTACTGAGTTATTGGCCCTAATATTTTTCTCAATTATTATTTTGATTATCGAGGGACCAAACGTTGTATTAAGTGCCTTCAAAAACTTCAAAGAACGTATTTTTATTGTAAAGTACCTCCCACCTAGGGTTGGACATGGGTTGGATTTAACCCTGTATCCAATCCGACCTAATCTGTCAACAAAGGATCAGGATCAAAAAATTATTGATCCTCTACTAGGGCTATAAATGGATCAGATCGGAGTCGGATTAATGCAAATCCGAATCTGATCTGAAATAAAACATTTGAGCCTTGAATCCGATTCGAGATGGCTGTTCATGAATTCGAATCCAATCCGATCCGACCATAAATAGTGCAAACCGAATCCAAATTCGATCCATTTTTTTTCTTGTGTAAAATTTAAGCAACTTTTTTAGCAAATTAATCAAACATTATATGATTAAAAAAACTCAACATTATATGACTAGATAATTAATAACACAGCATAAACATGAACAAATATGTTGCTCTAGCAATTTAAAAGATCTTTAATCTGTGATTCAACTTCTGTCAACATAAACTCAGTCCATGGTACTCAAAAACCAATACTCAAATATAGTTGCATCTAATGCTCAAATCTTCAATAGCCAAAGTTCATCTCCACAACATTAGTCAAAAAGCTATAACTAATCTTGAATATCTACTAGCTCATCATCTCCATAAAAAAAATCCAAAAAGCCACACCAATAATCTTGCTACTATTAGTCTACAAAATTTTCACAGTAAATGTTTCAGCAACAGAAACAAGCAAATACAAGTATCAAAAATGGAAAAAGAAGTAGTAAAGTTTTTCAAGTGGTGATACTTTTACTTATGATGATGATCGAAGTAGTAATAGTTTTTCCTCGTAAAAGATTATTCCTAAGAGGTAGGAGGAAGGGAAGCATGATAGGCACGTAGTATTTACATGTGTAACTCCTAAATTTATATCTAACTTGTCATTTATTAATCAAATGTGATACTAATAGTATTTTTGCTTGTATTTACAAGAATCGATCGCATGATAAAAAAAAGTCATACGTTTTTATAGTTTTCAACCAAAAAGAATTTTTTGTACACTCGAACAGTTCATTCCCATAGAAATTGTTAACCAAAAGTCCAATGAGGAGCATTGAAGAGGCATTGATGGAGATCATTAAGCCATATCATTTTGTGCATGGGCTAAGGCATGGAGCAAGGGGTTTTAAAACTCTTATATTTTGTGCATAATGGAAGGCATTGTTTAGGGGATTTCTCATTTATGTTGATATTTTAAAACCCTCCTGTACTCTATAAATAGGAGGGGAATTCCACCCATTTGAGGAAGCTTGGAGAGTGTAATATCAAAGGTGCATACATATCAATAAAGTTATTTTTTTTCTTCTTATTTTGTCATTGTCGTTTTGCTTTTATTTTATAATTAAGGATAATGGCGAAGATCGAAGGGTTGAGTAACTAGGCCTTTTAGCCAAGGCTAGAGGAAACTCTATCCCAATGTAGCCTAGTTGTAAATGTAATGTTTAGTTTAAGTACTATTTTTCTCTCTCCAGGCTCAAACCTAGACTTTATCACATCGTCATTTTTTTGAATTAATAATTAGATCTTCCATATATTCTTCTATGTTTAAAATGGGTAGGATGGCAAAAGGCTTTGGTTCCTATACTCCTCTGCGTTACTATGCTATGCTAGTACCAGCTTATAGCAGATGTTCGGTCCTCATGCCCGAGTAAGTTGCCTTATCGTACGTCAGCACTAGGAACAGTGACGTTGCAATCCTACTGTATTTCACGGCGCTAGGCTCGGGCCGTATCCTATGAACCCGTGTTTGTACCCTGGTCTGGTACACCTATCTGTTGGGTTATAAAATCTCGCGGGAATCTTGATACTCCTTTTTATTATCAATTATTTTGAGGTTCGGGACGTTTAATTTTTGTGTGATATGAATTTCTTTGTATCTTTAATGGGTGGTCCCACTTGTTAGAGGGCTTTTTGGGTGATGAAATCCTGTAAGTTTCTAACAGTTTTTACCTTTACTAATGTTAGAATGAAAATAATTTAAACATAACAATAGGTCAATTCAACGACGTATTTTTATTATTAGAACAGCGTGTATTTGCACAGTCCACAAGACTTTATATATTCTAGTGTCAGGGCAGAGCGGATAGGATCCCCTTTTAGATGTCAAGTTTAGAGAAATACCAAGCTACGGGAAGTGTTTTCTGTTGAAGTTGTGGCCGCCCCTTCACTTAGGGGGCGAAAGAAGGAAGTGCCCATTCACTCAGGGAGCACAAGAAGGATTGTTGAAGCAAGCTTAAGCTTTTTGAAGTTCTGTTTGTAGTATCTTTTGCGCTTACCATTCCTTTAGCTTTGGTTCAATTCTTAACTAATTTTGCAATGGCAAATGATTAAAACAATTGTTTTTTTAGTAAAACAATCCTGCTAGAGTACTTCGATTTAAAGCCTATTTACTCTAGGTGTATGATCATAAGGAAGATCTCAAAGGTACACTGCCTAAACCGGATCTTAACAAAATATAGGAGTGTTATCACAGTTCAAATAAAGCTTGTACAAGCAACTGGTACACACCACAATTTAAAGCTGGCAAGTGAACTCATGTAAGAAAAATACCAAACCCTCCCTTTTCAAATAAAAGGCTCCATGCACCAAAAAACTTGATCGATTATAAAACTGACGTCTTAAAGACCCGCAAGCGCAAGGTGTACCGTTGAGTACTAGAGAAAGTGGGGTCGTATCCTAAGAGACTTGTGGTGCGAGCTAACTTTGAGCTACTAATTTTATCCAATAAAATAAAGTTTGTTTTGTTGGTTATCAAATAAAGAGAAGAATAAAATAAATTACGATTTTGGTTTGGAGTGGGAACCAAGACATCGATTCCACTCCACCCCGTTGTGGTCCGTAAGAAAGTAATTTCTAATTAAAGTACGTAATAATTGCCATATCATGTATCCTTGGTCGGGTATACACGATACCCACAATAAATAAGAAATTAGTATTTGGGAATTTTCTATAAACCACCTTGCATAACAATGGTCATGTTAAGAAAGGTGGCTTACTTTCTCTTCTCTATATTCTTAACCTATCTTGTTATGGTCAAACAAGATGGTTATTTGGATTCTTCATTCCTCCATATCCTAACTATAGTCAAGCATAGGATGAAGGAACAAAGGGTTCGAACTTGAGTCTGGAGAGAGAGAAATAGTACCCAAACTAAACATTACTTCTACAACTAGGTTATATTGGGATGGAGCTTTCTCTAGCCTTGGCTAAGAGGTCTAGCTACTCATCCCTTCGATCATCGCCATTATCCTTGATTATAAAATAAAAGCAAAATGACAATAAAAAAAGAAGAAGAGAAAAAATAATTTTATTAATATGTATGTACCTTCAATATTATACTATCCAAGATCCCCCAAATGGGTGGAACTCCCCTCCTATTTATTGAGTATAGGAGGGGTTACAAAATATCAACATAAATGAGAAATCCCCTAAACAATGCCTTCCATTATACACAAAATATAAGAGCTTTAAAACCCCTTACTCCATGCCTTAGGCCATGCACAAAATGATATGGCTTGATGATCTCCATCAATGCCTCTTCAATGATGCTCATTGGACTTTTGGTTAACAATTACTCTGGGAATGAATTACTAGAGTGTACAAGACATTCTTCTTTTTTGAAAACTGTAAAAATGTAAGGTTTTTTTATCATGCGACCGATTCTTGTAAATACAAACAAAATCACTATTAGTATCACATTTACTTAATAAATGGCAAGTTAGATATAAATTTAGGAGTTGCACACATAAATATTACGTGTCTATCAAAGCATATGCACAAGAATGAGAAATTGTTACAAGAGGGATAAAAAATAATAGAAGAAGGACATGATATTCTACTTACCGTTAAATTCAGCTTGAATCCAATCTTGTCCACAAACCAAAGCAAAAACTAAATTAACAATAATAGAACCAAAGTTATGAGTAGCAAAGCTTAAATTAAGGAGATCCTTTATATATTATTGCTAAATAACATCAACACAAATTTGTAATCAGATTTCTAAAGAAGACCCTAGATAATACTTTTTAAAATGAGAATTGTAAGAACCTAATTTTGTATACTGAACTTAGTCTCTCACACTAATGATAATCAGAACGCTAGTAAGAAATAAACAATTGCTAACACTTTAGCGTGGAAAACTTTTGAATAAGTTAAAAACCACAACCTGTCTTGAGGATTTAGAAAGAAAAGTATTATTGATGATTGCTAGCTATTACAAAGAACGTTCTGGATAGTTTTGTGTAGAGTTTATGGGTAGAATTCTTTGTTTAGAAATTCATGTGTCTTTCCTTGTTGTTTTCTGGTCCTATTTATAGGTCTTATAATATAACCATTTGATGACTATTATTACTTTTAATGATGGACATTATAATATGGATTTGATGAGTCATTGAACTGATTGTGTAACCGTCTTGTCCTTCTGTTTTGTAACGGCTTCATTAAAGACGGAGTGCTTATTGAATCGAACTATTGATGTAAAGGTCGAGAATAATAAGTAAAACTCTAGTTGTTTCATAGTGTGCAATTTAATTGAATGTTGAAGAGGTCGAGTAGATGTATGATGGCCGAAGGTGAGGCTTGAGTTCGAGATCCGGAATAAGCCACTATAAGAATAACTTACTTGAATAGCTTTGAAGATGGAAAGAGTAGAGATGATTGAGAGAGCCAATATTCAAGCATCCAATATATTTTTCTTTTGTTGTAAACTGAAATTGATCAAAGCTTTCTCCATTAAAATAGGAAGAGGATGAGCTCATTTAAAGTGGGAGGCATTTATAAAGAATTAAAGATACAATTATGAAGGTTTTCTTTGGAAGAGGATAAATCTCTTTGGGAGAGGTGGTTTTATAGTAGCATATTTCCCAACATCGACATACTGAAGCCATTATAGAAATTCTTGAAGATATCATATCACAACATCAAAAGCATAATGGCTGCAGACGGTTAATCTCGATCAAAACATGTACAGTTCAAGCACAGTTCTCAACCTCATACTTCAACGATCAAGACTAAGTTCTCGACCTTGGAACTAGTCGTTGCACTCGGTCAAAGAACCGTTGAAGATCCGTAATGTTCGCCCACATCCTTCAGAATAAGAAACTGTCTTTCAAAACTTGTAAACCCTGCCTGTATCTCTATAAATACAGGCAGGGTATGAGAGACAAGAAAGAAGGGAGATCCCCCGAATCACTACTCTATCTTTCTTACCTCTTTATACTCGCAAACTAGTAATAACTAGCAACCTACTTGATTTTTGCTCCAAAAACCCTCACCGAGGTCATGGTTTTTCTCAATTTCTCTGAGTTTCCACATAAAATCTTGTGTGTTTGTTATGTTATTCTTCTCTTCTTTACTAAAAGTATTGGCCAGGATCATCCCACCAGAAAATCTGCCATTACAATTGGCGCCGTCTGTGGATAGAACACCCTCTCTATCTCTTAGCCAAAAGGCTCCAGTAAAAGAATGACAGGAATGAACCTCCGAAGCAACTCAAGCACGCTGAGGAACCAAGAAGTTGTTCTTACACCGGAAGTTGTCGATCTACATAACGCTGTGGCCGAACTTCGAAAACAAATGGAGTTAGATCGAGCCCAGCGTTTAAAGGATCAACAGAATCATGAACGAGATATCCAAGTCGAAAGAGACGAGAGGAGAAAAGCTCTGGATCAACAAAGCAGGACATACCAGAAGGAAATGGATAATTTGCGCAGAGCACGAACATTCCCTCCTCGAGCACAAAGCGAACACCATTCCAGAGCAACTCGAAGAGACAGCCAGCCAATATGAGATCAAGTTCGTGACCAAGTCCGTACATCTTGATCTATGTGGTCGAAGCTGGCTGCACTCCATTAAAGCATCTCCCTCGACTTATCATCTCGCCCTCCGCTTCCCAACAGATCATGGAATTTACGAAATCAAAGGTAGCCAAGCAGTTGCCCGCACGTGTAAAAACACCATGACGAACTCCCACGCAACTAAACTTCTTCAAGCATAGAAACTACAGCTGGAACCGACAGCTACATTCGAGCAGCATGATACTGAAATTGTCGACTCAATTGAGCTCGATGGCCCTGACGCAATATATTTATCGGTTCCCAGCTGTCACCTACCGAAAAGGAAACAATGATCCAAGTACTGAAGAAATACGTCGACATCTTCGCATGGTCATTCCAAGAAATGCATGGAATTGATCCTTCAGTTGCTTGCCACAAACTTAACCTCCTTCCAGATAGCAAGGCCATTGTGCAGAAATGTCCTAATCTTGCTTCCTGACTTCGTGAAGCTGTAAACGAAGAAATCGACAAACTCCTGCGTGTCGGGTTTATTCGAGAAGCGAAGTATCCAAAATGGGTCTCTAACATCGTGGCGGTCCCTAAGAAGAATGGGAAAATCAGAGTCTGTGTCGATTTTACATAACCCAACAAG
This sequence comes from Kingdonia uniflora, assembly GCA_014058105.1. Classification (NCBI taxonomy): domain Eukaryota; kingdom Viridiplantae; phylum Streptophyta; class Magnoliopsida; order Ranunculales; family Circaeasteraceae; genus Kingdonia; species Kingdonia uniflora. The sequence goes on along the minus strand of JACGCM010000479.1, from coordinate 1,761,876 downwards.
TTTACACTAAAGGACAATTTCCCACTTCCATTGATCCCTCAACTACTCGATTCTGTCGCAGAGCATGAGCTTCTATTCATGATGGACGCTGCATCTGGCTATAATAAAGTCCCTCTTACCGAAGAAGACCAAGAAAAAACTACCTTCATCACAGAAAGAGGCCTATATTGCTACACAATTATGCCATTTGGACTGAAGAATGCTGGAGCTACTTACCAACGGCTCGTAACCAGAATGTTCAAAGATCATTTGGGCAAAATCATGGAGGTTTACATCGACGGCATGGTCTGCAAAAGCCTGAAGCGAGAAAATCATTGTCACAACCTCCAAACAATCTTTGACATCCTCCGTACTTACCAGATGAAGCTCAACCCAGAAAAATGCCAATTCGGAGTTCCATCTGGCAAATTCTTGGGTCACTTGGTCAGTAAAAGAGGCATCGAGATTGATCCAGCACAAATAAAAGCTCTCATGGCAATGCTATCTCCTCGAACAAAGAAGGACGTCCAGAAGTTTGCTGGCAAAATTTCTGCCCTTCACTAATTCATCTCCAAATACTCAGACAGATGCAAACTTCTGCACCTTCTCCTTCATGGAAATTCCACTCCTCATCATAAAAAGCAGCCAAACGACATCATTTGGACCACAGATTGCGAGCTGGCTTTCCAGGATCTCAAAAGATACCTGGGACGCCTCCTAATCTTGGGCACTCTAGTCGATGGCGAAACACTCACTATGTACCTCTCCACAACAGACGAATCTATCAACTCTGTCATAATTCGAGAAGATACAGGAATAGAACAGCCAATCTATTTCATCAGTAAAACTCTCACACCAGTAGAACGAAGATACGCAACGACGGAAAAATAACTTTTTGCATTGGTATACAGTTCCCAGAAGCTCCGCCCATATTTCCAAGATCATCCAATCTAAGTTATAATGAAGTACCCTCTCAAGCTCGTATTATCAAAGAAGGAAAAATCAAAAAGAGTTCAACAATGGTCTGTATTCCTTGGGGAGTATGACATCTCTTTCGAGCCTCAAATATCTTGTAAAGGGCAAGCAGTTGCAGATTTCCTGGCAGACTTTCTAGTCGAAGACCCCGAATGGGAAGAACTTGAAGACGTACTTACAAATGACTCAATTGCCGAACTAGACGCATGGTCCCGAAGCACGGGATGGAGACTGTTTACAGACGGGTCCGCAGAACCACGAAGATCAGGAATTGGCATCGTCCTCGTGACACCTTCCAACCATCGTATCGAGAAGGCCATTAAACTGAAATTCTGCACCACGAACAATGAGACGGAGTATGAAGCAGTCCTTCATGGACTCGATCTTGCTTTAACACTTGGGGCGAAAGATATAGTAGTATATGTCGACTCCTTACTTGTTGCCAACTACTATAAAAAAAACGTTCAAAACTTTAGGGAAGATGGTTGATTATGCCGCCTTAGTCGAAGAAAAAATACTCAAGTTGACAATAGCATCGATCTCTTACCTCCCTCGAGCAGAAAACAAACATGCAGACGCTTTAGCATATTTAGCAGCCATGCTCAAAGATAGTCAAAAAAGACAGCTAGATATTGAGGTTATTGAGCACTCCAGCCTTGATATCACCCATAGAATGCAAATCACAGTTGCCGAAGATGAAGATGATTGGAGAAAGCCCTTCTTTGCCTATCTCAATTCCAACATTCTCCCAAGCAATAAAGAAGAAGCCAGATCACTTTTTGCCAAATGTCCTCGATTCAAAATCCAGAATGGCGAACTATATCGTAAAACAGGAAGAGGGCCCCTTATCGAATGTATCTCACAGAAGCAAGCGCAAATTAGGATCAAAGAGCTACATGAAGGTATCTGCGCTGCACACATATCAGGAAGATCATTGGCACAACGAGAGTTCATACAAGGATTATACTGGCCAAGGATGAGGGAAGACTGCAAAGATTATGTTTGTCAATGCTATAAATGCCAAATCCACGCTCGAGACATCAAAAGCCCAGCCCTCGACTTACATGTTAGCAATGTCCTCTGGCCATTCAAGAGATGGGGAATAGACATTATTGGTCATTTTCACCCAGCATCGGGAAATCAGAAATTCGTCCTAGTCGCCATAGACTATTTTACCAAATGGGTCGAAGCAGTACCCCTTAGCCACACCGATGAAAATATAATAATCAAATTTCTTTGGGAGCACATCATTACGAGGTTTGGTTATCCAGAAATGATATGCTTAGATAACGGAAAATAGTTTATCAGTGCGAAAGTCCTAAACTTCCTCCATAAATACAAGATCCAACTGCCTACTTCAACACCTTATTACCCTCAAGGAAACGGCCAGGCCAAAGCAATCAATAAAAGTATCAAGTCTGGATTACAAAAGTGCCTCTACGACAAGAAAGGAAAATGGGTAGACGAACTACTCAATGTTCTTTGGGCTTACAGAACAACACCTCGAACATCCACCGGTTGCACTCCATTCATGATGGCTTTCGACACCGAAGCAGTAATCCCCTATGACCTCAACCTTCCCAGTGGTCGAAGGAAACTCAGAGATGAAGAAAACGAGTTGGGATTACTATGCAATCTCAACTGGATCGAAGAAACACGTGATCAAGCCATCACAAACTTTGGGCGATACCATGACACGCTACAGAAAGCATACAACAAGAAAGTCTGCGAAAGAAAATTCAACATAAGCGATCTTGTCCTACGTCGAGTACAGGATCATACTCGACCAAAAAGCTCCGACAAACTTTCTAAAAATTGGGAAGGACCGTATATTGTCAGTGACAAAAACGAGAGTGGAACTTACTGGCTCATGACAGAGGACGAAGTTCAGCTCGAATATCCCTGGAATACAATGCAGCTCAAAATGCTTTACATATAGAGACTGTATATTCCTTCGACAAATCAAATAAAGTTCATTTTTACTATCATCTTTGCAGAACGTCTTTTCAGACAACGCATACTTATCTTTACAATTTGCATAGTCACGATCTATACTTTATAAGTATAAATCTCAACTATAACAACATCCATCGACAAGTTCTTTCCAATTACAGGAAAAGTAACTTGCAATCTTTACTTCTAGACCAAAACATATCATGTTTTGCTCTCATCAAACCTAGGTATCCCATTGAGGAAAACCTGGTACATCAGCTCATCTTGATGTATACTATAAATGTATAAATCTGAACTCTATCAAGACAAATGATTTCCAATTACAGAAATAACATTATTTGCAATCTTTACTTCTCAAAAAAAACATGTCTTATTTTGCTCTCATAAAACTCAGGTACCCCATCGAGGAATATACCTGGTATATCAATTCATCTTAATTTATACTATCAAACGTATATATCTGAACAAATGATATCCACTTCAAGTACATATCATTTGTAATGATCACATATTCTCAATCAATAATACTAAGTATTTAATCTTTTCAAAGAAGATAATTTACTAAATTACTTCGGCATAAATATTAAGCAGTTAACATAATTGTCTCGGCCCCACTGGCCATTTTTACAACTTTTTAAATTTATCTCAAATATTCTCTCTCCTAAGTTATTCTACAAGAGGATCAGGAGAACGCTCACCATCGCCAACAGTAACGTCATTCAGATCGTTCAGCACATCATCGACATTAACACCTTCCAGAATCGTTAACACAGATTCCCTCGCCTCCTCCTCTGCATCCTCGACGTAAGGTGTCCCCACCGTCGACTCATCCTCTAATTCATTGAAGGGCAACATATTATCCTTCACAATCCCCTTATAGTATTCTTTCCTTGCCATCAAATCATCGAGCTCATTCGAGAAATTCTATTCAATCAACACGCACTTTTTATACAGATCTTTCTCGACCTTGGAAATAGCATTCCTCCGGTCCTCTTTCATCGCAGCTTTCTCGGCCTCAAATTCCTCATGCAGCCTCGAGATTTCTTCGCCTTTATCCTTCTTCGCCTCGGCTACATCTTTTTCCTTAGCCTCGACCACCGCTTTGTCCTTCGCCTTCTCAGCATCTTCCTTATAGCGATTCAACCTCGACTCCATCTTCTCCTTCTCTTTGATAACTTTCTCTTTCTCCTTCATCAGCTCACTCTCAATCGATTGATAGCCTTTCAACTGATTGGCCAATGAGCTCGAGCTGGCAATAAGAGGCGTCGCCTCATCGATAACTCCCAAAATCTGGATCAATGACATATTATCAATATTTGAATGAGGAACCAATTGCTTTAATCTCAATAGTGCAAATAAATTTCTCACCTTCGACAAACTTGCTTGCCCTTCGCTGAAGAAGACACCAAACTTCTCAGACTCACCTTGGCATCCCCCAGCTTATCTTCCATCAATGCTGCTCTAACGGAGCAACCATCCAAATTCACATTCACCTCCACAGCAGACTGCTTCACGAACTTAGTTCCAGGCTCCTTCAAACCCTTCTTCCCTACCCCAACATCTTTCCTCGAAGAAGTACTTGGCGAGCCCAACGGTGGTCGACCCCCAATGGCGCTTCTAGTCACCACCTTCAAACCTTCAGGCACACCAGATCTTCTCGATGGCCTCTTCGGATCCTTCAACTCATCACCTTCCTCGGCAGGGGCGGACCTCTTCTTCGTCCCCTTCTTCATAGACCGCTTCAGCATAGCATCTATTCCACTCGTACCCTCGGTGGTATATCCAGACAAAGAAGGATTGTCCAATGGAAAAACTACCTCGACTTCCCTCTTGTTTTTTGTAAACATCTTCCCGTCAATGGTAGACACTTCTGCTCCTTTACTTCGAAATCTTTTGACATCTGCCTCCTCGAACAAAGTATTCAGGTTATCTTGATCCCCAACTAAAGAGTCGATCCAACCCAAACAATCCTTCCTTCTATTGTACAGCTGCTCCTTCACCTTCGAGCTCCTACCGATCTCCTTCAAAGCTGGACAAAAACAACAAGATGTTAGTAAACCACACTGCAATAGTATATAAATACAACAATTCGATAACAGTTTACCTAACCACAAACCTAGATGGAATGCCTTCCTTTTAAAAGGCTCCCCAGGATTGCTCTTATCAAACTCATAGTTCCCTGATACCAAGAGCCTTTCATCACCATACTGCCCTTCAGTGGACACCATGTCATAAAAGAGGTTCCTCTTTTGAAACCTCACCAGATAACGGTATCCCCGCTTCGCAGGGTTGATTTTCAAAAAGTAGTACACACAGATGTCATCTACTGTAATCAACTCCTCCCCTCTCGCTTGTAGTCGATGGTTTATGGCACCACAGACTTGGAACAAATCATACACATTCGGATTAAGCTGCCCAGGAGCTACATCAAAGAATTTCATCAACTTCTTTTGATCAGCTCGAAGAGGCAATTTTAACCCCTTCCTAATCTGTTCTCGATGCACAAGAATCTCATCAAGAGGGATCCTCTGTGCAGTCATTTCATACTTGAACTCCTCTAGCCTGATGTCAACCGGAATTCCATATGTTTTCTTAAACCTGAGAATCTCCCTCGTCTCAGGCTTATCACCATAGCATTCGTTTTCATCATCCTCAGCAACACCTTCACCATCACCCTCATCTTCTCGACCACTACTTTGTGGCGAGTGATCGATATCAGTCTCCGAATCATCACTATCTAATACCTCAACCTGTAGGGGTGGCACCACAAATTCTTCGACATTACGGGAACCCCCCACCCTATACTCACCTCCCAGCCTCTGGACGCATGTGCTAACATCCACGGCCAGAGGCGTAACATCTTCTGGATTATGCATTATTGTTTTACCAGCTTTGTCAATTGTTTCAGCCATTTTTATGAACCTGAAACCAGATTCCAGTTTTTAGCAAATTCTTTTAACAACTGATACATATATATATATATATATATATATCTATTTTACATAAATTTCAACATTTATAAGTTCATACATTAGCTATTTCATAATGCTATAATTGTCGAGCAAGTCTCCAACACAATAGCATTTTTGTGACATTTTTATGATCACTCTGTTGTCGAGAATCTCCAACAGCCAGGCTTTATCATTACGAGGTTTGATAATCCCCAATAATCGATAAGCTAAATCATTTTTATTCTCGAACAAATACTTAACAAATTTCTCTGTTTTGTGCGTATTTGCAGAACACTTCTCGAAGAATCTGCTCAGAAAGATATTTCCCGCCAAAATCAATCGAGTCGGAAAATCTTTTCAAATTTTACACTCCTCACCGCAATTCCTGGCAGCATCACCCATCCTCCGGCATCCTATTGCCAAACTTCTAGAAAAAAACACCATGCAGTAGCACCATCACCACCCGTCACCCCTACAGTCGCGCCGTAACGGCAGCGACAACAACAACTCAGTCTCTCTCCACCACCAAGCCCTTAATCATGCTCTCTACTCCGGTACTTCACCAAAATACACTCACAACAATGATTACCCCATCACAACACCCCAAGCATCAACAACTCGACTAAATTTATGAAAATGCCCAAATTCACATTTTCTCAATTACTCTAAACACACGAACATTTGATTCAATTCCTTCAAATCTTTTATCCTAACTATCAATATCTACAATGGGTATTGATTACAAATCAAAAATACTACAACATGGAAGAGCAACTACTTACCAAAAAGACGCGCTGCTTCTGTATCCCTTGCCTTAGCTTGCTTGGCCCTCTCTATCAAAATACTGATCTCCTCTCTACCAATCGTTGCCAACGTTTCCAACTCCAAACGGACAACACTCAGAGAGGAAGAAATTTTTTCAATTTTTTTGAAATGTAAACAGTCGCCTGCCACAAACCTATTTATAGACCAAAGGCGACTGTTTATAGCACCGCTTCGAGACCGTTCGACAACTTGAGCATAACGTCTGTTTCTAACCTTCTCGAAGTCCTCCATACTTTTCCTTATGTGAGCAAGCAACCCAAGACATTGTTGCTGCAAACTTTCAATGTTTCTATGCAACTCTTGTGGAACATCAATCCTCGATAACGAGAACCTAATCTTCATCAAAAGACATCGAATATTTATTTCCTTGTACTTAATCACATCACCTACAGGGCTACACCTAGCCATCTCGAATTTTGTTTATACTTAAACGTTTACAACCTACATCTTATAATCACTCCATACCATATACTTTAGACATATTTAAACACAGCTTCTGGGAGCTCGAGAAGTTCCATAACTTCGAGAAGATCAGGAGACTTTAAAAGCAGTCTTTTCACCAGAGTCTGGCATTAACTCGAAGAACAGCCGTAGGCTTTTATCTGATGAAAGGGTCACATTCTTCGAGAAACTCAATGAATCTCAAGTCACCGATTTTTAAAGTCCGAAGATGCCTTCGGACAACAACATGATACTCGCCTGATGCCTGCCTTGAGGACTAACTTCCTGAGCAGAACAACCACTTTTGGTTCATCTTCAGGCCCATGAATTCCAACAACAACTTCACCACATATAAAATCAATACAACTTCCATCAACCAAAACTATCTTCCACCCATATACATCCATGGTTATCACCTCTGGCACACCGGTATCTTCCAAGTTTAGATCAATCATACATTTTTCTGCCCTCCTTGACGCAGAGTGACCCCTCTCAAAATATTTCCAAACCATAAAATAACCAGTTACTCGTCGGCCTATTTATAGATCAGCATTTAATGCAACATTTATTGACCTCGGGAACAGATGTGGCCAGATACATTGAACCTCGGTAATGGCATCTGCACGGTCTACAATAGTCGACATCTTTCTCAAAGCTTTGACATTTCTTCTCGACACAACCACAAGTACTTCTGTCGAGAATTGGGCGATTGTAGTAGTATATTTCCCAACATCGACATACTGAAGCCATTATAGAAATTCTTGAAGATATCTTATCACAGCATCAAAAGCATAATGGCAGCAGATGGTTAATCTTGATCAAAACATGTACAGTTCAAGCACAGTTCTCGACCTCAGACTTCAGCGATCAAGACTAAGTTCTCGACCTTGGAACTAGTCGTTGCACTTAGTCAAAGAGCCGTTGAAGATCCGCAATGTTCGCCCACATCCTTGGGATAGGAAACTGTCTTTCAAAATTTGTAAACCCTTCCTGTATCTCTATAAATATAGGCAGGGTATGAGAGACAAGAAAGAAGGGAGATCCCTCAAATCACCACTCTATATTTCTTACCTCTTTACACTCACAAACTAGTAATAACTAGCAACCTACTTGATTTTTGCTCCAAAAACCTTCACCGAGGTCGTGGTTTTTCTCAGTTTCTTTGAGTTTCCACGTAAAATCTTGTGCGTTTGTTAAGTTATTTTTCTCTTCTTTACTAAAAGTATTGGCCAGGATCATCCCACCGAAAAATTCGCCATTACAGGTTTCATCTGGGGAGAAGAAATACAGCTAGTTAATGTATATTTGTAGTTTTGTACAACCCCATACAACTGTTTTTAAGATAAGTAGTTAAAACATTGTAAACCACTTAATCAACTTAGTATTAGTAAAGGTTATTCGGATCAATTTTTTTTTCCGGATTGGATGTAGGTATATTCGAATCCAATCCGAAAAATATTCGGATGTTAGTTTCCAGATCCATATCTGATTCAATTCTACAAAACCTATATCCAAATCCGAAATAAAGTGTTTGGATCAGATCGAATCGAATTTCGGATAAAATCCAATCCATTGACAACCCTATCCTCTACGACCTGATCCGTTAATGATCCAATCTTTTAATTAACAGATCGGGTTAAGATTCCCCGTGACCCGATTCTTTAAAAACCCGAGCCATTAACATGGGTATATACCGGTTGAATACGTATAATAGGTCTCTAACTAACTTATTTTGTTATATATAAACATCATTTTTTGATTTATATATATGTATTATCAATTATATATATTTTAAATGTCCAGTGTCTATGGTTTATAAACACATGCTCGTTGTTAATTAGTAGAACTTAATATTACAATATTTGCGAAAGATTTAAGCCGGTTTTTGAGATCCGTAACTACAGTAAAAAGCCTCGAAGGGATACTATCATACTAAGCCCGAAGGCGAACAAGATAACCCAAACACTATCGCCAATATTCTCACTCCATGGGGGGTTTCGACTCATGACTTCTCACTTAGGGACTGTCTCGTTCCGATTTCTCACACAGAGCTCCACATTTTTGTTCCAATCCTACATCACCCCATCATTTCAAAACTATCCCAGATCCGCACCGGATCAGTTCCCCTAAAACTGCAACAATGGCGAAACCCCGAATCGGACAACTTACAGTCCGTAACGTTACATTCGATACCATCACAGTTCATCATCGATAGCCATGGATGATGCTCTGGATGCTGTCAACATAAGCTCCTCGATTGCGCTTTGGTTGCCGAAGAGGTATATCAGATTATCTTTTAAATGAGACTTTTATATTGGTGTCTTTGATTATAAAGAATTGGGTAAAATCGATCTTGTAGTATCAGTTTATATTAATATTTGGTTTTATATTAATCATTGGTTTTATAGATGCGAAGGGGTCAATGTGATTGAGGTGCATAATCTTAGGTAATATTGACTCATTAGTTGCTGCGAGAGAGTGATTGTGAAGTTCTTAGAAACTGTGACCATATTAATTATTAGTGAAGGACAGCCTACATTTCGAACGCCATTTTAAAAATGATAGTAGAAAAACAGACAAGTAGGGGAGACCCTCTAGAAGAAAAATGCTGTTGATTAGGTCTATTTTGGTGTCTTTGATTATAAAAAAATTGCGTAGTATCAATATTTGATATATTATGTGTTAGTGTTTGTAGAGTATATTAGATATCATCGACATCAACTTTCCAATGGCAACCATCATTCTTCTCTTCCTTCTCCTCTCTGCATTATCAGCAATAACAGCTCAACAAAAATACTCAAACATAATCCTTGGTTCTTCCCTCTCTCCTAAAACCAACCAGTCCTCATGGCTCTCACCTTCTGGACAATTTGCCTTTGGATTCTACCCACAAGGTGAAGTTGACTTTATAGTAGCAATCTGGTTTGCGCGAGTTTCAGAAATAACTGTTATATGGACATATAACCAAGGTAATCCGCAAGCTCCCAGCAATGTTACATTGCAAATGACTACGGATGGTAAACTTGTCTTACAGCCTGCACAAGGTCAAGCCAAAGCCATCTCAACTGCTACGGAATCTGCTTTCTCAGCCTCCATGCTCGACTCCGGCAATTTTGTTCTGTATAACTCTGATTCAGATGTAATATGGGAGAGTTTTGCTTCACCAACAGACACTATTGTACAAGGTCAGCGACTTTTAGCAGGATCCAAATTAGTCTCAAGTACCTCAAAAACCGACCATTCGATGGGAAGGTATATGCTCGTAATGCAAACTGATGGTAACCTCGTACAATACCCGTATAATTACACAGCCTGGGACAAATCCTGGTACGCTTACTGGCAATCAGGTACGAATGGAGCTGGAAATAACGTAACTTTAAATCTTGACAAAGATGGCCACCTGTACCTGCTCAATAACACCAATTTCAATATAAGGAATATTTCAGAAGCCGTTTTCCCTTCAGATGGAGCGATCTTTTACAGAATGACGATCGATGTGGACGGTATCTTCCGCCTATATTCATTGAGTCAAAGGGGTAATTGGTCGATCAAAGGGTCATCAACAAAGGATAAGTGTGCCCCTAAAGGCGTATGTGGTTTAAATGGTTATTGTACACTCGTGGATCAAGAATCTGTTTGCCGTTGTTTTCCCGGTTTTGATTTTGTTAACCAGGCTCAACCGATGCTGGGCTGTGGGAGGAATACTACTGTAGATGGTTGTGAAAATGTCAGCATGAGTCTTCTAGAGAACACTGTATGGGAAGATGAATCATATACCATCTTATCATCCACAAATATCGATGATTGCAGAGTGATGTGTCTAACAGACTGTAACTGTCAGGCTGCTTTATTTAGCAACCTACAGTGCAGGAAACAGAGATTTCCTTTGAGGTTTGGCAGAGGAGACCTAAGTAACGCACCTACCGCTATAATCAAGGTGGGAATCAGAAGATTTGCAACGACCAATGAAGCTAAAGCAAACAAACAAGGTGAGAAAGTATTACGACTTGAGATTCTAATCACTAATGTCATTACTGCTACCGTTGCCTTTATTATCCTAATGGCTTCTGAGGTTCTTTTCTATAGACACTGTGTTTGGGGTATATCATCAGCTCTCCGATAATAGGAGGATTGAGTGAGGAAATCTCTCTGCGGTCATTTATTTACTTCGAGCTTGAAAAGGCAACAAATGGAAGTGGGTAGGGGATCTATTAGGACAGTTTTTAATGGGGTTATATTAAATGGTGAGAGAATTATAGCTGTTTAGAGACTGGAGAAAGTGGTCGAAGGGGAAAGGGAATTTCGAACTGAGATGAGAGTTAGAGGACCCATCACAAAAATCTAGTTCGATTGCTCAGTTACTGTCATGAAGGCTCCAATAGGCTTCTGGGTTTTTTTTTTTGGAAGGTAAGCTGGGGTTGAGTCAGACTCCAACCAGCTATATTAAAACAAAAATAAGGTTACAACCTAGAGTATATCCTTCCTCCAATAGGCTTCTGGTTTATGAGTACATATGTAATAGATCTCTAGAAAACTTTTTCTTCAAACCCGAAAAATGCCTGTGTTAAGATGAAAGGATGGAACTGCTTTGACCATAGCTAGAAGAGTCCTTTATTTACACGAAGAATGTGAGACCCAGATCATCCACTGTGACATGAAGCCTCTAAATATGGACGATTTTTTTTTGCGCCAAGATTACAGACTTTGGATTGGCTAAGTTGTTGAAGCCAGACCAAATGAGAACATTCACTGGAATCAGAGGGACAAGAGGGTATGTTTCACCTGAGTGGCATATGAACTTTCCCGTAACTGTAAAAGCAGATGTTTACGGCTACGGAATCATGTTAATGGAGATCATATATTGACTAATTAGTCGTTGGGTGAGAGTGATTGTGAAGTTCTTTGAAACTGATAGTTGAAGGACATACAAGTAGGGGGAGACCTTCTAGAAGAAAAATGCAGTTGATTAGGTCCCTCGCATACTTAGCTATGCTAGTTGAGATCTATTAGAACTGGAGGTTCTATCTCAATACCAATTGGCGATGAGAGAAGTAGCCTAGGATCTTATATTTTGAAATGCAAGGCTCTATGTGTCCAATGTGGGACTATATATCTTAGCACGCCCCCTCATGTGTGGCGTAATTTTTAAGCTGAACACATGGACGAATATATGGATAACGCTGAGTAGCATATGGGCCGTTGGGTTCAACACACGGAATAAAGGTACGCGTTCTAATACCATATTAGAACTGGAGGTTACATTTTGGGCTGACAATTTAACCCGACCCGACCCGAATGGGACGGAGTCTAACCGAGTTTTATGGAAAAAAAATACCCATTTATTAATTGGGGCGGGTCTGGTTTTTGGGCTTAATAGTTGGGACCCCGTCACCTCACCCATTTACTTATGTAATTCCTTCAATACCCTCAAAAACCTAAGCCCAACTTTTATTTTGAAGACCAAAGATCTCTCTCTGCCATCAGCATACAACACCAATGATCTCGATCTCGATCTCTCTTCCTAACTTACTTCTCCCTTAATGCCCAAAGCTTTACATCTCAGATTATCCTTAAAGCTTCAAACGTGTTCCTAAAATTGATTTAAGGAAGCAAAACCTTGGTATTTGCATTTTACATCAAAAATCTCTTGCAAATTGTAATGCTTCTCCTTCTATGGATTAAAACCTTGGCGTTTATTGATTCCTGCCTTGGTGTTTGGGGATCCCCAATTAAAAATAAACGGGTGGTGGGGCGGGTTTGGTATGGGCAAATTTTGGCGGGGCAGGTTTGACGATTCCCCGTTTAACTTAAACGGTTATTGGGGCGGGTTTGGGTGTGAGGAATTTTTGCGGGCATGGGGATGGTATTGCTCAACCCGTTCCAAACCCGACCCATTGCCAACCCTAGTTACATCTCAAAACCAATTGGCAATGAGAGTAGTAGCTCCAGGATCTTATATTTTGAAATGCAATGTCTATGCGTCTGATGTGGAACTATATATCTCAACATACCAAATGACTAGTTAACATTCGCTTTTAAACAAGCAAATGCACAAACGTTTATGATCTATTGATTTAAGATTGCCGCGTGCAGGCTGATTAGTATTGTAGAACCGAGAAGAATACATTATTGTTTTTAAATTCCATCCCCATTTCTCATTTGGCTTTCTCTGATTATTAATAGCATACGACAATATGGAAAAAATAGAAGATGGTAGATAGTTGAAGAACTGTTTAGCATGACTAATTCGTTTGCTACTCATTTAGGCTGTCTAATTTTGAGTAAAAATCTAATCAGGCTTGCAACAATTTTCTATGGGGTGGTGGATGTTTATGTCCATATATCATATTGTTGAAGCTCCATATAGTTATCTTAGTATCATGTATTCTACATATATGTTTTTTCTTAGCTTTCTTCTTATGATCTTTGGGATATCACTTTCTAGTTAAATTTACAAACCAAAGATGTGTATCTTGAAAATGCAGATAAAAAGAGGGGTCCGAAGGTAATTTTCATAATTGTAGCTATTGTAGGGATCGTTATCATCGGTGGTGTCTGTGCATACTGGTGTTGGTGGAGAATGGCAAAACAAAAAGGTGACATGAATTACTAGTATCTTCACAATTATTCAGTGTAAGAGAAAAATATTTATTTACGTCATACTGAAAATTTTAAATACTTGTCAGAAAAGATGAACAGGAATAGATATATGGTCCCGTTCGATAAGGGTGAGACAGTTGAAAAATCTTCAATGACAGGAATGCTTGGAGATAACTCGGACCTTCCCCGTTTCAGTTTCGAAATGTTAGCAATTGCAACGAACGACTTTAGCTTTTTAAGTAGGCTTGGGCAAGGTGGTTTCGGTTCAGTTTATAAGGTACCTCTTTATCTGCTTAGACTTTTATTTATTTATGTATTTTTATCTATATACATAAAGAGGAAAAGGCAGCGGAAGAACACAATAACACAAACAAAATGGATCCTTGCATTTCCGATGCGGTCAATGAATTTTCATTCATAAACACAAATGAAAAGGGATCACATACTCTCCACCATGAGCATTCAAGGAGTGCTTAAAACCACCCTCTTCTATTTCATAATAAGATAATCAAAGAAGACCCTGCTCATATCTGTCACTGCACTTTATTCATAAAACTCTTTTGGCACTTTTTTTTGCCAGGGCATCCTTCCAAGCCCGGACGGACGAGAAATAGCTGTGAAAAGACTTTCCATTACATCTGGACAGGGGTTAGAAGAATTTAAGAATGAAGTTGTAGTGATTTCTAGACTTCAACATAGAAATCTCGTAAGACTTTTGGGCTACTGCTTTGAAGGAAACGAAAAGATGCTGGTCTATGAATACATGCCTAACAAAAGCTTGGACCTTTTCCTTTTTGGTTTGATCTCTCAAAACTTCCTTAATTATGCACAAATGCTCTCTAAAGTTTCATTCATAAATTTCATAACTTGATTAATTTACGTCATTTATTGGATTGTGGATCAGGTCCCGTAGAACAACGAATTCTAAACTGGAAAGTTTGTTTCCAAATTATTGAAGGGATAGCTCGAGGGATGCTTTATCTTCATAGGGATTCCAGGTTAAAAGTAATTCATAGAGATCTAAAAGCAAGTAACGTACTGTTGGATGAACAGCTGAATCCAAAGATTTCAGACTTTGGGATGGCAAGGATATTTGGAGGCAATGAAGTCCAAGCAAATACTTTAAGGGTTGTTGGCACATAGTAAGTATTCATTACTATAGTTAATATGTATATGTATATTATTATTTCTAACAGTTAATTCATTATATTTAATAATGAAAATACAGCGGTTATATGTCCCCTGAGTATGCTATGCAAGGAAAATTTTCTGAGAAATCCGATGTATTCAGTTTTGGAGTATTACTATTAGAGATTGTCACTGGAAAGAAGAATACAAGCTTTTATGATTATGAAGAATCCTTAAGTCTCTTGGGATATGTAAGGCTATGCCTATTGTTTTTTACAAATTAATCTGGAGAACTTTTGCTTTCACGCTCCTTCCAACTAAGATTTTTGTACTTGTTTTCAGACATGGAAATTATGGAAGGAAGACAAGGTTGAAGAGATAGTCTATCCTGACCTGTCTGAACCGTGTTTTCTTACTGAAATCTTAAGATGTATCCAAGTGGGACTGTTGTGTGTGCAGGAATTTTCAGATGATAGACCAAATATGTCATCTGTAATTTCCATGCTTATTAGTGAAACTGCAACTCTTCCTACTCCAAGAGAACCTGCATTTACCCAAAGAAAAATTTCACAAAATCCAGATTCATCTCAGAGTAGTGGCAAAACATATTCCAGAAATGAACTCACAGTTTCACTTAGTCAAGGACGGTAAAACAATATGTAAATGTAATTATACAATATGTAAATGTAAATGTAACTGTTGCCTTTAGAATTTACTTAATTGTATATTAGGTGAATATTTTGTTGTAATTTACTGTGAGTTCTATGATTATACTTGGTGGAAATGTTTCTTTTTCCAATTTGGCTCTCTTTGCGAGATAATTTCATGCTATGCTTTGCCGTTCGTCTTGATTTATTCCATTAATTATAGAATTAATAAATGAATGTTACTTTTTTATACTTATTTTTACCTCTTATGCTCTTGTTCTACGGACTACCACATTTTGAAGAACGAATTACAGAATCCTCTAGGGTGACATTATTGTACCTTTTGAATGTTCCACTTGGTATAGTGAAACCTATCTAAATGTACCTCTTATAAATGCACAACGTGCTTAATTGCATAGATAATGTTGGTCTCATAGTCGCGACTGTACAAATTTGGAATTTCCCTGCACACTGTGTAATGTGCATTTTTTTCCCAGTCTCGATAGTATATTTTTACCAGAAATTATGATTTTAAATACTCTAAGATACAAAGTTTCCAAAATCGGACCCAGAGAACAATAAATTACAAAAACGGCAAGAGGAAATTCCAATTTCGCCCCTACTAAAGTTTAAATACTATAATAGGTAACCACCTATTTTTTTACAGGCACGTGGGCTCCACAAATACGAATTTCACTTCCGAAATAATAATAAATGTTCGAATTATTTTAAAGCAATATATTGCGTCACGTGTCCAAATTTAATTCTTGAATGTACACATGTCATTACCATTTTGAGATGTGTAAGACAAACTCTATCACTATTTCAAGTATTATTTGTCATTTGGTACAGATGAAGGTGTCACGCCTTTAAACAAATTAGCCATATGTAAAACAGACTCTGTCACCATTTCTGGTATTATTTGTCATTTGTTTCAGAGGAAGGGTTGGTTAGGGTATTACGTGCGATTCACACAGGGAGTTTGATTTTTGGTGCTAAAAATAGTCTCGATTCGTCAAGTAGTTTCTTCTAATCTCGACTGCAACAACCGTCCCGATTATGGCATTATTTGTTATTTGATAACTCCAACTACAACAACCATTTTTCTCTAAATTGTCGAGTCTTGTGTGTGTGATTTCAGTGTGGTTATACTTTGGGTAAATCGTGTTGATGTTTTATTACTGCCTACCAAGTGTGTTAATTAAAGTCTGGTTTTTCTTCTTTCTTTTCCTTTTAGTCACTTGATTTCAATGATGAAGTCTAATAAAGAAGTGAGTAATGAACAATTTGATGAGGAAAACCAGACGCAAGAGAGTAGACAGAAGAAGGGTACCAATGCTAAAAATTATACCTCCTCGTGTACAGGTTTAAGACTGAATAAAATGTTTAAAGCTCTGCCTGAGGAGGAGAATGGTGCTTTTCGTACCACTTGCTTTGCACCATTAATGTTGATTGATCTAATAGCGACAATGTCGACGTTGGCTCTGGAAATATTTGACCGTCATCTCGGTGATATGAAGTTTAAATTTGGGGGGCCGATAATTCAGATGAAACCCATTAATGTTTGTCTGATTTTTGGTGTTTCTCATATTCACAATGATTTTGCATTTGTTGATCCTGAGCATGTTACGAAGTTCAGGAATAGATGCTTCCCCAAGAAGAAGAAAGCATATGTGTTCAAGGAAATTGAGGTGGCTTTAAAACATGCAAAATTGGAAGGATATCATGGTAAGATTCCAATTTGTCATTTGTTGGGACTATTTTATCATTTTTTGCATTGTATTTGTTACCCCAAAAATTTCTGTATTGTATTTGTCAATTGTTGGGGTTGTTGTATCATTATTCTTTAGGGTTCTTATCATTACTTTAGACTTATCATTGGCTCCCTGTTATTGTGTAATTTGTTAAGGATGTTTTAGCAGTGTACTTTGTATTGTATTTGTCATTTGTTCTATGCATTGTATTAAGGAGGAACCTTGGTCCAAACCTCTCAATGACTAAAAGAGCTTCAAAGCTTGGTCATCATGGACCCCGACTCATGGGTTATCTACAAGGGATAGTCATGAGTTCTCCTTGGCTTAGGGAATGCCAGGAGACATTGCCTCGCAATGCGGGTCATTTTTACAGATAGGGCTTGTATATGGCGCCGCTATACTGTCGCTCTGCCCCGCGAGCCAATCGAGACGTACCACCCCAATAAATGGACTCTGTAACCAGTCCAGGCTCGCTGCCCCTTGAGATATACATGTCCCATATCTGGAACCTGGCATATTGAGCTACCCTGATCCGCTACAGGACAGGTGTGTTTTCCGTACCTCGTACCCAGTCACGAAAGATTACGCAGTATGGATTATTGAGGGAATCTTCAACGTTGTTGCCTATTCCAAATACATATTCGATGACCCCTCACGAGTATCCAGAATTATCCGGATGTCGCTCTAGCATCCGTAAGACTATTCCAATGGCGTGTCGCGCCCGTGAAGATGGCTTGTGCATGTACGCCGCACAGCCAGATATTCTACTGTGCTACGGGCACTGTAGAGACAGACACGGGCTGGGCCGTGACACCCATTGTTTGCAGTTGTTGTACTCTTTTCAATTGGATCTTCCTCCGGATAATCTGCCCATTTCACATGTTGTAAAGCTCTACCAGCTTCTTTGTTAACAGTCATTAATATTGGGAACACTCCACTTTTCTCCAAACTATTGGGAACAAAAGAAGAACCACTACTTCCCACTCCCAGCAAAAGAGTTTTGGGACTGGATAGAATTCCCTTAGCTGCTTGCTGATCAAATTCCATTTGAGCCAAGTTAGGAACTTGATAGGATGGGATGGCCCCGATAAATCAGGAACAAACTCAGCAATATTCTTCCCTTTATCCTCTTTTCTATGGTCACGTTGAGTTTGCTTTGGAAGATCTTTGGATACCCTGACATCTTTCACAACTAGCCCCGCCTCAGTGAACTTAATAGCAACAGTTTCCTTCTTCTTTTACCTACCTTCATCTTTTTCTACCGCTCTACAAGCTTCCTTAACTGCTCTACATTCAGATAAGAGATGCCCAACCATTTAACATCTTGCCAATAGTCAAACCCTTTACCTTCGATGAAAATTTCGTCAGAAATTGGTTGAGAGAGATCAATATCCACCAAAAGACTCGCATAGAACCCGGTTCCTCTATTTCTTGTAGCTTCGTCAATGCGCACCGGAGTACCAAAAGCACTACCCAATGTCATTAAAGTTTTGACAGTCCAGAATTCCAAACTCAATCCAGGGAATTTAATCCACACCAAAGAGTTGGAGTTTCTTTGCCTCTCAGGATTAAAGCAAGGAATCCATGAAACAATTCTCAAAAGTTGTTTCTCAAAAACCCAATGACCTCCCCAAATGTACTTCTTATCCTCTTCATTATCAAGTTTAATAAGAAAGTAACCCTTCCCCATTGGAGCCAATTTTATGGTTCCTTTTGTTTTCTAGATAGACCGAGCAATCTGTTTGACATCTGAAAACTTAATTTTTAACTAGTCCAAATTTCCCCACCATAGAGAATTTGGGACTATCTATTTCTAGAACATACACAGATTTTGGTAGGAAAATTGAGGGGTAATCACCTCGCTTATCAGGAACCGGCATATCTGAAAGGTCAGCTGTCAAGCTTGCATTCATCTTCAACATATCACAGTATGAGATGCCTTTGAATCCATTTGTTTTTGCCCTGATGGACCCTTCGAATCCATTTGTTTTCCAGGTAAATGTTTTTAGAATTGTTCTCGCAAGCACTGAATTTCGATTTTGAGGTTTTTCGCTTTTATTTAAAAAGAACTCTCCTATGATTACATAAGATGGGGAGAAAAGTTGCCCTGAGACGGTCGACTTTGTGACATTTCAGTCTAGCAGATCACCTATGAGGAACTCTATAATTGTTTTGTAAATAAATTTTGTCTATTTTTAGAGAAACATACTTCACTCGAAGCTATAGTAATAGATAGAAAGAGAAAAATGTAATTTTGAGCTTCTATAAGTATTATGTAATCATCGGTTAGAGCATAAAGGACATTCTCATTAAGAAAATTACTATTATAAAAATATAGTAGAAATGTGTTTTTGAACCGTGATATAAACTACACTGTTCGTTTATAACTAACCAGTTCTTATGCAATGCTCATTTTACTGGTAACGTCCAGTTGAAACTCCGTGTAAACATTATTGGAATAGGTATGATATGAACTGTACATTTTCATTGCAAATCTTATTTACTTAACATACCTTTCATTTATGTAAATTATTGTATGAGGACATTTAGGTAAATAAAGTTATATTATACTTCCCACTCTCAGCAGCTTTAGAAACAAATTTCGGACAATAAAATTGAACTTGGTATGAAATCATCTGTTAATTATTCTCCTTATTATATTCTAGTGCAGATATCCTTATTTTTCTAAGCATTGCTCATCAGTATCACTTACTATAGTTCACGGCCTTGTACTGTGGGATGTTGAGGGCCTGACTATGTTAGAAGGAGATAAAATAAAAGAAGAAGAAGAATGTGATAATATGGTTATATGGTATATGAGGGGTGATTTATAATGGCCTAGGCGTGGAAAGGTTGACTTCTCAAAACTAAAAGGGTATTGGAACTTTGATAGAAGTCTAGAGGGAAACACGGTTGTGGTAAAGGAGATCAGTGAAGAACTTGAAGCCTGGTGGCTGTTTGAAGGCTTCAAAAATCCACACCACGATCACATATCTATTGTCGGGGCAACAATTTGGATTTTAAGACCATATTAACGATTGAGTACAAAGTAAACAATTTGGTTTCAAGTTTGTCATTGGGACTAAAACCGTAATAGTTTGATATTAGTAGATCTTATTGATTATAATCTCTTAGTTCTTTTAGTAAGTGATTGACTAAAAACTTTCACTCAGTATAGTTTAAGAGAAATTTACCTAAAAGTGAACAGAGTTGGATGTATCTTCCTGAATCCTGTAGTGTGGTTGTATTCAATGTCAGGGTTCCACAGCATTCTATGGTGTTATTTTCTAGTCCTAGTTTGTGGTATGGCTTGTGAGTGAGAATCCTGTAGAGCTAAGATAGTATCTAAGCTATTGCTATTGCTATTGCAGTGCAAGATATTGCTATTGTAGTGCAAAATATCCGTATTGCAACTTATCATTCTTTTTTCTTTTGTGTACTACTATAGTGATTAGCTTTATTATTGTGATCGTACTTCTATGCGTATGTTGTCAGAGAAGGAAGTCCTCATCAACTAAATCAGTCATGTTTTGGAAGAGGTCAAAAGATGCTCAAAGGGTGGAGTTTCTAAGGAACAATAGCTCCCTGGCTTTAAAAAGGTACAATTATCCTGATATTAAAAAAATGACTGGATCATTCAAAGATAAACTGGGCCAAGGTGGTTATGGCTATATCTTCGAAGCTTATGGACGGCCAGCTAGTAGCTGTGAAGGTGATGAGAGAGTACATGGGTAGTGGGCAAGATTTTATCAATGAGGTTGCAAGCATAAGCAGAACTTCATATGTAAACGTCGTTGGCTTGCTAGGGTTTTGTTTTGATGGGTCCAAAAGAGCACTTATCTATGAGCCCATGTCTAATGGTTCGCTGGAAAAGTTTATCCAGAAAGATCAACCATTGGAAACGAGGTCGAACCTTTCATGGGAAAGATTGTTTAAAATTATTGTTGGAGGTGGTCGTGGACTAGAGTACTTGCATCATGGTTGCAACACCCGCAATTCTGCACTTTGACATAAAACCACACAACATTCTTTTAGACGAAAACTTCTGCCCTAAGATCTCGGACTCCGGGTTGGCAAAATTATGTCCTGCCAAAGAGAATGTTATATAAATGTTGGATACAAGAGGTACTATTGGGTACATTTCTCCAGAAGTGTTTTGTAGGTATTTCGGTTGGCAAAATTATGTTCTGCCAAAGAGAGTGTTATATCAATGTTGGATACAAGAGGTACTGTTGGGTACATTGCTCCAGAAGTGTTTTGTAGGTATTTTAGAGGAGTTTCACACAAGTCGGATGTGTATAGTTATGGAATGATGGTTCTTGTGACGGCCTACCGAACGCCGGGCAAATCTACCCAAGCGTTTTGAGTTATGATCTTGAATATATGTTCTCTAGACCCTAATATAGCTGCACGCCAAGTTTCGTTGAAATCGGAATTGGTTAAGGGGGCGAAATGGACTAGTACGCTTCGTCTCATGTTTTAACGTTTCCTTTTGGAAACTACGCATTTCTTTAGTAGCTATATTAAGGAGGAACCTTGGTCCAAACCTCCCCATGACTAAAAGAAGCTTTATAGCTTGGTCATCTTGGACCCCTGCTCATGGGCTATCTATAAGGGATAGTCATGAGTTACCTTTGGCCTAGGGAAGGCCAGGAGACATTGCCTCGCAATGCGGGCCGCTTTTCCAGATAGGGCATGACATGGGGCCACGGGCTACCCGAGACACACCGACCCTTACAGATGGACAATGTAAATCGTGCAGGCTCGTCGCCCCTTCATATATATGTCCCATATCTAGAACCTGAAATATTAAGCTACACTGATCCGCTATAGGAAAGGTGTATTTTCTGTACCTCGTGCTGCCCAGTCACGAGAGATTATGCTATAGGGATTATTGAGGGAACCTTCAGCATTATTGCCTATACTGAATATATATTCGATGACCCCTCACGAGTATCCAGGATTATCCAGATGTCGCTCTAGCATTCGTGGCTTTATTCCACTGGCGTCGCCGCGCTAGTGAAGATGGCTGGTATACACCAGCCGCACGTGCGTGTTATATTCCGTTGTGCTTTGGGCACTGTAGAGGCATACCCGAGTAGGGCCGTGAAAGATGGTATCAGAGCTAGGCTTGTTGGGCCTTTGCTTGTTAGAGCATAGATGGTTGTGCCTACGTCTATCATTGTCGGTCAGAGTTGAGGTTTCTTATCCGATCTTGTTAGAGCAGATCAGAATAATGGTTCCCGAGTTGGTAATACGGGATACTTAGTTGATAGTTGTTATCTTCAGAGCTGATGTTGCTCAGTACAGATGATCCAAGCACCGTTATGAATGCGTGTAGAGCGGGTTGCCTACGTTTCAGTTGATATTAGATGTGAGATAAAGGCTCCATATCCGAGCGCGAGATTGCTCAAGTTAAGTGTGATTTTGACAATGATGTTAAGAGGAAGGATAGATATTTGAGTTGGAGGCGATGGCCTATATCGTTGGTTGTCTCTTGAAGGCTGGTCAGTATAGTAGATGCTCTATGAAGAATAGTAGTAGGGCGATCTAGCAGGTTGTTATTTACATTCGATCCGCATACGTACTACGAAGAGTAGTAACAATTATGATAAAGGATGATGCCCTTCAGTAGAGATCGATATGGTAAGTGTCTTTTACCAAGTACTTACGTGTGGAAGCCACAAAGCTTGGTTTGGTTGGAATTCCTTAGTGTCTACAGAAGATTAAAGAATTCTGGTTGATATTCGTTTTGATTGTCCTGAGTTGGATATGGAGACGTTCCGGAGGTGAACGTCATGATCCGAATGTTAAAGCAGCGAGATGAAGACATAGTTTGAGTCCTAAGTTTGCACACAGTGATATTCGTCAGTGTTAACGTCGAGGGCAGAGTTTCTCTTGGTTACGCGACATGAACTGCGATCCCCAAGTTGGGTTGTCGTTTATCCGCAGTTGGTCCCAAAGTTGTACTGGACACTGCTTTGCTCACTTAAAGAAAGCAAGTTACCAAGTGATGTTTGTTCTCTGGCTTCGTAGTTGAGTTTCAGGTTTGTCGGCGTACGAGTGCTATAGCCGAGTTGATCCATGTTGTTCTACAAGATGGTCCTAGATTGTTTTAAGCTCACAAATGGGTGAAGACTCACGTTTCCGAATAGCAGTAAGTTACGTGGTTGTCGCAGAACAGAGTTGAGCTACAGTCAGTTGTGTGGGTTACCTCAGACATAATCTCAGATAGAAGAAAGCTCTATGATAAAAGATCCTGAGCGGAATTAGATGGTTTTCCCAATTCCTTATCACATGGTGGTTGGTGGTAGGAATCAAGTTCCCGCGCCTCTGTTTATATTAATGGAGTGCTTTAGAAGACCACATCCGAATGACCGATAAGAGTTGGTTGCATTTTTTGAAGATTGTACCGAGACAGAGAATGGCTACGCTTCTGTTTAAAGATGATTGCAACGGTATGAAGGTTGGTCTCCAAGTTTTATAGCAGTTGGAAGTGGCAAGCTAACGGGCTCAAGGCAACAGGTACAGTGGCAGTATTCTTGTTCCCAAGTTCCTCAAGTACTCAGGTTCGAGTAGGGATGAAGAGATGGAGAAATGCTTCAACAGTCAGTTAGTAATATGGCACAACTTTGTTCTCAACGCAGACGTCGAGCTTATTGAGTGTGGGAAGAGCTGTAAGTTGTGACGTAGATGTGCGCAGGTTCCAACAAGGGTCATTACCACCGAAGTTTGGCAAGTATAGATGCCAGTGTTAAGTCCTCGTTAAAGAAGAGGCATTAAGAAGTCTTCCTTGAAGAGTGAGGCAGATTGGAGTCCTCCGTAGTTGAGAGACCTTGGTGATGCCGGAGTAGCTATCACAGTTGAGAGACCTTGGTGATGACGAAGTCGTAATCACCCTTCCTGCAGCCGAGTTAGGTGCAGATGCCATCTAATGCTCAATAGGTAAGATGATGGGGTACCACGAAGTGGGTAGAGCAGAACGATGTCGCACAAATAGATGTCTCCTGGGCTTTACAAGTTCACACATGACGTCTTTATGGCGGACCTCGATAGTTAGCTGGCGGTAGGGATCAGAGTACCTGCGCCTTGGTGGGCTACCACGATGGTTTTGTTGGAAGTAGGACAAGAGTGTCCGCGCCTTGTTGAGAGTATGCTACCTCCTAGAAGCTACCCTCCCTTACCCAAGTGAACAATGAGTACCAGTTCAATTCTATATTGGTAAGGTAAGAGTGCCGCATCTTGATCTTGTGTCCCAGATCTTCCGTAAGAAGGGCGGACACGGTTTGAAGACCTTTGCAAAGTTAGTTGAAAGAGCAGTCAGGCATTTTTAGAGCGCGGCAGGTGTCCCGTAGCAGATGGGGAGAGTTTACCCCTTATTGTTAGCAGACTTGCTCCTTACCACTCGCAGAAGAAGAGTGAAGTTTGAAGCCGAGATTCACAGAAGATTGAACTCTCGAGCAACAAAAGTATTGTGCGACTCGAAGGAAGAGTGCACCGGTGTGACTCAGAAGAGAGCGCATCTTTAAGACGAGATTACAGATATCCTCGTCGGGCTGTCCAGAGGAGACGCCAGGTTTGTCGAGTAGAGCGATATTCCAAATGTGTCAGGGAAGAAGGCGCTTTGCAGCAGGATGCAACGCATTTCAGAGGGCGCGATGCTAGGAAGCACCACCCATATTCATAACAGAAGGCTAAAGGCTGCGGGACAGTATCCAGAAGAGAAGGCAGACTCCAGAGTTGAATGATGATCCAGTCACCCCCGCACTCTGAATTGATAGGCCGAAGTTAAGGTTCAGTCGTGAAGACCACAGTTGTCAGCATCGAGACTAACAGTTGGGTTCAGTATCCGCTAGTGCAGAAGAAGATATAGTATTTTGAACTAAGTGCAGGAGAGTATTAGTTTCTTAAAGATGCTAAAGATTGAATCTTTGTAGAGCCGTGTTAAAAAAAGATTCTCGACGAGGACGTCGATATTATTTTAAGTACGGGAGGGTGTAACGGCCTACTGAACGCCGGGCAAATCTACCCGAGCGTTTTGAGTTCTGACCTTGGATATATGTTCTCTAGAGCCTAATATAGTTGCACGCCAAGTTTCCTTGAAATTATAATTGGTTAAGGAGGCGAAAATGGTCAGTACGTTCCATTTCATGTTTTAACGTTTCTTTTTTAAAACTATCCATTTCCTTAGTAGCTATATTAAGGAGAAACCTTGATCCAAACCTCCCCATGACTAAAAGAAGCTTTATAGCTTGGTCATCTTGGACCCCGACTCATGGGCTATCTATAAGGGATAGTCATGAGTTTTCCTTGGCTTAGGGAAGGCTAGGAGACATTGCCTTGCAATGCGGGCCACTTTTCTATATAGGGCTTGACGTGGCGCTGCTATGCCTCACGGGCTATCCGAGATGCACCGACCCTTACAGATAGACAATGTAAATAGTCCAGGCTCGTGCCCCCTTCATATATATGTCCCATATCTGGAACCCAGCATATTGAGCTACCCTGATTCGCTACAGGATAGGTATGTTTTCCGTACCTCGTACCCAGTCATGATAGATTACGCTGTAGGGATTATTGAGGGAACCTTCAGCGTTGTTGCCTATACCGAATACATATTTGATAACCCTTCACGAGTATCCAGGATTATCTAGATGTCGCTCTAGCATCCGTGACTCTATTCCACTGGTACCGCCACGCTAGTGAAGATGGCTGGTACACGCTGGCCGCACGTGCGGGTACGTTGCACGACCCATATTCCGCTGTGCTTCGGGCACTGTAGAGGCAGACCTGGGCTGGGCCGTGATAGTTCTAGTGATTGTCGGAGGAATAAAGAACATTGACGCCATGTCAGACCTTACTAGTGACATATTTTTCCCAGACTGAATCCACACCCGTCTGGAATTGAACAAGGATCTTGGATTTTATGGGATATCATCTGAAATAGATGCAAAAATTACAAATAATCCCCTCAGACCGGCCTTCAATGAGTAAAGTGGTGGATATGTTGGAAGGAAGCTTCGAATCCTTGTCAATTCCTCCTAAGCCTATTATATCTTCTCCTGCAAGAACACGACATGATTCTTCCGTCGTGTCATCATACAAAAGTTGAAAGGTTTTATTTGTTCCATTTCGTGTCTATGGAGTCTCGTGGTTGTTTCAGTCGAAGATACTGACAAAATGGAGATCACTGGACAAAAGGTAAGTAAAACTCAATGATAAAAGATTAAACATTTTATTTAATTATCGTTTGAACGAGTTTTCAAGTCGTTCGAACGACTTGTTATGTCTCCTGGAAATTTGGCCCATAGCCAATTTTTGTTCAAACGAGTTTTATTGTCGTTCGAACGAGTTGACATACCCCCTGGTTTTTTGCCCATAGCCAATTTTCGTTCGAACGAGTTGACCTATCCCCTGGTTTTTGGCCCATAGCCAATGTTTCGTTCGAACGAGACTTCTTGTCGTTCGAACGACTCTTGAGAGAAATAGGGTTACTATCTAAGTAAACTTTGTTTCCTTTTCTCTCTGAGTCTTTTTGTTTTGGAATAACCTTTATTTTTTGAAAAGCTCAAAACTCTTTTATCAGAGAGTGTGAATTCAAGATCAATCAAGCCTCTTCTAATCATGAGATTGATATTGAGTTAGTTTTATAATACTTCCTACATATGTTGAAGAAGATTCTTGGTGTGAGATCAATAAGGACTGTTGCAAGAACAGAAGAAGATTTGGTGCGAAATTAAGAAAGGGTGTTGCTAGAACAGAAGAACGATTCTTGGTGTGAAGCTTTAGTCAGAAAAGAGATAATCTTGAGACTAGGTTATCAAGTTTGTAAGTGTAATTCAGATTAAACTCTTTTTGATTAGTGGATTTTTAGTTGTTAATTTCATCGACAACGACCTGTGGTTTTTTTCCCGTATAAAGAGTTTCCACAGGGTGAACAATTGTATGTGTCTTTTAATTCCTTGTCTTTACTTTTGATTGTTTCTGCTTAATTCTAGATCATTGATTGATAGTCTTGACCTAATTTATCAAAATACATTAAATACGAGTACATAGAATTTCAATTGGTATCAGAGTAGAATTGCTTGCAGGCTTTATATCCTGAGCGGTGATCATGTTTTCGTGCTTGCTTAATTTAATGGATTCCAAAAAATTTGGAGGTCCTATAAATCGTCCACCACTATTTGATGGCACGAACTTCCCTTACTGGAAGGCTCGAATGATTGCCTTCTTGCAATCCATGGGAGAAGATGTCTGGATTTCCATTAAAGATGGATGGGTGCCCCCGGCTGTTATGCGGGGTGAACCAACAATTGATGTAGAGGTTCCTAAGCCTATAAATCAATGGTCAAAGGAAGAAAAATAAATATCTGGGTATAATTCTAAATGTCTTAATGCTATCTTTAATTCATTGAGCTAAAGTGAGCATATGCATATATCTGCGTGTACCACTTCAAAAGAAGCTTTGAACATCTTGATGCGCACTTACGAAGGTGATGATTCAGTTAGAGAAAGTAAATTGCAAATTCTCACATCTCAATTTAAAAATATCAGGATGAGTGAGGGTGAGTCATTTAGTGAGTTTTATGCCAAACTTAGGGACATTGTCAACAACAGTTCTTCTTTTGGAGCTGGATACACTGATGTTCAAATAGTACGTAAAATTATAAGATCTCTTCCTAAGAGTTTTAGATCCAGATGTGATGCCATAGAGGAAATACACAATCTTAAAACCATGAAATCTGACACACTTGCTGGAAAATTACGTACGTTTGAAATTGAAATGGAAATAGAAAACCCTAAGAAGAATAAGAGTGCGACATTTAAGTCTTCCTCCAACTCTTCATCTTTTCAGGGAACCAGAGATGTTGACAACTACTGTGTCTCTGACAATGATGGGGAACTTAACTTTGACTCTCAGATTGCTCTTATAAACCAACGATTTAGAATTTTTTTGAAAAAGATACAATTTGAGAAACAAGGGCAAAATGTGAATTACAAGTCTCGTCTTCATGACCTTGTTAAGTCTTATGACAAACTAACTAACTCAAGTACTCGTCCTCACAATGACTCTAATCAGGATCTTAATAAGGTTGAATGCTATAGATGTCACAAGTATGGTCACTATGCTCACAGCTGTCCCACTGAGAGCTTAAATAGTAACCATAAGGCCATGAATATTAAAGTAACTTGGGATGATGATAACGATGAATTTGATAATCATCCCCAAGAATATGAAAATGGTAACTATTGTGCATTTCCTAGTATAATAAACTCTAGTAATAATTATTCTGATCCTTTTGAACTAGAAAAATTTACTGAAGATCAGAGTGATTATGAATGTGATAATAGTGAAGAACCCAAGATTGAAGAATTGTATTCTCAACTTATTTCTCAGCTAGAAAAACTTAAGAAAGAAAAAGATGCTCTTATTGTCAAACTTGATGTGTGTGAAAAAGAAAAACATGCTGCCGTGGGGAAATTAAAATTGACTGAAACTGAGCTTGATAATCTTAACTTGACTTGACTTTCACTGAGCAGAAACTTAAAGTTTTTCTCCATGGAGCAAATAATATTGACAAAATGCTAAGTATGAGCAAAAATGGCACTAACAAAAGGGGATTTGGATTTGATCAGCAAAATGCTAAGTCTACCCCTCAAATTACCAAGTTTGTCAAAGCTACTCTAGTGCCATCTTTTCCCAAACAAAGTGTTACTAGTGCTCCTCATATGCAGACTAAACAACCTTTTGTCTTTTATGTATTTTATTGTGAGGCTTATGGTCGAAAGGGACATCTTGCTCCCTATTATAGATATGTTCCTCAATTTCGTGGTAGGAATAATCTACAGTTGGAAAAAGGCAAACCTCATCGATCATATGCCCAATCATTTGCTAACTCTTTTGTTGCCCAAAAGTCTTTTAATGGTTTCAGAAATATGACTCGAGTAACAGAAGAAAGAAAGAAAGTGAGATCTATTTGGGTCCAGAAGAAGGACTTTCTACCACAATTACGGTCCTATATTGCAGTTATGGCTCTAAATGCATTTAATTATACACAGTGGTATATAGATAATGGATGCTCTCGGCACATGACAGGGGATGCTACCCGCCTAAATAATGTCATAGATATTCAAGGTGGTGATGTTACTTTTGGAGGAGGAATGAGTAAAAAGATTGTGGGAAAGGGGAGTGTAGAAGGAATTGAGTGCCCGACAATTGATAATGTACTCCATGTCAAAGGACTCAATGCAAATCTTATGAGTGTCAGTCACTTATGTGATGCGGATAACACAATATTATTTGACAAGAAAATTTGTCGTGTCTTTGATAATGCCGGGAAATGCATTATGACTGTTG
Source organism: Kingdonia uniflora (assembly GCA_014058105.1). NCBI lineage: Eukaryota > Viridiplantae > Streptophyta > Magnoliopsida > Ranunculales > Circaeasteraceae > Kingdonia > Kingdonia uniflora. The sequence continues at coordinate 1,732,265 of JACGCM010000479.1, read as the reverse complement.
ATAGAACTTCGGACAACTGTTATGTTGTATCGCAAAATGGGATATCATGTAAAGTTGCTAAGATAAACGATTTGGAACTTTGGCATCAACGGTTAGGACATGTGAACTTCAGCGATCTGGCAAAGATTACAAATAAGGAAATAGTTCGAGGGGTTCTTAAACTAAGCAAGCTAACCAATGCAGTTTCTGGACCATGTCAAATTGGAAAGCAAACCAAGAGTGCACACAAAAAATCTACCAACATTGCCACTACGCGAGTTCTGAAGTTAATTCATATGGACTTGATGGGTCCTATGAGAGTGAGTACTTTGGATGGAAAGAAATACATTTTGGTTATGGTTGATAATTTTTCACTATTCACCTAGATCACAATATTAAAGCAAAAGTCGGACACATTTGAATAATTTTATACTATAGCCCTGCGAGTACAAAATGAGAAAGACTGCACTATTAACAAAATTCGATGTAATCGTAGATGAGAGTTCAAGGACAGTGATGTAATTGAGTACTGTAAAGCGAATGAGATCAAACATGAATTTTTAGCACCAATAGCACCACAACAAAATGGAGTAGCAGAACGAAAGAACCGAGTTCTATAAGAAATTGGGCGAGTATTACTTCATGGAAAGAATGTTCCTAATCACTTTTGGGGAGAAGCTATTCATACCTCGTGTCACATTATCAACAAATTTTATCTACGTCCTCTTACACTTAACACGCCGTATGAACTCTGGTTTGGAAAAAAGTCGAATGCAAAGTACTTTTGTGTGTTTGGTAATAAATGTTATGTCACTTGTGATCCGGAGAACATTGGAAAATTTGATTCCCGAAGCGATGAATGTATTTTACTGAGATAAGCCACAAACAGTAGGGCTTATCGTGTTTACAACTTGAAGACCAAAATGGTCATGGAGTCGATTAATGTGGTAGTTGACGACTCGACAGTTCTTGGACAAATAGATGATGGAGATAGCAATGTTCAAGAAGATTCCCTGCCAACCACATCTATTGTGATACAAGATGTTCAAAAAAAATCTCACGCTGAAGCTCCTACAACATCTTCTGGGGAAATTTTAGCACCAAATGCTACTGTCCGTACTAATTCTTCTCAGAATTGTGGAGCTCCTAGATACCTTGATAAATATGAATGTCCTACACTTCATGAGTCTACTAGATGTGTAGGGTATCATTGTTCTACGTTATATGAGACAGTGGAGAGTGTGTGTTATATGTCCATCACTGAACCAGCCAACGTGAAAGATGCCTTATCCGATGAATATTGGATTAACGCCATGCAAGATGAGCTTAATGAATTCAATCACCAAGATGTGTGGAACTTAGTATCACGACCGGCAAATACTAATATTATTGCCACTAAGTGGATTTACAAGAACAAGTTTGATGAGAACGGTGATGTTGTCCGAAACAAAGCAAGGTTGGTAGCTCAGGGATACAATTAAATAAAAGGGGTGGATGTTGAAGAAACTTTTGCTCCTACAGCTAGACTTGAATCGATTTGGATGCTTTTGGTTTTTGCTTGTCACAAAAAATTTAAGCTTTATCAGATAGATGTGGAAGGTGCGTTCTTTAATGGGCTACTAGAGGAAGAAGTGTATATAGCTCAACCAAAGGGGTTTGAAGATCCTCATCACTCGAAGCATGTTTATCGTTTGAAGAAAGCACTTTATGGCCTAAAACAAGCTCCTCGAGCGTGGTATGATAGACTTTCAAACTTTCTACTTGGAAATAGGTTCATTCGAGGGGGAGTTGATAAGACATTGTTTATTCAGCGGGAAGGAGATGACATTCTTATTGCTCAGATTTATGTGGATGATATTATTTTTAGATCTATGTCAGACTCTCGTGTCAAAGCATTCGGTGAGTTAATGGGAAAAGAGTTCGAGATGAGCATGGTTGGAGAATTGACCTACTTCTTAGGTATTCAAATCAAGCAACGGGAGGATGGTATCTTTGTTTCTCGATCTAAATATGCTAAGGATATTGTCAAAAAGTTTGGTCTTGATTCCTCCAAACATGCCCGGACACCAATGTGCACTACCACAAAATTGAGTAAGGACTTTGTAGGTACTGATGTGGATCAAAAGATATATTAGAGCATGATAGGAAGTTTGTTATATCTTACAGCTAATCGACCAGACATTGTGTTCAGTGTTTGCATATGTGCACGTTATCAGGCAAGTCCTAAGGAGTCCCACCTACACGCTGTTAAGTGGATCATTCGATATGTATCTGGGACTTGTGAGTTTGGATTGTGGTATACTCGAGACACTACATCTGAAATTATTGGATACTCAGATGCTGATTGGGCCAGAAATTCTGATGAAAAGAAGAGTACCTCTGGGGGATGTTACTACATTGGGAACAATCTCGTGGCATGGCAAAACAAGAAACAAAATTGTATTTCACAATCTACTGCGGAGGCAGAGTATATTGCTGCAAGAAGTTGTAGTACTCTACTAGTCTAGATGAAGCAAATGTTACATGATTACGGGCTGAATCAGGGAGTAATGTCACTTTATTGTGATAATACAAGTGCAATCAATATTTCCAAGAATCCTGAATAACATTCGCAGACCAAGCACATTGACATCCGATTTCACTTCATTCGAGACCTTGTTAAGCGGAAGATTATAATTGTGGAGTATGTTTGTACGGAGAACCAACTTGCTGATCTCTTCATCAAGCCTTTGGATCTTATTCGGTTTGAAAATCTTCGATGCACTATTGGTGTTTGTTCAATTTCCTAAATCTCTCTGGTCTTTCTGTCTGTGGTGTCGTTATCTTGTGGACATCGTCAGGTATGTGTCGTGTCTTTTACTCTTACTGACTATCTTCCCTATTTTGCACTTAGCCTATCGAGTTTTGCATATGCATGTATGGAAATTATTTGCGTGTTCTATATTCATTTAATGCTTAAGTTACTTGGCATCACTTATTCGTCACGAGGTTCAACTGTCTCTGACTCTTGGTATATGTAGAAATCTTGAGGGTCAATGAAGAGACTTCGTTACCTAACATTATGTGAGGATCTGGCCTTTTGTTCTAGCGTTGAGTGTTATTAAATAAATTCTTTTCAACAAACTCTCTTTTTATTTTTGATCTCATTATTTTATGCATTAGTCAATTGTTGGTGGTGATATATAATTCAAGTTAAAATACTAGAACATTTTCTCTACTTGATTTGAGGCGAAGCAAGATATTGCACAAGTCTTAGGACATGATTTTAGGTATTTTTATTTGCTCATGTTTTGACTTTTTAGCATCTACCCCAAAATCGTTAATTCACTTGCTACCCGTTGGGCCTAAAATAAGCCATTTCTTTGTATTCGCTAAATTCTTATTTTAACCTTTTGTTCTGAGGACAGGAAGTAATACAATCTGAAAGGTGATGTGTGTATGAGTGTTATTTAGGAGAATGTTTTGTTACAACAAAGTGTATATTCAAAGAGTGCCAGAAGATGTGTTGATAACAACAATGGAGGTGATCACAACAAAGGTTGAAAAAAAAAAAAAAAAGAGGAAATGAGGTATATTGATAACAACAATGGAGGTGAAAGTTCTTTTTGTCCTCAGAATGCCAGCAAAACACCTTTTTCCTCACTAGCCTACCTTTGCCTTCATTACAACCTTAAAAAGTCCTAGTTGATTCTAAGTCTAGTGCAATCGGGATTAGTGGAGATGATAGTTTGAAAATTTATGGTACTTAACTTGACACCACCAAAATAATTGATATTCCTTCCATGAAATCTTCAGTAAAATGGCGTCGCTTTCTTGGATTATGAATTTTTAACTTCATTACTCATATTCATATTCCCTAAGAATGATTACTAGTAAATTCTCAGTGACTTTGAGTAACCAACCATGAGAGGCCTAAGTTGAATCATGTTTCCAATATAGTGCTCTTCGTATGCCTACTCGTCAGAACTTTGTTTAGACTACACACACACACACCGAGTTCTTTTGCATTATTTAGTGTATAGCTCTATAATATTCTTTATCGTGTATCTGCCGTGCTTATAGATATGACTGCATATATAGAGGGGGAGTGTGTCTGTTATTCTGGTTTTTCTTTTCTTGCTTTCTGCGTTTGTTTATGGCTACTCAGTGATTTTGGATGAGTTTTTCTTTTCTTTCATCCATTTTGTCTTTGTCATCCATTACTTCCTTTGGTTAATCCATTTCCAAACTGCAGTGTATTTTTTTGGAAAAGATTCCATTTCGTTGGAACGACTTCTCTAGTCGTTCGAACGAGTCTCGAGTTTGGTTGTTTTAAAAACAAATTTGGTTTGATTTTTTTTGGTCTCTCTCTCTCTCTTTTTCTCAACTACACTCCACCATTGTTCTTCAAAGTTTATTGTTGGGTCTTGATTGAATTTTTTTTAGCTAAAGTTGGTATCTTCTCTACTCCTCCATGTTCAATTTGACGCTTGGGTTTCAATTTGGTAAGTTTTTGGTTCCCCGTACTGTTTGTGCCCTAGTATTTCTTTTGTATGCTTCTTTGAACGAATTGGCTTAGACCTGTATGAAAAATTTCCTAAGTTGATTATTGTACCTCTGTGATTGTTGAAATTGTGTGCATTGTTAGTTTGTAGAATTATATTTTTACTGTTTGGACAATGAGATTTCTGTTGGTGTGTTTGAAGAACTTATTGATTGGTTGGGAGCAGTGTTGAACATAATTGGAAAACAATTTGGGATTGGAGTTGGGATTGATTACTGCAGATTTTGGGTTGCAATTGTACTTGTTTGGGTTCCCCTACTTAAGCGTGTTCGTTAGATTTGGGGAGGTGGTGGTGTTCTTTTCGTGCAGGTTGTGTAGTTGGAGGTTTCTTGGTTTCAGTAGGTTATACATCTGAGATTGTTTGTTACAGAAGCTTGTCCTTTTTGTTCAAATGACACCTAAGCAACGGATCGGTAACAAGAGATCTCGCTCTGGCAATACAGGTATTCTTGATGGCCAGAGGGTTGATGATAACCCGATATATTGGGCTACGGAAAAAGGGTTTAAAGATCGGCCAATTGTGAAAGAACAAGTTGTCGACATCAAAAGTGTTTATGAGGTGAATGAAGGCTATGCCCGGGTTTTTGCGAAGTTTAAAGAAAGAAATTGGACTAAGATTCTTACTCCGTCTGGAAAGGTCTATCCGAGGATTGTTCGACTATTCTATGCTACTCTGCAACTTGAGCATATCCGTACTCTGTATAGTCGTACTTTCTCTATCACTATTAATGGTTCCACATACACAGTCACTAGGGACAGTATCTATGCTACTTCTCAGTGCATTGCAATTCTTAGATGTATTTGGCCAGCATCGTATTATCCCTGGCCTGCTGCTACTTTTGAGGAAGAGTGTAAGGTGGATGGGGTTCTTATTCTTCCTGAGCTGTATACTATGGTTATTGACATCACGGCTCAGCATCGTCTGTATACTGGATCGGGTATTATTTCCCGAAAGATGTTAGATGATGAGTCTCGCCTGGTCCACAATATAGCTATTACAAATATCATTCCGCGCTCTCAAAAGAATGAACTCTCTAAGCGGATGAAGGTTTTTCTTTATGCCTTCAAGAATGATATTGAGATAGATCTCCTTAATATCATCCTTAAGGAGGTGATTGATACTAGCACCAAAACGGCGACCAGGGGCTCATTACCGTTTGCTCAACTTGTTATGGCAATTCTTACTGCTGCTGGCTACAAAGTATTCCCTAATGAACCTGAGGATACAAAAACTGAAAAATTAGATGCAAGTAACTGTCACAAGAGTGCATCTCATCTTCCTCCTGTGTTCCCTTCTGCGCTTGCTCTTCCAGGTGAGCACATCGGTTCTTCTAGCTTAGTTGTACAGCCTCAGGAGGTATTTTCTATTCAGAGTATTGGGAGCATGCTTCGGACAGTGACGACCAGGTTGGGTGCTATTAAGGGTCGTCTGGAGACTATTGAGGGACGACTGAAGACTATTGAGACAGAGGTTCGGGGCCTTCGTCCGGTCGAGGAGTCACATGGTTTTGTGTTTCATTCTGATTCTGGAGATGACTGATTTCATAGGGTGCCTTTGCTAGATATTTTTCCCTTGCATCTGCTCTCCATTTTGGTTTCCTTTGTCTGTTTTTTCTTTGAGATTCTATTTTTTGTTTTGAAAGCGTGTAAGATAGGAGTTTTTGTACTAACTCTACCAGTTTATCTAGTACTACCTTTTGTTTATCTCTTTATCAATTATCTATAATTTATTTTCTTTCAGATAGTTGTTTGTAGTAGTTTGTTTGTTTCTTCCGCGACAAAATGAGGAAGGAAAGAGTTTACATGACTGGTTTGCAAACGCTTCTCTGGATGCATTTTTTTTTTTTTTGAGTTCGTCTGCGTGACTATCTTCTAAGTTCCTTTTTTCCACATATATCATAAACGCGTTTGCTGAGTATGCAGATATTCAGTCACACACTATCTGATGAAAATAAGGTTGTAAGACGATATTATTCCTAGACGAAGTCTAGAGATTGAACCTATTCAGAAAGGGGTAGTGTCATTTTAAGGTCTAGACACTCTCTTTCGCTGGGAAGTACTACAAAGTCGTGTGTTTGTCTAAGTTTTTATTTGTCACGACATGAACCAAAGGGGGAGATTAAAAAGTTTTATTTGTTCCATTTCGTGTCTGTGGAGTCTCGTGGTTGTTTCAGTCGAAGACACTGACAAAATAGAGATCACTGGACAGAAGGTAAGTAGAACTCAATGATAAAAGAATAAGTTTTTTATTTAATTGTCGTTCGAACGACTTGTTATGTCTCATGAAAATTTGGCCCATAGTCAATTTGCGTTCGAAACGAGTTTTATTGTCGTTCGAACGAGTTGACATACCCCCTGGTTTTTGGCCCATAGCTAATTTTCGATCGAACGAGTTTTGTTGTCGCTCTAACGAGTTGACCTATCCCCTGGTTTTTGGCCCATAGCCAATATTTCGTTCAAACGAGACTTCTTGTCGTTTGAACGACTCTCGAGAGAAATAAGGTTACTATTTAAGCAAACTTTGTTTCCTTTTCTCTCTGAGTATTTTTATTTTGGAATAACCTTTATTTTTCGAAAAGCTCAAAATTCCTTTATCAGAGAGTGTGAATTCAAGATGAATCAAGCCTCTTTTAATTATGAGATTGATGTTGAGTTAGTTTTACAATACTTCCTACATATCGTTGAAGAAGATTCTTGGTGTGAGATCAAGAAGGACAGTTGCGAGAATAGAAGAAGATTTGGTGTGAAATCAAGAAAGGGTGTTGCAAGAACAGAAGAGCGATTCTTGGTGTGAAGCTTTAGTCAGAAAAGAGATAATCTTGAGACTAGGTTATCAAGTCTCTAAGTGTAATTCAGATTAAACTCTTTTTGATTAGTAGATTTTTAGTTGTTGATTTCATCGACAACGACCTGTGGTTTTTCTCCCGTGTTAGGAGTTTCCACAGGGTGAACAATTACATATGTCTTTTAATTCCTTGTCTTTACTTTTGATTGTTTTTGCTTAATTATAGATCATTGATTGATAGGAATAATCCTGACCTAATTTATCGAAATACATTAAATACAAGCACATAGAATTTTAAAAGTTATCTGAAAACAACTTTCTCATGAGACAATTGAGTCCTCCCCTTTTCTTGACCTCTTTCTCAACCAGCAGGTTATTATTGTTGTACTAGAGGATTGGGGCATCTATTCGATATCATGTATATATTTGCGCATTGTAATTTATATATTGCTAAACAGAGTTTATGACTGCTTGATTGTAGAATGTTCCAACAAAATAGAATGTGTCAGTGTGGTGTGGTAAAGTTTGTAGGAGCATTGAGATTTGAGATATAATCCGTTGTAAGATGTGAAAAGATTACATGGTCCTGTTCAGATAGTGATAAAAGTGTAAACTGTTGAAGCTATGGATCCTTCATCTTAAAACTTCTCAGGCTTGTTTTCAGAAGAAGTTTTGAAACCTTTATGCCGCCTGTTAGATACGTACGTAGAAGTTTTTAACGTGATAGATTTAAACCATATCAAAATTGTATTCTAAATCTAAATCAAGGTTTAAAAAAGGGTACGTTATAACGGTATATCGGGCAAAGGCCGTTATAACGTTATAACGCTGTTACGTTATTTTTGGCTAGATGACAAGAAAAAATCGCTATAACGGTCGTTATTTGTCTTATAGTGGTGTTTTATTAAAATAACGATTCTATTTTTGTTTTCTCTATATATAAATATTAATTTTCAATTAATACAACCGTTTTAGACGTTATTTTACAAATAACGCCGTTATAGACGATATTTTTTATATTTAAAAGGATAATAAAGGAAAAACTAAAGTACTTATTATTATTGAAGTTATTACTTATTAGAACATTGAAACAACACACCATACTAGGCCTGTACACAAAACCGGTGAACCCGTGAACCCGATTCGGACCGACCCGACCCGGCTAGTTAGTCCTGTTCTGAAGAACAACCGGTTCGGTTTTAGCTATAATTTCAGAACCCGGATCTCATCGGTTTGGGTTTGGTTTAGACCTTGAAAGACCCGAACCAGTTTTTATGTTATAAAGTATAACTTTTATGTTATAAACTAATTTTATGTTACCCTAGCCTCTCTTCTCTCAAGCCTCAACCTAGTTGACCTCTTTCTTTCTCTCTCTCACTCTCAAAATTTCCTCATGAGGTTCATCATACAACAACAACGGCTTGCGATCTTCATGATGCTCGTGACTGTTAAGCTAGGGTTTATCACACAATAACAACAGCTTGCACAATGTAATCTCTCGCTTACAACATATGATACTCATGATTGTCAAGATAGAGATAGAGATGAATAAGCTCGTGATTGTCAAGCTAGGGTTTACAAAATCGATGAATATGTTCATGATTGTCAAGCTTGTGATTGTCAAAATAGAGATATATATGAAATTAGGGATTATTGATTCTCTGAAGTTTTTGTTGGGAATTAATTAATGATTGGAAGTGTTTTCATTGAATTTGTTGGACTTGTTGAATTTCCTGGATTTGGGGGCGAATTGGGGAAGGAATAGATTTTCCGGATAGATTTGGGGGCGAATTAGGGTATGATGTAAACCTGAGCCAAAGGCCCGACCTGGCCCGACAACTTTGGTTCAGTTTCGACTCGGGTTTAGGAGCCAGCCGGTTCGGGTTCGGGTGTGAAAATTGAAGACCCGGTTGTTCCGGTTCGGATCTTGTCCAGGCCCAAACTCGGGCTGACCCAACCCGTGAACAACCATACACCACACTACACCATACCAACAAATTAAACATCACACCAAAGTATTAAACATCACACTAGAGCATTATAAATCACATTAACATCAAATGGAAAATGATTATTCTGGAATGCGGCATTGCATTCACTGGTAAATGGAGTCGAACTGATTGATATCAAATTCTGAGTAGTTTAAAGTTTGGCCATGCTCCAGATTGATTTGGCTGAAATCAAAATCAAAATACGCCTAAGGCAACAACTCTATTGGTGTTTCATACATAGGTGCTTGCGACCAATTTTCTAGGAAATCAGTGTCAATAACAGAAGTAGAGTACCCCCTTTGCTCAGTGACATCTGGGTCTTCAACTGATATTTCTCTTTCAAGCTATTCTGGCCATTCTTCATATGTTGGCAACAAAGGCTCATCGTCATCTCCAGCAATCCATTCACATAATGGATCTTCCAATAAAATAGCAGACACACTTATGGGTTCTACACGATAACGTCGACGTCTATCTTCCCTTCTTCTTTCAAGTTGAACATTGTATTGAACAAAGACAAAATCATTGAGTTTTTTTAAAAGTAATCAATTTCTAATCTTTGACTTAAAATTCTTACAACCAACTTTCGAAGTTGAGGCAACTCCACTTCATATGAATTCCACCAATCAACTAAGAAAATGGTTCAAAATTCAGTTAGAAAATGAATAATAAGTAAATAACATAATCTTATGGTAAATAATTTAAGAACTCACCAGGACTTCCTTGCTGAGCTGTTATGCTTGTAGTTTCTGACCCCATACAACCTGGCTTAAAAGGAAGCTTTCCTACCTATGTCAAATAAAAAATATTATATTATATTAATTAAATGGTAATAACATGCTTATATAATTTTGTGTAATGGACTTTGAATACCTCTAACATTACTCGTGCCTGCTCAAGTGGGGTTGATATTATTTTTACAATCAAACTGTTCAATGCTAAGGTCGGGTGACACATGACATTTTCATTTGAGAAAGTGGAAGGAAAGAACATGTAATATGGGCTAAGTAGATAACCAACAACATGCAATTCTGAATGAAGTTGTTTTTTCCTCCTATGATCGAATATCTTACAAACATTAGCACTTCGTCGTGGACCAAGGAAAGTTGTTATCACCACTCTTGATGTGCACAAAGCATTGAAAAGATACCCCACCATTGGTTTGTCAGAGTCCACTAATCGTAAGACTTTTAACAAATGGTTCTACCATAGCAACAACATTCTTGGTTTTTTTTTCCCAAAAATCATTAGACATAACAATTTTTCGGACAACTTTACTCGTTGATAGTTTTGCATAGCTTGATTCTCAATACTCAGTATCCATAAAAAGCTGTTGAAGATGAACTTGATTTTCCATAATACTGCGAATTGCGAAGAAACTTGTTGTAAACCGAGTTAGAGAAGGGCGAATAAGGTCATGACGGTTTGAGTGCCCTCTAAACTTGGCAAGGACTCATGCATGAGCATAAACAAATTTTGATACTTTCCTCACATCTTTAATGGTATCCTTTAACCAACTGAATGACTCTAAATCCTCTGATATAAGGTCAATCACATGGGCTGCACAAGCAGTCCAATATATATGACGATACTCGATAGCTAGTCTCCTACCAGCAACTTTAAAATTTAATCCCTAGTCTGTCACTATTTGGATGATATTTTTAGCTCCAACATAATCGATTATCTCTTTAAACAAGGTTATCAAGTAATCAGTCATTAAACGATTGTCATCAATATCAACGCTCTTCAAAAAAGAGATACCTGCCCAATAATGACATTTTAATGTTAGTGTGGCTATATAAACCACTAAAATTTCCAAATCGTAAGTATTCATTATTTTTTAACTTTAAGTAAATACCTGATGGGCAATAGATAAGAAAATTGACGAGTGCTTGTTTCGCTGTCTTTCCAACTATCTGCCATTAAGGTGCAACCATAGTCCTTCCAATACAATTTCTGTCTTTGAATCACTGTTTCTTCTATTCTTCATTTTTCCTTCTGTAGAAATGGGTTAGCAATTTTATAAGTCGTTGGAGGTCGGAAAGTCTTACCATAATTTTCAACCAAGTTTAAAGCTTCATGGTACGATTGCGATGAAGCAACATTGAAAGGGATAGCATTTTCGTAGAAAATCGATGTTATTTTGCGACATGAGTACTCCCTAGAACTCGACCCTCCACCCATCATGTTCAGAATGGTTTGTTGAGTTTCTTGTCGTAGATTTTGTGATTGTAAATCAACAAAGTGTCGAGCTGGAACTCTTAATGATGATGATGATCCTGTAACAGGAGAACATCAGATTGAGATTCATATCTACTTCCCTCCTCGGGATGATAATCGGGTTTACTGGCATCTCTAAAAATGTCAATGATATCTTCAACTTCGTCACTGTCATCATGCGACAATCCTTGAGGTTCCCAATCTCGCAGTTATCGGCAAGAACGCTTATTTTGCCTCATTTCTTTAAGAGCCTGAATAACAAGCTTTCTTAAATTGGTTGGTGCATTTGGGTACTCCATAACAGATCCACATTGATTTGACAAATGTTCCTTACAATGGGTAATACTAGCGGTTATGACCTTATTACAGTAATTGCATATAACAGCTTTTGGTCCAGCCTAACGCAATGATCATAAAAATCTCTTGTACTTCTCCACATTCTATAGGTTTACCAATAAAATATTATAAATTTGTACGAAAAGACAATAAATTAATTTTAAGCTAAATATCAAAGAAGATGAATACATGCTTAATTTTAAGCTAATTTTAAACTAATTAAAACTATGGATACCTTTCTTACTTGATTTTGAATAATTTTTAAGAGTGGTAGTGAAATGGATACATGCTTGAGTAAGTCACGATGCCAACTTTTTATAGAAGATGCATTTACTCTATTACAATTATTTTTATATTTTAGTGGTTTACTATTTAGTTTTTCTTTCATATCACAATTTTATTGGTTTGCCACTTTAGTTGTTATTTCATATAACATTCGTATCATAATAGTAGTGGTCTACTATTTTTTCCCATCTTCTACAATCATAGCTACCACTTTCGGTTGCTTTTACTTATTCTTTAGTTTTTTTTTCATATCACTATGCCAGTGGTTTGCCACATTAATTATTCTTTCATATTATAATGGTATTGGCCTACCACTTTAATAGCCTTTTCATATCACCTTGGTGGTTATTTCATATCATATTACGAGAAATGATTTTCCTCACCTCAGTGGTTATTTCATATCATATCACACGAAATAATTTTCTTCAAGAATCATATAACGACATATAACGGTATATAACGGTGTATAACGCTCGTTAAAAGTGAAGATAAACATTAAAAATAACGTATTGTTATAACGGTAACAACAACCGTTATAGTATAAAATAACGGTCTGTAACAACAAATAACGGGGGCTATTTTTTAGAATGGAACATAGGGTATAACAGAACGGGCTCAAGGCATTACCACGGTGTTATAACGGTTATTTAAAACCATAATCTAAATCACTATGTAACATGGATACTCTATATTCACATAAAAATCCGTGTCCAAGCGTGTCGGACACACGGATACTCGTGTGGACACTCCAACAGACACTTATTGCTTAGATCATCAACTTTTAAATATAACTTTTAGAAAATTTTCAATTCTAATACATGTTATTCAATCCTACTAACTACTATCATTGATTTATGTTTGTTATTAGTTGTAAATTAACCCATAAGTTACTATTGTTATTGTAAATGCGTAATTATATATTCATATATAATAAAAACACAAAACACAATGTAGGATACAGAAAACATGAAGAACAATATTTTTTTTTGGTATAAAGTGGTATCTGCGTTTTCATTTATTTTGAAACCGCCGTGTCCGACACCGACACGTGTACCCGTGTTAATGTTGCATAGCTAAATCTATGGTAACCGAGATAATGATACACTTTGTTTTCGAGATGGTTTATGTAAGGGCTTATTTCTAATCCCCGTACTGAGTCTGATATTCGAACTCACATAACTCGAGTAAACATACTGATAACCAATCAAGGACTAAAGCAAAGAGATCGTAATACAGATTTCCTCATCTACAGTTTGGGGATGACAAAGCATCCAATAACATCGTACTACAGAAAATACTCAGATATCTATCAACAGTTCGAATACACGCGAACACTATTAGAGATCGCATCATCATCAACAGTTAGGAGATATCAAAGCATCTTGTGACTTCGCGCTACAGAAGATACTCCTCCACTTGTCAACAGATCGTATGTACACGAGCATCACAGAAGATCGTATCTTATCAATGATCTAAAACTACAACTAAAGAATGTTAATATATCAGTTACAGATCAACAAGTATCAAGACGTTACAAAGTCCACCATGAAGACTCATCAAAACCTGATATTGTAACGTTCCTCATCAATGTAAGCAACAGTCATATTATAAGACCTATAAATAAGACTAGATAGCTACGAATCAAGAGGGACTGCTCTGAGAATCTCTAAGAGATCATTTTCTACATCTCTCTCTCTCTCTCTCTTTGTAATAGCTAGCAGTCTAAATAAACCTCTCTCTCTTTCTAAAATCCTCAGGAGAGGTCGTGGTTTTTAACCCATTCAAAGGTTTTCTACGCTAAATCTAATGTTGTTTGTTTCCTAACTAAACATACTAGATTTAGAAGGTGTAAAGCACTATTTTCGTGCAATACGAAAATAGGCTATTACAGTTTATGCAATCACAATCGAATTAGAGATTAACTTTGAAAAAGAATTAACAATGAAATAAACGATTTGGCGGAATAATTTTCCAATAGGAACTTTTATTGCTCAATTGAATTGATTATAATAAATTACTCCTCAAACCCTAAGTTCTAGATTAAACCTTTGTTACTAGTTACAATATAGGACGAAATTGCCCTTAAAACGTACTAAAAATAGAAGTAGCCGCCATAGTCGTTCGTTCACTGACCTAATTAAGCCTGAAAAACTGAGACAGATAGATTGGTCTTTTGAGAACCCCGAGTCATTCGAACGACTCCAAATCTCGTTCGAATGACTCAACCAAATTAATAAGCCTAGAAAACGAGACAGATGTCTTCTATCTCGTTCGAACGATCTTGGCAAATAAGTCTAGAATCAGCTACAGAACTTTGGCTTGACTTCCCTTCTATCTCGTTCGAACGGCTCCAAAGCTCATTCGAACGACATGGCGTCTTTTAAGAGGTTTAATATCTAGATCCTCCTGGATCACATTATGTACTTTGTTTGATGTGTTGCAGGATCTTTGAAATGGCTCCTGTTGCAAAGGGTATGTTTTCCTATTTGAAAGACTTCGACGAGATCCCCCAAAAGGATCCAAGGCTCAAGGCTCATACCGTTGTGCTATTTAAGATGGTGAGTAGGCTCAGAAGCCAAATTTACTTACTTAATGTTATATAACCAGTCTTTGTGGTAATCAAGGCTCATTAGTCCGGCGTCTCAAAATCAAATCGCATATCAAGGCGCTTAGGATCAAACTTTTTCTCGCTTGATAATGTATTTTCTCAAGCGTGTAAGTATTCTGACTATATTTATGATGAAGAATTGTAAATTAAGAAGCGAATTATGTAGTTTAATGCAAAGAGTACTTTGGTAGGCATGATGTTCTATCAACTTTATACTCTATTTTGGATCGTTACAGACTTGTGAGGCAGCCGTGCAACTCCGAGAGAAAGGTGAAGTGGTTGTTTCTGAAAACACACTTAAGAACTTGGGATCACTCCATGTTAAGAAGGGGGTAATTGACCCTCATTTTGAGGTATGTTTATAAAGAAATCCGCATCTAGTTAGTTTGTTTATCTCTTGCCCAATCTCGTAGATATTTGGTCATGTTAAAACAGAACTGATGCTAATGGGTCTCGTGTCTCTCTTACGTATCTTTGTTTGCTCAATTTGTAACTTGTTTAGGTAGTGAAGGAGGCGTTGCTGAGGACTATAAAGGAAACGGTAGGCGAGAGGTGGAGTGAGGAGATGGGCAGCACGTGGGCTGAAGCCTATGATCAGTTGGCTGCAACCATTAAACCTAAGATGAAAGCGTAACCTAACAAGTAAATTAGGACCCTTGTTGACTTGTTGTATGAATTAGTACAAAGATCACAGTAATATGGCGCACAAATAATTATTGAATAACAATGTACAGTGTTACTGAGGAAGAATTCCCTTGTTCCTCTCACCACGACCTGATCGTAACCGTGATAGTGACCTTATTATCTTAGAATAAACCTTTTCTAACCGCTTAAAAGATCTGACTGTGGGTACGTGATTCCACTGTAACTCTCCCTTTGACAAAGATAGAGACGATGACGGATCTCCCCCATGGTTTTCTTCTATCTTAAGGGGAAGATACGAGTAATCCAGCGACAATGATTGTTTAAGGGCAGGTACAAGTTTTGGGTTCCTCTCATAAGGTGTTTTAAGTGAAACACAATGTCGAAGGGATCGATTCGTCCCCACTTGTACAACTGATACATGGGTACCACTACTATGATCGTCTCCCACTCCGTTAGCCTGATATGGACGATGGGTTGGCGGTGTTTCTCCTCCCTCGCTTTCTTCTGGCATCGGTAGCACTATAGACACTGGTGGCTCAACTGGGCTTCGACATAGAGGGCAATTAGTATGAGAGACAAACCATTCATCGATACATTGGAGGTGAAAAGCGTGACGACAACTAGGCAAGAACCGTACAACATCCTCTTCCACCAATTCACCTAAGCACACCACACATTCAGTTTGATCCGCACGAAACATAGCTACATCTTGCTTAGTTGAGTAAGATAAAATCGGTATAGACTCCAGGACTTTTTCATCAACTCCAATCCCAATTCTATCCGTTACATCTATCTATTGTACGATCGTCCCTTGTTGATTTGCACAATATTTTGTGACTACAAAATGGTACTTTTGTAGACTTTGAGATTGAAGATCGATGCTCTCCATTTTGTTTTACCGTGAAATTAAGCCATTGTTACCGATTATTTATGTACCCCGTTGTCACAAATAGCAAAACTCTAGCAATTGTTTGAATGTGACTCTTTTGATACCTTTCGGTACAAAATTACGAAAATATACAGCAAGCGTACATTTGTGAGTCTTGTACGCTTCGTCATCCCCCTACTCCCTACTCTAGTTTTAGGTTTGTGTAATGTAATTCATTGTTTATGAGCTTTTGACTGATTCCAAGCGTGTTTTTGCAAATTTGTGATGGTCATTGTTGCAAATTCTTAAAAGTGTAGGCTCTCTAAAGTTATAAACGTGTACTTTAGAGTGAGCTAACCTAGAAATTGATTAGGTTTTGTTATATACGCGGATCTTTTTATTGGGTCTAAGTAGGTTCTTAGCGGCTATATATAAGAGCATGGGCAGCAGCCTCGCTAACTTAGCGAGCCACCTAGGCATAAATTCAGGGAAAATATGACATGTAGCTAGAGCTATTTTTTTTTTTCGTTTTCAGGGTAGGGATAGATGTCAGTTTGTAATATTATTATTATTATTATTATTTTTTAATATATTTTTTTTAATAAAAAATAATATAAAAAAATATTTAAAAATAAAAAAAAATATATACACTGCGCCAATTCAGTTAAAGTTTTAAAAAAGAACCAACCAATTTTTTAATAATAATTTTTTTTTAATAATTTCTCTGACTGAACGGGCTCGCCACTGATAGCCACTGACTTTCTTGAACTTGGCATAATTTGAGCGATAGCTAGCCTGGAAAAGCGATTTTTTCAAGATTTGGATCGCTAATATAGCGATACTTATCCTGTTGCTGCCCATGCTCTAAGTTGTGGTTGTATACTTTATGATTAGAAAATAAAAAATAATAAAAAATGAGAATTGATCTTAACAATGAAATTTTCAACTCAAGACTTTCCCGGTAGGATCGAAAGAGGAAACGTGAGCCTAGTTACGATGTTTAAGTTTGGCATCTTTGTGGAGGAGGCGGCAAGGGTGAAGCGTAGGAGGCTAGGAGCTTTTTGTTGGGGTGCACCACGGAAACCAAACACTGATTCGATCCGGTTAGCCTTTTGTGTTGGTTCGACAAATTGCCTACGTCCACACAAAATAGATAGACTTTTATTCAATGATCTAATGCTACAATCACTCACAGACCAATTTAAGGTCTCTCAAGGTTTTTCTCCCAAAAAAATCCTCACCAAAAGATCTAACGAAGGGTGACTACCTTATATACTTGGGAGACTTCTTGCATCAACACGGATCTTGAGTCAAAACCAACGTCTTCAATTCAACTCTCTAAAACTAACTTTACGATGTCTATTCAAACAGACTCCAAAGTCTATTTAAAAAGAAGGTGTGATGCCTCTTCTGTTCGAATATACTTTAGGTCTATTCGAACAGAAGGTGTTATGCATCTTCTGTTCGAATAGACATTGTGTCTATTCGAACAGAATACTGATTATCTACAATTCTTCACCTTGGTGAAGATTTCTTCAAATCTGAGCCGAATTTTGCCAATTAACCAAATCAAACCCTCTCTCCCCAAAACAAACGCCCCAAAGGACCAAATCGACCACAACAAAACAATGGTTGCCTACGTACCGTGAATCAAGTCGCAAGTAATTCCCAATATCCCATATGAAGGATTTGGACCAATAGTGACTGAACTTAATCCCAGAAACAACTTTCGTAAACATATCAACCGGGTTATCATTCGTGTGGATCTTCTTCAACCGAATCTCACCTTCTTCAAGTACCTCTTTGACAAAATGGTAATGCACATCAATATGCTTCGTGCGTTGATGATGAACTTGATCTTTCGCCAATAAAATAACACTTTCACTATCACAAAACACATCAAGATGCCCCATCTTAAGACCCAAATCATGCAAAAGACCCTTCATCCAAATGGACTCTTTAATCGCTTCAGTAACCACCATATACTCTACTTCAGTAGTAGATAAGGCCATCGTTAACTGTAACATAAATCTCCAACTAACCGGTCTTCCACCCAATGTAGAAACATACCCTGTAGTAAATCACCGTTTATTCAAATCACGCATATATTCAGAATCCACATAACTCACACAAAACTGATTAATCGAATCCTGCTTACAAAATTCTAAACCAATATCTACAATACCTTTGGTATACCGTAGAATCCATTTCACAGCTCGCCAATGATCACTTCCCGGATCATGTATGCTAACCATCCCAACTACCTATAAATTATCAGGCCGAGTGCATACCATTACATACATCAAGCTACCAACTGTGCTAGCATAAGGAACTTGACTCATATAATCACGTTCCTCATCAGTTATTGGAGAAATAGTAGCTTTAAGCTTAAAATGATGAGCAAATCTTGTACTTACAATTTTTATGTTCCCATCAATACCAAATCTATGAAGTACCTTTCTTATGTACGTTGTCTGAGAAAGACACATCGTTCCCGTCTCTCTATCTCTATGAATCTCCATACCAAGAATCTTCTTTGCATCACCCGGATCCTTTATTTCAAATTCTTCACCCATTTGTTTATTCAACATGTCAATCTCGTTTTTATACTTCCACGCAATAAGCATATCATCCACATACAAAAACAAGTAAATAAATGACCCATCATGTAGCTTGCGTAAGTACACATAGTGGTCATAATAACTCCATATGTACTTTTACCCACTATGCGTAAGTACACATAGTGGAGACTGCTTCAAACCGTACAACAATCTCTTCAGTTTATACACATAATGTTCATTTTTAGCAACTTTAAACCCACTCGACTAAGTTATATAGATCTCTTCCTTCAAATTCCCATATAAGAATTGTAATGGCATATTTTCTGGAAGGTTAACTTTGTCAATACTTTAGTAAGGAATTTTGCAACTATAAACTTAAGCGCACAAGATTTTACGTGGAAACTTAATAAATCCTGAAAAAAACCATGACCTCGAGGAGGATTTAGGTACAAAATCCACTAGTTGCTAGTTATTACAATTGCTGAATAGTAATCTACTAGTTGCTAGTTATTACAATTCCTGAATAGTAAAGACGTAAGAATATCTGAATAGTAGAGTTGCGGATCGGATTAACATATTTTCTACATGTACTTATAGTTGATATAGGTAGTAAGAAAAAAAAATAGTTTCCTATTTTGGTGGGTAGTGGGTGAACTTCGCGGATCTCCCTGCAACGGCTCAATTTGACTAAACATAACGACTAATTTACTGGGTCGAGTACTATGATCCCAGATGTGACATCTTCTCGAATGACAGAATATCTTCAACTAAGTTTGGCTAGCTTCTCCTTGCTGAATTTGAGAAATATGCTACTACAATCGCCTCATTCTCGACACAATTACTTATTGTTGCCTCGAGAAGAATATCTGAATATGAAAGGGCTGTCAAACTCTGTATGAAATCTGTGCTCTATCATTTCCAAGGTTGAAATTCAAATGAACCTGGTCATTTTATGTTCTTGATGAGCATTAATGGAAGGACGTTGGATTGTGGTATATGTGATGGTGAGAGTGATACTATTAATAGATTGGATAAGGATGAGAAGTTATTGTTCAGCAGTCTGTGAAGGTTAAGGTACTCAGCGATGGTGATCACGCAGTTTCAGGCTTTGCACAATAAGTTTTTTGGGTGTGTGGATGTTAAGTACAGTGAGTTAAAGGAGTTGTACTTTGGCCCGTTATCACTGATATCTTATTATCCAAAATCGGTAGAGCTGAGATATGAAGAAATGACAGAATTGGAGGTAAAGATTGTTGAAGCTGAGTTCTTCTTCTGGTGCCAGTTTCATTTTGTGTTACTGACGGCCTAGGGGCGCATCGATTATCTTTGTGAATTAGTCGTTGCCATAGTGAGAAATGAAGATGCTTTGGCAGGCAGGGAAACCTATGGTAGCTTCTCCGGGCACTGTCGTCTCTGTAATCCCCTGAAGTTGTAAGATGGTGGTGGTTATAGAGGAGGATGGTATGGCCGTTTCTCCTTCAGGAAGTGGCTATTTTCTCTTTGTGAAGTAACATAAGGTGTATTTGATGTAAAGTATTTTATACGTTGATTTGTAATGTTTATCGACGTAATGAGTGGCGAATGTAAAATGTAATGATTTGTATGAAATAAAATGTTTTTCTGGATATTGTACGGACATAAATATCTTGTCTTCTCGAATGAAATGGACAATTAGTATTTCAAAGAAAAATGTCAAGCTATGTTGTTTCAAATTACAATATGATCTTGAAGTGTTGACTGTGTAGGGCCCCGTAAAAGGTTCCCTAGGAGGACGAGTTGACTGGGTTGTCAGGGTGTCAATCGATAGTGATTGCTGTCTTTGACTCTTGGGAGTTGTAACACCTTGATTTTGTCATATAAATACCCCTTGTAGCTTGGAAAAGTCATTTTCAAAATTGTGAGATGGTGAGGACGAGGGCATAGCTACGTAAGGAGGAGTTTTTAAATCAGGTGTACTTAAAGTATTGGGAGCTGCTGAATCGGTACTTCAGTAAACTCTGTGTAAATGGGCAGACGTTAGTACTGGTGGAGCCCAACTATGATGGGATGGGCAAAGTGGAGGCAAAGGAGGTGAAAGAGGATTACCAATATTACTGTAAGTTGCAATCTGTAATTCTGAGTCCTCCAGAGCATGTCGGCAGTTTGAGGAATCGTGCCAAGGTATTGGTAAGGAAGGAAGATGCTCTTGCCGGTCGAGAAGGCTGAAAAGCTGCTTGTTGCATTTTATGTTGTTATAAGTAAATAGGCTTGTAATCTAGAGTTGACAAAATAAATTTGTGTAATCTTTTTGTAAGATTGTGTTATCGATCTTTTGCGAGGCTAAAACGTTCTCGAAGTATTTTTTGTATGATCCAATTTCTGCTCGAATGTGATTTAAATTGTTATTGATAAAATGTGTGATGTCAAAATTGTAATGTTGATGACATCTGGATGTTGGGTAGTACTATTGTCAAACATAATTTGAATTTTGAATTGTTGTTACAACTGCTTGAGAATATAGGTGGGGAATAAAAAAGGAAATATAAGTGTAGGTTTATGTAGAAAAATTGTTAGGTACTCTCCTACAGGTGATGTTTTGAGGTATAAGGAATTGGAGGTACAATCTTTTTTTGTTAACATAAGAGTTGCACCGGTGAAGATGGATATTACAGAGGAGTTAAAGGAATACATGGAAGGTTTGAAGCAACAATGAATAGGCTTGTTGGTGTTTAGGAGACAAAGGGTTAAAAACTTCAAGAATAGGCGTTTAAGGCGTTACGCTCGAGTACTCGAACTATTCACACACCTCTTATTCTAAAATAATTCTCTTAGCTCTAACACGTTGTGCTCTTTTCTTACGTCTTTTTCCACCATTGGTAACGAGGAAATTAACGTGTTGATCCAGAGGGCTAAGCTCGCAAAGCTAAGGGATTTAGAAGCGGTATGATTGCAAGGTTAGTACCTGTTTTAAGATTTTTGTGATATGAATGTTTATTAGGATATTTTGTGATTCTACTGAAAACCAATGTAGGTATGAACATGAATGATAGAATGTAGGAAGGAATTTGAGTTTTAATTTATATGTTGGAACAAATTGGAAATCATAGTTTTAGGGTTTTGCTAAAATTTATGGTTATATGATGATGTGGGGGTGCGGGTGCGACTGGTAAGGCGTCAAAATGGATCAAGGAGTGTTTGGGAGAAAAGGGCATGAAGTGATGGGTGATGATGTTGGGAGAGTGTATTTGGATCACCGTGGGTATTACGGCGGGATGTTGGGGCTCTCTCTCGTATATGTGATGTCGTAGGAAACTTGCGGTGTGGTTCCGAATTTCTTGCCGATTAAGGCCAAATTTTGCGCCGGAGAAAGTGCAAAATTAAATTTTGGGATTCAGCATGTTTTGGGGGGAAACCGTATAACTGTTGAAGTGTCTTTGATAAGGTAGTAGTTCCTGTACACTAGAATAGGAGATGTTAGGTACATAGAGGTAATTTTTGATGTTAGGACTTAAAAAATATATGAGGTAAAGTTTGTATCGATAACTGAATGTAGTAATGTTTGAATTAGATAGTAATAAAAAGAATGATGTGTTGGAGATTAAACTCGACAACAATAGCGAGATTGACATATGATCATATATAATGTATCACATATGATATTATACTAATCTAAAAAAGGGAATCTGATTTCAGGTTCAATCACCACCAAAAAATTGACTTTTAGCAAGGGATTTTGTCCATCGTGGAAGACATATAGCGACAGTCTTAGTCCGTTAAATAGTTGACACCAATGAGGGTGTCACTAAAAGCCTTTAGTCGGACAAAATCCATTGCTGAAATAGTATGCTTTATTGACGAACGTGTTTCGTCACTGTACAATACTCATTGGCGACAGATATCATCTGATTCCAAACTCTTAGTGACACCCTCAAAGGCGTCAGGCAAGGTTGGTCGTGTATATCTAATTTTGTTGCCAACGGATATTGTTTTATCGACAGATCCGAACATCCAGGTTTTGTGACGCTGATTTAGGGATGGATGTAATCCATTGCAAATAATAATAATTATTCAAAAAATATATATAATATTTTTAAATAATATAAAAATATATTGCCCGTGCTATAAAATATATATTTTGCCACTAAAACATGTCTCATTCATAAAGCAAAAAAGAGTTGCAAATAATAGTGTATAAGTTCTTAAATCCAGATCATAAACAACATCACAACTTTTCCCCACATAACAAACAAAAGTACACAGAGATCTGGGAACATAAAAAAAATATACTTAGTGATTATATTTGCATAGAAAAATAGCATTACTTGTGGTGCTGATCTCTCCTATCTGGGACCTGCGGCTGTTACTCTTCCCAGGTATAATTTTGGCAATAGTCTCCAGTGTGACATCAGTGTTTAACTAGCAATATACTGGCGAAGAAGACCTCGAGAAGAAGATCAAAGTTTGTAATAACTAGCAATATACTGGATTTTACATCAAAATTCTCCTCGAGGTCGTGGTTTTTCTTAGTTTTTACTGAGTTTTCCACGTAAAATCTTGTTTATCTAGTCTTTATTGCATTCTCTTTACGAATAAGTATTGGCGAAGATTCTCCTCCTGGAAAACACGCCACTACAATTGGCACCGTCTGTGGGAATTACCACACTTTTTTTTACCACTACTGATCTAAACACCATCCGATAAAAAACATGAACCTAAGAAGCCATTCCAGTACCGTGAAAAATCAAGAAATACCAGGAACTATCGATCTACACGGTGCCGTACTCGAGCTTCATGAACAAATAGCTTCAAAAAAGCCCAAAGACTGGAAGATCAGCTTGTCCACGCTCAAGCTCTTCAAACGTCGAGAAATGAACGAAGGAAAGCCTGAGATCAACAGAGTCAAACACATCAGAAGGAAATGGAAAGACTAAGGAGAATTCACGATCGACTTACTTTCCGACAGAAGTCCCCTCAACTCGCCCGAAGCGAGCATAAATCAAGATCAATTTAACGCGATGATCAACCAAGGGAAGACGAACTATGAATTTCTTGATCGATAACCTGGAATTTAAACAGAGCTTCTCAACATTTTGGTTTAACATCCTCAGTATCGACAACTCAAGGAAATCTACGCACGCGTCGTCAAGCTCCTCCGTCTGAAAGAAGACAAATTAAGGATCGATTGGGACCAGAAGGAGAGGGAGATTTTGTTCCTCAGGTCGCAGCCTTACCATTTCCCCCGCAATAGTTCATCACCTTGGACGACCTCAACAATAGGATCCAGACCATAAACTCTGACATCCCAGGCCAAAAATCCATGCTTGATAGAATCGAGACAAACCCCATCTCCTCTCATCTCAAATTTATGCCCATCCCAAAAAAATTTCATATGCCCAAATTTATTTAATATGCTGGCCTGACTGACCCGTTTATCTATATTCAACACTTCAAAGCCGCAGTTAGGTTATATTCCAAACTCGACCACATGCTGCGTAGGCTATTCAACATAAGCCTAAAGGAAGAACCACTCCGGTGGTTCTACACTACCCAAGAGGCCTCCAACACCACATTCAGCCAGTTGCAACATCTTTTTGAATCCAACTATGCCCATGCTAGAGAATGAGAGATTACTGTCGATTCCTTGTTCTACTTTAAACAATACGCAAAAGAGACCTTGGCAAGCTTTTATAAACATTTCCTACAGGAAACAAGGAAAATTGGGAACTCGAAGGTTGGGAACTCAGACCCTAAAATCGTAGTTCTAGCAATCACCTCCGCCCTGCACATTGACTCGAAGGTTCGAGAAGAGCTTACTCTGCACAAGCCGCGAACAGTCACAGAAATGATTGATATAGTTAATAATTACATCGAGTTGGAGCGATCAAAGAAAGATAAGATGAAGAGCTCATCAGACATCCATTCTCGAGAAATGTCTTCAACCCCATCCTAACCGGCGGTAACGACTGAAGCATCCAAGAAATGCGATAGAAATACCGACAACAATTGAAGAAGGGATGGCAAGCCCGACAGACCAGTCCCAGTTCTGCCGCCAATGGCAACGACTCTCTCTGTTATCTTGGCAACGATAAAGAGAGATGAGTTTGCACCATAAATTATTCTTGATATTCCCAACAGACCTTTATGTCAGTATCACAATGTGCATAGCCACGAAATTGACAGCTGCTACTCCCTCATGCGAATCTTTTATCGTATCCTATTAACTGGAAGACTCCTCAATTATTTCATCGACATCCAATAGTTTCTCGAGAATAAAGCAAAAAATAAAGAAGTTGAGCAAAATTAGGTCCAGGGGCAAGCTCGTTACCTGTATATGATCGAGATTGAAAAAGGGAAGAAAAGAAAACAAACGATCGGATTGCATTCTGCTGTAAAATGACCTCCTCAGACAAATCAATAAAACTTCTTTCAAGCTCAAACAAATCAAAGCATCCTTACCATATCACCTTTGAAGACTGTGACACCAGCCACGTTAAATACCTTCATGATGACCCTCTCGTCATTATGCTCAAAGTCAGACAGGACTACCTACATGCGCTTCTCGTCGATACCGGAAGCGCAACAAATATATTGTTCAGAAGAACAATTGAAGTCCTAGGCCTCACAGATTTCGTAAAACCTTTGACAACAGCAATCACCGGCTTCAATGCTTTAAAAGAATCAGCCACAGGAAATATTACTCAGCCAGTTCAGGCGGGTTCAGAAGCTACATTCGTAAAATTCCTTCTCATCGATGTTGAGTCCAAATATTTGGGAATTTTGGGACGCAGTTGGTTTCATTCGATCAAAGCAGTGCCTTCCACTTATCATCTAGCACTGCATTTTCTAACAGATCATGAAATCTACGAAATCAAAGGTAGCCAAGCAGTTGCACGAATGTGTCAAAATACCATAACCAACCTTTATATAAAAAAAATTCTCAAAGCATAGCAACTACAACAATAAGAATCACCCATATTCGGTCAGCATGATACCGAGGTGGCCGAATCTGTTGAACTCGATGGTCCGGGACATACAACCTTCATCGGCTCCAAGCTGTCGACCGACAAAAAAGAGGCCATGATACAGCTACTTAAGAAGAACATCGACATCTTTTCCTGGACTTTCCAAGAACTGCCTGGCATCGATCTCTCAATCGTGTGCCACCGACTTAACCTCCTTTCAGACAGTAAAGCTATAATTAAAAAATGACAGAATTTAGCTCCCAAACTCCATGATGTAGTAAACGAAGTAATTGATAAACACCTTCAGGTAGGGCTTATTCAGGAATCTAAGTATCTAAAGTGGGTTTCTAATATCGTAGTAGTACCGTAGAAAAATGGCAAAATCAGGGTTTGTGTTGACTTCACAGAACCTAACAAGTTCATACCCAAAGACGGTTTTCCGCTATCACTAATTCTGCAACATCTCGACTCAGTCATAGGGCACAAACTTCTTTCTATGATGGATACAGCCTCTGGTTATAACCAGGTTCCACTCGCCGAAGTAGATCAGGAAAAAACAACCTTCATTACCGAACGAGGTCTCTACTGTTACACAGTAATTCTATTTGGTTTAAAGAATGCATGAGCTACTTACCAGAGACTTGTGACTAAAATGATCAAAGGTCATCTCGGCACAATTATGGAAATCTACATCAATGATATGATCTACAAAATCTTGAAATGAGAAGATCAGTCCAGCAAACTCCAAACCATTTTTGATATCCTTCGCAAGTACCAGATAAATTCTAATTCGGAGTTACATCTGGTATGTTTCTGGGGCATCTGGTCAGCAAAAGAGGGATTAAAATCGATCCAGCACAAATCAAAGTACTCATCGCGATGCCATCTCCACAAACGTAAAATTCAAAAATTTGCATACAAGATCACAATTCTTCACATATTCAATCTCAAAGTCATCTGATCGATGCAAACTTATTTACCTCCTACTTCGTGGCAATCTCACTCCTCTTCCGAGCAAACAGAAAAAGGAAATCATTTGAACTCCTGACTGTGAGTTGGTTTTCCAAGATCTTAAGCGATACTTGAAGCATCCTCCTATAATGAGTACTCCAATTAATGGCGAATCACTTGCAATGTACTTATCCACAACTGAAGACTCAATTAGTTCCGTCCTTATTCGAGATGATGGCGGGGTAGAAAAACCAATCTACTTCATCAGTAAAATACTTATGCCTGCAAAAAAAAGATACGCAACAACAGAAAAATAGCTACTCACCCTGGCCTACAGTTCACAAAAATAGCAAACAATTCATCAGCGCAAAAGGACTTGTTTTCCTCCATAAATACAAAATCCAGCTCACAACATCCGCACCATATTATCCTCAAGGAAACGGACAAGCCGAAGCCATCAACAAAAGAATCAAATTAGGTTTTTGCAAGTGTCTCGACGATAAGAAGGGAAGATGGGTGGATGAATTGTTCAGTATTCTTTGGGCATACCGAACTACTCCTCAAGTTTCAACAGGTTGTACTCCATTCATGATGGCTTTCGGTACTGAAGCTATCATACCTTCAGATCAAGATCTACCAAGTACCCGAAGGAAAGTTCTGGATAAAGATAATGAACTCGGTCTCCTTTGCAACATCAATTGGATAGAAGAAACTCGCGACAAAGCCATTGCGAATTTGGGACGATACGATGACATGTTGTAAAAAGTATACAACAAAAAAATTCAAAAACGGAAATTTGGTATTAGAGACCTTGTCCTACGATGGATCCAAGAAAGTACTCGGTCTAAAAATTCTATAAATTTATTCGAAAACTAGGAAGGGCCATACATTTTCAGCAACAAAATAGATAATAGAACTTATTGGCTAATGACTGAAGACGAAATGCAACTCGAATATCTATAGAATACTGCTCAACTAAAATTGTTTTACAGATGACACACTATAACCGTTTTCATCGATTCAAATAAACAAATTTTGTTGCTAGTTTACTCTTTACTTTTGATTTGATCTCCATCCATACTTAAGAAGTATGCATCAGACAAACAAATCCTTACTATTTTTGATTTGATCTCGATCCATACTTGTCAAGTATGTATCAGACAAACAATATCTTTACTATTTCGATTAGATCTCGATCCATACTTGACAAGTATGCATCAGACAAACAATATCCTTACTATTTTAATTTGATCTCGATCCATACTTGACAAGTATGTATCAGACAAATAATATCCTTACTATTTCGATTTGATTTCGATTCATACTTAACAAGTATGCATCAGGCAAACAAATCCTTACTATTTTTTATTTGATCACGATCCATACTTGTCAAGTATGCATCAGAGAAACAAAATCCTTACTATTTCGGTTCGGTCTTGATTAATACTTGACAAGTACGCATCCAGACTATTATTCAATTTCACGCGAACACTATCCAACTACAGGATATTCTACTTCACATTCCTTACTTATCGAACACACTCTAACATAGCTCTTATTCTTCTCAAATCTAAATCCAGATACCCATCTAAGGATACACATCTAGTCTTCATTCTCATTACTTGCCATTTCATGGCCCTCTTTCACTTATCATGCCAACAAGCGTTCCTTACTTATCTGCTACAATCTATAGTCACATTCGTTAATATCACTTTGTTAAATCTAATACTTATAATTATTTACAAAACACATGCACAAAATTTTTCACAAATAAAATTTTTCCGCAACACAAATATTCATCGCATACTGTAAGAATAAATTGTTTTGGTCCCACCGACCATTTTTACATACTTTTACCAAAATAATACTGCTTACACAATGTTTAACATTTTAAAGGGAGATTTATCTTCATTCACATTCAGGGCACCTTCGGGTACCTACACATCTGCTAACTCCCCAGGATGAGCACCATCAGCCTCCATCATTACCTCATCTTCGATAACTTCAGTTGCCCCGTGTACTTAAGGAGTATCCAGGACTTCATCTTTTGAGCTATCATCGAAGACAACACCACCACTCTTCATCAGCCCCTTGAAAAACTTTTTCCTCACCTCCAGCTCCTTGTATTGTCCAACAAAATGGTCTCTCACTTCCCTATATTTTTCCAACTTCTCTGCGTTCAACTGAGCCCTCACCTCATCGAGAAGTTTCCCCTGCTCTTGTTCTATTGCCTTCCGTGCATCGGCAACTTGCTCCCTCACATCCTTTTCATAGTTGACCTTCTGCAGGGCCAAAGCCTCCGATCTTTCTTTCTCTGCCATTTTCTTCGCTTCTCGAAGTGCTGCATCACTCACCTTTTTCGCCTCCAGCTTATAGGTATTCAACTTTACATTCAACCCATCCCTTTCCGCGGTCAAATCTTTCTCTATATTTTTATACGCCATAAGCTGATTAGCTAGATCACCACTGCCAATAACACGACTTATGGCTTCAGTCACCAACTTCTTAATATGCATCAAATTCATAAATTGAGTATTCGAGTGACATACCAATTTTTTTAATCGAAGCAAAGCATTAAAATTTCTCACCTTCGGCATGTTCCTCTGACCTTCTCTAAAAAACGGATTCAAGCTCTCAATCCTCACCAAACAATCCTCCAACTCCAACTTCAGCATATTCGTACCAGACGTGTACGAGTCCATTTTCTTCTGAATATCGGCCTCCGACTCTTCGACGAAGTTTGCCTTAGACGACTCCCCACTCCCTCTCTTCTTATGACCAACTAGAGGATGCCCACCTACCACAACACTTGTTTTCGTAGTACCAGAAACCTCCACTGTTGTCGACTATCGGGTATTCCCCTTGTGAGGAAGAAGTAGGGGAACATTAGAGCTCGCCACCCTCTTCTTTTTATTCCTTTCCAGAGATTCTCCAAGCATGGCATCAATCTCTATATTAATATTATACCCGGCCAAAGAAGGATTTTCCAGTTGCAAACTAGCCTCTACAGCTCTCTTGTTCTTTGCTGACATTTTTCTATCGAT
This sequence comes from Kingdonia uniflora, assembly GCA_014058105.1. Classification (NCBI taxonomy): domain Eukaryota; kingdom Viridiplantae; phylum Streptophyta; class Magnoliopsida; order Ranunculales; family Circaeasteraceae; genus Kingdonia; species Kingdonia uniflora. The sequence continues at coordinate 1,702,508 of JACGCM010000479.1, read as the reverse complement.
AACAGATAATTTAGTACCTTTAGCCCTTGACCTCTTTAAACCATCTTCATGAAATAAGGTGCTCACATGATCTTGGTCGATGACCAAATTATCGATCCTACCAAAGAAATTTCTTCTGATTTTATACAACTTTTCCTTCACTTCCGAATTCCTATCGACCTCTTTCAAAGCTGCAAACACACAAAAACGGTTAGAAACAATTAACATCAATTCCATACTTCGAACATCGACAATTCAAATTACCTAACCACAGACCTAAGTGAAAAGTCTTTCTCTTTAGGGGTTCCCCAGGGTCTTTCTTATCGAACTCATAATTCCTGGAGACAAGTAAGCGTTCATCAGTGTATTGCCCCCCAATTGACACCATATCATAAAACAACGGTCTTTGAGAAACTTTGCCAAGTACCGGTAGCCTAGCTTTTGTGGGTTCATTTTGAGCGTGTAGTACACACACAAATCATTGATTGTTATCAACTTCTCCCCCTGGACTTAAGTCGACTATTTATTGCCCCACATACCCTAAACAAGTCATATACATTAGGATTGAAATGACCAGGGGCTGCATCAAAAAAGTTCATTAACTTTTTCTGGTCCGCTCTAAGGGGAAGTTTCAACCTCTTCTTTATTTGTTCTCGATGCACTAGAATACCATTCAAGGGTATTTCCTGGTCAATAATTTCATACTGGTACTCCTCTAACCTTATATCCCCAAGAATATAGTACTTCTTCTTGAAGCTTAATATCTCTTTGGTCCCTGGACCCTCTCCATAACATGCCTCCTCGCCCTCCTCCACATCTTCTTCTCCGTCCATACTACCTTCTCGATCACTAACTTGGGGCTCGAGATCCATATCCGTCTCCGTAGCCTCTTCATCAGATAGTTTGATAACCCTAGGTGCCACCCTAAACTGTTCTACGCTACCTAAATCTGAACTAATCGACCCTACCCTATATTTCCCACCCAACTGTTGTACACATGTCCTTGCGTCAATCATCAGGGGTACTACGTTTTCAAGATTCACATATATATATTTCTCATCATTTTGAATTGGTTCAGCCATTTTAAAGAACATCTAAATCAGATTCCATATTTTTTACCTAGTTAGTATATATCATATCTGATACATATATATGTTCATATGTTCATATATTCATATGTATACAATTGTCGAGATTACTCTCCAACACATTATTCTCAATTACTATCTGATACAATCATTATTGCAGTTCAAATTCTACATGCAGTTCTCGATATACTTATATAACTTCTTTCCTAGTCATAGATCTCGATTGCTGTACTACGTTCATTTCTCGATGATTTTTTATAAATTATGACATCGATCAATCATTTGTTTTTCCAATTTCAGGGATCGCCAAAGTTCTCAAAGAAACTCGAACTATTTCTTGCCAAAATCACTCACGTCAAACAACGGACAACGCTTTTACCGGCACAAATTCCGGCCATATCTAACCTACTTTGACATAAAATCCCTACTTCTTCGTCGTCAACCCACTGAATCCCTACAATCACAGCATCTCCACCACAACCAAAATAGATCACTCGCCACACTACCCCCTACAATCCGCTTTATTAACCACTGCAACTCCATTACACTAAAAAAATAAGTCCATTATCGTTTACAATCGTTAAACTATACCTCTGTCACAAACCCTAACCCCATTCTCTCTACAACAAATCCTCCTCACCATACATAATTTCCTAGTCATTAAACTATACGTCTACGTCTACAATCATACAAAAAAAGAAAAGATGAAAAAAACAAGATCAATTGTAACAGTTACTAACCTTGTAACCTCACTGCCTCTGTATCCCTTTCTTTCGCCCGCTTTGCTCTTTCGATCAATACGGCAATCTCCTCCTTCCCAATTATTGACAATAAGCCCTGAAAAAAGCACAAGAAAATCGTACTGGAGATTTTTATTTATGATTTTGTAAAGTATGAACAGTCGCTCACCTCTGAACTATTTATTGACCCCACGTAACTATTCGTTGCACCACTTCGCGACCGTTCAACTCCTCGAACATAACACTTCATGCATCGTTTCTTGACATCTTTGACCCTTCGCCTTCTCCGCATCAACAAACCCCTGCATTCTTTCTCTAATCCTTCCATATCTCGAAGAATTTCTTCTGTTACATTCTTACTCAATAGAGCGCAACCTATCTTACCACATAGACAATAAATGTCATCTTCCTTATACTTTAAACTATTACCTAATAGAGCACACCTTGCCATAAATCACTCTCCTCATTCGTTACCCCATTTTATACTACACCTACAAATCCCTTTATATTTGGGCACATATTCGACGAAATACACAAATCATTCTATTCGACATTCAAGCAGACATTTACTAATGCATATTTTTATTCCCACAGTTTTAAACAAGTACATATTATATTTGACAAACAACCACACATTCATTCCATCACCAATTTATCCTCACAACTACTTTAATTATATTTCATATGCCACAATAATTCACTCATTACAGAAGCCCTACTTCTACAATATTACAACTTCCAAAACCACTCGCTGCAGCTTTATCTTCCCTCTTCACCAACAACTTCGCTCAAGTTCACATGCCACCCACACGTTCAGGTGGACGCCAATACTGTAATTTGTAACGAAACTCAAAATCCTCCTCAGCTTCCTTCGCCTCTACCTCGTCCATCCCTTCGTAATCCGGTTCCTCAGGATCTTCCAAATGCATGTCACAATTTTGAGAACCAAAATATCGACTGTACAGCACCTAGTGCTTCACCAAAACAAGTCTGTAAACCTCATTCTGGGCCTACGATCTCGTCTTCACCATCTTTCTTGAGAGATTCGCAATTACAAACAAGGAATATTTATACCCACTACAGTCAAAATCTACTCACCCGCATTTACTCTGCTTTAAGACTCTACTTTTTCAAAGCCAAATCAGTCAACCTCGAAATCCTTTCCTGGACCCACTCATTCAATTACATTTGAGATGTTATGGTAAAGCCATCACCATTTTATGAACATTTTACGTTCGACATTTGACCATCGATGACTTACATACTATAATTTATAATCGACAAGCACAAGAATAAGATATTGAAGAAATTAACTTTATTTAATATGAATAATTATATTTCACATTCGACAACTTCATCCTTCGATTACATTATATCAAACTACTTTCTATTTTTGCATTCGACTTGCAAGACTAATTACTATGTGCTTTCCATTTACCAAAATCTGGCATTAAAGCCTCTCTCACCAGACTCTGGCATTATTTCTAGCACTAGGAGCAACGGTCTTAAGAAGCTCAATGAATCTCAAGTCACTAAACTTCTAAGGGATGCTTCCACAGATAAAAGGCAGCAAAAATTGCAAGAAGCCTCCTACATTCGGCAAGATCCCTGGATGCCCAACCAAGCTTCATATCCTCGTCTTTAACACGAACAGTTATCCCTTCTCCCCCAAACTGATGCATTTCATTACCTTCAACACCGCATGATGATACAATTGGTTCCAACAGATACACATCTACTCTGACTCTACCTCTCCCCCCCCCAAGCTGTGGCATGATCAACTGACGAATTACAAAAAATCTATTTAAAATAATGTTTTACCTCAGGTTGTTCATCGTTTTTAGCCTCAGACAACGCGTTAGACCACACTTGGGGTGACATCCTTCTATACCACCACCATCACACCCTCCTTAAACCACCTATTTATACCCAACTTCCCTATACCTGGTTCATTATACCGCATTAATTTCTCCTCAGAAATGATTTGACCCCATGTTGTTCACTTTGACCTTGGAAATGACAATGATGACTCATAATGAAATTCAGCAACCTCTTCAGCTTTCAATTTCTTTTCGACACAACCACAAGTACTTATGTCGAGAATGGGGCGATTGTAATAGCATATTCCCCAGATTCGACAAGAGTAAGCCAGCAAAGCGTAGTCGAAGACAGCCATACATGATCGAAAGCCAACATTCGAGAAGTTACCACAAGTCTTCGATCTACCAAAAGTAGCCGTTGTGCCTGGTCAAGAAAAGAGCTGTTAGAGATCAGCGAAATTTTCCTACTCCCCCCGGAATTGGAGATTATTTCTTTCTTTTATTAAACTGCATGTTTCTACTATAAATACAGGCAGAGAATAGATGATTAAGAGACCGACAATCCGTAAACTTTACCACAGTTACTTCTTAACCCTACTATCACCCCAAAGTTTATAATAACTAGCAATATACTAAATTTTACATCAAAATCTTCCTCGAGGTCATGGTTTTTCTTAACTTTTACTGATTTTTCTACGTAAAATCTTGTTTATCTAGTCTTTATTGCATTCACTTTATGAATAAGTATTGGCAAAAATTCTCCTCCAGAAAAATACTCAACTACACTGATGACATCAAAATTTGCCTCACATAATTCTTGAATACTTTCATGTGCTCATCATCAGCTCACAAGAAGGCTAATGCAGTTCGCCCTTTGGCCTACTCGTTTTAGAGGTTCCATACTCCATCTTTTATGCTACTGAGGCCTCTTGGGTCATCCTTATTTTAGGCAATATTTGAACTTCAAACCCACACCAACAATAATAGATTTGCTAATCACATATATAACAGTTGAAGTACACAGGTCGAATATATAAATATATATATATATATATATATATATATATATTTATACAAGACAAAAAAGAAAAGATAAGCATACGCACATGCTAAATAGAAAGTTTGAATTATCTTTGCTATAGACAGAAACAAGGCTATTTTCCCGCTCTAGTGTTGTGATACTTCTTGGGAGTCGGTTCTTAATATCCCCGAAAACACTCCTCCCATGATTAACTACAAAAAAGAAAGTTACAAATTAGTAATAAAGTGACAACCCGACAAACAAAACACTTGAGATTTTATATCTATAATATTATTTTTTTTTAAACCAAAAATTATTATAAAAAGAAGATTACCATCATGTTTCATAAGCCTCATTCTTGCATCTCGCAACCAACATTTCTTGTTATTATATCCAACCATATTTTCATTGTATGGATCAGGATGTTCGGTAAGGTACCTCTGTATAAGGTCGCATGCCTCTTCATGAGTTAAGTTGAACATTATGTGCACCCTATTAATGTACCTTGAATATAATCAAATTGGATGTCGTATTTTAACTTTGACGTCCCAAAATATAATTATCTCATTCGACATCTGAGGAGGACCCGCAATTTCACCCGCTCGGGTAAAACCAAGCAGTAAGAAATCAAACACAAGTTTATAATACTGGACAACGAATGATGCAAACTGAAGTCCGCGGATTAAACCATATGAATTTGTGTGGCTCATATCCGTGTAAGATAACACGACATTATTCTTCACAGTAACATAATCAGCAATGTTGTGGTAAAGAATCAATCGTAGAAGCCTGCTAGTATATAGCAAATGATAAAAAAGAATAAACGTATATCGAAGTTTACAAGCATTCCAACTATGAATGTAAAGTCGTAAGAACAAATGGCAGCCTGATGAGCGCGTAATTATGACATTTTTAATATACCCGAACATATATTTTGGTCATCCATTATATTTAATTTTGGATACTTATGTGAATTTGTTTGTTTGTAGCTATTGGAGATGGATATTTGAAACCAAGCTCTTAAAGTCAAGTAAAAGTGTCTCCAACAGTTCATAGCACAAAAAGTCAAAGACACAATATATTTGGTCTCAAGATTGAAGAAATATATACACAAATATTCTTGGAGAATAAGATCAAAAAATATATTGCATCCAAGATCTTTGAAGATATTTTATATTGAAGATATATGCAAGAGTTTCCATGAAAAAAAATTTCTACATCACATAAGGAAATTATATGCAAGAATCTTAGGTGATTGGCTGTAATATTAAAAGATATTATTGTGAAAATATTATTTTTAATGTATAGTTTTTAAATTTGGGTTCCATCATCTATAAAAGGAACCCTCCCCATTGTAATTGGGCATCTCATATTGGAGCAAGTTTAGAAGAAATAAAGTCATAGTTTTATTTAATTGTCTTCTTCTTCTCTTTTAGTTTAATTTTTGTTAATGTCTTTATTAGTTGTTAATGCGATGAAGTCCGAGATGAGCGGTTAATCTCCTAGTTAAGGCTAGGATGAGGCTGCTTCTTGGATGAGCAATAGTCAGCATTAATTAGGTTCTAATTAGTTTTCTCTTAGTACTTTATGATTGATAAGTTTAGTACATCATATCGAAAGCTTGACCATAGCTTCAGTTTGGTGCACAATAACTTTGGATACAAACAAGAGATACTAACCGTAGACTTGATTTGGAGATTTAAAAATTAGAAATACTAGATAACTTACTCAAGCCTAGCCATGGTTGAGTTGATAATTCTCTAAGACACTTTTTATCATCACTTAAAAGCATAACCACTAAATACTTGACCATAGATTTAGTGGTTTATTTTACAACATCGTATGTGTCTTAACACGAATATATGGTGGGTAAAGATAATAGGATCTATTTGTATATCGATTAGTGCTTTGAAAGGTAGATGCCAAGTCCAAACCTTAGCTCTCTCTCATTTAGTTTTATAATTAGCTTCTATTTCATACTTTTAGATTTATCTTTTACAAAACCGTAATTTGGCCTAGAAAGTATTTGTTTTCCCAAACCTCCTTGTGGATTCGTTCCCACTCATCCATGCTACAATTCGATAACCATACTTTGAGCGGGTATTTTGCTTGAGGACCCCAAAAATCCTCTTATCAAATGGCGTCGTTGCTGGGGAGGCATCGCTGAAAACTATTCTTTCTAATACCGAATTATCTTTGTTAATTCTTTCTAATACCGTGCCAATGATTTCTAAATTCTTTGTTTCTAATATTCGTTGAAAAGTATAGTGGGCCGGTAATGTTATTATATAGTGTTTCTATTACTGCCGTTTCTCTAGTTTAAACTTAAAAAAAAAAAAATAGGGTTTTTGGCACTGCAATAGCTTTGTGGTTGTTTATAATATTCCTAAATTTTACAATCGTGGTTTTGGAGGTGGGGTAGAACATTACCAACGTCTATTTTGTTTGAGTTCGTGGATAAATTTGTTTTTTTTTCGGGAATGCTACAATACCTAGTTTTAGATTAAATTGAAATTTGTTAATGTCATAAGATCTAAGCTACTTACTATTTTTTTCAAGTGCATTAAAGTTTGCTTGAGGTTTTTTGTGCCGCAACTATTGGGTTACAGTAACACTAATTTATTTTGTGCCTGATAGTTTCAAGCTAACATAAGTTTACTTTAGTGTTTGCTTAAGTATTCATTGTTGTCGCAACAATAGGCATTATTATTGAAAATCGTTTGAACGAGGTTTGGTGTTATAACTTCTTCTACTCTGCATGTGTTGCCCGACATTTTTTTATGTCTAATTTAAAAGTTGTGATGACTGATTATCATAAGCTATAAGAGCAATAAATTTTTTAGTTGCTATTATTTATAACAAGCTCATCTCATTATTTTTTAACTGTGAAGTCTGTTCCTGAATGTTTAACAGTTTTTGATCATCTATACTTCACAGTTGGGAAATACGTTTGTTACGAAAGTTTTAGATAATTCAAAAGCCTTTCTGAATTGCTATAGATAATATTTTTCTGCTTAATCGTTCGAGCGGTACAGCCTTTTGAAGCAATAGTAAAAAATAGTCTCAATATAGGACGCCGCTGTTCATTAATCACTTGTTTTGAGCATTAGAAAAGCTAAATTATAGAAAACTTCCTTCTTAAATGTTTTTCCTTTCTGAATTATCTTTCTAAATTAATATTATTTAATGCTCTCTCACAACCGAGCTAAACGATATGCGCATTTGAAAATTAGGACATCGTAGACTGTAATAAACTTGGAAATTGTATTAATATTATTGTCACAAGTTCACTAATCTTTTTTGCTCTTATTTTGCAGGATAGTCACAAAGTTGGTACTCAGAGATCGTGAAGAATTTATAAAGTACATTGACCAGCTTCTATCTAATCTTTCGTGTGCCCCCTAAGTGAAGGGGCACTTCCTCTAAGTGAAGGGGCAGCCACAACTTCACTGGGAAATACTTCTCGTAGGTTGGTATTTCTCTAAACTTGACATCTAGAAGAGGTTCATATCCACTCCGCCCCGGCACTAGGAACATAAAGTCGTGTGGACTGTACAAATACACGTTGCTCTAACAAAATATTTACTGTAGTTGGATTGACCTATTGACCTGTTTAAATTTATTTTCATTCCAACAATAGTAAAGGTAAAAACTGTTAGAGACTTGCGGTATTTCATCACCCAAAAATATCTCTAACAAGTGGGACCACCCATTAGGGATACGAAGAAATTCGTATCACACAAAAATTGAACGTCCCGGACCTGAAAATAACTGATAATAAAAAAGAGTGGCAAGATTCCCGTAGGATTTCATCACCTAATGGATAGGTGTACCGGACTAGGGTACAAACACAGGTTGGTAGGATTTGGCCCCAGCCTAGCGCTGCAAAATACTGGTTGTAGGTTTGCGACGTCACCGTTTTGAGTTCTGACGTACGATAAGGTGACTCGCTCAGGCGTGGGGACTGAACATCTACTTTAAGCTGGTACTAGTACAGTAACACAGGAGAATGTAGGAACCAAAGGCTTCAGCCATCCTATCTATTTTTTAACATAGAAAAATATTAGGGAGACCCAATTATTTCTTCTAAAAAAATGTTCAACTGCTAGATTTTTAGGCTTGACTGATTTGTTTTTGCATTGGGTGTTAATTTAAATATAAAATGTCATACATGCAAGAACATTATGGCTCACATTTTAACATCCCACAATATCCTCAAAATCATTTTCAATCATGGGATCCCCAAAATTCTCAATATGTGGAACCTTTCCAACCTCATTCCTATATGCAGTTTCAGCAATCCTTTCAGTCATTCAAACAGTTCCCACCCACTCCACTCAAGCCATCTTTGAAAGATACCCTTTCTCTCTTCATGCAACAATCCATGTAAAGTAAAAAAAAAACATTACAATTTTAACAGCAAATGATACAATTTCAACAATAGACATTGGTGAATCAAACTTCTACGACCCAATCTATCTCTAGATTAGAGACTCAGATAAGTCAGTTGTCAACCACGTAGAGTGAAATAGAGTACGAAAAACTTCTAAGCAATGAAGAAGAAGAACAATTTGAAATTAGATCCCCTTGTAATTTAGAAAATGATGAATTCAAGCGTAATCATGGAATGTTTTCCCCGTGAGATGAATGGATACCATATTATGAGACAAATTTAGAAGATGAACATTTTAAGGTTGACGATCCTATGTCACAAGAAGATCATAAAAATGTGGCTGACATGTTCAATAAAATTCTTTCTCAATCACGTCTTAATTCTGCCATCAACATTCAACTACCGATGTCATTATCCATCCCTTCACCGATAGAGCCCCACCAATTCACAAATTATATCATGACAGAAAGAAAATATTTTTACAAATTTTTAAACGATTTCTTAGATGATGAGGATGATGATAAATTTCCTAGAAGTGTGAATTCAATATCGGTCCTTGAGAAAATATGAGCTCCATCTTTATCCCAACCAGTGTCACCTTTTTCATCTATCTTTTTTGAATCCATACCTCCATCGCTTGAGCCTAATGGGGGTGCCATGACCATAAACGATTTTGAGGACTTGTACAAAGATAACTCTTGCTGCATTTCTGTTGATGAATGTTTAAATAATTTTGAGGATTCAAATGTTCCTAAGATTCGTGAAATGGTACAATCATTAGCATCTAAAAATATGTTTCAACTTGGCCATGTATCCATGTTAATGGTCAAGATGAGTCCCTTGAGATAAGTTATAATTTTAGGCACACAAATTTTAAATGTTTGTTAGAGTCAATTGTTCCCCGATCCCTACATCCACAAATATGTTATATAGTTCTTCTTCTACTAAAAGAAAACATCTTTTTGAAAAATTATAATTTTTGGGATGCCTCACAGACTTGCTTTGTCAGAACCACCTATTACATTTTTAGGAATATTAGCAATAGTATGGAGGTTTTAAAACTTTTCAAAGAAAATATCTTTCCCGGAAAATCGAGTTTTGAATCTAATATATTTTTGGGGACAAACACTGATATACCAATCTTATTATTTACTACAACATGTAGTAATCATAAGATTGTATTAAAAAAATTAAAGGAAAATATGTTCCCTGGGTATGTGTTTACTTTATCTTTGAGAAAAAAAAAAATTGGTTTGTTTAAAATTTTTAACTTGGAATCATCAAATGATAGGCAAAGTTTTTATAAAAAAAAAATCATAGAGAATTAGTTTTGAACTCTCTCTGGTATTTTACATAATATATCTACCCAATTAGGGGATAATATTGAGGATCACCATTCATGTGTTATCTGGTTTTTGAAAGAGAATTTGTAATCAGGATAGTACATCACCTACTCAATTTTGTACCCTTTTAGTCATATTGAAAATTTTAAGTTCTGGGGTACATTCGTCTGGCTGAAGACGATAAACTTAGCATTCCTTGGGAGGCAACCCAAGACACATTCAGGCGAGAAATTTCAGTTGTTTTTTTTTCCTCCACTTTTTTATGCTCTTAAAATTGATGGCAACTTTTCATTTAAGTTTAGGGGATAGAAAAGCATTTATTTAAATGTTTTTTGAATAAAAGTGAAATAATGGCACTTTGACAATTTATTATATATTTTTAGCAAATTTTCAAACACTAAAACTGATTTTACCTTAACATAAATATTATGGAAAAGCCTCAAATTTAAAATTGTACTAAGTATACACTAGAATATTTTGGACTATCTTAAGCTAGATGTACTATCTTTTTATTAGCAAATAATTCAAGTTAACTTGGCATATTTTGAAAACGTACATTTTACTGTAGTTTTGTAATTAATACCTTCAATAGATTTTTGCTCAATATAAGGAAAATTTAACATTTATGTTAAGAATAATTTACTACAAGGGAGACAACTGCCTAAGAATAAGTTCATTCCTAAGAAGAAGAAAAAATAATAAGCCAAATGTGCTCTAAAAACTTTCACACTGCAAGGCTACTTGCATGATTAAGATCTAAGAGAGAAAAAATTATCACCAATCTCGAGTTTGACCTTGAACTTTGTGAAAGGAGCACAAGAAAATGTTACTTATGAGAATCTCGATTATAGGTCATGATGGGATACCACACCACTGTAACCTTAGCCAACTAACGGGGATTGTCGACCGAAAACTCTTTGTTACGGATGCTTCACTAAGAAACATAATACTCAAAAGAAAAGACTTGCAAAAGAAAAGAAAAAAAGTAAAATTCTATAAAGACGAATTGACTAAGGCACTTGTCGAACTGACCGTTAAATTTATTCCAGTAAAAACTAGACTACCAAAAATTGAGTAAATTATTCTAGATAACGTATTAGGCAATAAAACTATTTTCACTGTACACTAAAATATACCTAAAGCAAAATACTTGAATCTCTTTCTAATCTTGTGGTGGTACCTCTAGTTTCGGATAAGCCTAAAATATTCTTTGGTGTACTTGGGAGAATAGAAAGTTTAAGGATTTTCCCATCAGTATATTTTTGTCACAACTAAGTAAGGATAACTTCACAGGAAATGAGTCATGTGTAATCTAGAATTGTTTAAAATGTTATTATTGACTTTTATGGGCATAGTCACTACAAACCCTCACGGGACAATACTCGTCCACCAGGCTAAACCTGGGGGTTTAACGGCTTGTTGCATATGCTAAATACAATCGCGCTCCTTGCGAAAGTGGCTATTATTTTTATTTTACTCGGGACGAGCAAAAGACAAGTTTAAGGGTATTTGATGAGCGCGTAATTACAACATTTTTAATATACCCGAACATATATTTTGGTCGTCCATTATATTTAATTTTGGATACTTATGCGTATTTGTTTGATTGTAGTTATTGGAGATCAATATTTGAAACCAAGCTCTTAAAGTCAAGTAAAAGTGTCTTCAGCAGTTCATAGCATAAAAAATCAAAGACACAATATATTTGGTCTCAAGATTGAAGAAATATATACACAAATATTCTTGGAGAATAAGATCAAAGAATATATTACATCCAAGATCCTTGAAAATATTTTATATTGAAGATATATGCAAGAGTTTCCATGAAGAAAAATCTCTACATCACTTAAAGGAATTATATGCAAGAATCTTAGGTGATTGGTTGTAATATTAAAAGATATTATTGTTAAAATATTATTTTAAATTTAATGTATAGTTTCTAAATTTGGGTTCCTTCTCATATAAAAGGAACCCTCCCCATTGTAATTGGGCATCTCATATTAGAGCAAGTTTAGAAGAAATAAAGTCATAGTTTTATTTAATTGTCTTATTCTTCTCTTTAAGTTTAATTTTGGTTAATGTCTTTATTAGTTGTTAATGCGATGATGTCCGAGATGAGCGGCAAATCTCCTAGCTAAGGCTAGGATGAGGCCTTTTCTTGGATGAGCAATAGTTGGTATTAATTAGTTTTTTCTTAGTACTTTATGATTGATAAGTTAGTGCATCATATCGAAAGCTTGACCATAGCTTCGGTTTAGTGTACGATAACTTTGGATACAAATAAGTGTTGTTAACCGTAGACTTGACTTGGAGATCTAAAAAGAAGAAACACTAGAGAACTCACTCAAGCCTAACCATGGTTGAGTTGATAATTCTCTAAGGCACTCATCACCATTACTTATGAGCATAACCACTAAATGCTCGACCATAGATTTAGTGGTTTATTTCATAATATTGTATGTGTCTTAACACGAACATATGGTGAGTAGAGATATTAGGATCTATTTCTATATCGATTAGTAGCTTGAATAGTAGAGGCCAAGTTCGAACCTTGGCTCTCTCTCATTAAGTTTTATAATTAGCTTTTATTTCTTACTTTTTGATTTATCTTTTACAAAACCATAATTCGGCCTAGAAAGTATTTATTTTCCCATACCTCCTTGTGGATTCAATCCCACTCATTTGTGTTATAATTCGACAACCATACTTTGAGCGGGTATTTTGCTAGAGGACCCCAAAAATCCTCTTATCACAGCCCACACAATTTGTTAGGCAATTTTGTTCAGACTGGTCAAATAATAGCACTTAAAAAAGTTTTTCCCTTAAAAACAGATTTTGGAGTATGTGCTTTCAAAACACATTATTACATAAAAATTATTTCAAGAAAATAAATTGCAAACAAAGAGTTAAATTCCATATTAGACAGCATTCTAGGGTTAAAGTACAAAAAAATCTCAAAAAAAGAAACACGGGGCAATGAAAATACCTGAGATGATAGCTGAGGAAGTTCATTCGGTTATGTGTGCATCCATCCAAATTTATCCAAATTGTTTAAGAAATCATGCTCGGGCAAAGCTGATGGAAGATGGACCTGTTGGTAAGCCCCCCACTGTGGTACCATGGTAATACAATGAATCTCCTTAACCTGAGGATTATCCGGGGGACTAATTCAATATATATAACCTGTAATCTGATTCGTAAATCACCCATGCAAATAAAATTCTTCAAAATTTTGATGGCCTAAAGAGGAGGTTAATAATAATATATACCTTAATATCCTCTGAGATCACATAAATGTCATTCACTCAGAGATAAAGGTTCGTTGCTAATATAGCTCTCAAACGCCAATCAGTTTTAAGCACAAATGTACCCTGCTCATAGGGACTCATGGTGGTTACAATTAGCTCATCACCGTGCACATTTGCCATTTTCATTGTCACTGCTGTCAGCTGGCTTGCATCTTTGGCCTATTTCTCTATCTTTGCTATCTGTTGTCTCTGTAGTGATGGTGGTGTAATCTCAGCTCCAAGTATAATATCGTGAATCTCATACTGTGTTTGAGCTTAAATGTTTACGTTATTCTTCTTCATGTAATCTAAGAGTATAAAATCTCTCAAAGCAACCTCAGCCTGCATTGGAAGAATTAAAAGATCTCAGAAATCTCAAGCCAATCAGAATCCCGATTGGAATTTGAACAAAATAGATATGAACCTGTATTAAGTCTAAACTAGTTTTTGACAAATCAAAAATTGTAATCATATACTGTATAGGGTGAATTCAAAAAGACTAATCGTAGAATACAAATAAAGTCTGAATTCTGGAGGGGTCCATCAGTATACTTAAAGCTCTCAAGCCAGACTAATCTAAATGTGAAAAAAAAAAAATTAAAAACCCCCAAAAGACAATAACACATAACGTAAGTGTAAGAAATAAGAATGAATTCCAATTGCTCTGAACTTGCACAAACGCGAATACAACTAAAACATAAATGATCTTATGTTATTGGATCCTAAAGCAACAATAAAAGACTAAGTTATTAACTAAGTAAAGGTATCTCGATTCTATAGCCAAAGGAAAAGTTACCTTCATCCACTGATCATTTGTGAGAGAAGGCCAAATGTGATGTGCCTCGGTAATGATCATCTTGTCAGGCTTTAGTAACATTTTTGTCTTCTCATTGTTCATATGAAGTACCCTCAAGATCAATATCAATCGGGAAAATGTTGTATAAGAAGAGATGTTCTTTAAACAATCATCATAAAGGTTGAAGAAAAGCATTTGTGGCTTTGTAGCCTTCAGTATTAAATCGCCAAACTTCTCAATCTTTAAACAAACCTAGAACGGTAACTGGAGCTTACTTCATTTTATGACTATATTGGGGAAATCAAGCAAGTGAACCTTTAAAGAATCAAGCATTCCTTTACGAGTAACAATATTTTTTTTTGGCTGTTCTTTGACTGGCAAGGAATTCACGAGTGCAATTACTTCTTCCGCAGTTTTCCACTTAGCAAGTTGATCAAGACATTTTTGGCCGCCCACACACTAGTGTGAATGATCTACAAACAAATTAGAATTTATCCTCAGATCATTAAAGGTCAAAATATAAAGAAAAAAAAAGCTAATACTCGCAACATATAATTAAAAAATGACCTTTAGAAATAGCTGCTCTGTTATGGGGTTGAAGATAAAGATGACACCATTAATGGGCTTTGTTGTGAGATTTCCTTCAAAAGTCTTGTGGATCGTAACACGACAAACATTTGTGTCATCAACGAACCATATTTTTTGATTGCTGAAGATCTCCCCATAATTTTGAGATGAAAGATACGGCTCCGTCGGCTTAGAAGAATATTGCAGATCTTTTCTTATACGCTCCCTTAAAACATATAAAGCTAGATTTGACTGCACCTAGACAAGTACAAGATATCAAATCTTTTTGTTTCCTTTACAAGATGTTGCTAGATATAAAAGTTATTTGGAATCACTCCATTAAATTTTGTCGTCATTTTGAATTACTCCTATGCATGGAAGGGATTTTATCAGGCTGATGTAAAAATGGAAGAGCAACTCTTATTACTGAACATGTGTGAGTACTGCAAAACAATAAAAACTACATAAATATTTTAAAATTACTCAATAAATATTAATAAGAATAACTTATATATTAAGACTAAAAGGTATGGTACCTTCATGATCATATTCATATCTTGAGCAAGCAGTGGCTTCGACCCAGGAAACCAATTGCCAAATGCAGCATGCAAGTTGTATGCCAAATCGATTCAAATCATTACCCCTGAATCGCCCAAATGAAATTAATGAAACATGGAACAAAATACAAAGCCTAAAGTAAATGTAACTACAAGATGACACACCTATTGGAGATGGGTAAATGGACATGTTGTCTATTGTATACTCCAAAAAAATTTCCCTAGTATAACGCTCAATGTCATGAGAATAGTAGTCGCCCCATCGGAGCTGCACATCGATCCAGTACTTATTACTCACTTTCTAGTCAAACACATCCTTTGATTCAGTTACAAGGGTAGGTTTAGACATAGTCCATCTATGGGCAGCAAAGAGAAGAATCACGGCACACGAGCTATTCATTTTGTAGCTCTTCCTAGGATGTATTATTTCTTTATGCACAGTTTCAATTTCTAGGGCATTCAATTCTTGATTCAAAACCTGACAAAGATCCATGAATACACTCTCATGTACCTTTTGCCATAAATGAGCACAAAATATTTGAATCAAAAATATCTTTAAGGTTGGAATTTTTCTATGCATGAATATTCCCGTTAGGTCCAACTGCACTTGGAAACCCACGTAGACATTAGCATGATTTATGGTAGGTGGCCACCAAAGTGTAAATCTACGGTTAGGGATTTGGTTAATCCCGGATCTTTGTGCGTTTGTTAACTTCTTGTACTTCATTGATTCCACAAAACCAGATGCCTTCTCCCAGAAAAGACCTTCCCATGTAGGAAAGCTGAAATATCAAGAACAATTATTCAGGTAAACAATAAACTAGTTGAGACACCAGACGACAATATTTCAATGTGTTGTATAGTTAAATTCAATATTATCATCATGGCGTGCATTACTTTATACTTTTAGGGTCGATATATAATTGAGCTTTTTAATCGCATGTATCATAAATTTAAATTTATGCACGCAATACGAGTAAAGTTTGAATCAGCCTAAATAAGTATTTAGTACATGTATACGAAGGCAGGTGAATCTTTTCCTTCATTGTCAGTGGTTCTTTTGGTGTTCTACTATAGTACTATAAACCTAGGTGGAGTGGGTTAGACGAAATCGATTCTACTCATATTTGTACTACAGACAGTTTTGACCTTTATATTGATTTAAACTACTCTCTATAGTATACTCTAGCAATTACAATTTCCAATGCTTTTAGGGGGTTTTATTATCCATAAATTATACACAAAGAGGATGGTCAAGTCGCAATATTCTAATGCATGATGCATATAAGATAAAGTTACCTTTGTAAAAATCACCTACTTAAACGAATCACTGTAACATCGTGAGATAGATGAAAAACAATCAAATAAATAAAGTTTTTCTACATTTTCAAAGATAATTGATAAATCCATCACTTAACCAGAGATAACATTTGCCTATTAGAAATGTCATTTACAAAAATGGCTACCATAAAATATAGAAAAATCTAAATAATACATGTAGAAGCAGGCTAAATCCAAGCTTTTTAATCGTTGATAGCACAGGCTCTTACAAATTCTGAAATACACGATTGAAATACTTCAATAAAAAGAAAAAGGAATCTAGATATAATCCAATGGCTTGCAAACAATAAACTTCCCCCAAATTTCTTCTCAATCAGTACTTCAACCAAATTGTAAAGAGGGAATTTAGAAAAGATACCCAAATATAAATAAAGACCTAATTGGTTATCAGTTTACTATCATCTCCATTAGCATATATTAAACAAAAAATGAAGAGGATAAGCCTTGTATGATTAATCTAAGAAATAAAATTTAACTTCAAGAGACATCCCCAATGCATACTTGCAAGCCTTCTCAAAGAAGAGAGTCTGGACCCAAATTAGTCAATGCAGGATTTTAAAATTAGAAATTGCACAAATAAAGAGGGAAAGAAGAGATTTGCCGCCAATGAGATAGAGTTGGAGCCTGAGATGGATAGAGTAGTTAAGAGAAAGAAGGTTCGTGGGAAAGAAGGAGTCTTAGAGTGAGATTTGATGATCTGGCACGAGGGAGAAAATAATGGAGAAGATTAGTACACCAAATTAAGGAGGGAGAAAGATTACAAAAATCCATTATTGAATCTGTTGAGATTTTATCTCAAAACTTGTCTCGTGAAAGGAGTCTGATGAGAAAGATATGAGACTGTGAGAGTAGAAATAGGGAGACTTCAAAACTATCAGGATATATTTGAGATAAAAAAGGTGAAAAACTTATTTTGTAACGACCAAAGGTGACCCAAAACAAAAAAAAATATTGTTAGCAATCACGATAGATCAGGTTGTTGGCATTACATTTAAAATAGTTAATTATTTTAATAAATACATAAAAAAATTAGCGATAACAATAAGACTTTTAACAATGAAAACTGTCCATCACGCTTTGGTGACAAACATAATTTTGCGCTAAAGGCCTAATTGTTTTATAGCCAAAATCTACTTTTTTGGTAGTAAATAAATGGTTAAACCTGTCTATAATATTGATAATGAAGGAATCTTTGAAAACCATGTGGATGTAGAACCACATTTAATCGAGATAACAATGTGTATCCAAGAGCTGGGTGGTAGGTATAGAGTTGGGCAGAGTGGCGCAGATGTGACAAGTATTGATCAATTTAAATTGGAGCCCTGGGTGGTTGAAGTATCTGATGAGGAACAGACTAAGATAGATGTGGATCACAGGCCTCAGCCAAGTGATCGAGAAGGGAGTGATGGTGGGGAAGAAGATGTCGAAGGGGAGGTGGGGGAGTGCTATGGTGAGGCTCCAGAAACAAGTTAAATATTGAGCTTCAAGGCAAAGTATGGTATTCCTAAAAATATTAGGGTAGAGGAATACCATTATGAGATGGCGGATCAGGAGATTCCTTTATATGGTATTTTCGTCCATCGAGAATAGATAAAGAAGGGGTTAAAGTTGCCTTTTCAAGATGACCAGAAGATGTTTCTTAACTTTTTTGATGTTGTGCCTGGTCAGTTCAACCCAAATGTTTTTGACCTCTTTCGTGTTGTAGGTGTGATAAATGGTCGATTAAAAGATATAGACGGGGAGTTAATCACTGTAGACGACATTTGCGTGTATTACAAACTCAAGCAGAACCCACAGAAGTTGTGGTACAGGTATTTAGCAAGGTTCCTGAGGAGGCTCCTCTTCTATGAAATGGTATCGACAGGGGGGCAGTATTGCGCTGATTATCTCCTTGTTTCGGGGAATTAAGAATTCGATAAGAAAGATCCAAGAGAGCCTCTGAAAAGAAAGAGTTTCCACTTAGGTGTGTGTTTAGGTAATTTATATGTCAAAGTTTTTGACTTTTTTACTGTGTTGAACCGATGCCTAACTTGTTGTTATGTTATCTTCGTGTAGCCTTAAAGAAGATCGATAGAAAGTCTACAGTATCTGAGAAGTTATATAACATTAGGACTGATTGCTTTGGTCGTCTTGATACTTTGGTTACCGATCAAGAGAAGATCGACGGTCTATTTCAAGAAGCTGGAATAAAAAGGACCCAAACCAAAAAAGTTGATATCCCCCTTATCGATGGGAAGATGCCTGCCAAAAACAAGAGGGTTGCAGAGTCAAGCCTACCTCTCAAGAATCCTTCTCTTAGTGGGTATACCACTGATTCTGCAATGGTAGAGAGAGAGGCTTTGTTGAGTAAGACCTTTGGGAAGAACAAGAAAAGGATGGCTGCCAACCAGCTCGCTCCTCCAGTTCCTCCGCCGTAGAGGGCATCTTGGCGATCTCCTATTAAGGAGGAAGAGAAGGTTGATACTTCGTATAATGGCCAAATTCTGTAAGCTCCAAATGGCTTGGAATTCGCTATCACGCCAATGATTCTGTAAAGATATTCTAATGGAGAATAAGAAATAAAACAGGTGATTTTAGCGTGGAAAACCTCTGAATAGGTAAAAAAACCACGATCTCATATGGAGGATTTTTGTAAAAGTATTTTTATTGTTTGAGGCGGATATCTTTATTACAAGTGATCTCTGAATCTAGAAATGCATTTTAATCTTGTAATTAAGAAATCGTATAATTTTTCTGATCCCTGTCTCTTCTAGAACATTTTCTTTATATAGGCCTTCCCCATAGCTCTTCATCGCGTTGGAGCATGTTTTTGGAATAATGTGGTTAGTGGCGGTTAACTGAATAACTGACGAGCTCGTGGGAAACAGGTGTCTTTGACTAGATAATGTTTTCTGGGTTTAGTTCGGTTCACGCTCTTGACCAGTCCGTGGGGCCGGTTGGAATGTTGACTGGAGAAATGTGTTAAAAATGTGTGAATCTGAGATGGAGGTAGTTCGGACTGGATGAGCTCAACTTTGAGTGAGATCGAGGGATAGGTCCCTACAATCGCCCACTCGCAACCAAAGTTACTAGTGGCTTTGGTTGAGAAACGATCATCTTGTAATCTGGGCTAAAATCTTTGATATCTGAAAAGGAATAATGATGGCTTTGAAAGTGTGGGGTTACGCAATTTATTAGGAAATGATGCGTATTTAATGAGGATGTTGGTACTGATGTATGTGACGGTTATGACTTGAAAGGTTGCGTCTACAATGAATGATGACGTTTGGCAAAACGTACCTGTACATTAAATGTAGGGTTATATAAATGATCCATGAATCAGATTTGAGGGCAGAGTATGCTTGTCTTTGTGTGAAATTTCCTAAAAAATGCTAACAATGGTGAAAACTCATAGTATGGTCCTTGAAGAAAGGATTGTGTCTGAAATGCAGAGGTTGAAGTTAAAATACTTTGGTGACCATTCCTTGGAGATGTCGATACCCGCTCCTGTTCCTTTGGTGACCATTCCTTGGAGATGTTCAACTAGACTTCAACCAAACTTATGCGAGGGAAGCTCTTTGTTGGTTTCAATGTCTGTTTTGCATCTGGGTGAAGGATCACTGAAGTAAGAAGAACTTGAGGAGTTGATGCGGCGGAATGCCTGAAAGACCTGTAACTTTCAAAAATAGGGAAACGCTTGTTATCTGTAAAGTACTTGGAGCTCAGTTTTCGACTGATAATTTTTTTGTAGTATACCTGGGATCGAAGTACTAAAAATCTTCTTATCTGTAAAATTGTATGTAATATTTTCAACATGAATAAAAAGTTATCATTCAATTATTTGTGTTATGTAGATATAAAATTTGTTTAGAATCGAACTGAATTGTGCAGGGTGTTTGAAATGAATAAGAGTTTATAAGTAATGAAAACAATGTTGTTGTAATGTTCGGATAAACATGTACTGATAATAACGTTGTAAGTATGATTGTGTCTAAACAGGTGAGGGAGAATTTTTTTGGAAAAATGTAATCGTGGAAATTCAAATTACTCTAGATCAATAGAAGTATAATGAACGGACCCTCCCAATTGTCGGCTAATTTTCCAGCGTGAGGATTTTTGCGATGTTTTGGAATTTCTCTGAGGATGAGGTCTTTTATATGGAAGGTACAGCTCCTGACTCGGTTATTGTACAATCTAGCAAACATATGATGATATCGACCTAGGTTAGCGTCGGCGTATTCCCTGGTTTCATCTATCATATTGAGGATGCAAGCCAACTCGAACTCATTTTCCTTGTCAGTTAGCTTGTGATCACAAACTGGATGATGATATTCGGAAGGAATGACGACCTCAGTGCCATAAGCAAGGAGGAATGGGGTACACCCGGTTGATTGTCAGGGAGTGGTACGATATGCCCATAGGACATGAGGTAGCTCGCTAACCCAATTCCCTTTTTTCGGTGAGTGAAGCCATTTTTTGAGTCCATCTACGATGGTTTTGTTGATGATTTTGGCTTGGCCATTGCCTTGAGGATAGTAAGGATTTGATGGTGAGTGGATGATATTGTGGTAGTTTAAGAAGGTCACAACTTTATCTCCCACAAATTGGGGACCGTTATCAATACAATTTAGGTGGGGACACCCAAACTGAGTGATTATGTGGTTCGAGATAAAAGAGATGACCTCTTATTCTCTGGTTCGACATAGTGGAACTACTTCTACCCATTTTGTAAAATAATCGGTAACAACGAGTAGGTGAAGACGGTTACCTGGAAAGTTTGGGAATTCGCTGATGGGATCTAGTGCCCATCTTTTGAATGGCCAGAAAACCTTACTTGCATGAAGTTTGAGCACAGGGGCGTGTATCATATGTTCATGTCTCTGGCAGGTATCGCATCTGCGGGAGTACTCTTCTGCTTGCTTGCGCATGCCAGGCCAGAATACTTGTTAAGTGATATCTCTATTTTTTAATGATCTACCTGCGGCATGGGAGCCATAAGTTCCTTCATGTAATTTGCAGAGCAGTTTATCTGCTTTTTATTTGGAGAGGCACTTGAGGTAAGGCCCTGTGACAGAAAGGTGGTATAGCATACCGTTTTGAGTAATGTAGCGCTTTGAGTTGTTGATCAGCTATTGGCGTTCTTTCGGATCTGCTGGAAGTGGTCCATTGTAATTATTGTCGACAACGAAGTAGGTTAAGAAAGGCTTCGCCAATCGCCGTCTCCCCCTTTATCGCCCTCAGTGTTGATCGTGCATATAGAAATGTGATCAATGTTAGGGGTTAAAATGATTTTGATCTAGATAAGCCAAGGAATCGGTGTAAACAAGAGTGAGAAGAAGTTTCTTACTTTTAGAGTACCTTATTTCTACTGGTGTGAGGGCCTTGCTGATGAAGAAGACTAGTTTTTCTATTTTCCCTTCCAGGCGAATGAGAATCGAGCTGAGGGAAGTTTCTGTGATTGCTAGGTAGATTATCAGTTCCTCATTATCTACTGGGGTGCTCATTATGAGAGACCTCCCAAAATAGATTTTAAGATCCTGAAAAGCTGCTTGGCATTCTGGTGTCCATGTGACTTATGCAGTTGGCTGAACCTTTCCTCGTTTGGTACATCCGCGGAGAAACAGGAATAGCCAACGGTAGCGGTCTGAATATTTTGAGACAAAATAGTTGATAGCATCAATCTTGCCGGCAAGTTTCTGAACGCCTTTTCTTGTTTTTGGAGAAGGCATTTCGTGGAGAGCCCGAATCTGATCTGGATTGGCCTCAATCCCTTTCTTACTTATGAGGTGGCCTAGAAAGCGGCCAGAATGTACCCCAAATTAACATTTATCAGGGTTGAGACGCATCATGTACGAAGTAACCATGATTGAAAGTTGTAGTGAAAGACTGCCTTAGGATATCGTGGAAATACAATCCCTCCCACAGACGGCGCCAAATGTAATAGCCAAATTCCATAAGCTTAAAATGGCTTGGAATTCACTATCACACCAATGATCCTATAAAGATATTCTAATGAAGAATAAAAAATGAAACAAGTGATTTTAGCGTGGAAAATCTCTGAATATGTAAAAAAAACGGCGACCTTGTATGGAGGATTTTTGTGAAAGTATCTTTATTGCTTGAGACGAATATATTTATTTCAGGTGATCTCTGAATCTAGAAATATTTTTAATCTTGTTACTAAGAAGTCGTGTAATTTTTCTGGTCCCTGTTTCTTCTGGAACTTTTTCTTTATATAGGCCTTCCCCTCAGCTCTTCATCGTACTGGAGCATGTTTTCCAAATAATGTGGTTAATGGCGGTTGAATGAATAACTGGCAAGTTCATGGGAGATAAGTGTCTTTGACTAGATAATATTTTTTGGGCTTAGTTCAGTCTCTTGACCAGTTTGTGGGGCTGGTTGAAATGTTGACTGGAGAAATGTGTTAAAAATGTGTGAATCTGAGATGGAGGTAGCTTGGACTGGATGAGATTGACTTTGAGTGAAATCGAGGGATAGATCCCTACTCCTTGGGATCAGGGGTTACAGATGGTCGACCCCCAAAAGTGGCCACTTATCTGCAGGTGAAGAAGAAGGTATCCTCAGGCCTGACGATAAATCAGTCCGGCGAGGAATCTGAGACTGAGGTCCAACAGACCATTGAGTCTTATGCTACTAGGACCATTTCTCTCGAGGAAGAGTTTGCTGACTGCTTAGTGGGAGTAGAAAGTTTGTCATCTTTCCGTATCGAAGGCCATAGAACCATAAATAAGGTCAGAAATTTCTCTACTTTACTTCGACTAAAGAATTTGGTCCCTCACTCGAGAACTCACATTATGACTCTAATGTAGATCAAGAAGAGGCTGGTTGAGGGTAAGCCTCGTATTCTTGGAACTAGGACTCTGGCAAACCAACGTCTCGCTTATAAAAACATCAAGAATGAGCTGCTGAAGGAGAAGGAGGAGCTTTTCCAGGAGAAAGAAAACCTGGAGGCTAAGCTGAAGAAGCTAAAGCTTGGAACTGGGAAGGTGAAGAAGGTGGCCATTCATGAGGCGAAGAAGGCCGGGAAGATGGAGAAGAGGAAAGAGGTCGAGCAGATAAGGGGTGACCAAGCTAGGGAGAGGGAGGAGGCATTGGCCCTGCAGAAGACCAACTTTGAGAGAGATGTTCGGGAATAGATTCTATCTACCCGCCGGTCAATGGAGGTGTAGCATGTGAAGGTCCTCGATGAGGTGAAGACTGAAGCCAATCGCGTCAATATCAACTCCATCAAGCGTATGAAGGCCAATTTTTCTTGGCAGTTTAATGACATGGAAGAGAGAAAGGATTTTTATAAAGGGTTGGTTGTGGCTGCTGGGGTGTTCTTTTTGGACTCGGATGTAGAGGAGGAAACTCATGAGGTACTTGATGATGTTATTCCCGAAGAAGTGTTAGAAGATCTCACTCTAGGCCTGCCAGTGTATGATATCACTCCTAACTTTCCTGTAGAGTAGAAAATGTAAGAAATTGTTTGTTTGATGTACAAGTGGTCAATGGGACCAAAGACAAAGTTATGTTTTGAATAACTTTTTTGTGGTTAAAGTCTTTTCGGATGAATGTTTAAATTTTGAAGTAGTCGATAATAATGCATAGATTTTGTGTAGAAAAGTATGTTAAGTGTTTGATTTGACAAGATTAATAATTTTTGATAATGTGTAGATGAATAATCAGAGTGCTGTTTTGTGCAAAAATCTGAGTTGATGTAAAGATGGCCATGTAGCGGCTTATTGAATAAGAGACGATGACCAGATGTTGCTCACTATAGGATATCTGGTTTTGAAAAGGACAAAAAATGATATGTTATGTTGAAGAAAGAATGAATTCCAAACAAATGTATCCTATAACTGGATAGATATTTTTCGATAGGATGAAACGTAGTTGTGGGGAATACTTGGCAATTATTTACCGATACTACGAATTATAACGTGAAAGATGTAATTGAAAGTAAAGATGCCTTTATTTGAAGTATTTAAAATTTTTACAGCAGTTATCTGTAGAGCATTTTTAAATGGGATGTATTCCATGGATATTCAAGTTGAACTTCATCTTTAGTCATTAGCCAGTAGGTTTCACTGCCATCTGTGTTGCTGATAATATATGGCCCTTCCCAGTTTTCAGATAACTTGCTAGAGTTCTTGGGTCAAGTACTGTCTTGGATTCCTCGAAGGACAATGTCACCGATGTCGAATGTACATTTCCTGAACTTCTTATTATAAGCCTTCTTGAGAGTGTCATGGTATCGCCCCAAGTTTTTAATGGCCTGGTCTCGAGTTTCTTCGATTCAGTTGAGGTTGCAGAGAAGTCCAAGTACATTTTCTTTATTTGTGACTCATCTTCGGGTACTTTGGAGATCGAGGTCTAAAGGGATCACTGCTTCAGTACCAAAGGACATCATAAATGGTGTGCAGCCGGTGGATATTCGAGGAGTCATTCTATATGCCCATAATACACTAAGTAGTTCATCGACTCATCTGCCCTTTTTTTCTTCAAAGCGCATGTGTAACCCTGATTTGATGCTTTTGTTTATAGCTTCAGCTTGGCCATTTCTTTGGTGATAGTATGTGTCGAAGTAGACAATTAAATTTTGTATCTGAAGTAGAAATTGAGGACTTTGTTGCTGATGAATTGCTTACCATTATCAGATCATATCATTTATGGACAGCCAAATCTGGTAATGATGTGTTCCCAAAGAAACTTGATGACTTCGTTTTCATCAGTATGACATAATGGTACTGCTTCAACCTACTTGGTGAAGTAGTCTATTGCCACAAGAATAAACTTTTTGTTTCCCGATGTTGGGTGGAAGGGCCTAATGATATCGATCGCCCATCTCATGAATAGCCAGAGGACATTGCTTACGTGTAAGTCGAGGGCTGGGCTTTTGATGTCTTGAGCATAGATTTGGCACTTATAGCATTTCTTGACAAATTTTTCGCAGTCTTGTTGTTATTTTGGCCAATATAATCTTTGAGTAAATGCCTTTTATGCCAATAATCTTCCCAAAATGTGAGTTGCGTCGATTCCTTCGTGAAGTTCTTTAATTTTAACTTGGGACTGTATTTATGATATGCATTCGATAAGTGGTCCTCCCCCAATGATTCGATACAAGACCCCATCTTAGACTTTGAATCATAGACATTTGGCTAAGAGGGATCAAGCTTCTTCTTTGTTTTTCAGGAGGATGTTAGAATTAAGGTATGTAAAGAATGGTCTTCTCCAATCGTCAAGATCTTCATCTTTGGCAACATTGATCTGCATAATGTAGCTTACATCGATACTTGAATGTTCGGTGACCTTGATGTCAAAAGTTCTTTTTTTACTATCTTCGAGCATTACAATAATGTACGCTAGTACATCGGCGTGGCAGTTTTCTGCTCAAGGTAGATAGGAGATTGTTGTTTTTTTTAATTTCTTCATTTTTTTCTTCTACCAGAGCACGTAATCAACCATTTTGCCTGATGTTTAAATGTTTTGTTGTAATGGCTGGCTACGAGTAAGGAATCGACGTAAACAGCTATTTCATCCGCTCTAAGTGTTTTAGTAAGGTCCAGTCCATGCAATATAGCTTCATACTCCATTTCATTATTGGTGGCATAGAATTTGAGTTTGATAGCTTTCTCAATTCGATGGTGTAACAAGGACGATACTGATCCCTGATCCTCATGATCCAGCAGACCCGTCAGTAAAGAGTTATCATCCTGTGCTTCATGACCATGCGTCTGGTTCTGCTATTGAATCATCAGCCAGTACTTCCTCGAGTTCCTCCCATTCGGAGTCTTCAACTAGAAAATTTGCCAAAAAATCAACTGTTGCTTGTCATTTGATTGATATATGAGGCTCGAAGGAGATATTATATTCGCCTAGGAATACAGACAATTGTTGAACCCTTCGAGACTTTTCTTTTTTAGAGAGCACGAGTTTGAGGGGAAACTTGGTGATGACTTTGATGGGATGGGCTTGGAAATAAGGTTAAAGTCTTTTAGAACTGTACACCAAAGTGAGTAGCTGCTTCTCAGTTGTTGTATATCTTTTTTCAGCAGGCATGAGAGTTTTGTTGACAAAGTAGATTGGCTTTTCCACACCATTGTCTTCTCAAATAAGGACGGAACTAGTGGATTCATTTGTGGTCGATGAGTACATTATGAGCATTTCGCCATCAATAGGAGTACTCATTATGGGAGGATGTCTCAAGTATCTTTTAAGATCTTAGAAATCCAATTTACAGTCAGAGGTCCAAATGATTTCTTTATGCTATTTTTTGGACATTAGAGCTGGATTTCCACGAAGAATGAGGTAGAGAAGTTTGCATCGATCAGATGACTTAGAGATGAACCTGTGAAGGGCTACAATCTTGCCAACAAGTTTTTGTTCATACTTTTTAGTTTAAGGAGATGGCATTGCCATGAGTTCTTTGATTTGTGTCGGATCGATTTCTATTCCCTTCTTACTAACCAAATGTGCCAAAAATTCCCCCGATGCGACACCAAATTAGCATTTTTCTGGGTTGAGTTTCATTTAGTAAGTACGAAGGATGTCGATGATGGTTTGTAGATTATTACAATGATCTTTCCGCTTTAAGAATTTACATATCATATCGTCGATGTATACCTCCATGATTTTTCCTAAATGATTTTTAAACATTTGAGTGACAAGTGGTTGATAAGTGGCTCCGGTATTCTTTAATCCAAAAGGCATAACCGTGTAACAGTAGAGACCACTCTCCATAACAAATGTTATCTTCTCTTGGTCTTCTTCGGCAAGAGGAACCTGATTGTAACCAAAAGCTGTATCCATCATTGAGAGAAGTTTGTACCCTACTATGGAGTCAAGGAGTTGAGGGATTAGAGGGAGGGGAAATTTATCTTTTGGGGTACATTTGTTTGGCTCAGTAAAATCGACACAGACCCTGATTTTTTTCATTCATTTTTGGGACAACCACGATACTTGAGACCCATTTTGGATTTTTGGCTTCTCTAATGAATCTTACGTGAATGAGTTTATCTATCCCTTCATTAACTGCTTCGCGAAAGTGGGGGGCTAAATTGCAATGCTTTGGCACAACAACTTTACTGTCTAGAAGGAGGTTGAGTTTGTAACATGCTGCCGAAGGATCGATGTCGGACATCTCTTGAAAATACCATGTAAAGATATCAACATTTTTCTTTAAAAGTTGTACCAAGGTCTCCCTTTCATCGGAAAATAGTTTTGAGCCGAAAAAGGTATTTCTTCCCGGTCCGCAAAGTTCAATGGATTCCACTGCCTCAGTGGTATGTTGCTCGAATGTTGGATGTATCTCCTGCTGTAATTACTACGCTTTCAGGTGTTTTGCTATATGAGAGTTTGTGGTGGTATTTTCGCACATACGTGTCACAACTTGACTCCCTTTGATTTCATAGACTCTGTGATCTGTTGGAAATTGTAAGGCCATATGATATGTCGATAGTACTGCCTTAATAGAATGTAGCCAACTTCAGCCTAAGATCCCCAAATATTTTGATTCAGCATCGATAACAATGAATTTAATGAAAGTGGTCTTCGGTCCTGTGTTAATAGGCAGTGTGATTTCCCCTAAGGTAGATTCATTAGAACCGTTAAACCCTGTGATGGCTGTTGTTGAAGCTTTGACCGAATCCTTGAGACCTAGAACATCGATGGCTCTCTTGAATAAAATGTCTACTACGCTTCCTATAGCAACAAGAAGTGTGTGTAAGTAGTCTTGAACTACTTTGAGCATTATGACCAGTGGGCCATTATGAGGGTACTTGATATGGCTGGTATCACAGTCTTCGAAGGAAATATGATATGGACATTTAGCTTTCCTAAAGCTAGGTAGAAGTTTTGCTGATTTATCTGACGACGTCATCTTGCAGCAAGATGTAATTCTATTGTCTTTCTTTATCGTCTTTCCCTTCATAATTTTAATCATGTAAAGATGGTGAGCTTGGCCTTGTCCTTTCTCTTGTTCGACCTCTTTTCTTTTAGTCTCTTCGAGAGAAACTTCAGGACGTCAACGACATACTTGTGAAGTCTTCCTACGAGTAGAATACGCTGAAAGATCCTTATCAGATAGTAATAGTTATCAATCTTGTGTCTATGCACGTTGCGATACTAATATAAGGGTTTGTTGGGTATATCAGGAATTACCTGTGCTTCTCGAAACAAATTATCCCCCTTTATCATTGGTAAGATGGCGAAGAGTGTGGTTGTCATAAGAGGCAAGATTGGGATGGGTCTGTCTAGTTTCCTATCTCTCTTCCTGACGTTATCAGTGTTCCTCCCACACTATTTGGGAGTCACATTACTTGTTGACTTTGGAGGTGGCGATGAAAATGCCTCATTAGAATGAATGACTGAGGAGCTTTTCATCTTATCCTTTTTAGACCGTTCCAGTTCGATGTAGTTATTAACAACATCGATCATTTTTTTCAGTATCTTGGGTTTGTGTAAGGTAAGTTCTTCTAGAACTTTAGAATCGATATGAAGTACAGAGGTGAATGCTGGAACGACAATTTTAGGATTTGAATTCCCAATTTTCCTTGTTTCCTGGAGGAAACGCTTGTAAAAGCTCGTTAAGGTCTCTTTCGCACCTTGCTCGAAAAAGAATAGAGAATCAACTGTTATTTCTTGCCCCTTAATATGAGCATAATTTGACTCGAAGAGCCGCTATAACTGACTGAAACTAGTGATGGAACCCTCAGGAATAGTATGGAACCATCTGACAGGTTCTTCCTTAAGGCTCATGTTATATAATCGGCATAGCATGTGATCGAGCTTTGAGTATAATCCAACTGCTGCTTTGAAGTGTCGGACGTGGGTGAGAGGGTCAGTAAGGCTTGCAAATTGATGAAACTTTGGCATGTGGAAATTCTCTGGAATAGGCATGACTTTGAGATGAGGAAATATAGGGTTTATATCAATCCTATCGAGAATAGATCTTCGGCTTGGATTATCAGAGTATATGGCTTGGATCCTATTATTCAGATCATCCATAGTAATAAATTGTTACAGAGTATTCGGTACGGCTGCAACCTGAGGATCAAAGTCACCCTGTCCATTAGGTCCTAACCTGTCTCTCACTGGTCACCTTACCGGTGGTGGTGGAGTTTGGTGACGTGAGCGTCAACTTTCTTAGGTGGTCGATACTGAGGATATGAGACCAAAATGTCGAGAAGCTCTATTTGGATTCCTTACTCTAGATCGAGAAGTTTGAACTCGTTCCTCCCATGGTAGGTTCTCTCTCTGGGTTGCCCTTGAGCGATGATCACTTTGGGCTTGGGGAGGTAACGTTTGATGACCAGTAAGTCAGTCTTGATGTCTTCTTAAATTTTCTATTTCTTTCTAATGTGTCTGGCTCTATTGTTCTAGGGATTTTCTCTTCTCGTCTCATTTGACTTGAAGAGCTTGGGTGTGGATTCACTGATCTTCAAGCCTCTAGACTCAGTTAGACTCCATTTTCTTTTGAAGTTTAATCACATTATTGTGTAGATCGACTACTTTTGGTGTAGGGTTGATCTCGTGGTTCCTCTTAGTACTTGAGGCACTTCAGATATTCATATTTGTCATTGGATTGTCTTGGATCACAGGTGGTAAAGAAAAAGTGTGGTATTCCCATAGACGACAACAATTGTAATGGCATATTTTTTAGAAGATTAACTTCACCAATACTTTAGTAAGGAATTTTGTAACTATAAACTTAAGCACACATAATTTTACGTGAAAACTCAGTAAATCCTGAGAAAAGCCACAACCTCGAGAAGGATTTAGGTACAAAATCTACTAGTTGCTAGTTATTACAATTGCTGAATAGTAAGAACGTAAGAATATCTTAATAGTGGGTGAACTTATATAGTTGATACAGGCAGTTACAAAAACAAAAACAGTTTCCTATTTTGGCGGGTAGTGGGTAAACTTTACGGATCTCCCTGCAACGGCTCAATTTGACCAAGCATAACGGCAACTTTAGTGGGTCGATCACTGTGGTCGCAGATATGACATCTTCTCGAATGACAGAATATCTTTGACTAAGTTTGGCTAGCTTCTCCTTGTCGAATATGGGAAATATATTACTACAAGAATATCATCTTAATATCGAGTTGTTGTAACTACAAATCAAATTGTATTACCAAGGCCAAAGGATACAAATGGAGGAGTGTTTCACCACTGGAGAAAAATTATTATTATAATCAATCCCATTCCTTTGAGCATCGCCTTCGGTTACGAGTCTTGCCTTGAAGCGTATATCATCAATTTGAGATCCTTGTTTCTTTATGTAAACCCATGTCACTTATAACCAATCTCCTTTTTTCCCTTAGGCAACTTTGAAAGTTCCTAAGTTTTATTCTCAAAAAGAGAATGCATCTCTTCCTTCATCGCCCCTTCCCATTGGTTAGCTTCGTAACCGTAAGTGCTTATTTATAAGTGGAAGGAACATCTTCTTTAATGACCGGTAATACGTAGGCTACCATGGCCTTCGCCTTTGGAAGTACCATGCCTTTTGTAAGCCATTCTAACTAACTTGTATCCTATTTGGCTTACTAGTTGTAATTGACTCCACCACCGGATTCCCCGAATCTGTACTACCAAATGCTCCACTTCTGTCTGTGTCTTCATCATCTAGAATATGAGCTAATGGCATATCAATCATTGTCACACCGTTAGATGACACCCCCTTTTATACATAGATATCTGGATCATGTGAAGATGCATCAATCTTCACCCGCAGCAAAATCCTGTTTGTCCTCTTCTCTTCGTGCTCAGAGACCTGTGACTTCATCATAGAAGTCTCATCGAAATTGATATCCCTGCTAAGAATAATCTTTATGTTTTTCATATCACATAACTTGTAACCTTTCACTCCTTTCTTTTTACCCAGAAAAATGGCTTTCCTTGCTCGAGGATCCAGCATTCCACATTTGACATAATAGTATGTTGGACACCCAAAAATACAAATAGTATGATAATTTATAGTAGGTTCTCCCGACCAAGCTTTCATTGGTGTTTTACCTTTAATTGCAGTCAAAGGCAACCTATTAATGAGGTAGAATGCATATATCAAAGCCTCAGCCCAAAATGTTTTGCCTAACCCAGAATTAGACAACATACACCGTACCTTCTCCAACAAAGTACAATTCATGCGCTCTGCTACCCTATTTTGTTACAATGTCTTCCTAATAGTAAAATGTCAAATAATTCTCTCATCCTGGCATACTTGCAAGACGGATCACTTGTATACTCCCCACCATTATCTGAACGAAACAATTTGATATTTATGCTAATTTGAGTTTTTATCAATTTCTTCTACCTCATGAATATTTCTAGGACTTCATCATTCATTCTCATGGTATATACCCACACATGCCTAGAAAAATTATCAACAAACGATACAAAATAATGTTTACCTCCAAGTGATGCATTCCTGGAGGGTCCTTATACATCTTAATGAACATAGTAAAGGATTCCACGAGTACGATGGATAGTCATGCCAAACTTCACCCTTGTCTGCTTGCCAAGAACACAATGCTCACTAAAAATCTAACTTGCACACCTTAGCACCTTAAAATAACCCTTGATTCGCAAGAACTCTCAAGGACTTCTCACCCATATGTGCCAAACATATATGTCATAGACTAGTAGTATCTCTAGAAGTAGTCTTCCTACTTTCTGGAGTAGCAACCTCTCTAAAAACAGTCGTACATTCTAAATAGTACAAGTTGTTGCTTCTTCTTTGACTCGTCAAAACCACCATTGCTTCCTTAAGAACCTTCTTAACCCCTTTTTCAGACTCAACCTTGTAGCCATTTGCTTCAAGTAAACCAATTGAGATAATATTCTTCTTCATAGTCGGAATACACTGAACCTCCTCAATTTCTTTAACCAAGCCATTGTGCAACTTTAGACAAATAGTACATATCCCTATTATGCGATAGGAATTATCATTTCCCATCAACATAACTCCACCTTCTAATCTTTTGAAACAAGAAAAATAACCCATTTTGGGATAAATATGATAAGTAGCATCCGAATCCATAATTCATTCTTTGAAATTAACAATGCATACACTCGATAATATAGTTAAATTAAGAAAAATCAAAATCATTATCTTCATTTACCTCACATTCTTGAGTGACATTTACTGAAGAGCCAACTTTCTCACTTTTCTTCTTTTTTAGAAGCGCAGGGCCCTCATTCATCCAATGTTCTGTCTCTTTACAAAATACACATTTGTCTTTACCTAAATTGTTGCAATTTAAGCCGCGACCTCTCGATTTTGTTCGAGAGTTGTTACCGCTAGACTTCTTCTTGTCCATAGACCTCCCTCTTACCATCAACACCTCAAAAGTTGACTTATTGGACTCACGTTTATCCTTCTTTTTGTATTTGTAATTCACCACTGCCGTAGTCACATATAAATATTTCAAAGAACTCTTCCCATAGGTTATCGTCGTAGCGAAGTGTTCGTACTCTTCGGGAAGCGAGTTCAAGAACAATAGAGCTTTATCCTCATCACCAACAACTTTTTCTAAATTTGCCAAGTCGGCAAGTAACTTGCTGATATCGTTCAAATGCTCCGACATAGAAATCATTTGCCTCATAGTGAAGCGGTAAAGCTTCATCTTCAAATGGAGTCGGTTTTGAATACTCTTCACCAAATACTTCTCCTCAAGAATTATCCGAATCTCTTTTGCCAAGGTTTCATCCATCGCAATATATTTTATGTCTTAAGCTAGGCATAACCAAATTTGACTACATGCCCGTTTATTCATCTTCTTCCAAATTATACTCTCCTCTACCTCATCGAGTTTATCTTCCAACACCTTATCTAAATCTTGTTGACTAAGCACATCAATAACTTTGCATCGCCACATGCCAAAGTTATTTGTGCCATTGAATTTCTCCACTTCAATTTTGGCATTGTTAAACATAACCATTATGTTATTCCGTTTAGGTGCCATTGAGGAACTTGGTTCATCTTCTACCATTGTTACTCCAATTTTCATACGCTAATTAAATAAAAAACAAAGCAAAATCGAGATAAGACGTTACCTCAAATTTCAAGAACCATCGAGGATACAACCTCACTCGAATACCAATTGTTGGGGTACACCGCAGAAACCAAACACCGATTAGATCCGATTAGTGATAAACAAACTAAAAGAATAAACACAATCAAATGAGAACACACATTTACCGTGGTTTGGCAAATTGCTTACGTTCACATAAAATAGAGAGAGAGTTTTATTCAATGATCTAAGGTTACAATCACTCATAAACCAATTTGAGGTCTCTTAAGGTTTTTCTCCCAAAAAATTCATCACCAAAAGATCTAACCAAGGGTGGCTACCAAATACCCTAACTTTCCCTTATATACTTGAGAGACTTATTACATCAACATGGATCTCGAGGCAAAACCAACATCTTCAATTCAACACTCTAAAACTGAGTTTACGATGTCTGTTCGAACAGACTCCAAAGTCTATTCGAACAGAAGATGTGTTTCCTCTTCTGTTCGAATAGAAGGTGTCCTACCTCTTCTGTTCGAATAGATATTGCGTCTATTCGAACAGAACACTGATCCTCTACACCTTTGTCATGGAGAAGAACACGTCCAGCTTAAGTCTCAACATATATGGCTTCAAGAAGAAGAAAAAGAGCTTTAGAAACTTTGGACGAAATTAAAACCTTCTAGGGTGTGTTTGGTAACCCAAAATAATGGGAAACCAAGTGATAAAATAAAATTTTAAAAAATGGTTTCACTTTGGGTATTTGACAACCAAAATAAAATGAAAAACGTGTTTTTCATAAAGAAAATATAGGTCAAAAAAGTGGGAAACGGTTTCCATCCACTTAGATAAGAAACATTAGTTTCTTCTTGGGAAATGGATTCGCGAGAAATGGTTTTTCAAGAAAAAAAAAATTAAGCCTTCCAAACATACCCCTAATGAAAATTGTTTGCTTAAAAAAGGAGAAATTTGGACTTAAAGAAAATCTTGGCTAAAAAGTTACGACCGTCAATATCTTCTTTTTCATCTTCGAACATGTTCCCAACACCTGTTAATCCCCGTGAATTTGTCAACGCTGCAACACACACTGTTCAGGGACCTAGAAAATGAAAACTGATATACACTGCCATATATGATAACATTACAACTTGCTCATTGTCGCCCTATGTACAGTGCACCGAGAACTGTCTAATTGCAACCTAAACACATCCATTGATCTAGTCCCAAGGGTTTATACTATTATGATTTTGAGATGGAACAGTTTCTGATATGCATTAGGCATGAAACATGCTACAACTGCTTGAACGACTAGGTCATTTCGTTTCATTTTTTAATTTACGGTCCATTTAGGACAACGGGTGTCAAATCCCCATGAGATTAATACCTTCTAACCTAGAACATAATTTGATAAAATCCACCTTGGCTATCTGATATTGAATTAATGACTTCGGGCTGAACTCAGTCTTTCATCTAAGTCGCCTCAACTTGTGTTTAGACTATTGTAAGACGATTTTTTTTTACCCTAACATGCATTTTTCCAATATTTTGTCATGGAACGCCTATTATCATTTGTCAATCACGTGTAAATGCGCCCGAACACTTAAAATATAGACGACGAACGAGACGATGACAGTCGAGCCAGTATTAAAAATTCGAGTATCTGATGTGGATATCGGAAAGGTGCATGAATGGGTGACGTCGAGATGACAAATGAGATTTAAAACACTAATGACCTTTCCTCAATTGCAAGGTTTTGGGAGGATTGACTTCGAGTTTTCGTAGTGTCATTCATGCTCTTACAAAATTAATTCTAAGAGCCCACTAATGATCTAAGATCTTAAAAGGGCACATAGTTTCAACTTTCATTAACATCGACACCTAATTAGTGAAGGAAGCGAGAAAGAACCATCACAATAATTTAAATAAGTCACGATATTGTACTAAATGACTAAATAAAAACCTTTTATGTTGATACTCAAACATTCGAGGAATACTCTCCTTTTTTTTCAGGGATATTTTTTCACGGATATTCTTTGATCATCCCTACAAATTATATACAAAAATTTCAATTGATAAAGATCCCATTTCGAGAGTTTGCCTAAGGTTCTTATCAGTCCAACGCTTGCCTTGATCAGATGGATGTGATCAGAGTGCTCTTTTCATTCGGGTTATTGGGACTTACTAAATACTTCCCTGGACTAAGTATGACCCCTATATATTTTTGATAAACAAGCAAGGGATCTCGGAACCCTACGACCCCCTTTTAGGTGTGCTCATTTAGATTCGAAAGTCTTATCAACTAATAGATAAACTAATGAACGAAAGCGAGTCCATTCTAGTTATAAAAGAGAAATGGTGAACCCAGTCCTAGCATAAAAAAAGAAAAATGGTGAACCCCCACCGATGCTTAGATTACGCACATATTTAACAATATCTACAGAGCTAAGTCAATCAAATGGCAAACACAGACAAATACACCTCGATTTATAGAGAGAGAAATAAAGATGCTCCCCTACGCGTAAGCCGGCCTAGACAAACTCACGGTTGAAGTTTTCTGGTTTACCCTCCCGGACCCAAAATGGTCACACACCGTATAATCAAACAACTATTGCATCCATGGCGAGCCACTAGGCACTAGCATACAACTAGTATTCTACAATATCTACAGAGCGAAGTCAATCCATTGGCGAACTTAGACAAATACACCCTAGAATCTAAAGAGAGAATCAATATGCGCCTCTACGCAGAAGCCAACCCTGACATATTCATGATTGAAATTTTCAGGATTGGCCTCCCGGCCCCTAAAATGACCCATTGTATGCCTTGACTATAATTTGTCAACGGTTTCGCCTCCGCAGAAACAGTCATGTAGCTGGTTTTTCTTAATACTTGACACCGTGTCACAACTACAATCTTGATTATGGCTTATAAATAGCTTCATTTGTGCCATGACAATATATCTTCATCATCATATCTCTCTTTTTTCCTCTCTTTCTCACACACAAATACACAATGTCACCTGCAATGACCTTAGCATCAGACACCAGCATAAGAACTGATCCCCTAGAGAAGAGATACCAGAAAGGAGTGAAACATCTATGTGAAAATGGGGTTTCGAAAGTGCCTAGCAAGTACATATTGCCTCTATCGGAAAGGCCCAATGTACCCGATGCAAAACTAGACACAAACGTCCCGAACATCAAGTTACCCATCATCGATCTTGCAGAATTACTAGGCCCCAACAGGTCCCAAGTTCTTGAATCCCTCACGAACGCTTGCAGAGATTATGGGTTTTTTCAGGTTAGTATCATATGAGCTATCCATATCCAATATTGTTCTTTATGTATAGAGTTTGGGGACTAATTGGACTAATGGGTTTGATTGGAATAGGTCATAAACCATGGCATTGCCATCGATGTTATACGTGACACGATTGACGTTGCACAAAGATTTTTCGAGCTCTCCTTTGAGGAAAGAGAAAAGTATATGTCCGCTGATATAAATGCACCCGCTCGATATGGAACAAGTTTAAACCAGACTAACGATAGTGTCTTTTGTTGGAGAGACTTCTTGAAGCTAAAGTGTCACCCTTTACTGGACGTTCTTGCACATTGGCCTTCTTCGCCTTCTGACTTGAGGTAAGATAAGAATGTTATACTAGTATCAACCCAAAAACTTACCTAATTTTATTTTAAAATCTAGTTTGCTTGTTTGTCAACTAATTTTATACTAATTGATTTTTTTTTAAATAGGGAAACAATTGTTTCTTACTCGAGAGAAGCCAAATCCTTGTACCTCATACTAATGAAAGTGATCCTAGAGACACTAGGGTTGACGGGAAACAACGAGGATTCCGACAAGGATGAAATTTTAAATGATTTTGAGGATGGAAGCCAGATTATGGCTATCAACTACTACCCCTCCTGTCCAGAACCCGACCTAACCCTTGGCATGCCTCCTCATTCTGATTACGGTTTCCTCACACTTTTATTGCAAGACGATGTCAAAGGACTTCAGATACAACATGAGGAGAAATGGGTTACTGTCGAACCCATTCCTAACTCTTTCGTCGTAAATATTGGTGATCACTTCGAGGTACATAATTAGTCTAAGTCTTTTATTTAGAGAGCCTAGTAGGGTTTGCCCCTAAAAAAACCTACAAAGCTTTGTAGATATATTGAGTTTACAACTGATATATGGGTCAATTTGTGAAACAGATATTTAGCAATGGGAGATACAAGAGCGTGTTACACCGGGTTATTGTGAATTCTTCAAAATCACGGATATCAGTCGTGTCTTTGCATAGCCTTCCATTTGAGTGCATGGTTACTCCATCAGCTAAACTGATCGATGAAGCGAATCCAAAACGTTACAAGGACACTGATTTCGCTTCTTTTATTGAGTACATTTCATCGTGTGGGCTGAAGCAAAAGAATTTTCTAGAGTCCAGGAAATTGACTTAGAGGAATAAAGGGATGGAATTGAATTGATGAAAAAGTCTGAAAATTGGAATTGGATATAGAATGTGCGAAAGACCTAGACGATTTTTTCCCATTCTAAATTTAGTCTTTGAGGCAATGAAAGGCCTCGACAAATTTTTTTTGTGGATGTAAAGAGACGTAATGGTTCTAGTTGGAAATATAAGTACAATTTTCATTTTCATTTTTCTTGATCTGATTATTGTCGACTTATATTGTTGTTATATGACCATATATATCACCTCGATTGCCCTAATATATATGTTAATAATCACATGGTCAGATTTCGTCAAGATGTACATCTGGTGTCTTTTGAACTCAAGATTTACGTCGTGTTCTCAAAGACAGAAAAGTGGTCTTATTAGCAATAATCTACGACCAGAAAATGTGTTTTTCATGAATGTCTCGAACCACAAAATAATCTACGACGCCATGTTTAAAATCACCCATGAATTTATCAACACTAAAACTAGCTCACTCAATACCAAATAATATCATTCAGTCTTTCAATGATTGCCATGTTTATTGTGAAAATTGTATAGTTGCGAAATCTGTCTAATTGTGACGTTCACTAAATGCACACCCGTTAAATGCACATTATTGGTCGGCCCGGTGTGTGACTAACTTTATACGTCTAACTGCATTCAGTCGACAACGAGGTTTGAGATCTAACTTGAAATATATAAATTAAGCATAATATAAACATGTTTTGATTTCTAGTTTATGCAACCAGACGCCACTTTTACAGTCGTCGACTGAAGGCAACTGCGTGAAAGGCCACGTTGTGAGATTAAGGCCTCCTGGTCATAAACCTAAATGGAAAAGGTCCATTTTAGCGTAAGATGCCTCTAACTATATTGAGCCTACCCCGATCATTATAAACACTTTCCTTCGTCGTATAGAAGCTATCTTAACAAATTACTTTTCATATTTTGTCATATAACACCTATTGTGAATCACATGTAAATGCACCTGCACACGAAGATTATAAGCGACTAGGAAGACGTTGACACTCGAGTTGCATGATAAAATATCAAAATAACTGACGTTGATCGGAAAGGCGCATGAATGAGTATAAGGACACAAATGAGACTTAACACTACGACCTTTCGTCCAAATATTTGCATTTTTGTTTATAGGGGGATTGACTTTGAGTTTTCCTAGGGTCGTCCATGCTGTTGCAAATTTAATTTTGAGAACCCACTAATGGCCTAAGTTTTTAAAAGGGCACATGGTTTCAACGTTCATCAACACACAATCTACATTAGAACCTCGATGAATTAATACGTTATAATAATCACGATTAAATAATATTTTTTTGCCGGTTCGACTTAGGCCAATGGACTAAATTAATAATTCCGATTCCTATAAGTCCCACTTACCACATAAATTAATAATTTGCTAATACTTAATACATATCACATGGATGAGGAGGCCTTAAAATATAAGTCAATTGTTGTTTGTTTTTCCTTGAAATTGAAGTTAAGCTGGTTCTCATCTCTGCTTTTTCGTAATGCACTAAGAAGTTCTGGTGTGGTGTTTTCGTATTGCCACAAGAAATTATAAAATGTCATTGTCACTTTGAAAGCTTCTCGCGAAACGGACTCCAAAACATAACTATCATCTTCAACTTCGCCCTCTTGACATTTTCAGTTCATTAAACAAGAAACATATTTTGAAAAAATAAGTATAAATTTGATAAATTAATAAGTTATTAATTAATCGTTAAATTAATAAATTATTAATTTATTGATAAATTAAAACCCCGCTTAATTAATAAGTTTTCTCGGGTCCCGAGGCTATAAAAATTTATAGGGGTTTTGATGTAATTAGTTATGGAAGTAAGTAAGAACCGTCACAACATAACAAGTCTTGCATGCATACTCGAGAAATATCAGTCGCTTCTTGCATAGTCTCTCATTTCATTGTACGGTCAGTATATCAGCCAAACTTGTGGATAAAGCTTGTAAGAGCCTAATTTCGGATCTCGAACTTAGTATCTCACACCAAATATGATTAGAACGCTAGTAATAACAAATAATCATCAACGCACAAGAATAAGCGTGAAAGCCTCTAAATAGGTAAAAAAAACCACGACCTCTCTTGAGGATTTTGAAATAGTGATCTTATTGAATGAGTGACTATCTATTACAATGAGAACATCTACAATAGAAGAGTATGCAATTTCGGTTTACCATACCAGTATTCCAAAATTGCATACTATTTTCGTCCAACAGCAAATTACATTTTTTCTCTTGGGCGCTTAATGGTTCAGCGCCTAACACAAAAAAGTCAAATGATTTGTAATTTTAGTTGGGCACTGAACGGTTCAGCGCCTAGAGTCTGTTAATCGTTTCTTACTTCATTTCTTCTTCCCCTATTATTCATACTTCACTTCACCACCCAAAAACTCCAACACCCTAATTCTTCATACAACCCAACTGTAAGGGCTTATTTCTAATCCTCATACTCAGCCCGATATTCGAGCTCACATAGTTCGTATAACATACTGATAACCAACTAAGGATTGAGAGCATACAGATCACAATACATACTTCCTCACCTACAGTTAGAGGATACTGAAGTGACCAGTAACATCGCACTGTAGAAGATACTCAGTCGACCATCAGCAGTTCGTATACATACGAACACCATTAGAAATTGTATCTTCATCAACAATTCGAAGTTACAGCTAAGGTCATCAATAGATCCGTTACAGATAAACAAGTATCGAGACGTTACAAAAGACCTCATAAAGACTCATCAAATACGGACGACCAAAACGTACGTCATCAATGTAACCAACGATCATATTATAAGGCCTATAAAAAGAGACCTGGAGATCAGAATCCAGGGCGTCTATTATCATCTACAAAACTCTTAGAGAAAGTGATCCCTACCATAACTCAGATATCCAATCTCTTTCTCTTTATAATAGCTAGCATCTATATAAACACCATTCTTTCATAAATCCCCAGGAGAGGTCATGATTTTTAACTCATTCAAGAGTTTTCCACGTTAAAACTTGTGTTAATTGCTTCTAGTTCCTAGTTAATATTCCATATTTCAAGGGTGTAAGGCACTATCTTTGTCCAATATGAAAATAGGCTATTACATTTGGCACCGCCTGTGGGAACTGAAGCATACACTCACGTTCTCCGATCCAGTTTTTTCCGTATTCATTTTTTGATGGATGGCAAATCAAGAAAAATCACATAATGTCCTGCCTGATGCCGCTGAAGGAGTGACGAATTTGCGAACAATTGTACAAGCAGAAGCCAAACGACGAATAGAACTAGAGAAACAGCTCACCAACATGTAAGACACAATCAGAGCACTTCAAGCTTAAATAACAGCAAATCCGAGACAGCGGAACGCTCTGCTTGCAACCTCGAGGATATCAGTCCATGACCGCCTGGGACATCGAGGCCGAAATCTAGCACCTCCCCAAATTCAGCAAGAGTTAGTCCCACCTCCAGGTCACGTCAATCCACAATTACCCACCAGAGCAATAATCGATCTGCAACAACAAGAGGAACAAAATAGAGAAAAACCTTAAATTTCAGTCTATGATCGTATGGGCGAAGCAACAGGTGAGCACAATCTACCAGGAGAACGAGCAACAAGTTGAGTTATCACGTCTCGATAACATCTCACTCCGAAATAGGTGGAAAAACGCATCCAGGAGCTGTTAGACGCTCAAATACTCACTGGAAGAAACAACTATACTAAATTACAGAAGATCCCGCTCGCACAAGAGTTGTTGGACGAGGAAGTACCCACCAGTTTTCATACTCCAAAGATTCAGAAATACAAGGGAGGAGTTCCTGTGGAGCACGTCCAAGAATTTCAGGATTCTTTGGGGCTACATTCGACATCCAATCACATCCTCTGCCGTCTCTTCCCGACCAGTTTAAAGGGCGAACCTCTACGATGGTTTCACAGGCTCAGCGAAGGGTCCATCTTCACTTTCGAACAACTTTGCAAACTGCTTGTCAAAAACTATTCGTACAATAAAGACAAGGAGGAGAGTCTTTACTCTTTATTCAGCCTCAAGAAGGCACCAGACAAAAAATTGGAAACGTTTACCAAGAAAAATTTCGAATTAGCTCGGAAAATTGACAGCCTCGACAAGAAGATCACAATCTCCGCATTCACCAATGCACTGCTCATAGATGGACGAGTCAAGGAGCAGTTGGTTCTCAGCAAGCCACTGACGTTGGAGGATATGATTAAGAAGGTCAACAGCTTTATCGACCTCGAGCGACTGACAACTGAGAAGCCAATACCTCAACGCATCACCCTACCAACCAAAGGCCATCCTGAAGAAGAGCTCATAACAGCAATAAAAACTATGGGGGTGATAAGAAGCGATTCAAATCCAATGACAATCAAGGACGCCAAGGACGAAGGAAGCCAATTCTGTGCATACCAAAGTTAACAACTATTCTTGCGAACTTATAACCGCTGATACAAAAAGATGAATTCTTCAGAAATGCCAATACTCTTCCGCCCATACCAGGAAAGCCATACTGCATTCACCACCATATTCAACATCATGACACAAAGTAGTGTTTTGCAATGATATTTCTTCTCCAGAGTATATTTGTACAGGGCCGAATGCTTGAGTATATTGTTGACATCGAAAGTTATAAGGATGGCAACTACAAGACTGACGCCAAGATCGTCCAAGTTGACGAAACAAATAAAGAAAAATACATATACTTCATCAAGACTCAGACAATCAACAACTCCAACAGATCCAAGCGTAGGCGCGTCGGACAATGCCATGATCTGACAATAATAGATAAAGAAGCTCTTTTGTTGCCAGAATCCAGCAACCGACGAGCTGGGATTTCTTTCAAAGACTGTGACATTCGTCACGTCAACTTTCTGCGCCATGATGTACTTGTGATCATGTTAAAAATGAAGAGCATAGTTCTACATACGATGATGGCAGATACCGGCAACAGCATCGAACTAATTTTCCAGAGCACAATCGACCAAATGGGCTCAGGAGACAAGGTCGAACCAAGTGACATCCATGTCTCTAGATTCAACGGCTCTATGGAAGAATTTGTAGGGAAAATCACACTTCCCATCACAGCCAGACCAGTCACACTTGACGTAGTCTTTTACGTAATCAAGGCCATCTCTCGTTACTTGGGCATCATGGGGCGACAATGGTTGCATAACATGAAAGTTATTCCCTCCACATATCATCAGGCGTTAAGATTCAACTGGAAAGGAGGGATCTACGAAATCAAAGGAAGCCAAAAATTAGCTCGAGCTTGCGATAACACTATTTCCATTGAAGCTAAGCCAGATACAACAACTCCTGCATAGCAATTGCAGCAGTCAATTCCAACAGAACCTCAGTTGTCAAACATCGAACCAACAGAGTATGTCGAGATCAGTGGTACGCAAAGTGGAACTCACATTGGAACTCTCTTAAGCACGGAGGAACGCTTAAATCTCATACAATTCCTCAAAGATAACAGTGACGTCTTCGCATGGACGTTTCACGAAATGCCAGGGATCGATCCCGCTATAGCATGCCACAAGCTAGGGTTGAAAGATAAAGCAGAACCGGTCAAACAAAAGTAACGAACTCTAGCACTAAAAATGCGAGACGAAGTAAATAAAAAGATCAACAAATTGATCGAGGTTGGTTTTATTCGTAAAGCAATTTACCCAGACTGGATCTCGACCATTGTCGCAGTCCCAAAGAAAAATGACAAAAACAGAGTCTGTGCTGATTTCACAGATCTCAACCGACACACCCCGAAAGATAGTTTTCCACTTTCGATCATCAATCATCTGTTCAATTCTACGGCAGGGCACGAACTCCTCTCAATGATGGACCCTGCATCAGGATATAATCAGATACCACTTCTTCCTAAAGATCAAGATAAGACTGCGCTCATCACTGAACAAGGTTTATATTGTTATAAAGGCATACCTTTTGGCCTGAAATACACCGACGCTACCTATCA
Source organism: Kingdonia uniflora (assembly GCA_014058105.1). Classification (NCBI taxonomy): domain Eukaryota; kingdom Viridiplantae; phylum Streptophyta; class Magnoliopsida; order Ranunculales; family Circaeasteraceae; genus Kingdonia; species Kingdonia uniflora. Next base: position 1,658,105 of record JACGCM010000479.1, on the reverse strand, counting down.
AAGATTGATGACACAGATGTTCAAAGACCATCTCGGTAAAACAATGGAGGTCTACATTGAGGATATGCTCTGCAAAAGTCTCAAGAGAGAAGACCATCTTACGGATTTGTGAGCAACTTTCCAGATTTTGTGATCTTATAAGATGCGTTTAAATCCTGGAAAGTACCAGTTCGGCGTTTAATCCGGAAAAATTTTGGGCCATCTAATTAGCAAAAGAGGGGTTGAAGCTGATCCGTCAAACATACGAGCTCTCTTAGCTATGCCTTCACCAAAGACAAAGAAGGACGCTCAGAAGCTAGCCGGGAAGATTGCAGCACTAAACAGATTTGTATCCAAGTCTTAAGACAGATGTCGACCTTTATTCGATCTATTAAAATGAGGTACATCACAAGGAAAAACAAATAAAGATCTTGAGATCGAATGGACAGACTAATGCGAAGCGGCTTTCCTCGAACTCAAATGTTATTTGGGCAAACCACCAGTTATGAGAACACCAGCAGATGAAGAAGAACTCACAGTATATCTAGCTGTAACGGATACATCACTCAGCTCCGTTCTTCTCTGACTCGAAGAAAGGACTGAAAAACCAGTTTATTTTATCAATAAAACTTTGACTCCCACTGAAACAAGATACACCAAAATTGAGAAACTTCTTCTCACTCTCATCTATACATCCCAGAAATTAAAATAGTACTTCCAAGCTCATACTATTCATGTTTTGACGAACTATCTACTCCGCAAAATCTTATCCAAGCGCGATTAATCTCGACGTATCCAACAATGGTTAGTAACCCTTGGGGAGCACGATATACATTTCGAACCACGTCATTCCAAAAAAGGTCAAGCCGTAGCAGATTTTCTAGCTGACTTTCCAGTAGAGGATCCTGATTGGGAAGAAGATTTCATTGGTCAAAAAGATGAATCGCTCACGGACCAGTCATAAGATAAATCGGATTGGATAACAAAGAAAGGTTGGCGACTTTTGACCGACGGCTCCGTTGGACCAGTCAGATCAGGAATTGGGATTGACCTTATTACTCCTTCCAATGATAGGCTTGAAAAATCTATTCGCCTCAATTTTGAAGCATCCAATAATGAGGCAGAATATGAGGTATTAATCCATGACTTGGATATAGCACTCACACTGGGTGTAGCAGAGCTCTCTGTCTATACAGATTTGTTACTAATCGTCAACCATTACACAGGCGTATATCAAACCAATGGGAGAATGGTCGACTATGTTGTTGCAGTGGTCGAACGAATGAGCAAATTTTAGACAATTTCTTTGGAGCATTTCCCAATGGGGGAAAATAGACATGTAGATGCACTCGCTTACCTTGCTGGTGTCCTTGGATCAGAAGCTCGTTACTTAAAAATCGATATCATTTCTAACCCCAGCATAAACACCATCGTGTCTAGCACCATTAATACTGGGGGTAGCGAGGATGTCAAAGATGATTGGAGACAGCCTTTCATTACATACATCGGACCTCAAAATAAATTCGACTGTCCACTTCCTAAGGATCTTACAGAGTGGCGGAGATTAATTGACAATGCTCGAAGATACATTGTTCAGGACAATCTCCTATACAAAATTTTGGTCACTGGTCCATACCTCTTTTGACTATCTGACAAAGAAGCACACAATTTTTGCACGATCTATACAAAGGCGCGTGCGGATCCCATGCAACAAGAAGATCTCTTGCAAACAGATCTTTAACTCAAGGAATGTTTTGGCCTAAGATGAAAGCACAGGCAATCGAATATGCTCATAAGTGTGATGCTTGTCAGTGGCATGGACCTAAAATATGAGCTCCAGCACTTGAACTACACTCGAGCCAAGTCACTTGGCCATTCAGACGATGGGCTCTCGATCTCGTAGGAGAGTTTCCTACAACACCAGGAAAGCAAAAACATTTGTTGGTTGCTACAGATTACTTCACTAAATGGGTAGAAGTAGTCCCGCTGTGCTGAACCCGAGAAGACGAAGTCATCTGATTTATCTTGGAGAACATTATTATCCGATTTGGCAGACCACACCTCATCAGAATTGATAATGGACCACAGTTCGTTGGCTCCAAAATAGTCGCATTCCTCAATGAACACAACATCATTCATTCTTCATCCAATCCTTATTATCCACTGGGAAACGGACAAGCTGAGATTACTAATCGAACTATTGTGGATGGCATCAAGAAGCGTTTAGATGACAAAAAGGGGAACTGGGTGAACGAATTACCACATGTACTTTAGGCCTATCGAACAACTCCCTGAACAGCGACAAGCTTTACTCTATTTTTACTAGCCTACAGGACTGAAGCCATCATTCTTACTCAATATCATTATCTAATACGTGATCACGAGATGACAGATGAAGAAAATGAGTTTTAGATCGCATGCAATCTGAATTTGATTGAAGAAACACGTGATAGAGCCCTTGTTAATCTTGGAAGATATCAGCTTGCGTTGTCCCGATCCTATAACAAGCATGTTCGACACCGAGAATTCAAAGTTAAAAGACCTCGTTCTCCGAGAAATCTCACAACATCGCAAAACACCTTATGCTGGAAAGCTAGCAGACAATTGGGAAGGTCTGTTTATCGTAACTGGCATAAGTGGTTTAGGATCGTACGATCTCAGTACATATGAAGGTGTAACTATTCCTAATCCATGGAATACCCGTCGATTGAAGTTGTATCGAAGATAAACATGTTGTAATATCCGATATTATTCAATAAAGTACATTTTTTGCCATCTTGCAAGTCTACTCAGTTCAAGCATTTCTACTTGTATACCGGAGAATTACTATAACATAGCTATTCAAATATGCACGCTCTCTGAGGATCGCTTATTGAGTCAATCAATTCGATCTGGCAGAGATGCACTATACAACTATGCCATATTCAATACATCTCATTATAGTCGCTTATTGATACGCTCAATTCGACCAGTAACTGAGACCTACGCCATAGCTCTTCAAATCTACACACTCTCCGAGGGTCGCTTATTGAGTCAATCAATTCGATCTGGCAGAGATGTACTATATAGCTATGACATATTCAATACATCTCATTACAATTGCTTATTGATACGCTCAATTAGGCCAGCTACTGAGACCTATAACATAGTTATTCAAATCTACACGCTCTCTGAGGGTCGCTTATCGAGTCAATCAATTCGATCTGGCAGAGATGCACCATACAGCTATGCCATATTCAATACATCTCATTACAGTCGCTTATTAATACACTCAATTCGACCTGTAACTGAGACCCACAATATTACTACAATCATATAACTCAATTTATCTCCATATGATCGTTTATTGGTTCATCCAAATCGACCACACATAAAGATAACAAAACAAAAACTTTTTCTAATCAACATATGGCATCCTTCTTTTTATAGCAAAGACATATTTATACTTGTCTGACTACAATATAAGCAATGCAATTATCTTTCACACTTCGGATGTACAGCATTCAAACTTTCCCCAGGCCCAGATGGAAGAAAGGCAGGGAAAGGTATAGCCGCATCAACTACAGTAGAAGACGCATTCAGCAATTCCATAACTCTCGGCATAATATTATCTATATAAGATAACTGCGCTAGCTGCATATCATACTCCATACCGTGTTCAGACGAAACAGCCAAAATCGAATCAAGCTATTGCCGCAATTTCTCTACATCAGCATGCAACATAGCCATAGTGCGCAATATAGCATTATCTGCAGTTAACAACATAGCTTCGCCAAGATCGGTCTTCACTTTGGCTAGTTTCTCGCCAAGATCCTTGCATCGATCTACCAGAATTTTTTTCTCTTGCAGCAGCGAATCCCTATATTGCTTCGTTATCTGCACACTACGCCCCATCTCCTCCTTCAGAGGTTGCAACTTATCATACACCTTCTAAAAATACTTACTTTCGTCATCTGCAGCATCCACCAACCTTTGCAACTCCTCACACTCCAGATGGATCTCCTCATAAGCTGTATTACCTTGCAGACACTCCATTGCCAGGAATTGCTTTTCTCACTCTAGATCGGCAATCCGTGTGTTACACTTATTGATGGTTTTATTCAGCTTTCGATCTCTCTTGGAACATGCTTCCCCGTGAGTTTTAGTACGGTCACTTTTTCTCTGACACGAATCTCGAGCCTCACGCAAATCCCAGCTCAGCTTTTTCAGACGCTCTCGCATATTATGGAGTTCAGCATCTCTCTTCTTTAAGAGATCAACATTATCTGTTACTACCGATTGATGATACAACATATCGTTCTTCTATTTTTCAATCGTACTCGAAAGATCCAGGACTTGTTGGTTCGCAGTCATGGTTTCCAATTTTTTTCTTCTTTAAAGACTTTTTCCACAACTTGGCCTCATTATGGGCAGTCAATATCTCTGCATCCTTACTTAACAACTCTACAGTCACAGCATTTAGCCGACTCTGTAGCTCCAATATATCAGCCTCCAGCTTCGAGTTCAACAAGGTCGTATTTTCAACCGCCAACGAACACTGCTGCAATTCTAGAGTCAGTTCTTTATCTGAAGAAGAGAGTTCGTCCTGCTCATCGACATCAGCCTAGAAGAACAAATTACAAAGGGCATACATCTATCAACAAATATTCATGCAAGCAAGACATATCATTCAACAACATTTATTACAACATCAAGCTATGATACACAAATCAACTACATTATGCAAAACACAATTATATGCCACAGTTTAGTTGGCTTATGATGGAACCCTACTACTACTCACATCTACTTGCAAAGGTTCATCGAAGATTACGACCTCTTGATACCGAGTCTTAGGCCGTGTGCGAGGTAACAGATCTTCCACCTCCCCTTCCTCAGACCCTTTAGCTCGCGGTCTCGAGGTCGAAGCTCCTCCACCCTCATTACCTTTTGCAAACCACATCTTTTCAACTTTATCATTCTCTACTTCAACATCTTTACCATAGCTCGAGATATAATGTCTAAATTCATTTTCTACTCTCTCAAGCTCGCCTCCATAAAATTTGATCACATCAGCTATCTGACGTTCATAGTCTGTTTTAACAGCACGTTTTCCCCGCTTTGGAGTAAGGTACTTCTTCAAACGCTATTGGGAAACTTGCAGACATTTCTGCGTATCTAGTAAGCGTACTTCTAATAGCTTCACTCTCTTCTTTGAGTTCTGCAATAACATATTACACTCCACCTTTTCCATCTCTAGACATGCATTATGATCCTTGCATAGCTCCAGCTCGTCACAAGCATGCCTCATATCGTTTTCTAATTGTGCCTGGACCCTTCTATCTTCCTTCTTTATATTGAAGAAAAGGATCCTCATCATTTGTCGCCCTTACAAAATTTAAGCTCATCAGGCATTACACCTACACCACCCAATATGATTGATACACCAGCCCGAGCTGAGCATCTTTTCGCCTCTATGCTATGACGATTACGCGCTTCTTGCGCTAAGAATTTTACCCGAGCTGGATCTGGTACTACACCTCTCTCAGTTAATAGTTCTAAGTTGGCCTCCTTCAATCCCCGCTCACTATCAACTTCGGCCTCAAAGTAAAGTGTCAAAGACAATAGCGACCTTTGACACTCTAACTTATCACTCTCATCTACGAACTGCTTATCCTTAAGGGATTTTTGGAATAAGACAAACCTATCGCTCTCTTTCCGTAAAACCTCATCCCTCTCAATTTTTACCTTCCCATATCTACATTGAAGTTCGAATAGCTCCCTAAAGGTGTTATCAAATTTGGATTTATGAAGACGTCTCTCATATTCAAGTTTATTGTGTACCTGTTGAGTATGATTGATAGAATCCCTTGCTCGACTCAAGGCCTTCTTTATATCGCTCACTTTTCCCCTCAAACGAACTACCTCTTACATACAAATTATACATTTACCATCAAAACAATATATATCAATAGCAACCGCAAAAAATTCAAGTCTCAGCAAAAATAGTTCTATCACCAATACAAAGGACAAATTCGACCAAACAAATCTCTGAACTATGTTACAACTACATAATCAAGAATTAGCTCCTACTACCTCCTTGGTCATATCATCAGCCACTAGAGGAGTCGGGGTCTACTCAGAAGGTCATTCAGCCACTGGAGAGATAACCCCCTCTGGGAAAATTATCTTACCATACTTCCCAGCAATAGTAAGATTGACATCATCTTTCCTCAACCCCCAAAAGTAAAAGGCCTGAATCAGACTATTTCAAGCAACCACCACACTGTCGAGAGCTTTTTTTTACCATCAGCCTTGAGCTCTTCCTTCAACGCAGCAATCTCAGTCTCGAACTGCTTCTTCTGCAAAGTTTTCTCACGCTCCAGCAGCTCCGACCATAAAGCCTTCTCCTTCTGCAACTACTCACATAGCGCAATTTGCTCCTTCAACTGTTCATTCAATGCTGCTTTCTCTGCATCATGCTCGGCACGCTCTGCAACAGCTACCTTCAGCACCCCACAGCTGATCGCCAAGCAACAGAAAGCTACACCACAAATACAAAAAAGTAGTATTATAGATCGGATCACTACTTAAACAGATATAATCATCATGCATACCTGTGATATACTGGATTGAATTTAGGTATCTAGGCGTGTTGGATCACGCTTTGCCAAATCTAACGCCTCCGGCTCCACCGCTTTGAGATTGACTACCTTTGAAGTAGCTCGGCTATCTTTCCCGGACTCTTGTTTATGCTTCTTCAGAGGAGGCGCCATATTTACAGTAGCATCCACCACCATAGTCTCCACCTGCGATGTCTGTGCAAGAGTTATTTCCTCCGAAAGGGGCAATGCCCTTTTTCCTCTAGGTTGTCGAGTTTGGATACGCGAAGTACCTGCAACACAGGCAGGAATATCCATAATATCATCATAAGTAGAACCATAAATAGTCATATCTCGATTCTGATGAGCTCGCTGCACTTTTCCAACTATAGAGTTCAGCCTCTTAACTCTGTAGATACCTAGTTCTCCAAGAACTTTGTTCAGTTCGTTTCCTTCTCGACTAACGACGTCGAACAGACTCGACGTATCAGCAATACCTTTGGGATTAGGCTCTACCAAATCAGCAACAAACTATGTTAGCAGCTCACAAAAAGTTAAAAGAGGAACCAAGAACTTTGCTTAGTTCGTTTCCTTCTCGACTAACGACGTCGAACAGACTCGACGTATCAGCAATACCTTTGTGATTAGACTCTGCCAAATCAATAACAAACTATGTTAGCAGCTCACAAAAAGTTAAAAGAGGAACCAAGAACTTTGCTTAGTTCGTTTCCTTCTCGACTAACGACGTCGAACAGACTCGACGTATCAGCAATACCTTTGTGATTAGACTCTGCCAAATCAATAACAAACTATGTTAGCAGCTCACAACAAGTTAAAAGAGGAACTACAAGCAGAATGAAGACACTTACTGTCGTTAAAATTCTTATATATTAGCTCGAGCGCCGGTTCCCTAAGCACTTGCATACAATTACCCCTCACCATCACAAGATGGTCATACTAGGGCCTCCCAACAGATTCCAAATCAAAGAATATCGGTCTCGCCGAATCACTAAACAAGTATCCGCTCTTTCGATCTTTCATATATTTAAACTTATAGTATTTCAAGACATCGACCGGAACAAACTGTCTCGCAATACCACCATCTCTCTATCTCTTGTTAAGGGCTTCACAGACCCTCATCATCTCAAAGATATTACCATTTAATTGGCCAGGGCAGCTCTTTAGAACAATCATTACCCCATTTTGGAAAAAGGTTAGGGGAATGCTCATCCCATATACGACCTGGTTTAGGCAACAAAGGAATCCTTATACGACCTCTGCACCAGTTCCATTGTAATAAGAGAAAACTATATCATCTCCTATACCTATATTTCTCTTCCACTAATCCAAGGAAGGCACCTGATAATGCTCTATCTTACCACCTGGTCTCACCAGAGCCCTAAACCACAACCCTGCATTCATCACATAATGCCCATATTTTCCATCTAAACCTTTTTTATACTTCAAAAAGTTCTTCGCTACGTCTACATTTTAGGGATACCTAAAAAATTGCCCAGTCTCAATCCCCAGATGCAATCCCTCATTCTCCCCAGAATGAACAGCCGGCATATCCACAGCAATGGTACTACTAGCCTCTACATCATCTATAGTCCTACCAGACAACGATGATTCTTTACTGGAGGATACAACCATTTTACTACTGGGTTTTGAAATTTTGGAACGCATCTACCACATACATGAAAAGTCTATTCAGATTTTATACTAAAATAGGCCTCCTCCCTCAGCCTTACACAACAAAGTATTCAAACTACCATCTACCATAACAAGCAATAAACAACAAAAATGGCAGAAACATGATTACTAGCCTGTACTATAAGAGCAGCAGTCATCGTTTCCGGTTACCACTCTCACTTCAGACGGCAAGACGACAGTTATCCTAGCAAAATAACAATTTAATGGTGGACTGCGATCAAAGTTTGAAGATATTCTCTCTCTAGAAATGCTTATTTCTCTCTCGACAACTGATTGTGGCTTAAGAGAAGACGAAAGACAAGCTTTTATATTATCCCTCAGTTTCTGAAATGATTACTCTTTGGGACACGTGTCAGTATCATCTCTTCAAGCAGGCACGTCTTTTCGTTTGCCCTCATAATGATTTTTGGAGTAACGTGTTCGGTTATCACGTTTGTCTCTCTCCTCCGCCATTATTAAGGACTCACTGCCCAAGAAGATTTATACAGATCATGTAGCACGATTACTTACATACAACAATAACCTTTTGCGGCTACACGATCCTACTACACTATTTATAGCATGAGTGCCAGTTCAAAACCCTAGTACACCTTTTTCCAGCTGTCACTTATCTTACTTTTGATCTGACAGAAGCAGAAAATCAGCAACAAATCCCGCTACAATTATATTTCATTCAATCTTTCTCACAGATACAGAAAGTGGTGACAAAGCGACCTTAATACAAACAAATCATTTTAATATGGTCATACATCTGACCTTGCATATAATTACAGATGGATGGTTCTCTCCACCACATGGACGATATCTCGAACTTCTGCCTCACATTGCTCTACATCTAACACAGGTTCGAAAAATATACCACATCAAAAGTTGTGGCCAAGTTCCACATCAGGATTACAATTGTTCAAGTTGTCTATGATGATACTCTCACAGCAAAACCTTATATCGCGCACGCAAGATATTATGGTCGACAATAATATATCTTAACAAGACAACAAATATATAGCGTGATCTACACAGTTCACATATAGTCCATCCAACTCAACAACAATTTAATCTACATATTTTCGACCTATGTCATCTTTGACTAGTTCGATAATTATTCCACAGAGTTCTACAGAAGTTCATTCAACCAGTTTCAAATACTTACAAGACAAGATAATAAAGTTCGAATTTATTGTTCAAGACGAACAATTTACAAGGGAAAATACTTCAGTCAGTTCAAAATCAAAATTACAAGTTCTACAGACAAATATTTTTTTTACAAAGAATAGCCCACTTTACAAATGATAGTGTAATACTTGAGAAGACACAATGGCGGGACCAGCAGAAGAACTCAAATCCCAAGAAATGGAACTGCAGTGAGGTAGATGACAAAGTTAATCCTACCACTCCTCCGTAACCCTACCATCTCCGCAGCCACTGAAGTTGAAGGACCACCTTTACCATTACAACACTCAATCTTTCGTAAGGTATCGGCAATACTTCACAGAAGACACCCCAGCCTTCTCATCTTCCACCGCCATCGCATCCTCCGCAAGCAGCCACAAACAGGCCCGACGGTGAGCAGCAAACAGGACCACGTAGTGGAAGTACCATATTTGATGATAATCATCCTCTGCCTCCTCTACTTCTTCCCACGTCATCCCATGAAAAGTTGGAAGAACAGGGATTGGCGTCGGCAGAGAAAGACTTTTGTCCCCAAAGTAGCGATGTTGAAGAATCGTCATCATGTTCTGAACTCTAGCTTCATATGCTTGGCGCCTAGTAGTCACCATCACTACTACTTATATAAATTTTGACGACTGATAGGGTAAACCAGGATGAACAGTGATAACAACTGTGCACCATTTTTATAGCAGAGCATTTAAATGTAGGCCACCACTTCCAAGAAAGTTTTTATCACAAGCACACATCTCAAGCAGCATTTTTGGGAGACCCAATAGTCAAAACAATTATTCCTCCAGATACTTAAGAAGCCATCAATGCAGCATTTAAAATGACTAGACTTCTCAACCAACACCACTCACAACACGCGTTTCTCCTGCTATTGGCTGAGAGGGGGCAGTTGTAAGGGTTTATTTCTAATCCTCATACTCAGCCCGATATTCGAGCTCACATAGTCCGTATAAACATACTGATAACAAACTAAGGATTGAGAGCATGCAGATTACAATACATACTTCCTCACCTACAGTTTGAGGATACTGAAGCGAGCAGTAACATCGCACTGTAGAAGATACTCAGTCGACCATCAGCAGTTCGTATACATACGAACATCGTTAGAGATCGTATCTTCATCAATAGTTTGAAGTTACAGCTAAGGTCATCAATAGATCCGTTACAGATCAACAAGTATCAAGACGATACAAAAGACCTCATAAAGACTCATCAAATACGGATGACCAAAACCTACGTCATCAATATAGCCAACGGTCATATTATAAGGCCTATAAAAAGAGACCTGGAGATCAGAATCTAGGATGGCTATTATCATCTACAAAACTCTTAGAAAAAGTGATCCCTACCAAAACTCAGATATCCAATCTCTTTCTCTTTGTAATAGCTAGGATCTATATAAACACCATTTTTTTAGAAATCCTTAGGAGATGTCGTTATTTTTAACCTATTCAAGGGTTTTCCATGCTAAAACTTGTGTTAATTGCTTCTCGTTCCTAGTTAATATTCTATATTTCAAGGGTGTAAGGCATTATCTTCGTCCAAGACAAAAAAAAATAGACTATTACACCAACAACCCATAATCAAGCAAGACAGGATCAGAGAAAGTCTTGCAAGATTATAATCACACCAACGCAAAAATTAATGAAAAATTATAACCACACAGCCAGACACCAAAATCGCAAGGCGGTAGCGGAGATAGTCTTGCAAGATTCTGGACCCGTACACTTACCTCCACCCCTCGATATTCATCTTGATAGCATGAAGAGCGTAGTTGTATTGCTGGAGGGTAAAACTCATATATCAAAGAAAGTTACGACAATCACGGTGAGAAAAAAGCTAAAATTTCATAAAAATTCTTACCTTTAGCCATATGTGTTTGATGAAATGTCTCAAAGAAATATATTTAATAAAATGTTATGTTAGTGATGATGTAGGGGGATGCTCTTAACTTTCGTGGTGGGATGCTTATGATTGTAAAGACCTACGATAAGTTGCATAAATAAAAAAAAGTTTGGCTAACAAATTCCCCATTTGCTTATTTTTTCAAATGTTGTATAGGAAAAATTGGTAGATATTGGGCACTTTGAAAAAGCGATAGAACTATAGTTCATGGTCTCTCAGAGAGGTGGTGGCCGACCACCCACACGTTCCACTTAGTGGGCACGGAGATTGGTTTTACCCCATTAGGCTTTTACGTGATAACGGGGATAGCTATCGAGAAACCCAAAAAGTGGTCATTGCCATTTAATTTTGATTATGAAAAGCTGAGAATGTTTGGCCAATTTATTCCTACTCTGGAGAAAAATAATGTCCATTCGGGGGCTGTAAAGATAAGTTGGATAAAGTGGTTTTTTGAGGCGAATAAAAATGATCCCATGACACGACCTTTATCGACCCGAGATTTCATATTATTTTGTAATGACTAAAATCTTCTTCCCCAATAGTAAAAGTATGATTAGGTTAAGTTATTTGGCCGCGATTACCGACCTAGATAGGTTGGATGATTATGATTGGGGTTTTGCCATTTTGGGGGATTTATATACGGTCCTTGAACCTTACTCTTTGGGTGTGAAGGGTTTGTGTGGTTGGTAGAGTTTGTTTAAGTATTAGTACTATGAATATTCAACAAATCTCAACCTAATACTTCAAGATAAGGCAACCAATGATGCGCACCTATATTTCCCAAGATTAACTCCATAGACGAGGGTGAATTTGATGGAGAAAGTTAATAGGGGGATGCACAACAACGTGAACATTGCTAGGGTTCAGATTGAGATACAGAGGTTAGATAATCTCATGTGTCCAAGGGACTCATATTTAGAGATACAACAAGGTTTAGAGGGTTACGAGGACACGCCCCTAGCAATTGCACGATAGTTTTTATGGAAAATGGTACATCTCCATGTTCCTAGCCTTTCGCATGCCTAGTATTTGGGGGAGTGGTGTTCTCTTCATGTATTTGGGGTTGTACGTATTCTAGCGAACCCTTTACCCACTCAGGATATGTTTGGGAATCATCGATTACTTGGGGATCGTTATATAGACCAGCTTAGAGGTCAACGATGGGTAGATGGTGAGCAGTTTCTCAAAGATCACATCAGCTATGATCTATACTTGGCTAAGGCTTCTATACCATACATTTTACCAAACTACTCATGGACGATCAACGCTGATGTGATTGGTCCAAGAGTAGTTAGAGGGTAGATTAATCCTCCGAGGTTTGCACATTCCATGCCATAAAAGATATAGTTCACACAGGAGGACATGGATACCAATGATGATCCCGCATGGTAGTTTAGAGTTGTTGATATTGATGGCACTGATAGGTTGCTTGACGTACCTTGCCTTAGCGATGTCCCCAGGGTACCATCTGTTGGATTATATCATGATACAGAGGCAAATGGTTAATTTAATATTATAACATTTTGATATCCTTTTATTTATATATATATATATGTTTTGCTCATGACACTTTATTATTGCAGTACACGCAATATCAGGATGAGTCTAGACGTATGTATGTCGATGGCCAGCAGATTGTGTATGATTAGATGGCTTCGATGACAAATATTATACTGGTGTGGTCACTAACAGAGATGAAATGATCAGAGAGAGAGAGCGATACCCATGTACAGGAGCTTTATAATCAAAATCAGAAGCTGGAACAATTCATTGTAGAGTTGCAGGAGCAGCTTGATCGATACCAGTTGTGATAATTTGTCATTTATCGTTATGTTCATCTCTTGGACTACTTATTTTGGACTATGTCGTTATGTTTTAACTTTGGACTACGGGCTTTATACATTTGAACTATGTCATTATGATTCATTTTAGCTTAATTATGTCATTATGTTTTAATGTTTGACTTCTTAGTTTTATAATTAAATTATGTCGCAATGCTTTTATTTTGGATTATGCTATCATGTTGTTAATTTAGAATACTATGTATTTCACCGTTAATTCCCTTAAGTCTTCCGCCTAGGTATTTTCCGCACAAATATACCACCTTTATTTCCTGCTCAAATCTCCCACTTTTATTTCTCACTCAAATCTCTCGCCTCTATTTCTCACTCAAATCTCCTGCTTTTATTTCTCATATATATGTCTTTCAAACACATACATTTTTACACATTCAAACAACTATCACTATCTCTATTTCCAAGTTCTTAAACAACATGTTCCCAACTAATAGCCCCCTCGTAAATTATTTTGCTAGTTCCTACGACGAAGATGATGAATTATTGGAAGAGTACGCGTTGTGTCAAAGTTCTCATTTAAATTTGTTGTTATCATATGAAGCTTTCAAATCTGGGTTACTCGGAAAGGTCGAGAGATCGATGATGGGTCAGAAATATGTCAATTAAAAGCACAAAATTGGATGATTACTTCGACGAGGTAAATCTGACTTTTGATGCAGATTTTTTTTTAGCGAACATTTTGAATGTCGCGTGATCTATTTATACGCATTCTTCAAGGTATTTCTGAGTACGACTCTTATTTCATATACAAGCCTAATACATCAAAGATACAAGGATTAACGGGTCATCAAAAAATGATGTCAGTATTTCGCATGCTTGCATATGGCACGCTCGGTGATTCGACGGACGAGTATTATCAAACGGTGGAGAGTACATCCTTGGAAGCGTTGGATAAATTTTGCAAAGCGATGATTCATTTATATCGAAATAAGTACTTACGGTCTCCTACTCCGGCCGACGTAGCAAGGTTGCTCAAAGAAAATGATGCGAGGGGTTTCCTAGAAATGTTGGGGAGCATCGATTGTATGCATTGGAACTTGTGGAACATTATTGAAAATTTTCCAGACATAATACTTGAGTTGTTATTTTAATTTATGTATGTTATTTCATCTTTATGTATGTTATTTTAATTTTACTAATGTTCCAAATTTTATAAGTTGCAATTCATTCCAAACTAAAAACATTGCAATGCATTTCATAATAATCAATATATTTATTGAAAAACACAATAAGAATTTAAACTACATCATTTTGATGACGCATATTATCACTACCACCGCTAGTACTTGACGAACCTATGGCGTTATGTTTTGCCATCATCTTTTTGATCACTTCGTTCTTCAACATTTGCCAACACATGGCGTTATCTCTATCCATTCCATACAAATCCTTTTTCATAATCTCCATGTCTCATATTTGTTGTTCCCTTTCTTGTTTTTTCTGGTATATCTCGAGATGTTTCGCCGCCATAACCCTTTTTATTTTCCTTTCTTCTTGCCTTAGCTTAACATTATTTTCAACAATCTCCGTTATACCCTCATGGGCCTTGATCGCCTTTCCAAACTTCGTCAAAAGGTTATTTTGCCACTTTTTTTTTCCTTTTTTTCCCCCCGTTGGCCTATTCATTAACCCCGGAGATGAATAAACTGGGTCCGTCACTTCTTCATCATCGTCAATTAAGCTATCAGGGTTTGAACCCATTGAAACCCTCAGACTTGTATTTGAAGACATTTTTTTGTACCTTAGAGCCACCGCCAACTTACATTTCATGGATGCTTCTATGAACGATCTCCGGATTCCATCTTGAATGCTTCTTCATAATACGCCAAATATG
This sequence comes from Kingdonia uniflora, assembly GCA_014058105.1. Taxonomy (NCBI): domain Eukaryota; kingdom Viridiplantae; phylum Streptophyta; class Magnoliopsida; order Ranunculales; family Circaeasteraceae; genus Kingdonia; species Kingdonia uniflora. Next base: position 1,643,058 of record JACGCM010000479.1, on the reverse strand, counting down.
TTTGAAACCAAACTTGTGTGGTTTTTGATTATTTTTGGTTTTAAACGTTTTCTCAAACATAGTATCCGCACGGTCATACTACATACAAAGAAAAAAAATTAAACACTTAACAAAATAAATTAATATAGCAAATTTTAACAAACATGTCATATAAATTAAAACGTACCTCGGGGTGTTCATTTTCAATCCCGCTATACTTTTCCTCGCGAACTTTGATAGCACAAGACACAAAAAATGTGGTTTGCCGTTGGATTTTCCCCCAACGTTGTTTCAAGACGGCTCTTGTACGGGTTTTCACACTACTTGTTCCTTTATTGTCGTTTACTATTTTCCCCCAAAATTTAGATTTATCTTGTTGGTTTCCATTTTAAGAATCTTGCGAGTGTGCTTCCCAATATTTGGCAAGCGTTTGATCCTCAAGGTCGATCCAACAACTATTATCACTTTTCTTTTCATTGACAAGTACGTTGGGTGGCGCATAAAAGGAATGCGGGGGAATGGAGTAGTTTGGTGATTCCGGAAGTTGCATTGATGGAAACCAACAAGTGTTTGATCTTGCGAGTGTGCTACCTAATATTTGGCAAGCGTTTGATTCTCAAGGTTGGTCCAACAACTATTATCACTTTTTTTTCGTTGACAAGCACGTTGGGTGGCACAGTAAAGGAATGCGGGGGCATGGAGTAGTTTGGTGATTCTGGAAGTTGCGTTGATGGAACGTATTGAGAGAATGAATTTTGGAAAATTTTATTATCCATTTGAAGTTGATTGAACTTGAGATGGCAAAGAGTTGATAGAGCTTGAGATGGTAGAGAATTTAAGAAATTACCCTTATTTGAATAGATTTAGGTGAAATTTAAAAAACTAGCCATTTGGAGATAGGAGTTGGGATTACAGAGTATAGATGCTCTTCAGTAAAGAGCCTAGAGTTCAGGAAAAAAAACTTACGCGCGCAGATCGATTTAGCGCTTGGACAGCTATAATTAAAAGTTATTGGGCATTGAACAGTTCAGCGCCTAGGTGGCCATATCCAGATACTCCTCGCCAAGTTCAGGTTTTGCATACTTTGGAGGGGTATGAGGGTGAGTATGCTGAACCTCATACCCCTGTTGGATGGGTTTTTTGTAAGAGTATGGGAAAACCTTAATAACATACCACTATGTTAGAGATGCTCTAAGTATTCTGGATAGTTTAGTGCAGACTTTGTAGATAGAAAAATTTGTCACTAATTTGTTCTTCCTTGGTCCTATTTATAGGTCTCATATTATGACTATTTTATGACCATTATCTCCTTTAATGACGAACGTTACAACATAGTTTTGATGAGTCTTCATAATGGTTGTGTAACGGCATGATCCTTCTATTCTGTAACGGCTTCTTTAATAATGTCAAGCAATTATGGAGTCGAACTGTTTATACAGAGGTTAATAACAAAGCTTCTACAAGGTCGAGGGCGGGAATAAGTCGTTACAATCGCCCCCTCTCAACCAAGAGCACGAGTGATGTTGGTTGAGAAAACTCATCTCTGATATATTAAATGTGGTCGAATCATTGCCAATGTTTATTTTTGAATACTTGTCTTGACTTGACTAGTTTTTTAGAGTTCTAAGGTTTATTGATGACATTCATTTTGACTGCTGGGATATGCAGCATAAGTTTTCTAGGCTATAAATAATACCTTCTCCAGGAACAGTTTGCTTACTAATTCATCATCTATGCATCATGGTGAAGATAAGATCTCAGACTCGTAGTGAGAAGTCTGCAGGGCATGTGCAGACCAAGATTGAAGAGTTTCAAACTTGAAACTTTTAGCAATAATCTTTGGCAGACCCCACTCCCATACCTGTAGAACCGACGTACCAGGGGATGTGTGATGATGAAGTAGAATTTGCTGAAGAATACTTTTTCTAGCTCTTTTAATTTTTTTACTACATTCTTTTGTCTGAAGCGGAACGTAGGGATAGTCTTAATAGTTTAGCCGAAGAAACTATAGAAGATGAAGACAATGCCTCTGTTGTGGACTTGAAAAAGACTCGTTCTTGTGGTTGTATTTGTTGTAAATAAGTTTTCTTTTAAAAAAAGCTTATTTTTAACCTTTATGCTTTGAAATAAAAACATCTTTTTTTTTCCTATTTTGTGCAAGTGTTTTATGTATTCTCTATTTTAAGTATGTTGACCTTGTATGCATAATTCCATGCGAACTGGTTATACACGAAGTTGTAAAAGCTTGTATCAAACTGTGTGGGTAATAGTGACATATGATTTGGTTAAATATTCTCCCTCATTGTATGGTAAGTATATGTTGACCTGGTCAAATATTCTTCCTATTTTTACGATAAATATATCCTGCTATTAGTGCATATATGTATCCACGTACTAGGATTGGTAGGGAAGATATTCTGTTTCCCAAAAAATTTGGTTCCTAAAAATATGCACTCTTGAAAATCTGTTTCCCAAAAGATTTGATGACTCAAAAAATCTTCTTCTCCTTGGCTATATAAATGACTTGGTCTTTGGGTACATTTCATCTTGCTCTGCTTCACAAAACTTCTTCTTTACTTCTTGTAAGTTTTTATGGTAAGGACACGCTTTTAACATCTGCAACATACAGTGGAAGGTAGGTTAGCCATCAAGGTGGCCAAACTGCATGAGCGAAATTTTCGGATGTTGTTCTATGATGCTGTTTTGCCAAAGTGGTCATTGCAGTTGGAAGGCCTGAATGATAAAGAAAAACGTGTAGAACTGGACTGCCATTTTTGGTGTGATATTTTTTGTACTCTTATTCTTGATGCAGCAGTTCAAAAAACTATTGTGCGGGAGATCGCACTGGGCAAACTTGCAGAAGATGAAAAAAAAGCAGCAGGTGGGAACTACCTAGTATAAATGGTACTTGATTTATGCCGCTTATAGGGGCATATTTTATGGGTGATAGATATTTTTTCACAAACAGCTGTTAAATATTTCAAATTTAAAATTGTTACTATTTATGGCGATAAACGTCTGGAGTAGTACAAATGTTTTAAAGAATAGTGAGTAGTCGTTCTGAGTGTATGATACTCAGGCTTTCTTGGGAATGAGGAGTGAAAATGATTAATGGCGGACGTGAGAAAGAGTCGTGATGACATAACTCGTTACACAAAAAGTAATGAAGAAGCTGGGCGGTGAAAGGAGATTTCTGCAAAGAAGGCAAAGGTGATTGACACATGTATGAGAGAGTCGTTGTTTTAAAAACTAAGGGAGAGTATTAAAACTTGTCTCTCTCTTCCCTATGAGTTTTCTATAGTTTTAGAGATAGAAAAGGTTATGGAGAATGAGGCGTCTAGAGAGAGAAAGTGTCTGAACTCTAAGTATTTTCCACCATTATTGACAAAAAAACATTGCATTGTATTCCTTTAACTTTCTTCCATCTCATATCCTCCCAATTGTAATTTTAATAGGTCTCATATTATGATCATATTACATATAGTTTCAAACTGTTCATAATTTACATTGGATGAAGATGAAAAATCTCACTTTTGGAATTGAGAAAATCAAAAATCAAAAACGAGAAACAGAAATGGAGTAGTAAGGCGCTTAACGATAGTACCGTTTCAGTCGCCTAGTATTCCAAGGATTTAAAATGGGGTTTCCCTTTTCTGTCATGAGATAATATGATCCCAGGCCTGAGAGACCTGTGATAATGAATGGACCCTCCCAATTGTCGAATAATTTTCCAGCGTGAAGCTCTTTGTGATGTTGAGGAATCTCTTTGAGGACGAGATCATCGATTTCAAAGGTTCGGTTTCTGACTTGACTGTTATACGATCTGGCCAGCATATGATGATATCGACCTAGGTTAGTGATAGCGCGCTCCCTGGTTTTATCAATCATATTGAGGTTACAAGCCAATTCAAACTTATTTTCCTCATCAGTCAGCTCGTGATCTCAAACTGGATGATGGTATTCAGAAGGAATGACGATCTCAGTGCCATAATTAAGGAGAAATAGGGTGCATCCTGTTGAATGTCTAGGAGTGGTACGATATGCCCAGAGAACATGAGGCAGTTCTCGAACTCAATTCCTTTTTTTCTGTGAGTGAAGCCATTTTTTGAGTCCATCCACGATGGTTTTGTTGGTGATTTCGGTTTGGCCATTGTCTTGAGGATAGTAAGGACTGGATGGTAAGTGGATAATATTGTGTTGGTTGAGGAAGGTTACAATTTTTTCTCCCACAAATTGGGGTCCATTATCGATATGAATTAGGTGGGGGCACCCAAACCGAGGGATAATGCGTTCCCAGATAAAAAAGATGACCTCTTCTTTGACATAGCAGAACTGTTTCTACCCATTTCAAAAAATAATCGGCAGCTACGAGTACGTAACGGCGGTTACCTGGAGAGTTAGGGAATTCTGCGACGAGATCAAGTGCCCATCTTTTAAATGGCCAGAACACCTTGCGTGCATGGAGTTCGAGCGCAGGGGCGCGTATCATATATCCATTCCTTTGGCAGGTGTCACATCTGCTTGAGTACTCCTCTGCTTGCTTGTGCATGCCAGGCCAGAATACTCCTTGTATAATAGCTTTGTTTGCTAGTGATCAACCTGTGGCATGGGAGCCACAAGTCTTTCATTTAATTCACCGAGCATTTCATCTGCTTTTTGTTTGGAGAGGCACTTGAGGTAAGGCCCCGTGATGGAATGGTGGTATAGCACACCATTTTGATTAGTGTAGCACTTCAAGTTGTTAATCAGCTGTCGGCGCATTTTTAGATTTGTTGGGAGTGGTCTGTTGCAACTGTTATCGACACCGAGGTAGGCTAAAAAAGGCTTTTACCAATCATCGTCTCCCCCTTTATCGCCCCCAGTGTTGATCGTGTATACATAAATACGATCAATGCTGGGGGCTGAAATGATTTCGATCTGGAGATATCGAGCTTCTATACCCAAGACCCCGGCTAGATATGCCAAGGAATTGGCGTGTCTATTTTTACCTCGAGGAAGATATTTGAGAGTTGCTTTCGCGAACTTGCTTATCCTATCTATAATGAATGCTGCATAGTCGATCATCTTTCTATTCTTCTTATATTGGTCAGAGTAATGGTGGACGATGAGTAGTAAATCTGTGTAAACAAAGAGTTCAGGGACGTCGAGCTCAAGAGCGAGGTTGAGTCCATGAATGAGAGCTTCGTACTCGGTGACATTATTAGAGGCCTCAAAATCTAAGCAGATTGATTTCTCAATTTTTTCATTGGAAAGGGTAATCAAAATGATTCTGATCCCTGACCCTGCGGGTCCTACTGATCCATCCGTGAGAAGTCTCTTCCCCATTGCTGTAATTCATTCAGCTCGCTCGTCAAATGGTTTGGGGGGTGGATCTTCGAGAGTTTCTTTTGTAAGGTCAGGGTCGTGCTCCTCCCACTTGGGATCCTCCATTGGAAAATCTACCAGAAAATCGGTAATGGCCTGACCATTTTGGGAATAACGTTGTTCGAACTTGATATCATATTCCCCCAAACTTACTGGCCACTGTTGCACTCTGCTTGATTTTTTTTTCTTGGATAGAACTTCCGAAGTGGGCTGTGGTCGTGGGTTCGATTCCCACAGACGGTGCCAAATGTAATGGCCAAATTCCATAAGCTCAAAATGGCCCAGAATTCGCTATCACACCAATGAACCTGCAACAATATTCTAATGGAAAGTAAGAAATGACACGGGTGATTTTTGTGTGGAAAACCTCTGAATAGGTAAAAAAAAATACGACCTCGAGTGGGGGATTTTTATAAAATTATATTTATTACTTGAGGCGGATATCTTATTACAAGTGATCATTATATATAGAAAAGCTTGAACCTTGTAATTAAGAAGTTTGACTATTGCTGAGAATAAAAAATAAATAGTTTCTTGATGATCTCTTGTATAATTTTTTTTGGTCCTCGTCTCTTCTGGAACTTTGCCTTTATATAGGTCTTCTCCGTAGCTCTTCATCGTACTAGAACATATTTTCTGAACAATGTGGTTAGTGGCGGTTGACTGAGTAATTGACGAGTTCGTGAGAGACAGGTCTTTGACTGATAAGGCTTTTTGGTTTGAATTCGACCCATATTTTTAAATAGTTTATGGGGTGGTTTGGAATGTTGACTGGGGAAGTTATGTTAAAATGCATGAGTCTGAGATGGAGGTAATTCGAACTGGCAACAGCTCGACTTTAGATGAGATCGAGGGATAGGTCCCTACAGTTTTTAGAGCATTGGAGAAGGCCAAAACTGTAATGTCCTGGTTGAGACTATCCACCCTTCTTGCCAAATCTAGGATTTTTTTGGTGAATATTTTGAGCTTCTCCCGCAATATTTGTTTAAGACTGATCAAGGAGTAAAGGTTATCCTCTTTGTCTCTATTGTGCGAATAGTTCTTAACAAAAATATTGCACAGCTATTCAAAGGTATGAATCGACCCTTCCTCTAACGAATGGAACCATCGTAGAGGCTCGCACTGGAGACTGGTAGGGAAAAAAGTTGGCACAAAATATAATTTAACGTAGAATGTAAACCCAAAGAGTCTTGGAACTCTTGAACATGTTCAACGGGGTCAGTCCCTTCGTATTTTCAAATTTACAACGTGTGAAAACTGGTCGGTACTGTACTATCTAAAATTTTTTGTGCAATCGGGCTCTTCTGTAGTCTGTTAAAGATGTTCTTGTCTGCGCGTGTTTGGGCTTTAAATAGCTCTTTGATGTGTTTGTCCATGTGCTCTTGAGTAACAAACTGTCAAGCCGTGATTAAGCGATATTGGAGACGCCCCTCTCTGGGATTGTGATATCCACTCCCTTCACTAAGCATTTCACATACAGGAACCCGAGTCCTTCCCCTTTGTACTTCTTCTGCTTGCCTAAGGATTGTAGGGGTTTATCGACTTAATTAGGAACAGTGGTCTCAGTATGATTTTGAGTCCTCACTAATTATGATCAGGTCCACCATCAGCTCCCTGGCTAACACCTCAGGAGGGGGGGGGGTCTTAACCTGTCATGAGCCAAAATCGTGATGTAGCTGGATGTGCCTCTTTGTTCTTCTGTGTTGTCATATGCTATCCTTGAAAAAATTTCAACGCTTCTCGCACTTCTGTCAATTATTGTTCTAAAATATTTAGTCTTTTTATCTCGGAGTTCAGAGTCGCGCGTAATTCTGCCATTTAATTCGTTCCCGCGCCAGTTCTTTATGTCTGCCCAATTAGGGGATTTTAATCTGGGCTCGGCATTTTGTGAAGATGATAAATATATATTGAATTCTAGAATTATGGTTAATTGTCTCGGTTCCTACAGACGCACCAAATGTAAGAGCCCAATTTCGGATCACGAACTTAGTATCTCACACCAAATATAATTAGAATACTAGCAATAACAAACAATCATCAACACACAAGAATACGCATGGAAACCTCTGAATAGGTAAAAAAATCACGATCTCTCTTGAGGATTTCAAAATAGTAATCTTATTGACTGAGTGACTATCTATTATAACGAGTATTCTGGATAGTTCAATACAGACTTTGTAGATAGAAAAATATGTCCCTAATCTATTCTTCCTTGGTCCTATTTATAAGTCTCATATAATGACCATTTTATGATTGTTATCTCCTTTAATGACAAATGTTACAACATAATTCTGATGAGTCTTCATAATGGTTGTATAACGGTCTGATCCTTCTGTTATGTAACGACTTCTTTAATGACGTCAAGCGATTATGGAGTCAAACTATTTGTACAGAGGTCGATATCAAAACTTATACAAGGTCGAGAGTGGGAATAAGGCCTTACAAAGCTAATCTGAAACTTATACAATATGGATGGTTCTAAAGTTGTAAGTACACCATTGGGAGGTCACTTCAAATTATCAAAGGATTATTGTTCCGAGACGCAGAAGGATCGCGATGAGATGCGGAAGGTTCCTTATCAATCTGCAATTGGTAGCCTAATATACGCTTTGATTTGTACGATACCAGATATTGCCCAAGCAGTGGGAGTTGTTAGTAGGTATATGAGTAATCCAGGTAAGGAGTATTGGAGAGCTGTGAAATGGATACTGAGGTATCTAAAGGGGACTCAAGATATGGCATTATGTTATGGGCGTTCTCAGATATTTTTACAGGGTTTCGTTGATTTTGATATAGCGGGTGACATTGATAGGCGGAAGAGCACTAGTGGTTTCGTTTTTACATTGGGAAGCGGTGCGGTTGCATAGGTTTCTAAGCTACAAAAGATTATAGCTTTATCTATGACAGAGGCAGAATATGTTGCGGCTACGGAAGCTTACAAAGATATGATTTGGCTGAAAGGGTTGATGAAAGAGCTTGGTAAAGAAGAATTTTCTTCTAAGTTGTATAGTGATAGTCAAAGCGCTATACACTTTACAAAGAATTCAACTTTTCACTCTAGGACCAAGCACATTGATATTTGATATATTTGCTCGTTCCTCGAGGATGGTGTGTTGAAACTTGCGAAGATTCATACTGATGTGAATCCAGCCGATATGTTTACAAAGGTGGTGACTTTTCAGAAGTTAACGACATGTACAATTTCTGTGGGTCTTCAAGATTGAAGGTCCGGGTAGTACGAGCAATTTATTTAGAAATCTGGAGATAGGTTACGGGATTCGATTTCAAGTAGGAGATTGTTGGGTGTGAACTCAAACTGTGAAGAATGAAATTGCCGAAGAATGAAATTGTCGAAGACTGAAATTGTTGAAGTCGTTCGAACAAAAATGGAAGTCGTTTGAACGAGTCATTCGAACAAGCTTGGAAGGCATTCGTACGAGATCTCTGCTTTCGCATTTTGGAACTTGGTTCGTCAAAGTCATTTGAACGATCTTGGATGTCGTTCTAACGAGTTACATGTTTCTAGGACTGGAGACCAATTATGGTTAAAGTTGTTCGAATAAACTGGGAGTCGTTCGTACGAGCTATGCATAGGTTTGCCTTGGATGCTATTCTGGGATGGTGAGTTTCCCTTAAAATCCGTTTTACTTATATTTTAGTTTCATAGTATATAAAGGGGACTTAGTTTATTTGTTTAAGTTATCTTTTCTCTGTGATTTTAATTCTATAGACCTAGAATTTGAGAGACTCTATTAAAGCTTGAGAAGCTTGGAGAGATCGTTGTAACATGTTTGATCATCATAGTGGATTGTTCGGGGAGTAGTTTTTTATCCGTAAGGGTTTTCTACTTCCCTCCTCTGGGAATTTTTGTGTTCTTTAGTGTTCTTATTTGATTGTTCTCATGTTAGGGCTTATTTTGTGTATCGCTCTTGTCCTGGAAGAGAGATTAACTACCTCGATTCTCAACAGATAATACAACATCCGCAGTTAGTGCAAAGAAACCACCAACAACTAAAATTTATGATGAGGGAGAGACTTATTTTCAGGCGATAGATGAGGTCTGACACAACCTAAACCCCGCAAGTTAGGCGGATAAAATGGAACTGGAAGAACAACTACAACTAGGCCCTAACCAAGTTTTTAAAGGAGGCAAGGTGTATACCATAGCCCCAAGAATTACACGGTCTACCTGCAAAGATTAATGAAAGTTCTCTTCTGGAATGCCCAAGGGATGGGGAACATAAAAACAACTCGATATCTCAAAAAAAAACAACTACAAGAACACTACCAGACATAGTGGGCATTGCTGAACCAAAAATATTTTGTAAGGGCTTTGTTCTGCCGGAGTATGAAACCAAAATCATTACCAATAAATTTGATGGGGAGAAAGGCAACATATGGATTCTATGGAGCAAAGGAAGGTCTGAACCTGGCATTATTGCGCTTTCGAAACAACATATTATGGTACAATACTTGGAGTGCTACTTCCCATTTGTTCATGCAGACTGTAATAGAATTAATAGGTTGGAGCTTTGGGCTAGCCTCTCTAGTTTTGTTGCAACCAATACAAAACCATGTATATGAATTGGAGACTTTAATGTGGTGCTGCGAACCTCAGAGAAAAGGAGGAAAATACCACCCCAACTTAACACAGTAATGGACTTCAATAATTTTCTGGATACTGTTCGGCTATCAGATAGTCCCTCTCCAGGACTTTAGTTTACCTGGACTGATGCTCAAAGTGGAATTAACCAAACTCTGGTGGTCCTGAATAGATGTTTATAGAATGCAGAATGGCAGACTAAATTCACGAGTTGGAGAATGAAGGTGATGCCTAGAACCTATTCCAACAATTCACTGATTATGGATGAATGATGACAAGTTCCTAGGCCACATAACATCCCGCTCTGATACCTTCAATCATGGGAAGAGGAACCTGGGTTTGAGGCCCTGATTGCTAATAGCTGGGGACAGCCGCTGCATGCTACTCTACTATTTTGTCTTATGTTGAAGATAAGATGCCTAAAAACAAACATTAAGTTGTGGAGAGAAAATTATGTAACCCACCAAAAAAACAAAACGAGACTAGAGAAAGAGATGCTGCAACTCCAACTCCAGTTGGAAGAAGATATCACCAATGATCTGATTGCGAAGAGATTTCTTGCCCAAACGAAACTACACAATAGATGGGAAGAAACAGAAGAGGTGTACTGGAGGCAAAAGTCGAGGATTAAATGGCTACACGTAGGAGACAGAAATACCAAATACTTTCACGCAACTATAAAGGCTCGAAACGTCATAGCTCTTATCACAGAAATAAAGAATGATACTAGACGAAACATTACTAGCCAAACCAGCATCCAAGAACACATCGTCCAATACTATGCCTACAAATTCTCGGCAATAGAAACTCAACATAACCCATCACTATTTGCTCATTTCCCCCAGCAAGTGTTAGAGGAAGAAAATACACATCTCACCTCAGTCCCAACTAATGATGGGATACAGGAGGCGGTTTTCTCCATGGACAGCAATAGCGCACCCGGTCCAGATGGGTTTACAGGAGCTTTTTTTCAAAAATACTGGGATACGATGAGTACGGACATTTACTCAGGGATATCCTCCTTTTTTTGCGATGATATGATCCCTCTGACCTTTAACTCCAACATCATTATCTTGATTCTAAAAAATAGTAACCCGTCCTCTATTCTGCACTACATACCGATTTGCCTTAGTAACTATCTTTTTAAAGCTATTACTAAAATACTAGCCACGAGGCTCTCTCCAATTGCAGATAGATGTGTTACAAGGGACCAAAGTGCATTTATCAAAAATTGAAATAGGCACAACAACATCTGTATGGCGTTTAAAATGGTTAATGAGATGAAATTCAAGAGAAAGAATGGCAATGTGGCTCTCAAGATTGATATCAGTCAAGCATACGATACTCTAAGCTGGACATTCCTCATCACCACCTTAAGAGCTTTTGGGTTCGACCAGAAATTTTGTAATTGGATTCAGACGATTATCACTAGCAGTATGATCTCTATCCTTCTGAATGGAAGTCTGTCTAATTTCTTCCAAATGACTCGGGGCCTCAAGCAGGGGGACCCTCTCTCCCCAATCCTCTTTGCAATTGCAGAAGACATTCTTAGCATCAATCTCCACAGAGCAAGGGAACAAGGCAGAATACAAACTATGGCATCAACAAGGCTGACGCACGACCCCACTCACTTTCTATTTGCAGATGATATTTTTCTGTTTGTAAACGGGAACACCAAATGCCTGCGACATGTTTAGCTCCTCCTTATAGACTATTAGGTGGCATCTGGGAAAGAGATCAGTGTGGCCAAAAGTAAGATTTTCATGAGCAGTATTCCTCTTATCCGAAGAAAATTTTTCTCAGATATATTTGGCTTCAAAGAGGGAGCGTTCCCCGAAACATATATGGGCATCCCACTTATACAAAGAAGGATTACAAAGCAAGTTATTATACCGCTTATTGAAAATATCCTAAAGAGGGCTAACAGCTAGACTAGAAGCATGATTTCTTTTCAGGGAAGAGTTACTCTAGCAAAGTCTATCCTTAACAATATCCCCATTCATAATATGGAAATTTACAAGTGGCCTTGGTCGCTTATCAAAGAGGGGGACAACATCATTAGGAACTATATCTGGACGGGAGACCCAACAAAGCGAAAAGGAGTGACACTGAAGTAGGAGAAAGTCTGCAAACCGGTAAAGAAAGGAGAGCTTGGAGTTCGAAGTCTGGGGGAAGTAAATAACACAATGCTCTGCAGACTGCACTGGGTCTTCAAACAAGGTACAAAAGAATGGGCAAAATTTCTGAAATCAAAATTCATCAGCAAGAACGGGGACCCAATTCGTTACCACAAACCCTCTACTATATGGAAGGGCATTCAAACAGGAGTTGCACTTTCGAAACCTCACATTAGCTAGCTTATCAAAAATGGAACACAAATTGATTTCTAGAGAGATACTTGGGCGATAGACATTCCTATCATGGAATACATCGACTTGCTTAAGCACTTGTGGAAAAATAGTTCGTCAAAATTCAACAACTTCATCAACCCACAAGGCTGGGACGTTCCTAATGATATCCGCCTTCTCCTCCTTGCCTTGGGAATAGACATACAACAAATCCAGTGTAACCCAAATGTGCCAGACGCAATGATCTGGAAGCCAAACCTACAGGTTGCGTTCACAACCAAGAATGTTTTTGACGCTCTCTGTAAAAAAGAGGACACGGCATGGTAGTGGAGATGTGTGGAGTAAAACAATCCACCCGAGACTAGGAGGTTTTGCATGGCGTCTGCTGAACCATCTCCTGCCTATGGACGACATCATCAAGAAGAAAGGCATAGCCTTGGTCTCGGCCTGTCACCAATGCCACAACAACTCAGAAACGGAAATACATACACTACTACATTTCCCCCCTGCGGCCTCTCTCTAGCAAAGGGCTACAAACTGCTTCTCCTATGATCCTATTACACCTACAGAAACTTAGAGGGCCATTCTGGAATGGGGAAAATCGTCTAGCCCATATATTAAAAACTGATGGGTTGCCATGGTCTTCTTTATATGCAGTAGCATTTGGTACGCAAGAAATAAGTGCCACTCAGATGGACTCAAGATTACAATCCAGAAATTACGCTGAACATCCTAATGGATATCGCAGATGCTGCCCACCTCTCTCAACATACGATGAACAACACGGTTCATGACCTGAAGATCATAAAAGCGCTAAATGTCCAATGCAAACCACGAAAATGCAGCAACATTGAGAGTTGTAGATGGTTGCTCCATGAAGCAAACGAGGTTAAAATCTGTTGTGATGGATCGACGGGGATTGGTATAATGTACAGAAATAACACTGAAGAGGTCTTGGGTACTTTCAACAAATCAATTGGTCAAGCTACAAACTATATAGTATAGACCACTGCAATCATATCGGGCGTTCAATGTGCTGTAGCACACGGCTAGAGACGAGTTTGGGTTGTCTCCGATTCAGCTGCAGCTATTAAAGCTTTTCTCAAAGACAATATACCATGGTCTCTCATAACATTGTAGAATCTGATTACTCCTCCCCTTCAGAACATCTGATTCAGTCATGTATGGAGAGAATGCAACTTCTCTGCAGATCATCTCGCACGGAGAGGGTCAGACCGAGAATAGCCTATGGAAGAATGGACTAACGACAAACCAAGCTACCTACAGGACATCGAAGAGCACACCACAGAATACTTTAGAGTCAAAAGGAGGTGAACATCTCTAGCACTATGCTAGGTGTCTCGACCTTTAATATTTTCTCAGCTTTTTCGTAGTTACCTTGTTAGTTTTTTCGTAGTTACCTTGTTGGTTTTTACCGCATTGTCGTTCGAACGACTATGAATCTCGTTCAAACGACTATGAAGCTCGTTCGAACGACATCAATCTGAGGCAGATTCAAGGCAAAAGGCTGAGGCTCGTTCGAACGAACATGCACTCAAAAACCGCTGAGGCAGATTCAAGGCAAAAGACCAAGTCTTGTTCGAACGACAATGATAGCCGTTCGAACGACTTTGACAACAGTCCCACAATTAAAACACTAGCATCATTACATTTCAGACAACATGCAAAGTGTCCATCAGCTAAACTTGTGGACCAAGCTAGTTCGAAACTTTACAAGGATACAGATTTCGATTCATTCTATAAGTACATTTGGTTGTGATCCAAAATGGAAGAAATTTTCTAGAGTCAAGGAATTTGACTTAGAAAAAAGAGATGGAATGAACGACTTCGACGATATTGTTTTTGTGGATGTAAAGAGAGATTTCGAAAGATCTTACTATACATAAAGCATGCCTCTCTTCCTTTTTTGCAAAATATCGTTGTCCAGAAGAAAAACAAAAATATTTGGGCCCTTTAAGCTGAAAGCAGTGTTTTTTTTGTTTTCTTTTTTCTCGCAAGATAATAATTTTCGTGTCAAAAATCTTTGGCGTTGGAGGGAGATAAAGATGTCGTGTTTCAAATTTGTGTCATGACTAATACCAAGATAACGGCAGGTCTGAACTTGAAACGACTACGTTAACTCGAAATTTCGAAAACAAAATGATCAAATTTCAAAGATTAGAATCCAGAGCTCCTATATCGACATTTATGAGGCAAACATTCTTGTTTTCAATGTGTGACAATTTCCGCTGGCTGTTAAAGTAAAAATATTTGGGATAACAGTCTGTCAGACAACCGAGCGACCACCTCAGCCTGCCAAGGCAGAGCTGAGAACAGCCCTCTACAACTGAGATTCTCCCGAAGAAGTAGTCGTTAATCACGCTCTGATCGCATGGTCAGAATTCATCCACCAGACTTTGGTTTTCTATCTCCTTGGATACAGAGGCTATAGAACAGATCCTGTTCAAGTAAGGTCATGGCCAACCTTGTTTTCCTCGGATATAAGAAAGTTAAGATATAAGTTATTTTAACAATGTGGAACTAAATATCTGCATAATTGTCCATACTCGTACATAAATTACTCAAACGACAAATATCACCCATTACTAAGTACAAATGTATAATTAAACGAATACGGCAATCAATCGATATAATTAAGGACATACATACATCTAAACACATAGTGTTAACTGTTTAAGTAGTCCTTAAAAGTGTAACAATACGAGTATTTTCAGGAAACTTGAGTGCAGTGAAATGGTTCGAAAACTTTTGATTCAACTGTTCTCATGTATCTTCGCTATCATCGTTACAAGATGTTTGGCATCAACACATAGGCAGATTCCAAGTCTTGGCCTCGTAATGAGTTCTAGAGATAGTATATCTACGGAGACCTACCTTCCACCGGACTTTGAAGTAAATTATTACACGCAAACGTTGGATCATTTCACTTATAGACATGAGAGTTACACTACGTTTCAACAGAGGTACATTGTAAACTTTAGATACTGGGGTGGAGCAAATACTAGCTCTCCAATTTTCGTTTATACTGGAGATGAGGGTGATATTACAAGGATCTCACAAAATGTTGGATTCATGACCGAGAATGCTCCACGGTTTAACGCTCTTCTAGTGTACATAGAGGTAAGTTGATTTGTGCATTAAAACATAGGGGGAAAACCCTTCTTCTTCTTTTATAATTTTTTTAGGCGGTCTATTACAGCATCGCTATTATGGAAAGTCGATCCCTTTTGGATCTACCGAAGCAGCCTTTGCAAACACTAGCACACTGGGGTATTTTAGCTCCACACAAGCGTTGGCGGATTATGCAGAACTAATCACATACCTTAAGAGAAACTTATCGGCTGAGAGTTGCCCCGTGATTGCAATCGGAGGATCTTACGGGGGAAGTATGTGACTGATTACCAACTTATTTTTTTGTCAAGTATCGAAATGAACAATTGTACTGACCATGGTCTTGTTTTAGTGCTCGCATCATGGTTTCGTTTGAAGTACCCACATATTGTGATGGGCGCATTGGCATCATCGGCTCCTATTCTCTACTTCGATGGCATTACACCGCAAAATGGGTATTTTGCCGTGGTCACCAAAGATTATAGAGTAAGCAATATTAATATTCTACCTACACTAGGGAAAATTTTAATTTTACCCTCTAACTTGGCGATTAGTCCCACGTTTTATTTACTTCTAGGACTTCCAAGTTCACAACCGTAACTACTTGTGTTTATGTGCAATGCAGGAGGCTAGTGAGAGTTGCTACACAACCATACGGCAATCCTGGTCAGAAATAGATAAAATTGCCGCACTCCCGAATGGTTTAATAACCCTAAGCAAAAAATTCCAGATTTGCGGGTAATTAAATTGAATTTATTTTTTACGATACATTCTTTCAAATTCTGAACCTAAGAAATTTTTTATTTTTTTGTGAAGGCCACTTAAGTCGAGTCAAGAACTCAAGAACACCTTAGAAATGATGTTTGTGCTCGCGGCCCAGTACAATAATCCTCCCACTTATCCTGTTAATAAATATTGTGATGCCATTGACGGATTGCCCAAAGGATCAGATGTTCTTAGTAGGATATATGCAGCTTTCGGTGCCGGTTCTCCAAGTGGTTCATGCCATTTTACGTACAAGGTCGGTCTGTCAAACACAAGTGCGTGGGAGTGGCAGGTAAACGATATTAGTAGCCCAAAATTATTATGGCTGTAAACAAAAAATCTCGATTTAACGTTTCTATGGTTATCTAGGCGTGTACAGAGCTGGTTTCCCCCATCGGAGCTGATAACACTACGATGTTCCAAGCTTCGCCATTTGATTTGAAGAACTATACGAAAGATTGCGAAGATGTGTTTCATGTCACCCCAAGACCTCATTGGATAACAACTGAATTCGGCGGTCATGTGAGTTTTTTCATAAAACCATCACGATTATTTTTTAAATTCTACCCAAAAATTGTTTCTATTCTAATTGTCGATGAAAGGGCAGAGTATAAAGTCGGTACTCAAAAAGTTTGCAAGCAACATCATATTCTCCAACGGACTTCGAGATCCCTACAGTATTGGAGGGTAAGGAATAGTATATTGCGCATATTTCTAGCAGCATTGGTATCAAAATTAACACGTAATTCTTGTCTAATTGCAGAGTATTGCAGAACGTATCTGATAGCGTTGTAGCTATTTCCACAGCTCAAGGTACGTTTTTTAAGCATCAATGTTAATGATTTTGACAACGTGGGCATAAAAGTTCAGAACGCGCAACTATCCCCATGTAAGGATTATGTTTCTAATATAATCATGAGTTTGTGTTACAGGTGCCCATTGCTTGGATATACTAAATGCATTACCGAGCGATCCAGAGTGGTTGATCATGCAAAGGAACAGTGAGATTAAAATCGTCCAAGGATGGATTGCAGAGTACAATACAATGTTGGTTAATGAGAGATAGAAATGTGTACACAAAACATTACTACGTTTTGGTCTTCAACAATGCTCCTAATAATGGAATTATAAGACTTCAATTGTTACAGAGGAATCGTGTATCAGAGTGCAAAATAAAAATTTGGTATAGTCTGGCAGACAACTGAGCGACCACCTCCGTAGATCTTAAAGAGATACAGAGGTACGAGCCTATAGAACAGATCCAGTTCAAGTAAGGTCGTGACATTGTTCTATGGCTTACCGTTAAGAAATAACAAAACTATGGTTTTGTTAGCAATGTGGGACTAAACATTTAACTTTAATCACGGCAAGCACCAAAGTAACCAAACAAGCCTTCAAACAACAATCTTGCATTCTATATGTGGTAATAATCAAAATCACAACAAAGTAAATCAATTGGAAAACAAATATAATGTAATCGGAAGAAAAATAAAAAATCAAACGATAAATACAGCAATCCGAGAAAATAGATTCATCAAACTTCAGGACCGTAACTATGTATGCACGTTGCAATACGCCCGGTTGAAACCCCTGGACGAATTCAAGCTCACCTCGACCCGTTTACACACCACCCTCAGCTTATAATGAGCAGACTTAACGACGCCCACCTTATACCGAATCCTGGCCCTCATTCGAATAGTCACCTCAATCTCACCAGTCCCTTTCTCGTGCCTCATATCACTTGCCACAGCACCAAGTAAAGCAAAATTATGAGCTACGGGCTTCACTTCAAGCTTAGTAACATTATGTCGTGGTTGATAAAATGGCTCAACGGGACTAAACGCAATCTTTTCGTCGCCATAAGCAACGGACACATCCATCGAGTCATAGTAAACGGACATCCTACGGTTAGGATTATACGCTCGTACGACAAAATCAAAGCTTGCATTGAGACTGTTTTTGTGTAAGCCGAACCCATAGACCTTAGCGTCTTCGATAGTGTAGATGAGACGTTTTGGCCTAACTGCAAGCCAGAAAATGAGTACTGCAAGACCCACGAGTACGATTAACGCCACTATGAAAATGCAGATCATTTGCAGTAGTCGTGGTCGGCCTGATTTAGTACTCCGTGCTGGCATGGACTGACCTTCCATGGTACTATTTGATAATTGTTATGGTGAGGGTAGTTTGGTTATCGGTCTTTTATAGAGGCGTTTGAGAATGTTCTTTGGCCTCGGTTAGAAGCAATTCTTGTTGTAATGATTTAAATTAAAAGCATTATGGTGGTCGCTTTATTTCCCTTTTGTTTTACGCTTTTCTCTTTAGAACAAACAATCAGGATATAACAGGTAACAGAGTATTCTCTTTTAGTTATTTTACGTCTTTGAAACCGGTCGAGACCAATTAAATCAAACTAGGCACATAAAATCTTGATTTTGTGCGTCGTAATTATGAAACCGACCAATTTGATAGTCTTTGTAGACCCATTTAACTGAGAAATGTAACACGTAAATCGTGACGATTCTACTTTTGCTTTATCTGCAAGTTATTCTTCTTTGGCACTGGCAGCATTACGGTTTTTTACGACCTTTTCAGCGATTAATAAGAAATTCTTATATTTCTTGCCTGAGACTCAAGTTATTCTTCTTGTAGGCTCTGTTTAGCTGTAAATCAGTTGTGTTTCAGAATCTAACTTTCCTTAAAGGCGGAATCAACTGCATTGGGTTCTACTTTACGTCATTCACTTCAGTTTCAGGCTAACCTCAACATCCTCAAACCGAAAGATAGGCTTATGAGGCAGCTAAAATAGAGTCTTTCTATGCACATGTGTCATTGTACTAGTGTAGTTACACACAGGCATGCAATTGCCCTGTTACCGCACGCGAATATTCCGTTATTCTCAAACTAATATTTGGGAATTTAGCCATTGGAAATGGAAGTGGATGTTTTGGAGGAGTTGCAGTTTTAGCAATTTGTACAATTTTTAAGCTTTGTGGAGGGCTAAGTTGGTAATTTCATATGATAAATTACTAAACATCTCGACTAATTGGCTTATACGGCCCTAGAAGGGAGTCAATCCTTTTAAGATTAGTAGTACTATACTACTAAGGTAAGGATTTATAAACAAAAACTAATAAGACACTCTTAAGTCATAATACAAACGAGCCCTAATATCTTCTACCTGCATGTAAATCTCTCGCTATCTATCTCTCATGTATACTTGTAGTTTTCGTGTGCTCGTTACAGCATCAAAAAGAGATCGATTGTGAGTTTCTCGCTGAAGCCGGCTCTTAAATCATATTTTTCAGGTACGGTGATATCATGTTTTGTTTATGACTTATAAACTATGACAACTAAGTAATTTTCTTAAATTGGACATATATGCTTCTTTTGTATGTACGTCGACATAAGAAAACTAGTATGCCCTTTTAGGCGTTAGTACTTTTGGTGATGTGAGTCCAGATACTCTCTACCGTGGTGGAGAAAATCAATCTCTATTCCTTCACAAATTTCAGTGCCACGAGAATTAAAAAGTTCGAAGTGGCAAGTCATAATTCTAATGGCTCGGGATAAAGAATTAACTCTACACCCATGTTTACATTACGTGGCAGCCAAACTCGTGAACGAGTAGAGACGGAGGATCTCAGTTTCATTCTGTTAATTTAGTCGTGAAGTCACCACAAATTCCCAACAAATTTTAATGTGTTAATTAAGGACAATATTATCTTGGCCATAGACTCAAATTTGATGCAACATATATTAAATTAAAGCGACAGTACTTTTAAACAATAATTTGATGTATGAAGATGTATTTTGACTGATTTTTTTTTTTATGCAGTTCATCAGTATGACTCTCGTTAGTGCTGTTCGTAATTGGTCAGAACTTCCAGGAGATATCGTAGACATTGTTTTAAACAAGATTTAGCTCCTCAACGATCAAGCTAGTGTTGGTTCTGTCTGTGTATCATGGAGGTTTGTTTGGCATGAATTTCTTGGACGACTATTCAAGCAACTGCATTCACTTGCTATCATCGCCCAGTCTGATATTCAAAACAAGCCACATCTCTCTTTCTAAAATAAATTGGGTAGTAGGACTCACCACTTCCGTCTACCGTCCGACTGTAACAAGTGCTTATCATGCTCAAAGAGCGGGTGGTTGCTTATAGTAAACAAAAAGAAATCCGCAATTTACCTTCTTAATCCATTCCTATTTGTCAATAACAAGATCCAGATTGGCCTTACGGGTCGTCGTATAAGGTACCGGTTCGTTGGGTTTGGACTCCATACTTGTTGTACAAGGTTGCTTTGTCTGCTGACCCAAGTTTGAATCACAACTATGTAGTTGCCATAATCTTTGGTATTACTAGAAGCTTCATCTTCTTCAAGTCTGGTGAAAAAACTTGGAATGTTCCACAACCTTTTCATGTGATACCGCCTCTTGATGACGTTATCTATTACAGAAACAAATTTTATGGTTTATCATGTTATGAACTTTGGGTATTTGACAACGTTGGACGCCGTCCTCAAGCTATTGGTACTTCTGTGAAGCATCCATGACTTACCTTTGATTGCACCAACGTTCTGAAGTATGGAAGAAACAGGTGCCTAGTGGAAATGTCGGGAGAACTATTTTTAGTTTAGAAGCTGGTGCGTAACAATGGTTTGCAGGTGGCTGTAATCATACTTAGCTGGTTTGATCCAAGCACGTCAACATGGATTTTCACGTAGTCTCAGGGAAACAACATCTTGATACTGCACAACAATTTTTCCACATCTCTAGCTTCTTCAGATGCATTTTTCAAAGGAAATTGTCTTGCAGGTGTGTTCGAGACTTCTTACATCTACCTCTTCAATGACATCAACGGTCTCACACCGGACCTTATCTACTTCAATTATGAGCATGATCTCTGTAACGGGTCTCGTGATATTGGGCTCCAACTTCGGAAAAGAAAAGGTGAAGGTTACTCTGTATTCAGGGGTAAACAACTTAAGTAACTGTAAGGGTACTTAAATTTGTATTTTCCGAATATGCATGATTACAGTAATATACTATATGCAGTTGCTACTTATCAAACTACGGAAGGGATTTGTAGACAAAAATACCAAACCTCTACCATCCGTGGTCGTTACTTATGACACTAACAAGGGGAGTTTTCTGATTTGATTGAGCATGTCTGAAACAAAAGCCCGTACATGTCCTTGCCCATAAGCTATAGAGACGTCGTCTTTACTAATGAATTAAAATGTTTATAATCTTAACGTGTCGCTGCCCTTAATCCGCATAAAGGGCTGTATCACTGTGACTCTGTGAGTGACTAAGGGTCGGTGACAAGCAACGATTCACTTTAAAGTTAATGAAGGTCTCATCAATAACAATTCCTTTGCGAGGAACCCATTTCCTGATATTCTAACGACTAATTATAAGAGTGGATTAATAATAGCACCTAGATTTTGACAGTTCTTAGAAATATCAACCCTAGGACGTCTTTTTTTCGTCAACAGAAAATTTAACGGGAACGCCCTTCAATAGGTGAAACATGATGTATTCATGGATGGCTGTTGAGTCGCAAGCCGAACTCCAAGGGTGGACCTATCATTTTAGAGTAGGGGGTTGTAGTAAATAAGATGTTTTGGGTTATACCGGGTTCGGGGGCGGAGCCCCCCAAAAAATGGGGTATTCAAGGGTATTTATAGCATCTCTAGCAGCGAGTGTGGGTTTGGGTGTGAGTTCTGATACCCTGGCCCACCAAACCCACAACTCACACCTGACCTCTCCCAGCAGCTAGTGTGAGTTTCCTATGTGAAGTTTTTTAAAAAAAAATTTATAGGAGATTAAAACACCGCGCGGTGTTCCTTTTACCGTGCGGCAAAAAGAACACCGCGGCTTCAACTGTAAGTAAAAACTCTCTCCCAATTCAACTATTTTCATATTTTTTTTACATCTAGCTCTCTCTCAAAAATTCATAAGTAAAAAAAAAATTAATTCCAACAAAATCAAAATGCATATGCCAGAGGGAGACCCACACCCCAGTACTCTGTCTGGGTTTAGAGGAACAAGAGATCTAGAGCATTCCGTAACTCGCTCAAGGTCCGAAAGGAAGAAAATGTGAGTGGAATTTGAAGATGTTCAACCCCAAGATATACCAAACCCAACCGAAAATAACTTCCAGCGGAGGTGTATTACCCAACTCCAAGACGAAGTCAGTCATATCTATTACACGGGAAAGAATCTCACGGTAAGTTTTAGTGTAATTGTGAATTTGTTTTTTCCATAAATCATGTGTTTGACAAAATGCCTCAATGAACAGAATCGGGATTCGATGCGTGTGCACTGGACATTCACTATGGTGTTCAAAGTGTGGAAGGATATTGCCACAATTCTAGCTGTAAGGGACACCGTGGTAAATATTTTCGGGCAGTTTATGGATATACGCTTGGGCAATTCAGATTATCGGCTAATTCAGACTCTTACAGAGCATTAGTGGCCGACCACACACACGTTTATGTTCCCTTGTGCAGAGATAGGGGTCACTCCTCTCAATTACACTATGCTGACATCATTGTCCATCGGCCGATATCCGACACAGGTACCATATGACGACACATGGTCTATTTTATCCAATGCGAGGCAATTGCTCCCCAACATTGATTTCAGCCATATAAAGAGTGAGAACGTCAGCATTGCACATTTGAGGACGTACTTGACCGTCGCAGCTGATCGAGAGAATGATATTACTATTGCTCATGATTTTATCCTCTTCATGATGGGACATTTGTGGTTCCAAACGGCCAACGACACTGTCCCGCTTGAATATCTCGCGGTCGTGAACGATTTGGACTCGGCTGCCCAATATGACTGGGGTTCTGCTATTCTTGCTTCCTTGTACCATGCTTTGGATACCGCAGTCATGACTGGGTGTGTCATCACTGGATTTTTCCAACTTCTTACGGTACACTAACACTTTTTCCTTTTACAAATCAAATATCTTCCAATAAACGTCTTAAATATAAATTCTTATTAATTTTTATGTTATTCCGAAATGCAGTATTGGTTCTACGAGTATTGTGGGGTTGGTCACCCTATAGTCAAGGAAGAGGTAAAGTTCTCGGCCTATCCGCGCCTCAGAGCATGAGAGAGGGGGAACAGAAGGAAAACAAATTACCAGGCAACCAATCTGTTTATTCTAGGCAGATACCATATTGATCACCTCACTGTTGAGACAATTACATGGGAACCTTGGTTAGATTCTGCAGTGTCTGAGATAGAGGACGTACTGAATGCAAAACTCATATCCCATAAAAGGATGTAACTTCAAGTACCAAATAGAAACTGTGAATATTACTTGGGGGATAGATGTTGGAGGCAGGTGGCTGGCGAGATGCGTATTCCTTTGGATCCTCCGTTTAGCATGTCGTCACATATTAGTCCAGCGGCTTTACATTAG
The DNA here is from genome assembly GCA_014058105.1 of Kingdonia uniflora. Lineage (NCBI taxonomy): Eukaryota > Viridiplantae > Streptophyta > Magnoliopsida > Ranunculales > Circaeasteraceae > Kingdonia > Kingdonia uniflora. The sequence goes on along the minus strand of JACGCM010000479.1, from coordinate 1,619,422 downwards.
ATGAGACAGGCCGGGTTCCTTGACTGTGAGCAGTTTGTGGTAGGGGAAGAGCGAGAGACTTAAGCCTCATATTGGGCTGAACAAATTTTGGAGGTAGGCCACATGTTGACAGATTCCCAGAGGATGAGGAATATAGATCTGTTCGGAACGACTGCACTCAAAGCTGGTATTACACCCGTGGTGGTGACATCAGCGTCGGTTCATAGCTTGTCCCAGGACTTCAGTTTGCCTGGCAGGGCGGAGGGGCTAGACCCGGGGTGGCACATGGAGTGGACAGGGCAGCGTGAGATGCCCCCCATCGCCCGTTTGAGGGACCTGCCACCCATGTCTTCCTCCTACGGCATAGAGGAGTTGTGGCACCTGACCCGTGGTATGCGGCGACTCGTCCTTGCAAAGTCTACGCGGGACGCACAGAGGCTCCAGGAGGTAGAGTATGAGCTTGCTATTGCCCACAGGCAAATTGACAGTATAGATCATCAGCTATATGCCATGTAAGTATTTTATTTATGTATTTATTGCGGTGCTTTTTCTTAATGTCATATTTATTTTGTCAAAATATTTATAAAGTTTCTTTGTACCGTTCGAGACCACAACTGAGGAGGGGGCGTGACGTACGGGTGGTGCCGCTACCACTTGGAGGTGGCCCGAGGACAAGACAGCGTGGATCTGGTCTGCAAACCAGGGGAGGCGGTACTAGCCGTAGGGGGCGGGGTACTGGAGATGATTATGAGTATATAGGTATTTTTTATACTTTTTTAGACGATGTAGAAGCTCAACTTTGATTATTTAGATGATTATGAGTAGACGATATATTTGTAGACAATGTTTTGGATGTTCTTAATACTCATTAGCCATGATTATCTAATGTTGAAATTAACAATTTGTCTGTTCAAATAAATTTGCACTGAGGTGTTTTACATTTCTACATACTATTTGGTAAAGTTTTTAGGTTCTTGGTAGAGTTGTTTCAATATCTATTCGAACAAACTATTTGTCTGTTCAAATAAATTTTAATAATTTGCACAATTTTGCACTGGGCAGTTTTATTCGAATAGAACTTAATTATATTCGAACAAAATTGTCACTGAGGTCCAATACAAATATAGATTTGGCGGTGAAATGAACACCGCGCGCTAAAACGAATATCGCGCGGTATTTATTTCACCTCCAAATCTAGGGAAAAAGACCCAAAGCTTCTTCCCCTTTTACATTTCTCCCACTTTTACACTTCTCTCTTCCATTGGAAACTTGTTCACCATCTGGTATTACACCCTTCTTTCAACTCCACAGCCTCAAATGTCTTCTTCATCATCTAATTCATCCATACCCGATCCTCCAGGTTTATCGTCGTCGTCCTCCGATGACGATCTTATCTTTAATTGTGCGGTGGCAATTTGCGTTCTGTACCAAGCTGCAGTGAACATAGTAGTTGAGGATGCAACTTCGAGTTACGGCGGGAGTGTCATGGGCCGTAAGGATAAGATAAAGAAACAAGATCACCCATTGGGGAATTACAGCATTATACAAGACTACTTCAAGCCGAATTGCACATATGAGCCATGGCAATTTCGGCGACGTTTTTGTATGAGCAGAGACATGTTTATGCGTCTATTCGATGCAGTCGTTGCATATGATCATTATTTTGTCCATAAACCTAACAACACTGGTATTATGGGGTTATCACCATGCCAAAAGGTAGTCGTAGTACTACATGTCCTAAGCTACGGTGCTGCGGCATATCTTTTTGACGAATATATCTGAATAAGAGAAAGCACAACCTTGTTATGTGTGAAAAGGTTTTGTGTTGCGGTTATACAAATTTTTGGCAAGGAATATCTTCGAGCACCAAACGAGGCCGACGTCGAAAAGTTAAAAGCGATCGGAGAGTCCTGGGGATTTCCCGGCATGTTAGGAAGCCTTGATTGCATGCATTAGATATGGAAAAATTGTCCCAAAGCTTGGCACGGTCAATTTATTGGTCATTACCCCAAGGCGACACTGATTCTTGAAGCGGTAGCTTTACACGACCTTTGGATTTGGCATGTTTTTTTTGGGTTACCAGGGTCTAACAATGATATCAATGTCCTGCAACAATCACATCTTTTCACCAACCTGGCCGATGGTATCTCCCCGCCATGCAATTATACAATTGCCAGAAAAGCTTATGATATAGGGTATTACCTAGCGGATGGCATATACCCCAAATGGGGAACACTTGTCCAAACCATATCCAATCCGGTTACAGCGAAACAAAAAATTTTGCTCAACAACAATAAAGTTGCCGAAAAGACGTAGAACGGGCATTTGGGGTCTTACAATCTCGGTTCAATGTTATAAAAAATCCGATTAAATTGTGGGACCCCCAGGTTTTGAGCAATGTCATGAAGGCGTGCGTGATAATGGACAATATGATCGTCGAGGAGGAACGAGGTGCATTCCCATCATACTTAGACTACAATCCGGCCGAGCTTCAACTATCGAAGGCGAACGGTTCGATATTGTACACGAACGCGGAATAATAGAATCTTTTATATCGAAAATGAACCTGTTTCGAAGTCGAGAACTTCACTTTGATCTAAAGGATGATATAATCGAGCATTTGTGGACCGTGAAGGAAAATCTTCAAAATTAGTACTCCATTTCTTGTATTATTTGCGTGTTCTTGATGTAATTTAATGTTTCTCTTAGTCGTACAAGTTTATTAAACATGTTTTTTAACGCAATATTGATCTTGTATTTGTTTTAACGCAATATTATCGGAAATAAACATTTCAAAAACAAATTGTATAATTTCGAGCAGTGCATTATTCAAACGTTTACACTATTGGTTATTAAACTACATTCTTGGATAAAAAACTTTTATATACAACAAAGTTAAATTACATTTCATCACCACTTCAAGTACCTGGTCTGCCCATCTTGGCCAGACGTTCTATGATCTCAGCTTGCCTTTGTAAATAGTATTGCAATTGATGTCCAGAAAGAGTACTCAAGTCTTTCTCCATGATTTTGCAATCTTCTTTTGCTTGCTCCAAATCCATTTTAGTTTGCCAGTGTTGCATTGTTTCTGCTCTTCTTCATTCCTTTTCTTCTTTCGCTTGTATCTTCTCCAACCGTAGTTCATCCAGCATTATTTGGATACTACTACCAGATACAGTCACACCCACCATTACCTTTTGTGATGTAAGGTTCTTTCTATAGAGTTTTTGGCCGATGGGCCTGCTTCCACCCTCATACAACGAACCATCTAAGTCAAAATTTAGGCCCGCCGATTGAGGTGTAGGTGGGCCGTCGGGGTCCTCCAATAGATTGTTTGATCCGACCGAGTTCCCTGGAGAAGAATTATCTGATGTTCTCTTGGCTACATTTCTTGGTATATTCACCGCATGGTTCAACCCATCATCCTTTAGGTTGGCCCATCGCGGTTCTCATACCAAAATCTTATACGCTTCACGGTGTTTGAAGTCATTGCCACCATTCAAGCTTTTATAGATTTTGTGCACATCGTTTTCCTACAATTCACAAAATTGCCCAATACAAATAAATAACATGTATATCCGTGAGAAATAATTGACATTGAGTTAAAGGAAACTATAATGTACCCGATCTTCTTTTGTTTTTTCACTGTTATTCCTAAATCGTTCTTGAGCAACTATCCATTTGTATGGCACACATTGTTCATTAAGGGCATACCACTGAGATTTGGTCGACCCACATGATCGTCGTGTGGGGCACTCGGGGTCTCTATTAAAGGTAATGTTGACCTTTTGATAGAAAGTAGAACCCTTTGTGCGGCCATTTGTTTGGACATAAGTTGTTACCCACGCCCTTGCGAGACACGTAAAGTCTGCGTCCGTTCAATGCATTCCAGCATCATTCGTCTCGTCCAAAAACTCATAATCTTCTGGCACTTGCGCTTGGTCTTTGTTTTATGGGTGCTCTTTTCTTTCTTCCTTTTCTTTTTTCTTTCTGGGGAGCCGCCGCTTCAATAGGTATTTATGCATTTGCGTCACTTTGACTGTGCTGAGTAGATTCACCATGGAATAGATAATTCTGAAAGTAATTTGGAGGTTGAAAGCCTTGAGGTTGAGTGAGCGGATAGGGTTGATGTACGGGCTAAACGCCTAAGGTTGCGGTTGAGATAGTATAAATGGCCTTTGATATTGTCCATAACTAGGATCCTTTTGCGACATGGTAAACGGAGGTGGGGCCTGTGATTGGAATTGAGGTTGAAATTGCGATGGGTTTTGGTAGAGGTATGGAGTGAATTGTGATGATGGGTGTTGAGCGAATGGTGTTAAAGGTGGGTTATCGGAGGATGGGGTCGACGGTGTAGAGTTATTACTATTGGTGCCGGAATTTGCCATTTGGGGAGAGCGTAGAGGCTCTTCTCAGCTCCACAATTGGGTTTGGGGAAGAAGAAGTAGCCAGGGAGTGCTGATCAAAACAATTAAGTTTGGAGGTGTTTTGATCACCGCGCGGTGTTCCTTTTACCGCACGGTAATCTAAATACCGCAAAACTTAAAAAAAAATTAGTGTGAGTTCCTCCCACTCGGTTGAGTTCCTGCAGCGTCAGGTCATCCAACTCATACCCAAACAGTCGCTGCTGGGAGACGTTTGAGTGTGGGTTTGCAAACCCAACTCAACTCACACCCTGCTGCATTTTCTCTTAAGTATTTAAGATTAAGTTCTTCCTTTCATGATTTCATCCTTTGTTGATAAAAACCCTAGAAAATGATTATATTATCCTATAACAATTGAGTGTTGATACTGAGCTAGGGGTTAATCAAACAAAACCATAGAGAAAAATTGCAATTGTAACCATGATTTACAAGAGAAAGAGAGGTGTTAGGAAAATTTACTAAGTTACCTCTACAGATGTTATCGAGAGCAGAGATTAATGGAATTATAACAGCAACAGTAGCAAGATGAACTGGAGGTACCAAAGTGATGATCGTAGATACTGAGTCGAGGACTAGGTCTCTATCTTTAAGACGTTTCGCCGCACTGCCCTTTGTAAATAGTTGATTGCTGCATCGCCTCCAGGATAAAATAGCATATTAGGAACATCTCTTGCAAGGAAGAAGGACCTTCGTATGATTTGCACTTTCAATTGGTTTACTCGGATTCTAAACTCGTGATCAAATTTGAAGAGAGGTGAAGAACTATGAATTTGATGGATTGATAAAACTGAGGCACAGTTTCTCTCTATATAGAGCAAGTTTGAAATGGTAACAAGATTTAATGGTGGCACACGTCATCAAAAACGTTCGAAACAGAAATAAAACGTTTAAGATTTAATTACGAAACAATTACGTTTGAGAAATTCAAAACTGAAAAGTTCAATTCGAAATAGACTTGGTTCGAATTTGGTTTCCAGGGAACTCCAGATCGAAATAGACTCAGTTCGAATTTGGTCTCCTGGTAACTCCAGGTCGAAAAGACTTGATTCGAAATGATCCAGGTCAAGATCGATTAGACGAATTGGTCCAGTTGGTCTAGGTCGAAATAGAATTGGTTTTGACAAAATCAATTCTTTCATAGAAGCCCAAGTTCGAGGCCCAATCCCATGAGCCAAACAAAGTTTTAAACCCATTTTTTCGGCCCTTCGGCCCGCCCCCATCCAACATATAGAATAAGGATATATGTTATATCAAGGAAACAAACTACTCTTCCAAGCAATGTGGGACTAAAGAAGCCACATATAGTTTGGGAGATATAAAACCTAACAAGAGGAACCTCATATATAGAGAAATGGCGGGAGTTCAATTTTTTTTTCTTCTGTGTTTTGTTAGACAGAAAGGCAGAAGCCAGGAGGGATAGAGAGGGCTGGGTCGGACAGTGGGCTGGGTCTTAGGTTCTTATGTATAATTTTTTTTTTTTTAATTGCTATATATAAACCATTTTTTGTAAAAAATCATGCCCCCCCCCCTTCTAAGACTATAAATCTGCCTCTGTCGAACTCCAACCCGATTTGGTTAGCAACAATCTAAAGGAATACACAATCAATAACCAAATCCAAGGTTTAAAAGGTGGTTCATCAATTACCTTCATCCACCGAACAATAGAGAGAGAGTTTATTCAAGATCCAAGGTTACAATCTCACAAATCAATTAGAGGTTTCTCTTTCAAGAATTCTTCTCCAAAAGATCTCACCAAGGGTGGGTTATAAAAAACCTAACTCTTTCTTATATACTTGGGATAGACAAATACAATCACTCAGATCTCGAGGCAAACAAGAGGCTTCAATCCAATCTCAAAATTGAGTTTTACCGATGTTTGTTCGAACAAAACCCAAGGTTTATTCAAAGAATTAAAGTTCTGGGTGGTCTGTTTGAATAGACATTGAGTATGTTCGAACAAAACAAATTATGTTCGAACATACTCAAAGTCTATTCGAACATAAAATAAGGCATCCTCACAATTCTTCACCTCTGTGAAGATTTTCCCAACCAAACGAACCGAAATATAAGCCGAACATAGCTATCATCCAAACGAACCCAAAATCCCTCTCACCCAAATGTCTCTAAGGACCCATTCACGCAAACGTCCCAAGAAACCCAAATAAAACCAACGCCCCGAATGACAAAAATTGACCAAATCGAACCAAGCGTCCCAAAAGGACCAAATCCAAACCAAGCATCCCAAAAGACCAAATCCAAACTAAGTATCTAAAAGGGCCAAATCCAAACCAAGCGTCCTAAAGAATCCAATCCAAAGCGTCCCAAAGGACCAAATCCAAACCAAGCCTCCCAAAGGGCCCAAACCAACCGAAAGTCCCAAGGAACCCAAATCGACTGCACCAAATCAATGGTTGCCCACGTACCGTGGATCAAGTCGCCCGTAGTTCCCACCATCCTCGTGAGGGGCCAAATCAATCCATATGAAAGAGGCACACCGTTCCCTTCACTTTATCTCTATGAATCTCCATATTAGAGTCTGTTGGTACCGTTGTCTTGGAGACCTCTTCAAACCATACAACGATCTCTTCATCAATTGACACACGTCGTCCTTTCTAGGAATACTAAGCCCACTCGGCTGAGTCGTATAGATCTCTTCCTTCAACTTCCCATGTAAGAACGTCGTCTTAACATCGAGTTGTTGCAATTCTAATTAAAAAAATTGTCAAAGCCAATAAGATACAACTGGAGAAGTGTTTTACCACTAGACTTGCCTTAAAGCGTAACATCATTTTGAGATCCTTGTTTACTTTTGTAGACCCATTTACCACCAATCGCCCTCTTTTCCTTAGGCAACTTTGAAAGTTGCCAAGTTTTATTCTTGCGAAGAGAATACATATCTTCCTTAATTGCTCCCTCCCAATGTTTAGTTGTGGAAGGAACACCTTCTTCAATAATCAGTAGTGCATAGGTAATCCACAATACGATTGAGAAGCATGTATTAGTAGATAATCTGAAGAACACAAATTCGATGGGAAAAATAAGCTTCAATTGCTTAAAAAAATGAGTTTAACCTAGATCTAACCTTGCCTAGTCTTGCCCTTTATAGAAGGTTACAACCCTAGTTACAAATCTTTCAGATCTAAAGGAAACTCTAAACAATGATCTACGTCTAGATAATTAACTCTAGCCTAGGCTTGCCCTTTTATAGAGGTTACAAGTTCTAGTTACAATCCAACTCGAAATTCAACTTTAATCCAACTCTTAAAGGTATTTAAAACTCTTAAACTAGAACTGGAATTACGATAGTCGTTCGAACAAACCCATAGGTCGTTCGAACGACCGAACACATCCCCTGGAACTTTGGCCCAAGGGCTCAAGTCGTTCGAACGACTCTCAACCTCGTTCGAACAACTTTAGTAAAAACTCTAGTTTCTCCTAGATCCTCCTGGATCAATAGGCTAACATGGCATTCGCCTTTGGAAGTACCATGTCCTTTATAAATCATCCCGACTTACCCACATTCATCTTTGGTTTACTAGTTGCAATTGACTCCACAACCGGAGTCTCCTTATCCGTACTACCAAATATTCTACCATCGTCTGTGTCTTTATCATTTAGAGCATGAACTAATGGCTCATCACCCATTGTCACACCGATAGATGACACCCCCTTTAGTACGAAACTCTCTGGCCAATGTGAAAACGCATCAATCTCTACCCACTGCAAAACCTCATTGGTCGTCTTCTTTGTGTGCTCAGATACATGTAACTTCATCATAGAAGTCTCATCAAAAGTAATATCTCTGCTCAGGATGATCTTTCGGTCTCTCGTATCCCATAACTTGTAGCCTTTTACACCCTTCTTCTTATCCAGAAAAATGGCCCTCCTTCCTTGTGGATTCAACTTACCATCCTTAACATGATAGTATGCCGGATACCCAAATATATGAAGAGTATCATAATCTGTAGCAGGTTCTCCTGACCAAGCTTCTATTGGTGTCTTACCCTCAATTGTAGCTAAATACAACCTATTAACGTGGTAGCATGCATATGTCAAAGCCTCGGCCCAAAATACCTTGCCCAACCCAGAATTGGACAACATACACCGTACCTTCTCCAGCAAAGTACAGTTCATGCGCTCAACTACCTCATTTTGTTGCGGTGTCTCTCTAAACGTGAAGTCTCGAACTATCCCCTCATCCCGACATACTTGCAAGAATGGATCACTGATGTACTCCCTACCATTATCCGAACGGAGTATTTTGATCTTTCTGTCAGTCAGAGTCTCAATCAACTTCTTCCATATCATGAAAATTTCTAGGACTTCATCCTGCATCCTCATGGTATATATCTATACCCGCCTAGAAAAGTTATTGGCAAAAGACACAAAGTAATGCTTCCCCCCTAGCGATGCATTCTTGGAGGGTCCCCAAACATCAAAGTGAACATAATCAAGGGTTCTACGAGTACAGTGGATAGCGGTGCCAAACTTTACCCTTGTCTGCTTGCCCAGAATATAGTCTTCACAGTATTCTAATTTGTACACCTTGGCACCTCTTAATAGCCTCTGGTCTGCGACAACTCTCAAGGAATTTTCCCCCGCATGCGTCGAATGCATGTGCCATAGCCGAGTGGTATCTTAGGAAGTGGTCTCCTCCATTCCCGCGATAACAACCTCACCAAGAACAGATGTACCATCAAAATAGTTTAAGTTGTTACTTCTTTTTTGGCCCTTCAATATAGCCATAGCTCCCTTAAGAACCCTCTTCACCCCATTCTCAGCCACAACCTTGTAGCCTTTCGTTTCAAGTAAACCCGTCGAGATAATGTTCTTCCGTCGAAATATACCAAACCTCATCAATTTCTTTAACTAACCCATTATGCAACTTTAGACGAATAGTACTTATCCCCATGATGCAACAAGGACCATCATTCCCCATTAACACCCTCCACCTTCTAGCTTCTTCAAACTAGAAAAATTACCCCTTTCGGGACAAATGTGATAAGTAGCATCCGAATCCAAAATCCATCTTTATAATCAATAACACATGCACTAGATGATATAGTCAGAAAGAAATCCGAATCATTACCTCCATTTTTCGTGTCTTGAGCAATATTAATCGAAGAACTCGATTTTCCCCCTTTCTTCTTCTTAAGAAGTGCGAGACATTCATTTTTCCAATGACCCGTTTCCTTACAAAACACGCATTGATTTTTCCCAATATATTGTTATTTAAGCCGCAACCTTTCCACTTCAATCAAAGGTTGTTACCACTCGACTTCTTTTGGTCCGAAGACCTCCCTCTAATCATCAATACTTCGGATGTCGACTCCTCGGACTCACGTTTTTCCTTCCTCTGGTACTCATGATTTACAATAGTCATAGTCACATCCGAGTATTGCAATGAACTCTTCCCATACGTTATCATCGTAACAAAATGTTCGTACTCTTCAAGAAGCGAGTTCAAGAATAATAGTGTTTTGTCTTCATCGCCAACTATTTCCTCTAGATTCGCCAAATCGGCTAATGACTTGGTAAAATCATTCAAGTGCTCCGACGTACTAATCTTTTGTCTCATAGTGAAGCGATAAAGCTTCTTCTTAAAATAGAGTCGATTTTGGATGCTCTTCACCAAATTCTTCTCCTCTAGAATCATCCAAATTTTCTTTGCCAAGGTTTCATTACAAATAAATTTAATGCCTTGAGCAAGATAAAAGCGAATTTGACCACAAGACCTCTTGTTCATCTTCTTCCAAACACTCTCCTCTACCCCATCCGGTTTGTCCTTCAACACCTCATCTAAGTCTAGTTGACTTAGCGCATCAATAACCTCTCATCGCCACATGCCAAAGTTATTAGTGTCGTTAAATTTCTCAACTTTAATCTTTGCATTGTTGAACATCACCGTTGTATTCCGTTTAGGCGTTGAGGAACTAGGTTTCATTGAAGAACTAGTTTCATCTCCTTCTACCATGGTTCCCCCAATTTTCATATACTAACCAAATCCTAAAACCAAATTGAAATTGAGAAACACTAAGTTACCTCAAATTCGCGTACCACCGAGGAATCAACCTCGCTCTGATACCAATTGTTAAGCCGCAAGCCATGGAAGTCGAACTCCAACCCAATTTGGTTAGCAACAATCTAAAGGAATACACAATCAACAACCAAACCTGTGGAAACTTATTTCTAATACTCGACCTGCTACAGTAACTTCGAACTGCTACAGCTACAGTACTTTAAATAGTAACCGCTACATTACTTTGAACAGTAGCAACTACATTAACTTCAAACTGCTATAGTAACTTCGAACTGCTACAGTAACTTCGAGTTGATTACAACTATAGTACTTTGAATACCAACAGTAATTTCAAACTGCTACAGCTCGATTGGATGTAAGGGCTAGTTCCGAATCTCAAGCTCAGGCCTCAGTATACAACCATCACGCATTTACTCGACCTCGTCAATAAACATGTGCCGCATTTATGACACATTATGGAGCGGTTACAAAGAAGAAGAGTTACTCAAGCCATTATTTGACCATTATGAACACCATTATGAAGACTCATCAAAACTTGATATTGTAACGTTCCTTATTAAAACAAATAACGGTCATGTTATAAGACCTATAAATAGGCACAGAGAGCTACAGTTTAAGGGAGGGAGCTTCACTGACACACCTTCGGGACATAGCTTCTGAGAAACCCTTTCTAATATCTATTTCCCATGTAATAGTTAGCAATCTATAAACAACTCTTTTTTCAAATCCTCAGGAGAGGTCGTGGTTTTTTACCCATTCAAGGGTTTTCCACGCTAAATCTTTGTGTTTGTTATTACTTTCACTCTCATATCATTTAAAATTCTATGGTGTAAAGCACTATTTTCGGTCTCTACGAAAATAGGCTATTACATTTGGCGTCGTCTGTGGGAACCGAAGCGATTAGACAATGCTCAACAACCGAACCAAACGCCAAGCTTAAACGTTTGAGGTTCCTGTTTCTCTGCTTTTCTCCTATACAAAAGTTGTTCTCTCTCATAACTTCAAAGAATTTCAGACGAACACTCCTAAATTGTGGGATAGTTCTGTTCTTATAGTTCATGTAGAGATACAAGTGCTCTTTTCATTCACCTATCACATTTTTAAGAAGATAAAGTTGCCGGATAAATCCCCACAACTTCACTGTCCCTTCGTCATACAAGGTCACAGACTTCACACCAGCGAGGATGAGATTATTTTGATTTCAGCTCCAAGTCCGCGCATCCCTGAGAGGAGGATATTGGACACAAAAAAGATGCCGCATATCGACCATAAATAGCAAGCTGCCTACTATGCAAATCCTCGTCAATCTCTGACGGATATGTATTTCCCAATGCCATTTTTGGAGCCGTAATGTACCAGAATTGTCGCAGTTGCGTTGGCCGTGTTGTTCTCCTCGATGAAACAAATCGTCAAATTGACAACAAATAGAATAATGATTCCATCAAACAGATCAAATGACAATAGTTGCAGATTATAGATCAAATACCAAACAGTTTGAGAAACCCAACTGCAATTTACAGATCGAATGATCTCAATATCAACAATTTACATGACAAGGTTTTGTCATTCATCCATCCTCGTTACCTCCAAAACCTGCAACCAAAACAGAGCTCGAAGCCGACATCAATCTTTCCCTCCTCAATGATGCTTTAGATGTCGTCCGCATCAAAAAATAGGATCAACAACAACCACCTTCTACAACAGCAAGATCGACAACTAACATAAAAAATAATGCTCCTGTTTCCAGCATTAACAAATACCAAATTGATTCATCAGGTCGCAAATCAAATCTGTTTGCACAATTTACAAGTCTTTGATCGAACTCACCACTACGGCCTCCATCGAACTTCAAATCAAGCACCAATCTCTCTAATACAATCAGCATCGAACAAAGAAAGAGGAAATCATAAATTGGAGTGGGTTCGTTTAGATGAGGTCGAACAACTTGCAGGTCTTCGATCATACGGCCTCTCTCTCTAAATCGAGTCTGGAATTTCAACAAATGGCAGGTCTTTCAGCTCGATTCATTATCCTCACAAAACATCCCAATAGACAGAAGACATATCCATGTTATAACAGATCCTTCTGTTAAACTAGCGCATCAACAAGCAACGGACCTGATGTTAGTCAGCCCAAATAGCTACTACTACAACTAATATGCCAAGTTCATAGCAACAACAACTATTACTTCAGTTTCAACAACAATAGAATCAACAGAAACTTATGAATCTCAAGCCAAACAGAAACTTCAAACCAAATTACGAAAGCGCTCGAGGTCAAGGTACTCGAGGCGATTACAACTTATTCATACTCATACTTGGGGCGAGCCCGACTTCAAATTTAGACACAACGCTCGTCCTCAGCTTTAAACACAACGCTCGACCTCAGCTTCAGACATAACAGACTTAATACCAATCGACGTAAATCATACTTGGGGCAAGCCCGACTTCAAATCCAGACACCATACTTAAACTTTAGCTTCAGACACAATACTCAAATTTAGCTTCAGATTCTTAGCTCACTTTTAGCTTCAACTCAATTACCAGCTAAGTATTTTCATCTTATATTTTTAGCTTCAGCTTACAATTTCAACTACATTCGATTATTAAAGCTAAAGTCATACTAGCTCTCAATCGATACTTTATTTTCTGATGTTAGAAGCATATATACTTTTTAACCTGCGGACACATCTTCGATGATCAGAGCTATGCTCTCACTGATATCTATATCCAAAGGTTAAAGCATAATACTAACTTTACGCCGGAGAACACCACTCTATAGTCTAAGGTTGAAGAATAGATACATACTACACACTAGCTTCATACCGACGACCGCCATGTCTGGACGGGCCAAGCTTTTTAGCTGTACACCCCAGAGACACTTCTAGTTTGAAGGCTAAGGCATAAATATTACTAGCTTTATACCCACGGACACATACATCGTCCAAAGGCAAAAGTATATATATAACTTGCTTCTTAAACTAAGGAACCATACATCTTCTAAGAACGGAAGCATACTAACTTCTTGTCCAAAGAGTACATTCTACATTAAATAGTTAATAGCATAGGTAATTCTAGCTTTTTAACCGATAGACATCTCATACACATATAATGTTTTTTGTAGCAATAAACAAACGATTGGTATCCCTCCTATACAGCACTCAATGCAATGTATGTCATTCCCAACGCAGCCATTATTCGCATCAGTCAGCACGCGTCATTCAACCATCACACTCCGGGGCGAGCCCGACCTCAACTTCAGCTTCGAACAATTTATATCTCTTTTTACTTGGTCGTTGGTTCAAACCAATCCAACCATGCAGTTTACATATCCAAAGGTCAAAGATGTATCTCAACCAACACCACTCACTTATGATGCTTCTCGTGGTATTGGTTGAGACGGGGCGAATGTGGTGACTTATTTCTAATACTCGACCTGCTACAATAACTTTGAACTGCTACAGCTACAGTACTTTGAATAGTAACTGCTGCAGTACTTTGAACAGTAACAGCTACATTAACTTCAAACTGCTACAGTACTTTGAGCTGATACAACTACAGTACTTTGAATACCAACAGTAATTTCGAACTGCTACAGCTCGATTGGATGTAAGGCCTAGTTCCGAATCTCAAGCTCAGGCCTCAGTATAGGACCATCACTCATTTACTCGACCTCGTCAACAAACAGGTGGCACACTTATGACACATCATGGAGCGGTTACAAAGAAGAAGAGTTACTCAAGATGTTATTCGACCATTATGAAGACCATTATGAAGACTCATCAAAACTTGATATTGTAACGTTCCTCGTTAAAGCAAATAACGGTCATGTTATAAGACCTATAAATAGGTACAGAGAGTTATAGTTTAAAGGGGAGAGCTTCACTGACACACCTTGGGGACATAGCTTCTGAGAGACCTTTTCTAATATCTTTCTCCCATGTAATAGTTAGCAATCTATAAATAACTTTTTCTCAAATCCTCATGAGAGGAAGTGGTTTTTTTACCCATTCAAGGGTTTTCCACGCTAAATCTTTGTGCTTGTTATTACTTTCACTCTCATATCATTCAAAATTCTATGGTGTAAAGCTATTTTCGGTCTCTACGAAAATAGGCTATTACAAAACCCAAGGTTTAAGGTGGTTTGGTAATTGCCTACATCCACTGTACAATAGAGAAAGAGTTTATTTAAGATCCGAGGTTACAATCTCACAAATCAATTAGAGGTTTTTTTCTCAAGAATTCATCTCCAAAAGATCTCACCAAGGGTGACTCATAAAAAACCTAACTCTCTCTTATATACTTGGGAGAGACAAATACAATCACTCAAATCTCGAGGCAAACAAGAGGCTTCAATCCAATCTTAAAATTGAGTTTTACCGAAGAACAAAACCCAAAATCTATTTGAATAATCAAAGTTATGGGTGGTCTGTTCGAATAGACATTGAGTTTGTTCGAACAGAAAACTGGGCAGCCTCAGTGCCTCACAAGGCCCTTGCCCCGTCTGAGTAAGGGAGATTCACTTAATCCCGGAGGCAAAAATAGGGGTTGTACTGAGTGTCGTTCTTATGCAAAGTCTCTATGATTATTGTGTGCACGGAAGTTATTCTTAACCATTGTCATCGAAAACGTGAAAAATCAAATATTCATACAAAATTTTGGCAAGCCCCGAAAAGACTGGTATTCTTAATGGGGTAATGTAGGTGGTAGGTCATGAAAGCGGTGTTTCCGATTTGGATATGCTACGGAAGAAGAAGAAGAATATAAACTGGTCAATTTTTGAAGTTTTGGTGTTCGAACCAAAAACAGAAATTTGGTGCAACAAGTTTTTGGGCTCATTTCTTCTTGAATATGGCCTTTTGGTCCTTTTAGTCTCCTATGGGGAATTGACGTATCTCTTCCCCTAATCTTTGCCTCGGCATACGTATTTTATTATATTTATCTCTCATGATTGATTGGAATTAGAACTTGGGACAAATTGTAAGCTATAACTCATGGGTAAAATTTAACCCATGGTTAACAGTTAAAACTGAGAGAAGTTAGTTGACAGAGAAACTATAAAAGGTGAAGAGAGATTTTGTCTCACATATCACAATTTGCTCTGTTTTCACAAAAATACTTAATCGCCTCATTTCTTCTTCTTGTTCTACAAGAAACCTTTGATTTCTCCGTTCTTAGCTCAATTCAGGTTTTCCGAATTCCAGGCTTTCAAGAAGAATGTCTAAAACACCTGTTGAAGATGAGGGTAGTAGTTCCTCCGCTATTCAAACAATGGCACCACAAAGGTTGAGTATGGAAAAGGAAAGAGTAGTTCTATCCACCTTGGGTACAGACGACGACAACATCA
This sequence comes from Kingdonia uniflora, assembly GCA_014058105.1. Lineage (NCBI taxonomy): Eukaryota > Viridiplantae > Streptophyta > Magnoliopsida > Ranunculales > Circaeasteraceae > Kingdonia > Kingdonia uniflora. The sequence goes on along the minus strand of JACGCM010000479.1, from coordinate 1,603,633 downwards.
AAGTTATGCAAGATATAGTAGTGGCGTCGGAGTGGGAGCTGCCGAATGATTTACGGGTACTAGTCGGGATTATCACGCATTTGGACCTAACCTTCCCGAGAGCTGTGCTTATTAAGGCTCAAGAAATGTTAATCTTTGCATTTGCACCAGATCAATTTCTTTGTCCCATTTCGAAACAAGTCATGGTGGATTCTGTCATCTTGACTTCGGGGGTGGTACGTGATTCTTTATCGATTTCAGTTTTTTTTAGTTATTCTATGAATGTTGATCAGTACTGTGTCTGGTGTTATTACGATACGAAAGTTCTGTTTTCTTGTGTAGATTCTTCACTAACGCAATAATATTGTATATTTTGTGATTCTTCATTATGAATGTCGATATTCCTTGTTTTTTCATGAATATCCATTTTTTTGCAAGATTCATGTTAATGGAGGTTTGTAAAATTTAAAATTAGATCTTAGTGTAAACATCCCATTTTCTTGCTTAGTTCTGCTTTTCAAGAGAATACCTAATGTGTAATTAGTATTTAGGGGCGCATGAAGATTCTTAAAACTCCCAACGACTATTTGCTATTTTTAATTTTGATCGATGCATCTGAAAACTAAGTTCTCAACTAAAAATTTACATTTCCTGATGTATTTATTTGAAAGAACGCGATTTGATATATATTTTTCTTTATATACAGACAGTAGAGAGGCATAATACTCGAGCATGCTTAGATACAGGCCCTCAGATGATGGACTAGATTACCCCCGCAGAGAAATACCAATTGAGTACCATCCTGCTCAATATCGTATCTCTGGGAACCCCTCAGCAAAAACAAACCGTAAAGTTTACTGCTGCAGCGATACTTTCTTTCTTATCAGCTTTTCAAACTAACAGGATCGTTATTGGGAACTCTGGCGGCGTCAAAGCCCTTCTACAACTCCTAGCAGAAACCGGGGAAGATTTGATTGCCATGAAATACGCCGTTCAAGCAATCTTTAATTTGTGTATGATAAAACAGAACAGAGTAAAGGCGATCGAAGATGGGGCAGTAAACGTGGTATTAAGCAAGGTTTCAGGGGGAACATATATTACTCAATTGATGGATGTACTTGGTATCTTATCTACGCATGAGAATGCTATCCGGCAAATAATAGACTTTGATGGAGTTCGCCTGTTGCTGTATGTTGTTAGGGACAACAGTCATAGCACTAATGAGGCCATTTTAGAAATTTGCATTACAGTGCTTAATAAAATCTGCTCATTCGACGTAAGAAAATTAAGGGAAGTCCAGGAAGAGGAAAAATCATATAGCACGATATCTCGTATTGCCCAGAGTGGGACTACAAATGCTAAAAGGGCAGCTGATAGCATCCTTGGGCAAAATAGACAAGGCCAAGGCTATTGAAACTGGTACTGTGGTAAGTGATTCATATTTTTCAGGTTTTGAAGTGCTTTTGGTTACTGTGGTGATTTGATTTATTAGCTTTTGGTTACTAATATCTGATTATCTATTACTTTTTTGTTGTGCTGCAGCGTATCGGGACAGGCTTTGGTCAGCAGCCACCTCCCTTAAGAGTTCGCCATCCGGGCCCCCCACCAGGTTTTACGGCCACGGGAGGAAAACATACTGGAACAAGGTCCCCCACCGAAATTTCATCTACTGCCATGAGAAGATGACATAGGGAATCGAAGACTCTCGCCACATTTTCATCTGCCGCCACAGCAACAGAACATACAAGACCAAGGTCCCAGTTCCGATATGAGGCCTCTCAGGTCTCATGTTGGAATTTTTCTTAAACTTCCTTTGGGCTTGGGCTAAGAGCATCTACAGCAGTTGGGTGGATGGATTCGCCCAAAAGCAGGGTGAATCCAATCCACCCCACAACAGTTTTGAATCCGCCCAAGGTGAATTTCCTAAGCGCAGTTCAGAACCGCGCGCAAAAATGGACTTCCCAGATGAGTCCACGTGTTTCAATCTTGAACGTTGTATCTACCCACAGTTCTAAAGTGCGCGCAATGGGAGCCACTGAGAACTTTACACGTCTCTACGCGCAGTTCTGAAGTGAGAGCAATGAGAGCCATTGGATAAATGACGCGTGTTTTAATCTTGAACGTTGTATTTACGCGCAGTTCTGAAGTGCATGCAATGGGAGCCACTGAGAACTTGACACGTGTCTACGCGCAGTTCTGAAATAAGAGTAATGAGAGCCATTGGATAAATGACACATGTTCTAATCTTAGTGGTGAATAGTGTAAGCGCAGTTCTGAAGTGTGCTCAGTGGCTACGCGCCCTTCTAAACCGTGCGACATGAATTCATCACAAATCCACCCACAGGGTGAATTTTGTGTATGCCATGTAAGCAATTCACCTAGCTGCTGGGAAGAAAAAAAGGTAGATTTGAGGGTGAATTCCAAATCCACATTGCCACATCAGAATTCACCTAGCTGTTGTGGATGCTCTAACCTAATCTTTTTCTTTTTGGTTATCCACTTGGGCTTGAGTTCTGGACTCTTGTTTGGTCTCTCCACCTCTTGCTAGTGGGACTAATCTTTAGGGACGTCTCATCTTTACAAGTTCAAGAGTTAAGGAAAAGAGTTGCATCTTCCCTTTAAATACCTTTGTATTTACCACTTTTAAACACAAAAAAACGAATAGAACTTCTCTTTCTATCTCTTTATCTGTTTTGTTCATCTCTCTCTCTCTAACTTCATTTACGGTTTACCTGAGGTGCATACTTTTTTACGTAGACTTCCGGGATAATTGAAGTTACTGTATACGTTACGCTCGTTATATCCTGAAAGATATCAGACATTCGTTGCCTTACGTGAGGTAGGACGAAATACTCTTTAAAGAGAGTGCGACCCACGCTACCTTCGTTGCCTTACGCGAGGTAGGTCGAAATACTTTTAAAGATAGTGCGACCCACGCCTCGAGCTATCGCTGTTCTGTTATCTCTCTTTGTTACAGGCGTTGTTCATTACGTGGTGTTAACTGCATGTTACCAGTGTCGTTTCTTGCTACTGAAACTGCCCTTCCTTGCCTCTGGTTTACTGTTGCTACCTCCTGTACTTGCTGCTGTTTGCCAGAGTACAAACTGCGCTGCTGCTAGTAGAAACAGCCTGTTATTTCTGCTGAAACTGCCTTTCTTTTGTGTTGAAAACTGCCTTTCTTTTGTGCTGAAATCTGCCTGAAGCTGCGCTGAAACTGCTGCTGAAACTATGCTGAAATCTGCCTGAAACTATGCTAAAATCTACCTGTTCTTGCACTGCAAATCAGACCTGATGCTGTTTGTTATTTGCTGTTAACTCGCTGTTGTTACAATTGTGTTACTGCCGTTATTCGCTGCAAAGAAAACTTGGTTCGTGCTTGTTGTTGCTGCCTATAAACTCCTGTTACTGTAGTTGCTTATACTAGTTGTTGTTCTACACTTCCTCTACTAAAAGTTTCAAGTGGGAAAGCTATATTACAGGTTTATAAGATTATATTTCTGCATCTCATTTTGAGGAGTCCACGTATCTGGAAGAGTTACGCAGGGATTTGCCAACTCCAAGACAGTCACTTCCGCATACATATAGGACAAAAATTTGCAAATACTGAAAGTGGGGAGTGGAAAAGGGTTGTGATAATGGATGCAATTGGGGGGATAATTGCAGATACGCACACGGGGTGAAAAATTTGCGCCGCCGCCGTAGATGAGGAGTAGGATGCTCTGACAAGGCCAAGAAGGGTAAACTTGTTTAGGCCACTACTATGATTTTCATTACTGGATGTAGAAATTCTTTTTCTTTTTTGAAAAGTACTGGTTGTAAACTGCAATCTAGACTGATTAATAGTGTACCTGTGGCGCAGGCATAGGCTGTCATTATGCAGCTACTGCAGTTGTATCTTAGGTGTCGAATTGACAATTCTATTGTAGAACAAATCATATATAGTCTCCATTAGTCGTGTTTCTTGATTGTAATCTCACAGAACCCCTGGTCTACCAATAAAACTGTGTTTTGTTTTGTTTTTTGCTAGGCAAAACTGTGTAACATCTCATTAATTGTATCATGCTCAATGTCCATCACTGTTCTTTGCCTTTGCATGGGATTGCAAAGCAACATTGGAAATAAATTTCGTGAAGACAATGATAATAAGAAAAACTAATCAGTACAGGCTATTGAATCATCCTGATACGTACATTCCGCAATCTGCAAAACCTTATTACGTAAAGAAAACTGGTTTTTGAGGCACAATTTTTTTTATCTCCATAACTATAATACATGACAAACACAAGACCTTTGAGGCTGTACATTGTTAGAACTCAGAAGCATGAAACTCTATTCTGACAAGTGATCATGTTTATGATGAGTTTCTTACAGAATGATGTATGTTTAACTAATGCACTCCGCGTTTATATTCGGCTTAAAGAATTAAATCACAAATTTGTTTTACCAGTGGTAAATTGTCCTGCAGGCTTGCATACTATCAAACAAACAACCAAAAGTTAAAGCCACAAATGACTTCTACACTGAGAGTTGCTTGGAGAGTGGTTGGGGATGACTTCGTGAAAGCGATTAACAATTTTTTTCTTCTCTGGGAGGTTGCTTGGAGAGTTGAATGCCACTATTATTAGTCTTATTCCCAAAGTTAGCAACCCCAAGAACTATGGTGATTTTAGACCTATCTCTTGTTGTAATACTATATACAAGTATTTATCTAAAATTATCACCACTGGAGTTAAGATTGTTATAGCTTCCCTCATCTCCCCCAATCAATCTGCATTCATTTTTGAGAGGGACATCGCTGAAAACATCTTAATCACTCATGAGATTTTGAGAAACTACCATAGGAATCATGGCCCTAGTAGATATGCAGCCAAAATTGACCTCAAAAAAGCTTATGACATAGTTAATTGGGAGGCTTTGGAGGTCACACTTAGGAAATTTAAATTTCCTGAAAAGGACAATGGGTGGATCATGGAGTGCATTACTACTACTAAGTTTTCTGTCTCTATCAATGGTTCTCTTAAAGGCTACTTTAAAAGTGGTGGAGGAAGAAGGCAAGGGGCCCTATATCTCCCTACCTTTTTGTTCTTCTTATGGAAATCTTTACTAAAGCTATGAGAGTACAAGTTGATAAGAACATGTTTAAACTGCATAGTAGATGTCTTAATCCTATAATTTCTCACTTGTGTTTTGCTAAGGGCCTCATTGTTTTTATGAAAGGTGAAATGGGTACAGCTTTATCCCTTGCCTATACTATTGAGAATTTTAAAAACTTTGCAGGGCTGCAAATCAACCAAGATAAGAGCAGGATTTACTTTGCTAGAGTGTGACAACTCAAACTAAAGAAGATATCCTGGACTGCCTGGGTTTCACTTCAGGCACCCTGCCAGTTAAATATCTGGGTTTACCCCTCATCACTACTAGATTAAAGCATAGGGACTGTCTTCCTTTGATTGAAAACTTACAAAAAAGAGTCAGTTCTTGATGTTAGGAAGTCAAACTTCCATATCTTCCAGAATCTTCCAGGATCTTCCATACTAAGAATAGAATATTTGTGTATATTAGTTTTCCTATTGTAATACCTAACTAGAATAATCTATAATGTAGTATAAATACATGATTGGGTATCAATAATATCCATTCCAGTAAATTCAATCTTTTTTTCATCTTTACATGGTATCAGAGCAGGACTAAGAGCCTGACCCATCACTGCACTCTAATCTCTCGTGTAGCATCTCTCCTTTTCAGCCATCATGGCCAATGATGAAGTACCACCACCACCTCCCGTCCTTGGCAAAGAAATTGTTGTTCCTATCTCAAATCCCTATTTCACTCATCATTCAGATCGTCCGGGTTTGATTTTGATTTCCAAACCCTTGAATGGAGACAATTATTCTACTTGGAAAAAGGCTATGACTCTGGCCTTAAATTCCAAAAACAAGTTATGTTTTGTCAATGGCTCAATCAAAGCCCCTTCAGAAGAAGCTGATCTTGAAGGTTATGCGGCTTGGTCTCGATGTAATAATATGGTCCACTCTTGGATCGTCAACAATCTCAGTCCATAAATTTCAGACAGTGTGATATCTTACTCTACTGCTCATGAAGTTTGGGAAGATCTTCGTGAGCGATTCTCTCAAAGCAATGCACCTAACATCTTTAAGATTCGACGAGATATTACTTGTCTTCGACAAGAACAACTCTCTGTCTCTGTTTATTATACAAAATTGAAGGGCCTATGGGATGAACTATCTTCCTACAGCAATACAGTACACGGGGCACAACAAGATCAACAAAAATTAATGCAATTTCTGATGGGATTGAATGATTCTTACAGTGTTATTCGCGGAAAAATTCTCTTGATAAATCCCCTTCCTTCAGTTCGCCAAGCATATTTCTCCGTCTCTCAAGAAGAAAAGCAGTGACTCCTGAGCTCAAAGCACGTTGCAAGTGATTTTGGTGGCAGTGCCGCCATGGCGGTTCGAAGCAACAACAGCAAAGCATTTCCATCGGTGGATACAGGGAGGTCCGAGCGATCTGACCACCCATATGGGTCACAGGATTTCCGATCCCAAGAAAAGTCACTAGAGAATTTCAGTGGAGGACGCTGATTTGATCAAGACAGGCGTTGTTCTGGATCTGGAAGAGGACGCCCTCATTGTTCTCATTGTGGAGAATTGGGCCATTGGGTCCAAACTTTTTATGAGATACATAGGTATCCAGCGGGCCATCCAAAGGCAAAGTATAATTTAGGCCCAAGACGCTTCAACAACAATAACAAGCCTGCAGCTAATCATATGTCTGAAGGCTTTTCTAAAAAAGACGGAAACCAAGTTGTTGGAATTTCGGAGGCTCAATTGAAGCAGCTCTTATCGCTCTTTGATAACAAAAAATAAAGGATCTAGCTCCCAAGCAAATACCGTAACCAAGCCAGGTTTGTCTAAAGTTGCTTCCCGCAGTTGGATCATTGATAGCGGGGCGACGGATCATATTTCTTCATCATCTAAATTATTTTTCCGCAAAGATAAAAATTGTTCATTGCCTCCCGTACTACTGCTCAGCGGAGAAAAAGCTAATATCGTTGCAAAAGTATCATTACCTCTTAATTCCGTCTATTATTTGCATGATGTGCTATGTGTGCCTACATTTAAAGTTGATTTGATGACAGTTAGTCGTCTGACGAGAGGCCTGAATTGTTCAATAACTTTTTTCCCTTATTGGTGCATTTTGCAGGATCTGGCTGTGAGGAGGATGATTGGTTTGGGTAAACAACATGACGGATTATACTATTTGGTGGCACTAACGACGAAGAAATCTGTGACCAACTCTTCCTCACCCACAAACCGACCAGCCTGCAATCTTACCATCTCATCCACCGATCTATGGCATAGCTGGTTAGGCCATGTATCACCTCCTCATTTAAGTTTCATTGCCAAGAACTTTTTAATTTTTTCCATCCAGTCCAATTACGCTTGCCCTATATGTCCTTTGGCTAAGCAAAGTCGTTTACCTTTCAGCCCTAGTATAATTTCTTCTATAAAACCTTTTGAGATAATTCATTGTGACATATGGGGTCGCTATCGACACCCTTCTCTTTCTAGTGCTTATTACTTTCTTACTATTGTTGATGATTATGCACGTTTCACATGAATTTTCTTGATGCGACACAAAGATGAAGCACAATCACTTCTAAAGCACTTATTCAGTAATGTTTGCACTTAATTTGAGTCTCACATTAAGACTTTTTGAAGTGACAATGGTGGATAATTTATCTCACTTCGTTCTTTTTTTCAAGAAAATGGTGTCGTTTTTCAGCATTCTAGTGTTTACACGCCTCAACAAAATGGGGTTGCAGAACGCAAACATCATCACATCTTATAAATAGCTCGAGCTTTGAAATTTCAAGCTCAAGTCCCTACCCAATTTTGGGGTGAGTGTGCTCGTACTGCTGTACACATCATCAATCGACTCCCTTCTCCAGTTCTCGCCTTCAAAACTCCTTTTGAACTTCTCTACTCAAAACTGCCTTCTTTTTCTCATCTCCGTGTCTTTGGTTGTTTAGCCTATGCTACTAATGTCCATACTTCTCACAAATTTGACCATTGTTCCATAACCTCAATTTTTATCGGCTATCCCATCAGTCAAAAGGCATACAAATTATTCAATTTGTCGACCAAAAAAGTTTTCATTAACCGCGATATGAGATTTAACGAAAATATTTTTCCTTATGCATCTGTCAAGTCCAATTTGCTATTTCTCCTTCAAACACAGATTCTGGTCTAATTCCTCTTGTCACCCACGACACCACTTATTCTTTTGATTCTAATCAAAACACTTCTCATCCAAACACATCACCTCCCGATCATACAGTCGCGCCTCCTTCTTCTCCAAATCCACAACCCATGCCTGTCACTTCTCTTCCGTAGGAACCACCATCTTCCCATCAGCCGGCCATTCTACGCACATACACGCGCCGCCCCAAGAATTCTTCTAACCCAATTGATCGTTGCGACCCATCCTCTCTTATCGTCTCTAAAAATCCATCACCACCATCCACAGTGCTAGAATCCTCATCAAACCCTCTCCCCAATCCGTCTCCACAGTCACCTCTCTTCTCATCTGAACCCAATCCTGAACCCGCTTCGCTTCGTCGCTCCAACCGCCAGACCGGTCTGCCGGTCAAGCTCAACGATTATGTATGCTCTAACGTTTACTCTGACCAATCGGCCTCCTTAATGTCGGGTCCGACCAACGGTACACGTTATCCACTGGCCAATTATGTTTCATATCACAAATATAAGCCTGCATATCGATCTTTTGTTGCTTAAATCAGTAATGTCACGGAACCCAAGTCTTATTCGGAAGCCGTCACTCATCCTGAGTGGCAGGAAGCAATACGCTCTGAATTGCAAGCTCTCCAAGCCAACGATACTTGGTCCCTCACTCCACTTTCGGCCAGTAAGACACCTATTGGCTGCAGATGGGTGTATAAAATTAAACACCGTTCAGATGGATCTATCGAGAGGTACAAATCCCGATTGGTCGCAAAGGGCTTCACTCAACTAGAAGGTATCTATTATAAGGATACATTTTACCCTACTGCCAAGATTATCTCAGTTCGCTGCTTGCTCGCGTTGGCCGCAGCTCGTGGCTGGTCCCTTCATCAAATGGACGTCAACAATGCTTTTCTTCATGGCGACTTAGCTGAAGAAATATATATGTCTCCACCGCCAGGGATTCGGCGACAGGGGGAAGAAAACTTGGTGTGTCGCCTTCATAAGTCATTGTACGGTTTGAAACAAGCATTTCGTCAGTGGTTCTCCAAGCTCTCAGAAGCTATTCGCTCCGCTGGTTATGTACAATCTCGAGCTGATTATTCTCTGCTCACCAGAAAACAAGGCAAGTCTTTTACTGCTCTCTTGATATATGTTGATGATATTCTGATTACTGAAAATGATCCTGTTAGCATTGCTGCAACTAAAAAATTTATGCGTAGTCATTTTCATCTCAAAGATCTTGGTGATTTGAAATACTTTCTTGGTATTGAGGTTTCTGCTTCTAAGAACGGGATTTTTATTTTCCAACGTAAGTATGCATTAGAAATCATTGAGGATGCAGGGCTGTTGGGCGCAGCCCCTGTTGATACTCCTATGGAACGAGGCTTGAAATTATCGGACAAGAGCGACTTGCTCAAAGATCCTGGTCGGTATAGAAGATTAGTCGGCAGATTAATTTACTTGAATGTTTCAATGCCAAATATAACATATGTTGTACATGTCTTGAGTAGATTTATGCACCAACCCCGAAGACTTCATATGGAGGCAGCTCTCCGGGTTGTCCGATATCTAAAAGGTGCACCTGGCCAAGGCCTATTCTTCTCTTTGAATAGTGATTTCAAGTTGAGGGATTACTGTGACTCGGATTGGGCAGGTTGCCCACTCACTAGGAGATCTACTACGGGTTATTGTGTTTTTTTTAGACATTCATTAATATCTTGGAGGTCGAAGCGACAGAAAACAGTTTCACTCTCTTCCGCCGAGACCGAATACCGTGCAATGACGGGAGCCTGTTGTGAGTTGACATGGCTCCGATATCTATTGAGGGACTTGGGACTTTCACATCACGAATCAGCCTTGCTATATTACGATAACAAGGCTGCCTTACACATTCAGCAAACCCAATTTTTCATGAGCGAACTAGGCACATTGAGATAGATTGTCATTACATTAGAGACAAGATCTAAGATGGTTCTGTGACTACAAGATATGTAAATTCTGCACATCAGCTAGCAGACGTCTTGACTAAGCCCTTGGGGAAAGAGATCTTTGTTCCTTTTGTTCACAAGTTGGGATTGCAGGATATTTACTCTCCAACTTGAGGAGGAGTGTTAGGAAGTCAAACTTCCATATCTTCCAGAATCTTCCATATCTTCTATACTAAGAATAAAATATTTGTGTATATTAGTTTTTCTATTGTAATACCTAACTAGAATAATCTAGAATGTAGTATAAATACATGATTGAATTTACTGGAATGACATTCCAGTAAATTCAATTTTTCTTTCATCTTTACACTTGAGCTATGCAGGTAGACTTACTCTTTTGAAAGCTATCTTGAATGGTATACAAATCTATTGGAGTTGAGTTTTTAAATTGCCTTAAGCAACATTAAAACCATGATTACTTTGTGTAGGAACTTTCTTTGGTTTGGCACTGATGTGGGGCACAAAGTAGCCATGGTTAAGTGGAGTACCTTTGTCACCCTTTTAAAGAAGGTGGACTGGGCATTTTGACTTTAAAACATGGAATAAAGCTGCTATTATTAGATATATGTGGTACATTACTTCTAACAAAAACTCCTTATGGGTAGACTGGATTAAAGCTAATAAGATAAAACATAGGAATATTTGGAACTTACATTGCCCTGCAGATTGCTCTTGGTCTTGGAGGAATATTTTGGAGTTTAGAAATGAGGTTAAGGATATCCTTCTCTACTCGATTGGAGATGGCACCAAAACACCAATTTTGGATGGATCCATGGCGGTATTCTGCTTGATAGATTTGTTCAGCATTACAGGTATGAGGTATGGCTCTACCCTCTCCCATCCGGCTCCAGTGAGTAATATTATTAGTAATGGTATATGGTCTCCTCCTACTAATGCTAGACACCAATTACCTGAGATCTGAGACCAGCAAGCTAATGTTCTTTTTGATAATGAAAGTAATGACAAAACTGTTTGGACTCTTACAGCTTTAGGAGAGTATAATGTCAAGAGTTGTTATGACCATATTAGCCATGTGAACCCTTTTCAAATGGTCTCAACTGTTGTGGTTTAAAGGGAACATCCCCAGACAAAGATTTATAGCTTGGTTAGCTCCAAAAGGTTCTCTAAAAACCCAGGATAAGTTAATGAAATGGGGAGTTGTCTAGAGATATGTTTGTGTACTTTGCTGGACTAATAATGGGAATGGGCTAATAAGTTAGTCTGGCAAAGTATTCTGACAAAGCTTCATATTAATAAACATGTCCAATCTTGTAGTGAGGAACTAGAGTGATGTCTCAATCACTGTAAAGGAGATTCTCTCAAAAACAGACTCTTTAAACTTTTCTTTAATTGCTTTATAGATAAAATCTGGGGAGAGAAGAATCTTAATTTTTTTGAAGAGAAAGCTTCTAATGTCACAGTTATTATCCAAAAAATCATTAAAGACATTAGATTGAAACTCAGTTCTAATTGTGTTGATTTGTTGGGCAGTGAGGATAACAGAACCATTGCTCATGACTGGAAGTTGCAAGTCAACTGGAAGCATGAGAGAGTTATTAGATGCCAATGGAGGAGCCAGAACCTGGTTTATACAAACTCTACACAGATGGCTCTCTCACAGACCTTGGTGGCTTTGGTTATATATAAAGAAACAGTGATGCAATTGCTCTTGGTACTGCTTGTGCAGGCAGGTGCAGGGCTATAAATATTATTCTTCACGAGATGCAGGAATTGATCAAGGTATAACCATGGCCATCAACCATAGAGTGGACAAGCTTATAGTTGAATCTGACTCAGCTGCAGTCATGTATATGATAATAATAAAAAGGAGGCCCCCTGATATGCTAAGAAGGTCATGAGAAGCATAAGGCAGAAAATCCCTAGCTATGAGGTTATCAGATTTGAGCACAAGTACAGAAACAGTAATGGTGCAGCAGATTACCTAGCTTCCTTGTATCCTAATGCCTTTACTTTTGATCTTAAAAGGATTATTAATGAGGATGCTAGCTATAGATTAGTTAAGCCTTAGTAGGTACTATAGTGAGGTAGATTAGTGTTAAAATATAACATAGTAGGTAGTATAGTGAGGTAATGTTTGTATTTCGGTTTTACAAGTCAAGTTGGATTTGTGCTCTAATGCGCTATATGTTGTAATCACATCATCTCATCCCAAGTTTTAGAACTTTGTTTTCAACAATTAAAAGTAACTTTGTCTTTGCTTTATAGAGTCCGGCTCTCTTTAAGCTCTTGTGCGCTTGGGTTTGAAGAGTTGTCCCCTCCCTCCCTCCCTATATTCTTTATTCTTTTTTATTTTAAGCTCATCTTACTAATAAAAAAAACTTCTACTCTTTAAGGCAAGAGTTTTTTAATATGGATTAATCAATGAGTAACCCAAAAAAAAATGTTATCGACCCAATTAATTCGAGTATAATCCCTTCGAACTATTAATTATAGAAAACCCAAATTATCTAAAAAAAATCTTCGAAGAATTAAGGATTAATTCCAGCTAATCTTGTTTTAGCCTCAAGATTAATATGCATTGAATTTTTGAGCTAAATCTCATCTAAATGTTCTAAAAATCCTTAATCGGGATTAAATCGAAATTAATCGTAATTAAATCTCTTGAAGTATATTTTAATTATCCCAAAAAAATATATTTTATGTATACTTGCTTTGTTATGAATCAAAATATATCTGACGTGAATACTACGAACGCGGAAATGAGATTCGTAAAAAAATCACGTTGTATTTGAGAGTTAGAGAAAACTAGGGTTTCAACTAAACAAATCAACTTACTTTAATCAAAATCAACTGAGAAATAAATAACCTAGACCTCCCATTTTATAGAACACAATGCGGGTTAGAATTATGAACTTTAATTCTAATTGAAATAAAATTCTACTTAAATTGAAAAACTGCTAATAACTTAGGTTGGCCGTCTCCAACAGGCTTTAAGCTAAAGATTAAAATGCAAAGTATTAAAAACATTAAATAAACATAGGTCATACGGTGGGTAGACGACCCTATGAGGGATGTGTCACATCAAATCTTTCGTCTGAAAAGATTTCATCCACAAAATCAAGGGGGCGGTACTCCAGAAGACTCACGTACGTATGTAGTACACATCCCAGTTCTTCTTCATCTTCTTCCTGCAAAACACGCTGAACTGTTGCTATCACACTCTCACGCATGCCCTCTACGACCAGGCTAACCTTTCTAGCAAATACGGGGCAATCACGTTTCTGGTGCCATGGTTTGCCACATCCATAACAGTTACCTAAGACAAAGGTATGTGGTGCAGTGGCTACTAGAATAGTTGGGGTTGTTGGTGTTGCTGTTGGAACCGGAGGGTGATACTGCGCATGTAACTCGTTTGCCTGTTTGGCCAATTGTATAATTTTAGTAAGACAAAAGGCAGGTTGAAGTGTTGTTGCTTCTTGAAGTTTTTTCATTAAACCAGACGTGTACCTACTAACTCGCTGCTACTCAGTCTCATGGAGTCGTGCTCGTGCCTCAAGTAGATAATACTGGTCTGTGTAATCATCAAGGGAAGAGAGACCCATTTTGAGGGACTGAAGTTTCCCAAATGCAACCTCGCCATAGTTTATAGGGATGAACCTCTCCTTCAGCTCTCTGCGTATTTTTCACCATTCTGAAATAGAACGGTAACCCGCTGTACGCCTTGCCTGTTAAACATTGTTCCACCAAGTGAGGGCAAAATCAATAAGGCGTGACTCAATGATCAGTACTTGTTTTGGATCCCCATATTTCTTGTAGTTGAATATATGTTCAACCTTATTCAACCAGTCAATAAAGGCGTCCGCATCAGACTTTCCAGTAAACTCTGGTACTTTGAAGTGAACTTCATGCGTCTGCTATGAGATAGTTATGGCTAAGGTTTCAATGTCACTACCCTTACCCTTTCGACGCAGCTGTGGTCGAAGTTCTTCTTTAGAGTTTAAACTGTACTCATCATCTTGCCAAGTCGCAGCATACGGATGCCTTGGCGGATGAGGAGGTGAACCAAGTGGTCGTTGTCGGTAACGATCACGCAATGGGGTGTCAACCGGGGGGGGTGAGAACCACGGCACCGGTCTCTCTCGTTGAATTGCCGCTCTCTCTCTCTCTCTCTCCAGCTAGAATATAATGAGAACCTACAGTTTTACGTCTCCCAATTGACTGAATACCTAACACATCATAATCATGTGGTTCCCATCCATCAACGTAGGGTGCTCGGTATTCGAAGCCATATTTGGGGTTTAGCCCCGACGTTTGCCGTTTACCGGAGTCGGTATTTGGTTTGTTACGGTATGGGTTTTTAGGGGGAAGGGTTGTCCCATGTGCGCCTAACGGGGTTGTTGAGGAAGGAGATCGGTGTATGTTACTTCCAGCCGGTGAAGGGGCTGTCGTAATTGGTAAACCGGTTTGGGATGGTCGATATGTTGGAATTTCTGGTGGAACTCTCGGGTCAAAGCCGTGGTTCAACAACTTTCTCTCTTTCTCTCTTGGTGGATAGGTGTTCTCTCTACACCGGTTATTCTCCTCGGCGAGCACAATGGTTCATAGTTAACCGGCGTTGATGATGTTGATTGTTGGTTAGCATTCTTCAAGAAGAATTGTTGTGATGGATCTGTCGTTACGGGGTGGGCATGACCGCCAATCCCAGTTGGAGAAGAGACTGCTGGAAGAGGTTGGTAGTGAACGCCTAAGGGGAATTTAGGAGTGTTGTACCGGTGGTTGTTTGGTGAGGAGACCACCACTCTGGATTGATGTCACCAAACTCAGGGCCTTGGGCATTAAAGGCTTGGTGCAGTCTAGATCTGTTATGAGTTGGGTCTATTTCAAAGTTTTGGATCATGGCCCGTTGGGTTTTATTCGAATCTGGTAAGAGAGGATAATGGTTTGGGTCTTGGGCTGCAAAAGCTTGGGCCTGCTGTTTCGCAGTCCAGGCCAAAAAAATTATTTTGCTTAGCATGACCGGGCTGTTTCTGTAGTAGCTTTTGTAAGGGCTGATTCGGACAAGACCTGATCTTCTTGTTGCGTTTTGCTGTGTTCATTACTCGTGTGAAGATCGGTTAACATGGACGGTTCCTCAACGTCGTTTTGGATATCAATCTTTCCCTTTTGTGAACCCCGGTTTTGATGTCCAACTTTGCAAAAAGATTGTTTAGATCATCGCTCTTCGAGGCGATGCTTCCTTCTAGAGAGATATCTTCAGTTACGCCTAACAGAGGGGGGGGGGGAGGCTCCTCTACCCAAAGTCTCGACAAGATTGTGGACTCTACCCGTTGGGGTTGCTACATCTTGAGCTAGAGTAGGTTTCTTCGTCGTGGGTTTTCCATAAGACATCTTTGCTCTTGAAACTGACTACACTTAGATCTAACGCAGCTCTGGTACCAATTGACGTAAATACTACGAATGCGGAAACGAGATTCGTAAGAAAATTACATTGTATTTGAGAGTTAGAGAAAACTAGGGTTTCAACTAAACAAATCAACTTACTTTAATCAAAATCAACTGAATAACAAATAACCTAGACCTCCGCTTTTATATAACATAAGGGGAGTTTGAATTAGGAACCCTAATTCTAATTAAAATAGAATTCTACTTAAACTTGGAAACTGCTAATAACCTAGGTTGGGCCTCTCCAACAGGCTTTAAGCTAAAATCTAAAATACAAAGCATTAAATAAACATAGGTCATATGGTGGGTGGACGACCCTATGAGGGATGTGTCACATCAATATCAATTAAAACAAAAACAATTTTAAGAATATATATATAACACAACTGGGTACATTTTCAAAGGGACAAACGAGAGAGACATTTTGCCTTGGGATAAAGAGGGTCGTCTGTTCGCCTCGCTGGGCTAGATATGCGTGTTGCGAAGTGGATCTGCGGCTGGGGTCGGTGGGTGTACTGTGCGCCATAGGGTCAACTTTATCTCTCTCTACAAAAGTCGGTTTGGCCGGTTGTATCGATTTAGGGGCCGCCGTCCGTGACGTAGGCACGGATGTCCAATAGATGTTGGTTCATTTAGTACAGACTTTAGTGGGATGCCTATAAAAGAACACTCGGGGTATGAGATACAACCAACGCTTTACCCCTTATGTCAGAGCTACAACGAACATAATAACTCACAATGATCTTTATTTAGATCTTCGGACTACTATGCCCAAAAATCTGATTATGATTAGGAATACGTTATGCACACAATCAAGTTGTGGGTATCCACCACCCGAGCACGTATATGATGCTTATGCCTATAAGATATGATGAGTCTCAAGGAAACATCATTATTGAGTTGTCCACCGCTTGTAATTCTTCAGTACATTCTGTAAGTAGTGTATAAGGAATATATACACGTCAACAAAGCTATATGTAATAGGGGACAAACATGACTTGGGCTCAGTATGTTGCTCATATTGAAGTTCAAGAGAGGGCAAATATCCATAAACAAGGAAGACACTTGAATTTATATTAAGTTTTCAACTTGTATAACAAATAATTTTAATCATAATGATTATGTTAAGTCTATAAATTTTATTATTTTCTTTTAAAGACCAAAATGAATGTATTTTTCATCTAAATAGAAAAAATATTCGTATTTTTTTTATTTTTTTGCATTAACCTACAATTAGTTACGATTAAACTCGACTAAATGCGATTAATCATACGTTTAATTCAAGCAAAAATGAAGGATAAATAAACCAATAATCTTCGATCTTTACCGATTAATCTTTTTTACAAAATGGGGGATTAATACCTAGATATCGATGTTAAATAGTTACGCTTGAAATGCCCTTTATATTATAAATCTCATTTTGGACCTCTTAAGAGCAATGTGAGGTTGTCATAATACATTTGTGTCATTAACTCATCCAATTAATATTTGTGGTCATGGAGTATTTTGAAGGGCTGCCCTCAAAAGCAACAGCGACATGCCACCTTCTAAGATGGACTATTTTTCTTCGGGGAAGAGAGTCCTCATTCCTCAAAGCATAAATAAATTCCTTGAGAAGTTATAGCAAGTTAGTTTTCCAGAGGGAAAGAGAGGAAGATACGATGTCAGAGAAAGAGAAGGAGAGAGTATGTGTGACCGGCGCTGGAGGGTTTCAGGCGACGTGGGTTGTGAAGTTGCTTCTCTCTAAGGGTTACATTGTCCACGGAACCGTTAGAGATACAAGTAAAGTTATTTTCCCGCTTTTATCAAAAAATTTTTTGCTAATAATAGTCCATGTTAAAGCTTGTCATGATCAAGTACGAGTTTGGCCTTAGCGACCCGTAATATTCAGACCGTGTCCATCAAAAGCAACCTAAACATCTACATTTCGAATATCTATATAGGTGATGATAAGAACGCTCATCTGAAAAGTTTAGAAAATGCCTCCGAAAACCTGAAACTCTTCAAGGCAGACTTGCTCGATTACGAATCTCTGTGTGCCGCCTTTGAAGGATGCACTGGAGTGTTCCATGTTGCCAGCCCAGTTCCTTTTGGCACAGTAACCAATCCTGAGGTAAAACTCCGGCCATTTGAGACAAAAGAAAAAAGGCTAACTGCATGATCGAGTATATCCCATTTTAAGTGCTAAAATATTTGGTCTTTATTACCACTCTACTTGCAGGTAGAATTAATTCAACCAGCTGTGATGGGCACATTAAACGTGTTGAGAGCATGCTCAGAGGCAAAGATAAAAAGGGTCGTGGTCGTTTCATCTATTGTTGCAATGCTATTCAACCCAAATTGGCCAGAGGATCAACTCATGGATGAATCAAGCTGGTCTGACAAGGAACAGTGTAAGAAAATCGAGGTTAGGGGCTTAGTACATAAATTTTTTCTAAAAAGCGCCATTGGAGTTACGATTTAGGTGAAGTAATGTTCCAATTTTTGTATCAGAATTGGTATAGTCTTGCGAAAACAGAAGCAGAGAGTCAGGCTTTTGAGTATGCAAAGAGAAGTGGCCTAGACATGGTTACTGTTTGTCCCGCTATTATTTTTGGACCAATGCTACAACCTAATGTGAATGCGACCAGCTTGTATATCCCAGAGATTATGAAGGGTACCTCCTACTAGAGTATTTTTGGTTACAAAAATGTATGATCTTCATAAAGGGTTGTTTAATTTCATTTAATGTGACAAAAAACAGGTGGGATTGACCCAGTGACAGATGCAAGTTTTCCAAATGTAGACGTACGCGACGTAGCTGAAGCATTGTTGCTAGTTTATACGAAGCCGGAAACAGAAGGGAGATACATATGTTTGGCGCACACAACCACTAGGCAGGAGCTGGCTGTTAAGTTGAAGAGCATTTATCCCAACTACAAGTACCCTGAGAAGTAAGTTCCTTAATATATCGCCTATCGCATTTTTTAACTGTTTGAAGAGGCTCTTGTTATTGTTAAAAAAAAAAAAAAAAATTTAAGTAACAATACCGTCTTGTTTATCTATTTATCTTTTTGCAGATACACTCTGGCTGATACAAAGTATACGCTAACTAGCGAGAAACTACAGAAGCTCGGATGGAAATTCAGATCATTGGAAGAGACTCTTGTTGATTCCGTGGAATGTTACCAAGAAAAAAGAGTCCTGGATAAAATGTAATCCGGAAGATTAATTTTTCATGGAAAATGAAATTATATTGTCATATTGATACATAGCTTTTATATTAAATGTGGGCATTGTGCTTACGTCGTTGATGTATTGCATAAATAAACGTATTTGATTTGAGCAATGTACATATACTCATTCTCTTGTTTCATACCGAGGTTACAAATATCATATTAGCATTTTGGCGATAAATTAGGATATTTACGGGTGCATACAAAAGTACTGTCCAGTTGCATATGTAGTTAGAGTTGAGTTGCACTGGTTCCAGAAAAACACAAACTCGCGCCTCCTCTCTTCGGGCACTGATCTATTATGCATATGCTTAAAATCCATGCGAGAACATGTGTTTCAAGACTCATTCATTAATCGCATGAAAGTGAGAGATTAGATGATCTTATTACGACTAGGATTGATTAGAATAATCCCCGCAACTTTGTACTTTCCCACAAGTTGCAAACTATACTTAGTAGTTGGGTGTATTTGGACATGTACATTTGGTATCATAACCAACTACCAGTGTTCGATTCCTGTAACTGTGTTTACATTGTATACCCGGAGCAAAAAGAGGTGCCTAAATGTTGGCATAACGAGGCTCACCTAAAATAGGATTCGTGGTCGAAGACCGAGGGTGAAGCCCCGACGAGAGACTTATTTGTTCGAAGCGCGTGATGGGATGTTACCATTCGCCCCAACTCGAACAAACTCACACCCCATTGGATATACTCTGAATAGGGGGTCCCAACTCCAAAACATGCTGACGACACAAACACAATCTATCTAGTAATTAGTAAACCAATTCCTCGTGCATCGTCACCTACTTACTTACGTGTACCGTCGTTGTTTGGTAAACAACAAAATGGATCCCACATTACTGAATTCTCTAAAGTACCCATAAAAGGTGCTTACAATGACGAAAGGTAAAACTGTACTTTAAGAAAAGTCTAAGGGTGTTTTAGATAAATAGGTTTGAATATATATCGATTGCCCTTTTAATTTCTTCATTCTTTATGTATGCGCTAATTTGTTCCAATTTCACAATTTTTCTCAGATCGAATTTCAAACCTAAACCCTAATTTCCCAAAGCGACCAACGTCGCTGATTTGAAGAAATTTGATCAATCAATCGATTCAATCTGTGAGTATCCTTCAATTTAGTGTTAATTTGATCTTAATTTTGTCCAATTTGGTTTTTAAATCTTTTATTCTCATTACAAAATTAGGTTTTTGTGACTTTTTAGGGATTTCCTTTGGGAGATTGGGTTCTGATTAGACCTAATTTTCGTTTGTAGATGTGTTTCTTTTCGCAATTTGGATTGTAGATGGCGAAGGGAACAGATTCTGAGGAGTTTGTGTTGTTATCTGGGT
Source organism: Kingdonia uniflora (assembly GCA_014058105.1). Classification (NCBI taxonomy): domain Eukaryota; kingdom Viridiplantae; phylum Streptophyta; class Magnoliopsida; order Ranunculales; family Circaeasteraceae; genus Kingdonia; species Kingdonia uniflora. The sequence goes on along the minus strand of JACGCM010000479.1, from coordinate 1,583,425 downwards.
CTCAATCTGGGGCGAAACGTGAGTTTGGGGTCGGATTGAATGTTCAATCTGAGTTGTGTGGGTCTCTGGGTCGGACTCGACCGAGGGAATTTGAGAATTGTGATTCGAGTAATGGGGGTTCGGAGAATTTGAGTTGTAAGAGGTTAAAGATATCTGGGGGAAATGAGGAAGAATTGGAGAAGGCTTTGATCAATGGGGAGGGTCGAAATGGTTTTTCGGAATGTCTAGGTGAGAATGAATCTCTTAAGCATTTGGTGAAATTAATAAAAGATGAGGAATTAAGAGACAACTTTGTAAAAGAGGAATGCCAGGAAGATCCTGCGAGTGATTTCGTTGCAGAGGATTCTGAGGGGAATGTGGAGATATTGTTGAGTAATGAGGAGCAAGAGAAATTTGTGTCGCAATGGTACAAAAAAGAAGGAACTGAGGTAAATACACCGACCGATATAGTACATAATAGTGAGAAATTAAGGAATGGTTATGTAAAAAGGGAAAGTGAGAGGGAGCATGTGAATGATTTGGTGCATGCAGAGGAGTCTGAGGGGAATGTGCAGGAATTGTTGAGTAACGTGGAGCACAAAAAAATCATGTCACAATTGCACAGAGAAGAAGGAACTGGGGTAGATACGCCTACTGTGATTGAACATAATCGCAAGGATTTGAGGGGGGCAAGCAAGGAGAAGCCTGTGTGTGGTTTGATGCTTGAAGAGGAACCCGAGAGCACTGTGGAGAATCTGTCGAGTAATGAGGAACACGGAAACATTGAGTCCCAATTGCAAAAAGAAGGAACTGGGGTAGGTGGCAGTGTGGAGAATCTGATGAATTACAAGGAGCAGGGGAAAACTGAGTCACAAGTGCACAGAGAATTAGGAACCTGGGTGGATACGCCGTCTACGATTGAACATAATAGCAATGTTGGGGATTCCATAGCAGATAAACCAGTGAGGCGCTTTACTCGCTCAGCTTTGATACCTAGTGTAGATTCTATGGTGATAGATGACAGTAGCATACAAATAGTAAAGACGTTTAAGACATTCATGAGGAGATGTATCCGCTCTAATATAGATTCTAAGATGAAATCTTTATCAACGGATGGTGCTAATGAGATACAGAACAATAAGACAAAATCTCCCATAGAAATTGAATCTGATGGAAAAACCCCAGTTACGATTGATACTAAAAGTGAGAAACCTAGTTTCTCATTGGAAAAACCTATTAGGCGTTTCACCCGTTCAACTTTGAAACCCAAGGTGGAATCTATGCCGATTGTTGCAAATAGTTCAGAATCAGATGTAGAACCTATGGTGATTGATGATGACAAAGAGGAACATGATACTGTGCTAAAGGAACCTCTGAAGTGTTTTACTCGTTCGGCTTTGAAATCCAATGTACTTAAAGATGTCTGCAAGGACCCAGTGATTGCACAATCTGCTGATGAAGCTACTTATATAGATAGCTCTCATGAGAAGCTCAAAATGAAAATGTTGAAAAATGTTGCTCTGACCAAGTGTCCTACTAAAGCCAATGAGCTTCTTGAGACTGGCATGTTTGAGGGGTTGCCTATTAAGTACATCTACCAGGTAGATTTTTAAATCCACTCTTTAATTATAATGCCTAAAGGTTTATTATACTTAACAAGATTTTTTTCGACATTGTTCTTTAGAATAAGGAACTTCGGGGAACAATAAAAGACGGTGGAGTTTTATGTTTCTGCAAATTTTGCAATGGGTGCAAGGTGATCATTCATTTATTTACTTTGGGACAACAGGTGTGCTTATATTTATGAGTGTTTCAATATATGTTACGCAATTGCAGATAATTACAACTAGCGAATTTGAGCGGCATGCACGTTCTAGAAATAAACATCCTGCATATTATATTCACCTAGATAACGGGCGTAGTCTGTGTGAAGTGTTGAATGCATGCAAGCATGCTCCTCTAGACATGTTGGATGCGACGATTCAGCGTGCAATTGGTTCTTTATCAGCAGAAAGCGCTAACATCTGTTTGAAATGCGAACGTGAGCTTTACTTATTTAACCATGAGTTCTTTACAAATTCTGGTTATTTTACTGTTTATTGTAATATGTGTGGTTTTAATGATCTTTAGGAGATCTTCCTGCACCCTGCACCAAGAAGGTGATTTTACTATGTGATTCATGCTTGAATTTGAAAAAAACCCCTGGCCGTATATCTAGTAAGAAACCGCAAGAAAGCTTAGAGCGTTCATCTGTTACTGATGTTAGGTACACTCTGGTTCAATAGTTATTCTCTAAATCTTTGGTGCCTCCTTTATGTATGGATAAGATTTTACTTAGGTTTCTATGTGTTACTGTTTTTTTTAAAATTTAATGCACATGAAATATTGGTCCTGCAGTCTGCACCATATGCGTATAAGTAGAAATACATGCATGATAAATTGACTTGTCCAAACCAGACTTGATTCTTGTAAAATTTCACATCAACATGAGAAATGTGATATATAATGGGTTCCATTTTTTGATCCCAATCATATTTTAGGTCCCTGGACAATTACTTCTAGTTTCATATTAAAATATGCGATCTTCCACTACTAATTTTTCCTATTTGAACTAATTTGTCGTAATGTGCGTCCTCCACACAAACAAATAATGAACCTGTGACCTGAAGAAGAGTAGTTGACTTTGAGGGAGGGAGCTACATTAACCATGTGTAACATTAACACGAGTACATGTATCGGTGTTGTACGGGCACGGGGAAGTCGGATACGCGTCGACACGATTTGTTTTATTTGAATATGTCGTGTCCGTGTTACATAGCCTGAACCCTTGTGGGAATGACTTTTTGAGCTGTAATAGGAGATTAAGTTAACTACTATGTTTGTAGTTTTCAAAAATTACCAAATTTGGAATTATATATCTTAGGAGATTTCAAAGATGTACTAAGGAATTAGGGGTTTTTATTCTTAATTTTTGTATCGCTATTTAACCCAGCTAACGTCATGTAACTTAACCATATCCTACTTGCCGAAGCATAATCACAAAGGGGCCATTTACGAAGTTTTCTTTCTAGCATTTTATCTATTTAGAAAGTTCCCTTTTTAATTTTTCTTTCTTAGAAATTCCAATAGTTTTAAAGACTAGGAAGTTGAGAGTTTCAAAAAACTCTCTCTAATTTTAGTAAAATATTTTAAGTCTTTGATTCATTAGTAGGTCTAGGACGAAACTGAAAGCTTTGACTGGTGACTAGTGCAATTTGCTTTCTAGTGTGAGAAAGCTAAAAATATTTCCGATTATGAATGAGTTGACGATGATTAATGCGAAGCTGTTTTTTGATCCTCTAGGGGAATATTCGGGGAGTGCTGTTTATCCGGGGTTTCTCACATTTTCTAAAAATGGGCTCATTTCTTATATATTTAGTTTGTTCCTTATCTCTCGTCCTTACACGCATTTTGGTATCAGAGCCATCAAATGAAATTCTACTTTGAATCCGTGGTCCTGTGTGATTGATGAAAATCAAAAGTGAGTTTTGATTAAGAATGGGAGTCCTCCAGTCTTTGGTCCCAATGCTTTTCGGGCAACTTTGCAATTTATGTAAAATTTGGTGACATTTATTTCCACACAACCTTGATGACCATATCCACCACAACCCCGACAATACTTTTAACACCAAAATCGGATCCACGCCATTTGCCTTAAGTACCTCCCTATCATTAAATAATTTTTGCTTCTCCTCTACCATCCAATCTTGTTCCACCATTGGTAGCAAAATTTCACATATCCTCACGATTGCCACATCTATACCTATCCATCCTCATACTAGTTCTTTTGAAACAATGAAAACAACCTGGATTTGAGTTATTTTTGAAGAGGAGAGTTCCCTAGATCTCGTTTAAAGTTAGGATAGCCAACTTATGGATTTACGGCTAAATCTCTCAAGGATTTCTTGCCAGGGATAAAGTTACAATTTTCGCCTTTAAAGGTGAAGTCTATTGGCGACGACCAATGAAACATCGGACAAAGCAGAGTCAAAAGAATACCAAATCAAGATTCCTGAATTTTTTTATGAATTTTGCGTAGACTAGTTTTTTTTTTTTTTTCCCCTACATTTTGATTAAGTCGAAGTCTTTTCCAGCGTACTAGTGTTGATAAGGAAATTTGTGAATGGATATTTAGATTGAAAAAAGAAGTGATCCAACTACAACCCATTTGGGATTTATTTAGGGATATCTGTAATAAGGGTGGGTATCAGTCGATTTGGTTTGGTATTTCACAAATATCAATACCAAAATCAAAAATTCAAAGGTAAAACCAAAACCAAACCAAACTGTTTGGTTTACCAAGTATAGAAACCAAGATCAAACCGTCGGTTTTTCGATATTTTCGTGATATTTTGGTTTCGGTAGTTTTTGGTATATTTAATGGTTTGGGTATATTAGTATATGCGTTTTTGATATTTCTGGTATTTTCATTTTTGATGGTTTTGGTATAATCTCATTATGCTATGACATCTATCTAGAAAGAGAAGTGTATGAAGTGCTTCAAACTTCCAAGTTACAAAGATTTGCTACAAAATAATATATCATAATGAAATTTCATATACTAAAGATAATCTTTAATATGGTGTAATATGATAATGGAGCTCTTATGAACATATAAAATCTTTTCATAAGTTCCAACTTCAAAGTTTAACATCTTTGATGGTTTTGGTATTTTGTAATTTCGGTTGGTATTTTCGATTTTTCGGTTTTTGAGACTATCATACCAAAGCCAACCATACAAAAATGGTATTTTGTGGTTTCGGTTTTCGGTATCAAGAAATATGAAACCAAAATCAATTTTTTCGGTTCGGTTTTGTATTTTACCATACCGATTGCATCCACAATCTGTCTAGTTTTGCCATGCCAGTCCGCCAGATTTTAGGATTTTACATTTTCTTGCAAAATTTAAGAGGTTAGAAAGGTAGGAGATTTTTTCATAAAAACCCAGCATAACTCAAATTGAGTTTCCCTAGCGGCCCGACCACGATAATGAACAGAGGTGCAGATATTGGATCATCTTGTTTCAGCCCTCTGTAGCTTTTGAAAACCTGAGGGCAATCATTAACCATAATGGAGAAAGGAAACTGGAAATATGCATTTACAAATTCATTTTCTTTAGGGCTTGCAAAGCCTATCCAGCAAAGAAAATATTTCACAATCTTTCCGTTGAGGTGATGGTTAGCTTTCTCCATATAGATATGGCATAGAGCCTAGGGCAAACTCGATAGGCTTCTGGAGCTTGGCACCAATCAGCACTCCATCAAAAAGAAATATCTCCCTTGTTGGCCTGAAGTGATGTAAAATCCTCGATAAGGCTAAAGGTGTAATGTACAATTATTCTTTTCCTGCCGTGGATGTGGCTTGGCTAACGTCTACTTCTTACATTTTTGTTTTTCCTCTTTTATTATTTTAGTCCTTTTTATAGCTATGGTTATTCTTTCTCATTTGTTTTTCTACTTCATTTTTACCAAAAACCTTTGAAGTTGAATCATTGGAAGGAAACATCTCTATAGAATATTTAACTAGGTTGAACAGAATTAGCGTGTAGTATCGCTATTTATTGAGATTGATTTTCAGAAAAGGGATGAGAGGAAACGGATAAAATAAGATATTTATAAGTTGAATCTTATGAATTTCTCCAGTGAACGTCTAGCTAGAGTTTCTTTTATATGATGCATGTAAGCTAGTTCATTGCACACACGAAAAAATATATATGTGAGTTAGTCCTGAGATACTCATTTATATCTTCCTTGTATGTCTACTTATGTGCATGAGTAATTCCAGGTCATCGGAGTCATTATTTACTCAGAAGACCATGAGAAGTTCTTTGAAGTCTAAATTGCTGCAGAATGACTCTAGTCAAGGAAATCTGACAAAAAAGTAGGCACTCTTTCTTGTTTAAAATTGTTCTGTGTCGATAGTCGCATCTTCTGCATATGATTGTTCTTCGTTTTTTCTTTGTTTTCTTCTGAAAAATAAAAGTCTACTTCTATTTTATCAAAACATTTATGCTAGCCTAAAGCTGTGATAAGGCTTGACAGTATAGCTTCCCAATGAGGCTGAAGGTTCTAATGTGCGTTCATTATTTCTTTTTTCCATAGATGTTGCGTAACATTTATTTCCTTGTATATATATATGTGCATGGATTACTTCAGGCCATCAGAGTCGTTATCTAGTATGAAGACCCCGAGAAGTTCTTTGAAGTCTAAGTTGTTGCAGAATGACACTAGTCAAGAAAATCTGACAAAAAAGTTGGTATTCTTTCTTGTTTTAAATTATTCTGTATTGATAGTCCCATCTTCTTTTCATGATTGTTCTTTGCTTTCCCTTTTCTTTTTTGAAAAATAAAAATTTACTTCTAATTATCAAAACTTTTATGCCAACCCAAAGCTGCTATATGGCTTAACACCATAACTTCCCAATAAGGCTAAAGGGTAATATGCGATCGTTATTCTTTTTTTCCATAGATTTGGCGTAGCTAACTTATATTTCCAATGTTCTTCGTTTCCTTAATGTAATCCCTTTTTTACCTACAGCTCTTCTTTCTCATTCTTTTTTCCAGTTCCTTTTTATGAAGAACCTTTGATGTTGGATCATTTCGAGACATCTCTATGAATTATTTAGTCACAAGGTTATCAAAATCTCTGAATTCTTTAAGAAATACTACATTTGAATTGGTTCTTTGTAGCCTCTAATTATGAATTTTCAAAAAAGGAACGAGAGGAAATAGATAAAGTAAGAGATATTTGAAAAAGAGAAACTTACAAATTTCTACAATAAAGTCTAGCTAGAGGTTTTCTTACATAATTTATATAAGCTTAGTTCATTGCACATACTAAACAACACACATTTGAGGAAATCATATTATAATCACATCTTTTATCTCATCCTTGAATGTATACCTCTATGCATGGATTATTACAGGCCATCAGAGCCAGTATCTACTCGGAAGTCCTTGAGAAGTTCTTTGAAGTCTATATCGCTGCAAAATGACAGTAGTCAAGGAAACCTAACAGCAAAGTTGGTACTCTTTCTTTTTTGAAAAATAAAATTCTATTTATATTTTATCAAAAACCTTATGCTATGCTCATACCCAGTTTTTTAACTTCTTTAACTCGAATATATTTTCCCATAATTTGTTCAGGTCACGAAAGCCAATTTTAACTCCAAAGTCCTTGAACGAGGTCAGGGATTCAAAGAGTATTGCGGGGCATAATAGGAGTCATGGAAAGCTAACTAGAAAGTTGGTTTTTTTTTTCTTTGTCTGATTTTACTTGTAGATAGTTTCATTTCTTTTATGAGGAAGTGAAATTTATCTGTAATTTTTCCAGAGCTATTCTTACCTTTTCATTTAGAGAAGTCAATTAACCGGATAGTTGTATGTCTTTTTTTCTAGGGATTTGCGACTTCATAGATTGGTTTTTGAGAAAGATGGCTTACCTGATGGAGCTGAACTAGCGTATTATGCTCGTGGACAGGTTGTTGCATTTACGATGATGTAAAAGATTTTCCTTTTTTATCACTACTATTTTTGGGTTAGGCTAGTTCGGAGCTCCTGCGTTAATGCTGCTTTTAATTATTTATTTGACAGAAAGTGCTCGAGGGTTATAAAAAGGGATTTGGAATATTTTGTCGATGTTGCAATAGTGAGGTACTGCAATTCCATTTAAAGGACTAATAGTGATTATCGTTTGTGTATACAAGATTTAATTTTGTTCGCCATTAATGAGCAGATCAGCCCCTCACAGTTTGAAGCACATGCTGGTTATGCTCCACGTCGTAAACCGTGAGTTATTGTTGTATAATATGGTGGTCATATTTTAACTACAAAAATTTATGTTTTCTCTTACTTGGCATATGTTTATTTGTTGCCAGCTACCTACACATTTTCACATCGAATGGGGTGTGTCTACATGAATTGTCATTATCTTTATCTAAAGGCCGGAAACTTTCTGCAAATGACAACGATGACCTCTGCGGCATCTGTGCAGACTTTGGTGATCTTTTGCTTTGTGATGGATGTCCTAGGGCTTTTCACAAAGGTGAATATCTATCTCCCCTATTTGTATCCATGATCCGTTACCACCTTTTCTACTACCTTATTGCTCTAGTGGTCAATTGATGATGAGCTCTTGTACAAGGTTAAATGCATCTTGTTTGACATAAGAGTATAAGTGATAGTCAAAGCCCGTCATATTTGGTCTCCGTAAGAACCAAAAACTCACAGCTTATGCCTTACACCAACTTATGGATCACTAAGGTTAAATGAATAAGCTTTCCTAAGGGTGAATTTTCTTAGGATTTTGAGGGTTGTAACTTTCTTAACATTATAGCCTTACCTTGGGCAGTGACTTTGGGGTTGGTAGGGATAAAAGGACTATTAACCCTATTATCAGATGCTCTATAAGTCAATGTACCTAAAAAAGTTCAATCCGCGTTGGCATACAAAGATAAAGAAAACCAAGAAAGAAAATAAGTTATACTTCATCTGGATTGCCATAAACAGTTGTAGAACTTGAAATTTGAGTTGGCTTTAAATGTCAAACCTCAAGTCTTAGAAGGAGATACCATTTGGGTTGCCGTCCCATGGGCGAAACCCATTTGAAATGGCGCATACACAAAAGAAGAAAAAATTTGTCCTGTTTATTTCACTAGAAAATCCCACGTTTGATGGTTTTGTTGTTTAGCGCCCGGTTTACAACTCTAAAAAGGGCAGCGGGTCCAAAACGTTGATTTTATTGTAAATAGTTTTAGTTTATTTGACTCAGGTAAATTATTAGAGCTGCCCCCATTTTGTTTCTTGTAGCTTGTGTTATGATTTCTGCACTGTTGCTTTCATCTAATTCTCACTTTCCTAATACAGAGTGTGTGGGTCAATCAAGCATTCCACGTGGTAAATGGTACTGTGCATATTGCCAAAATGCGTTTGCAGATAGGTCTTGCGCGACTAATGACAATGCAAAAGCAGCTGGAAGGGTATCAGGAGTTGATCCTATAGAGCAGATATCAAAAAGATGTATTCGCATCGTGAAAACCCAAGAGACAACAGAAGTTGGTGGATGCTCCTTATGCAGGTGAGCCACGTGATACTTATGTTTATGATTTTATATCTATCTGAAAATCCTAGCATCTCTGCCGATTCCAAAACACGTTTTTTTTTTCCAAACACGAATTTTATGAAGAAAAAAAAAACATAAAACATACAGCAGAGTTACTACATTACAGTCATTCATCTTTGGAAAGATATATAATGTAGGTTTGTGATGTATCCCAACTTCTCTTTAGGATTATAACCCACGGGACAGTATTGAAACCGATTTGTCGAGATATTCAGTTAACATAGTAGTTCCATTTAAATTTAGTAATGTTTCTTAACCTCCGTGTTATATTGCTATATAACAGCTCACGTACAATGCTAAAATATACCAATATACATGCTCATATTTAAATATTTGTTTTATGTTGGAATATCGGCCAAAATACGTGCTGTTTCTACAAACGAAAAGCTTTGGAGTATGAAAAATAACAGCTTACATATTCCAAATATATTGATATCCTATTAATTGATTGCAGTATATATAATTATTTTTTTAAACGTAATAGTATATTATTCAAGATAATATCATAATAGTAACATTTGATTAGTGATCTAATGCAAATTAGATTTAAATATTTAATTGTTCAATGGTTGTATTGTATTGGTCCCCATTTTATTTATTTTATTTTATTATTTATGGGTTCAATATTAGTATTTCCGATTAGCAGTCAATATTTTGAACCATGCCCGTCATTTATTATTCTCTTTATTTAACTATGAAGCTTTTTTTTTTCTGCACCTTCCCTTTATAATTTTCTCTTAGATTTACTCTTTTCAATTTTACTATTGTAGGCATCCTAGTTTTAGCAAATCCCGTTTTGGTCCAAGCACGGTGATACTCTGCGATCAGGTATCTTTTCATCTATACACTTTTTCATTCTACCATGTAACCAGGTATCTGTAGATCAAGTTTTTTAAGAATAGAATATTGTTGATACTTAGAGCTTCTTGTATTGAAATTGTTACTTAGTGTGAGAAGGAGTTTCATGTTGGCTGTTTGAGCGATCATAAGATGGCAGATCTAAAGGTATGCGCTATGTATTTTCTATTTTTTGGTCTATTTGAAATTATTTTCTTAAATTAAAATATCACTGCTACTTGTATAACAGCAATTGCCAAAAGGGAAGTGGTTCTGTTGTAAAGACTGCAGTAGGATTCATTCAGTTTTGCAGAGGTTGATTGTCCGTGGATCAGAAAAGCTTCCAGACTCTATTTTAAATAATATAAAAAAGAAGCCTGAAGGAGATGGTCTACATAGTAATGCAGATGGAGATGTAAGATGGACGCTTCTTAGCGGGAAAGTGGCTTCTTCTGAGAGTAGATCTTTGCTTTCTAAAGCTGTTGCGATTTTCCACGTAAGTATCAATTCTTAGCATTACATTTTTCTTCTTCTGCAGTTGGGATGTTATACTTGCACCTTATAATATATCCCGTGAAAGTGACCAAAAGAATTTGAAAAGTTGTCATAATTCTGTAACTGACTTTTTTGTTCTAAAGCTTATAGAGAAATTATGCCTGTAGAAAATCTTATATAATGCACATAAGAAAGGTGTATTTCGTAGAATTGGTGTTATTTTATTAGAACGCAAATTTCATTCTTTACTTTATGCACAATATAAACAAGGTTTACAGGATTGCATGTTGAAGAGCGAAGGCGCATCGTTCATATGCGGCTATTGCATGTGCTAGTTTTTCTCAGACTTATTGGATTCTTGCAACTTTTCTCTTTATTGAGATTGATTTAATTGTAATGAACTCTTGATTTTGGCACCAAAACCATTAACTTTTCTGTACTTGTGGATTATATCTCTCTCGCATTGTTGTTCTGCGAATTGAATTGGTCTGTGGTTGATTTTACTACCGGCCAAGACTGTACCCAGTATAAAATGAATTGCACATAACCAGATAAGAATTAAATAGAAACCTTTCTGCCATTGGATGTTCACATATGTGCTAGCTTCTTTGGATGTTGTAGGTCAATTAAGCTATTATCATACATCTCTTTAGTGTCACATCTTGTAAGTACGACGTTACTTGTACAAGTTTTTTGACCAGATTGACACACACCAATACCGTGTTTACCTTACTAGGGCCACACACATTTTGATATGTCCTTCATAATTGTAGATAAAGAGCAAAATTGAAAATAGAGAACAAGTTTGAAAATCATAAATAAATAAAACTTGTAAGTAACTGAGATGAAACCTTAAATTAGGGAAATGGAACAGCCACGGGCTTCTGTGTCCTCCATATTCCCTGCAATTAATAGGAAGAAACCTTAATATTTGTGATCATAATGTCTTTTTCCTCTCATATTTTTAGGTGCAGTTTTCTGATCAGACTTATACGCTAGTGAGTACTGTTAGGCACACCATTTGAGATGTGATTTATATTTGCTGAGAGCAAACTTATATGCTCGTGAGTACTGTCAGACACACCATTTGAGATGTGATTTATATTTGCTGAGAGCAAAAAGCAATAAAAAGGTGTTTGAAAATCACAATTAATTGGAGAACATTACGAGAAAGCTTAAAATAGCGAAATGGTGAAGAGTAGCTACATTACTACGTTAAAGTAGCGAAAGTAGCTACATTACTTCTGACTGCTTAGCTTCGCACTCTCTATTGCAGAACTGAGGCTTTATGAAATTAAGAGTGAAGATGTTATCTAATGGTGTACATGCTTCGTTGGTCGCAGTAACTTGAAACCCGAAGTGGAAGAATTGTTGCATGCACTTTCTAAGCCGCAAGTAGAGCATACTTTAAACCTTTTCCTCTTCACACGGATGAAGCAATCCACTCAAGGTTTTATTAGTCTAAATGACCTCTGTCCTAGATTTTTGGAAATGACGAGTTGGACCCATTTCCAGTATCAACATGTGGTTTTGTCTCCATCTGTGCATATAATTAATCCCATCAGGAGTTTAGATATTATAGCAGATATTATGAATGTTAATGTGCGGCTATGTCCACGTTTTTACTCTTCTGTACTTCGTATTTTCTCGTAATGGACTCTTGGTTTTTGACATTGTCACCAAGTGTCACTTCATTGCACTTTTTGATTGACTTCTTTACATCTTTATTCTGATCACATCTTTGTTCCTCAGAACCGCTTTGACCCAATAGTTGATGCAATAACAGGCCGTGACCTTATTCCATGCATGGTTTTTGGGTGAGCAAAATTTATTTCCATTGTATCAATGTCAATTTTTTTGTTGTTGTTTCCTTCTTCCGGATTAACATATTCTTGTATATGCCATATGTTCTCAGGCGGAATATGAGGGAGCAAGACTTTGGAGGGATGTATTGTGCAGTGTTAACAGTGAAGTAAGATTTTTTTTTAATGTAATGCACTAGCCATTTTATCCCGTGCTAAACACGGGCTCTAGGCATAGGAAAATACAAACTTTTTTGCTGTTAGTTCACTTGTTGCATTAGAAGTGTAAGATTCAAACTATTTTGATCATTTTACATATAATTTCTAGATAACAAATTCAAACTACGAAGTAATATTGTTGAGTTAATTGTTGAGTTCAACATCTAAAACTTATTTTGAATGATCTTCAATGTCTTTCTAAACCTGCAAAATTGTAAGTAACCTTTTGTGAGAAAGTTGTTCAAGGTTATGAGAATATACATAGAAAATCAGCCATTTCATCGTCACTATTCAATGTCCCCAGTGAATCATACGTTCCCGTTAGACTTCATAGGGTTATTCTCCAGAGATGGAAGGCGAAATGAGTATGAGGTTCTTAAATTGTTAGCATCCATTTTATATGAAGTCATGATAGACAATCTCTAAGACCATATCCAACACCAGCAAAACAAAACTAAGTGATACCTTAAGAACAGTGGTGTAGAAAGAGACAAAACTACAACAGAGACAGAAGGAAAAGAAGCAACAAAAAATTGGCTCTTTCCCAATCTTGTAGTGGGACGGATCTACACAAGTAGGTGATGCAACCTTATTTACTATCTTCTTCAAAGCAACCAAAAGGAAAACTTTAACGTAAATATTCAAGAAGACTGTTGAGAGATCTCGCCCTTTTATAGATGGAAATTAAAGCAAAGATTCGTGACTTTTCGTCGATAACGGTACAAAGAGATGTGACGATTAGAAAAGAAGGATTTTAGGATTTTGATTACTATTTGAAAAGAGATGTGACGATTAGTAAATGAGTTGTGGGTTAAAGGAGGTATTTAAAAAGAAAAATTAGGTTAGTTGGAAAGAGACTCCAGGAAGTTTCAGTTTTATGAGGAGAAAAAAGTGGGGGGAAATTTGGAGATCTTAAAATGCCACGTGGATACTCTCTTTGCACTTGAAAGGTTTGCGCAAGTTATCAAAGCAGTAGCTTCGGTCATCCTCGAAGGCCTCTCCGTTGATATTTCTGCTTCCATGTGATCTAATGTCATTCGACCAAAACCAACTGTATTGCTTATGCGACTTGACATGTTTCCTGTCAAGGTGAAATAAACCATGTTAAAGACCATATCCAACACCAGCAAAACAAAACCAAGTGATACAGTAAGAACAAAACTACAACAAAGAGAAGGGAAAAAAACAACAAAAAATTGGCCCTTTCCCAATCTTGTAGAGGAACGAACCTACGCAAGTAAGAGATGCAATCTTATTCACTATCTTCCTCAGGGCTCTGTTTATACACCAAAAGGAAATCTTTAACGTAAATATCCAAGAAGACTGTTGTAGTTTCGTTGAGAGACTTGTTGTAGTTTCGTTGAAAGAACTGGTTGTTTTATAAATGGTAATTATAGCAAAGAGATGTGACTATATTTTTTCTCAATAACGGTACAATTATGCATTGTTTGAAAACAATCAGTTATTTCAGAGGAGATGTGACGATTAGAAAAGGAGGATTTTGATAATTGTTTGAAAGAAATTAGTTAGTTTAGAAGAGATGTGACGATTAAATAAGGAGGATTTGATAACAATTGGAAATATTTATGGAGAAAATTTTGGTTAGTTGTTTCGGTTTTATGAGGATCAATTGGAGAATTTTAAGGAGAACATCTAGGTTAGTTATGTATGAAGGAGACTCAGAAGTTTTGGTTTTATGAGGATTAGGAGAAAAAAGTGGGGAAAATTTAGGAGATTTTAAAATGCCACGTGGACATTCTTTGGGAAAGAAAGGTTTCTGCTTTTAACTAGTACTAGTAGGTATAGATTAGTGCCTGTTGTCTCTTCATCTTATTTTTTTTATCAAGGTCACTTTATTATGGGATTTGTTTTCAATTGTGCAGCTCACTTGTTGTATCAGCTGGACTTATCCGAATTTTGGGACAAGAAGTTGCAGAACTTCCTTTAGTTGCAACAAGCAGCGAGTTCCAAGGACAGGTGTGTCTAGAATTATGTTGTGATATATTTTCTATTACTTCTACATTTGAGGGTTAGCCGTGGGAATCACGTGAGGTTTTAGGAAGACCTATGATGTGGTGATTATGTGTTGAAGTACATCTATAACGACCTGTACTCATAGTATCAAATTTCATGCCGGTGTAGGACAAGGTTAGCTAGTTGAGCAAATTATGTTAAGGTTAATGGTTAAGGAGGAACCTAAGTGATTGCGTAATCAGGCCTGTGGCAACTCTCATATTGACTAAACTCGATTAGCCCCATTTAAGATGATAAACATAGTTGGTCTAGAAGCCATGATGATATTGTGTTGGTTAGAGCCCCTGTGAGATAGACTGATTGTTTTCGCCCGTTGATTATTTCTGGCACCAAAACTCCACCTAAAATTCTTTTTTTAATAGACAGCTCTGATAGAATCTTAAGTCTCTTAATATCGTCACTATGGTACTTGTAATAGTGATCGCCTTATATTTGCTTGTAATATACCAAATCTTTTAACACAGTTGTCTTAAATCAAACTCATCCAAAGTATTTATATAAGACTACAGCTTCTTGCTAGATTCTGATGATATACTTTGTTAATTGTCTTCTTATAGGGCTATTTCCAGTCATTATTTTCTTGCATTGAGAGATTGTTAGGATTCTTTTGTGTGAAGAACCTTGTGCTCCCAGCTGCTCAGGAAGCTGAAGCCATATGGACAGAAAAATTTGGTTTCACAAAGATGAGCCAAGAAGAGGTGAGGATTCTACTTTATAATTGTCTATAGTAGAATGGTTCCCTAATTCAACTGAACTTTTAATATTATCGTGTTATAAAATCAATCTTAAATCTCGGTCCATAAATAGATACCAAACCATATTCACGAAATATCTAATGTACTATCATATCTACATCTCAAGTAATCTTCTATATTCTACTCGTCTTTTTCTTTTCACCGCGGCTTACTTGTGTTTCATGCGTTGCAGGTGAGCAAGTATGTCAGGGACTGTCAGATGACCATTTTCAAAGGGACGTCCATGCTACAGAAATCTGTCCCTAAGTGTAAAATTCTCAGTACACCAACTGATGAAAGTAAACCAACAATTGATGAAAGCTGATGCATGCAGAGTTCTTTTCACTTGAAATGTACAGAAGAGGAAGGATCTATATTTTTGGTGATGTATAGAAACCAACAACCTGCGGGATTTCAGCAGATAGATGAATTATTTACTTAGCTTCTCAAATTATCATAGAAGTGTGAGCCTCTCATTATTTCTCATTTGGTGGGTTTTCCCTTTTATTCTCTTATTTTTTGTGTAACCAGTTCAGGAATAATTTGGTTCAGATATAAAGCTGTTCCTGTTAATTTGCTTATTTGAGAAACTGCATGAAATGTCGCCGCGAGATGTACGGTCTTTTTTGTATTGATGTATACTTTACTACATTATATCATTTTAATTGGTTCCTATCCATCCTGTAGCACCAATATATTGAAGTATTTTGTTGCTAGTCTGCTGTCCCGGGTAATATTTCTCACGATGATGTATTGCCATCAGAATGTGCAATTTTAGTTATTTTACCCCTCCATAGATGTTTTATGGCTCTGGATCAATGGATCTACGTCTATTATTATTCTTTGAAGATGGACTATCTTTTAATGATGAAGACATTACTCATTTAGGTTGTCTTGGTAAACAAGCATTATGTGTTCAGTTGCAAGCAAAAGGGAAGTCTATCACTCCTCAGTTCCCTGTTCGTGGCACGTAGCGCGCGAGCTCTATTTTCTCTGATGTTCTTATCTTTCATATAGAAGTATAGAATTCATTATGACTGAACGAGATCTATCTAGCCTCCAAGCAAAATAAAATCTCATGCTCTCTTTTTCTTTTTGTTGCTTCAGGATCCTCCAATCTCCACTATTGAATATCCCTACGTTTACTTCACAATCAAAAAATGTAGCTATCATCATCAGTGAACATTTACACATGCACACATACGCAAATACACATTTCTTTCCTCTTACGCCAATATCTCCTCATATATTTAACCAGTCAAACCCATCCCAAACCTAACCAAATCCTAAATAACATGAACACCAACACCAATCTCAACCTCATCACCTCTACCAAAACAAGCAAAACCAAGTCCTTTTGGGTTTCAGCATTTCTAATTGCTCTTTTTTCAACTTTACTTGCTTTTTACACCATCTCCTCTTCATCTATTAATACTAATACTAGTTCTAGTACTCTAGCAAATGTTTTTGATGGGGATGCCAAAGAACTAGGCCTAGGTGAAATATTGGATGTTCTAAGGAGACTCGTCGGTAGATCATCAGGACATCATCATCATCATCATAAGAGGAAGCCTAAGGTTAAGTGTGACAAGTCTAAGCGGACGTCCACGGTCATAGATGATTATAACGTCTCGCTTGTGCTAACGGTTGATTTAAAGGGTTGTGCAAACTATAGTAGTGTGCAGAAGGCCGTGGATAATGTTCCGGATTATAGTCCTACTAAGACCCTCATCCTAATCGACTATGGCTTATACAGGTTTTTTTTTTCCTCTAGCTCAATATTTCTTATCCAAGATGTCTTAGTTTCGCAACATTTGGTTATAGCGTTAGAATATGCGTACATGGTGGCAGGGAGAAGGTTACGGTAGCAGCGAACAAAACGAATTTGATATTCCAAGGCCAAGGGTATCTCAACACGACTATAGCTTGGAACGACACGGCAAACTCTACCGGAGGGACTATCTACAGTTACTCAGTCGCCATTTTGGCTCCTAACTTTATCGCTTACAACATTAGCTTTCAGGTAAAGATTATTTTTTGAAAATATTCGACTTCGATCATACACATTAATTTTTCTATGTTTTTTTTTTCTTTAAAATTTTTGTTGTTGGCCTTTTCGTACGATTGTTGGAAAAGAATACAGCTCCTCCTCCATTTCCAGGTGAAGTTGGGGCACAGGCCGTGGCACTAAGGATTTCAGGTGATCAGGCTGTATTTTACAACTGCGGGTTTTACGGTGCTCAGGACACGCTCCTTGATGATCGGGGCAAACATTATTTTAAAGAATGTTTCATTCAAGGATCAATAGATTTCATCTTTGGAAATGGTAGATCCCTATATGAGGTACTAAAAACAAAATTATGGAACTAATTCAAAACATGTATCCGCAAGATTTTACAGATTTATAGATAACTCTGTATTACATGTACAGAGTTGCACGATTAATTCGATAGCAAAGCAAAATGGTGCTATTACTGCTCATGCAAGAAATTCAGCTAGTGAAAAAACAGGATTTTCGTTCGTGAGATGTACTATTGGCGGATCAGGAAAAGTATGGCTTGGACGAGCTTGGGGTCTTTACGCTACGGTCGTCTTCGCAAAAACGTACATATCAGATATCATATCTTCTGATGGTTGGAATGATTGGAATGATCCCTCTAAAGACTCGTAAGCAATACAACCCTAATGCCATTTTCTGATACTTTTAGCGTAAACTAATTTTTAACTTACAATGTGATTGCTTCTCCGTTGCACGATTTACAGGACTGTATTCTTTGGGGAATACGAATGTGTCGGACCAGGGGCAAACAACACATTTCGAGCTTCTTATAGTAAACAACTTAGTCAAGCTGAAGTAACACCATTCTTGGATGTATCTTACATCGATGGAGACCAATGGCTTATTCCACGTGATTTAACCGATAATCGTAAACATCAAGATCAATTCAGACTTACTGATTAGCGTAAACATGCCAGAGAGTTGTTTGTAAAGCTCAAATGATACAAGATATATAGTGCTTATTAAAAAAATTACGACATAATGCTAAATTATAAGATCGGGTCTCCAAATTTATTTTTGGCAGAGAGTACCAATGTAATGAGGTTTTCTATTCCTTCTTTCTCGGAGTGGGGGTTTGTTATGTGTTAGCATTTTGCTATGTGTTATTCATAAAATCAAAAGTAAAACTAGGATTTTTCCTAAACGTCGTTAGCACGTTCGTTATATGCCTAAACCCCAACCACATATGAAACGTGCTTTTTGTTTGGTATCAAACAGATTCATGACCCTCCGCTTGGTATAAACATGTAGCTAACATTACACAAATATTACAGGCCCATCTCCCGCTTAATTTCTTTGAGCATTTAATGCTGCAATAGAGTTACAAATGTAGCGAATTTCGGCCCTTGTATCAAACATTACAAATACCACATTAGAAAAGTGTAATACTTTGCCAAACTTACGTGATCTAGGAATCATGTGATTCTGAAGAGGATAGAAAAGCCTTGGGGGAATTTGCAAGGATTCAAGGCTTCCTGCCAACATATCCACAACTTTACTCATCCAATGGGTTTACTATAATCATCTTCTTCGTAATTTCTGCATCTGTTTCAGATGTTATTCCATGAAGACCTAAATCCTCTTTCAATTCGATACGAGTATGGACCGAGTGTGGGAAAAAAAATTTGCTTGTACGGTCCGCTAGGCCGTTAATGTTCTTTCTTCCACCAACTATCTCAAGAACCATCATCCCAAAACTATATACGTCAGATTTGTGCGAAACTACTCCAATGTTTCTAGAAAACACTTCTGGCGCAATGTACCCTGCAGTCCTCTTGCATCAAACATTGATACATTACTTTCTTTTTTAGAACATAGTTTTGCTAACCCAAAGTCAGATATCTTAGGGCAGAAGTCTTCGTCTAACAGGATATTATGTGGTTTTATGTCGAAGTGCACAATACGTGTGTTGCAACCACGATGCAAGTACTCAAGTCCACGACTAACTCCAACCACAATTTCGTATAGTTTTTCCATGGAAGGCTTGAGCTTGTTTCTAATGCTTTATCCTTGTAGATGAACTTTTCAAGAGAACCGGCATGAATTCGTAGATAAGTGCTCTTTTAAACCCATCAAAACAAAATCCTAGCAAGCTCACAACGTTCACATGTGAAGTTCTGCTAATGCTTGCAACCTCGTTCATAAAATCTTCCCCGTCCCGTTTGGACTCTCTCATCACCTTCACAGCTACTAGCCGGCCGTCGAAAAGTTTCCCTTTAAAGACACCACCAAAGACACCTTGTCCCAGTTTATCTTTGAGCGAGTCTGTCATTCTTCTAATATCTGAGTAGTGATACCTTTTTGGAGCCATGGATCCATTATTCCGTAAAAATTCCTCCACCTTTTCAGCCTTTTTTGATTTCTTCCAAAACACAATTGAATTAACTGATGGGAACTTCCTTCTCCAACATACGCATGCAAGTATAATCACAAGAATTATGATAAATCCAAAAATAGATCCTATCACTGTACACAACAAAAAGGAAGAATGATAACTTACACGAAAAATATATTTCACCACAAAAACAATGGACAAGAAAAGCATCAGGCCTTAGAGTACCCCAGATCGCAATCCAAGAAACTCTAACCCCTTATTCTTTTCTTTAATGTGAATTTTACTTTTTGTCACGCTAGATGGGCAGTTGCCTAATACCCCTTATTCTGTATAGCTCGAAGATAAATATCTCGAAGCCGTAGGCTAATATCAGAGAGAATGAATGCAAACATCTTGAAGCAACCAAAGCGGGGTGCCTGTACTTTAGTTTGAGATTATGGAAAAGTAGAATGTTTTGTCTAATTTAAAAGTATATCTGTCTGTACTTTGGCTTCAGATATGAATAACATACCTATTGCAATATTCCTCCTGCTCAAGTTGGTTGAGTCTCCTGCATTGTAATCGACGGATTAGACATGCTTAATTGAAAGACAAGACATAGTTATACTCGTAATAGTTAAAGAGTGTATACTATCTATCTGTTATACTTGTAAGACATAAGAAAATGAGCTAAGAAATATAACTGAGCTGCAGTGGGGTCTCTCCTGTATACTATCTATTTAAAACTCGCTTCTGTTTTCGTATTTTTACAAAAATTCACTACCATAGGAATGCTAAAATTATATACATTCAAAATTGGTTTTGCAGTGTTCTAATTGTTAAGTACCTCCCTTCTCCTTGTTGATTGGGTCTAATTTATTGGGGCTTCCGTACCTGAGAAACATTCAAAATTGCCAGATTTGGATCTGCAAGCTCCACCAAAATTGGTACAGTTGACACAACGTGAATAATAACTACCAAGATACATGACCTCAAATCCTTTCTGCAAAATCTCATTTGTGCCGAGACTTGTTGGATTTTCCATCTATACCGGCACTATTATTTACTTTGTCGTCTGGTTCATGAGCAGACATGTTAATAGGTCGTATAGGTGTTATTGGTTCTGCCCAATTGTTATACCAAATTAAGGTTGGTGGGACCTAGTGTTACTCTTTATTAGCTTGAGGGGATAATGGGAAGACCGCTCAAACCCTATCAGTTTAAATAGAGAGGAAGTCCCTCTTAGAGGCTACACTACAGAAAACCATCCCATTGAGGTCTGCAGCCAATCTAAGGGAATACTTCACTCAAGAACAGGTGATTAAACAGAGAACAGGAAATCAGGTTAGTAGAATCATATTAATCTTTGATATATTGATCATAGTGATTGTACTTTATTCCTACAATTGGTATCAGTCGCTATGGTACATAATCTCTACGAATTGTAATTGATAATCACTGTTCATAATCACTGTTTACGATCACTGTTCACGATAGAGAGAGTATTTTTTTATCATTGTTTTATTAATCTCTCATACTTTATGGGTTTTTTCCACTTATTCTCTCTCCCAAGTAAAAGTTTTTTTTTTTACTTTCGGTGAGACTCTTCAATTCTCTGTCGAATCTGAAGATTGGGTTTTTTAAATGGTTCATGGGTTCAGATTTGATTTTGGGTGATTTGGTTTTGGTGATTGATCTATGATTATGGGTTAAATTGTTCAAAGATAATCTGAAAATCTATTTTTTTATGTTGTTGTTCATATCAAATTCTGCGAATCTGTAATTGGGGATAATCAATTTGTTGGGATAGTGGTTGTAGATTGTTGGAGATTAGAGGTAATAAAATCTGATTTCTGTTGTTCTATAATTTCGGGTTCTGCTGTTCAACGATTGATTTAGGGTTCTTTGCTGAATCTAAGATTGGTTCTGTTGTACTGTTGCCGAATCTGATTTATGTTGTGGTTTTGAATCCTTGCGAATCTAGGATTATTCGGCTATTTAGGGTTCTAGAGGATTGGGTTTTATGAATCAGATTGAGGAGAGATTGGGGTTTTACTATACAGCTTCTACTTTTGTATTTGTGAATTATTATTGTGTTGCTTTCTAGCTACTTATTATCAAGTTGTATTTTGGTTATGGATGCACTTAGGATGATGCATATTAGTTTAACATGATTTAATAACTGATTATTGTTTAGTTGTATTATCTGATTACAATGAATTATTCACGTTTATTATCAGTTGGATAATATTATCTGGCTTTAGCCATATATATATATATATCATTAATGCATTTAGGGCGTTGATGCCCAAGGATCTCCAATGGGGTTTAAGTGAGATCAAGTACTCGTTAGGAATGCGGGATATAAAATGGACAAATACGCCCAAAGGAGTTTTGTCCATGGAGTTGAACGTTTCTACTAATTTTGAGATTATCTCGTAAAGTCTCATTAAGATTACTTTGCACTAATTAAACTTGAAATTATTAGACCACCCAAAGGAGGCTAAGAAACTTCTAATTAATTAGTGGGTCAAGATAGGCTACACGGTACAGGAAGATGAGGATAACCCTCTGCCCAAAGGTGAGGAAGTGCCTGGAATCAAATTGTAAGTGGCCAGTCTAGTCTTGAGCGTGAGTGATCACCAGCTAGGAGGCAATATATGTTAAATCACCACCCAAATGAGGGATTTGATGATATATAGTTGAACCCGCAGAGTGAATAATCCATACCATAAATAATATATGCACTCTGACTCGACCATCCTAACCCCAAGTAGGATTGAGATTAAAGACATCAAGTTATAGATCTTTTACAGATCAAGTTAAACGTGCATAAAAAAAATAAAATTTTACGTCCTAATATAAGTCATTGGTTCATGTAGCTATGGACCCTATGATCCAGAACCAACTGACTAATATTGAGACCTTGACGGACTCTAACTACTCCAACTGGAAGCTCAAAATCCAGATTATTCTAGGCTACCTTGATTTCGATTTTGTTCTCACTGAAGCCAAGCCCGCGGATCTCACGGATACCTCTTCTGATGTTGAGAAAATGGCTTATGTTAAATGGGTCAAAGTCAATAAAATGGCAAATCTCATCATCCGTTCTTCCATTGATCCTATTATGTGGGCGGTATCGCTGAGAGAGGTACCGCAAAGGAACTGTTAGATGTCATTAAGAAATAGTTCGAGGGTTCCATCAAGGGAAGGCAGTACAGTAACTTATCTAAGCTTTTATCATTAAAGTATGACGGCAGTGGAAATGTGCGCTCGTACATTCTTAAGATCTCCAAGTTAGTTCTTACTTTGAAAGAACTCGATCTCACTATTGATAATACGTTGATGGTTCACTTAGCAGTTTGGTCTCTTCCACAAAGTTTCGAGATGTTCCAAGTTCACTACCAGAATCAGGAGAAGACTTAGGAAATGAATGAATTGATTGCAGCATTGGTCTCTAAGGAAGAACGACATAATAAAGGTAAAGCAGAGTCGGCTCATCTGACTACGTCCATGAAGCACTTGTCCATCAATTCTCAGTGAAAGAAGTTCAAGAATCAAGGTTCTACGAAGAATAACGGTTCCCACTTTGGTCCAGGGCAGAGTTTTCGTTCAGGGAATGGGAATGGGAACGGGAAGCAGAATGTACCTTCGTCAGCAACTACCTTATCAACTATAGAATGCTTCTTTTGCAAGAAGAAAGGCCATGTGAAGCAGGACTGTCATTCCTACAAAAACTGGCTAAATAACAAGAAAGGAGGGGTTCATCAGCAGGCAACCGACAAGGCCTAAGGAGCAAGTTTTCTCGGGTATTATTTTCAATTTGACATGCAATTTTTTTTGTTCCATAGATAAGACGATCTCTAGTTTTAGTTTCTCAGTTGTACTCTTTTAGTTATTTATTTATTTTATGGGTTATATCGTCTATCTTTTGACATTCCTTTAGGCTTTACTATTCTTTTTTAAGGCTAGTACTTCCACTTCTAAACGCTCTCGTGTCTTGAACTATCTTCGATGTTATGGCACAAACGACTAGGACGTATTTCTAAGCCGATGTTAAAGATTAAGGTTGTCTGGTCAGATCGAGGAGGTGAGTATTATGGTAAGATCGATCAAGACGGTCAACATTAGTAACCACTTTTATTAGTTTTTGTTGGATCAGGGTATTGTAGCCTAGTACATTAGATTCAATGACTATTAGCTGTTTTTTCATTGGTTTCCCAGAGATATCGAAAGTTTTTAGGTTTTATTGTCCTTCTCAACCCATGGAGATTGTTGAGTGTGCTCAGGCTAATTTCATAGAGGAGAGAGATCCCTTTACAACTATTATTTATAGAGAGATTGTATTTGAGGATGGTTTGGAGACTCGGAGTCCAACTGCTATTCCGATCAGTGCTGTTATGCTTCCGCGTTTATTTGATATTGACATTGTGGCGAGTACAGTTCCAGACCCCGTCGTAGCTCTTATTAAGCTTCCTATCATTCCACCTCCAGTTTAACTTTTTGTTTCTACTCGGAGATCCTCTAGAGAAAGGCGTTCTACAATTTCTTTAGATTACCATCTTTACTCAGTTGAAGGGGATTTATTTGATTTCGAGGACCAATATTTTTTAGTACGTCTATTGCTAGTAGTTTTGCAGATCAGTGGCGTAATGCCATGATAGAGAATATGGATTCTATGTCTCACAACTCTGTGTAGGAGTTAACATATCATAACCTAAAGGTTCTAAGGCAATTGAATGCAAATGGATCACTGTATATATGTCAATCAGAGTGGAAGACATTCTATATTTATAGTTTTGTACGTCGACGATAATTTACTCGCTAGTAGTGACGTCCAATTTCTCCAGCAGACAAAAGCCTATGATATGCATGAGACCCGACATTAGTTTGTTTGTTGGGATGTTAGAAAGGTACTATCATAACCCTTCTATTATACTTGGCAGGCAACCAAGAAAGTTCTTCGCCATTTAAAGAGGACAAAAGATTACAGATTGGTTTATAGGAGATTGGATGAGCTTATGGTTTTGGGCTACTCTGACTCAAATTTTGCTGGAGTCTCTTTGAGGATTATTATTTTACGTGGGAGTAGTTGTTGATTTATTTACTATTACTGCATTAGGATTATTTATCCATGTGAGAGTTATTCCCGATTATTGTTTTGGTCGACATTCAAA
Organism: Kingdonia uniflora; assembly: GCA_014058105.1. Classification (NCBI taxonomy): domain Eukaryota; kingdom Viridiplantae; phylum Streptophyta; class Magnoliopsida; order Ranunculales; family Circaeasteraceae; genus Kingdonia; species Kingdonia uniflora. The sequence goes on along the minus strand of JACGCM010000479.1, from coordinate 1,558,617 downwards.
TTTGATTTTTGATTATTTAGCTACTATTATATTTAAATCCGTTATTATATGTGCACATATTCAGTTAAACTATGCAATTGCAATAAAGTTTTGGATACGAGTAATTTTATCACATGACGGTTGTCTAAGTATCAAGTGCCTATAGAGAATACTGAAGTGTTTCCCAAGTTTGCTTGGGCTGGATATGGGTAGGCTCCACATCCTTTGGCCTTCATTTCAGTATGAACGATGGTCATCGCATTACGGTTTGTCTAAATATTGAAATGACATGTGTCTGGTAAACACATGTTGCAGGACACTAATAGAAATGTACCAGCACATCATTATGGTGTACATTTGCCATTCACACGCTAAACTCCACCAGTAAAGAAATTACACTTGAAAGCTATTGAAGTTGCTAGCCTGATGTCTACGATATGAATTAGGCATGTGCCCAATGGCCTGACCAAAATTCGTCCGTGAACCGTATTAGTCATCTTTGTAGTCGTAGAGTAACAGTTAAGTTCGATGTAACATTGCCTTCGACAAATTATCATGTGTGGTTTTAAAAAACAAATGATGGCCATCCGATTTTTATAAAAAAATGTGAATCAGGCTAAAATTATTTTTCTTAAAATCGAGTCAGTGCCGGGTGGGAGATTGTTAGATTTTCTATCTATACCGGCACTACTCTTTACTTTGTCGTCTAGTTCACGGCACACATGTTAATAGGTGGTATAGGTGTTATTGGTTGTGCTCAATTGTTATACCAAGTTAAAGTTGGTGGGACCTAATGTTACTCTTTATTAGGGCTTGAGGATATAATGGGAAGATCACTCAAACCCTATCAGTTTAAATAGAGAGGAAGTCCTTCTCAGAGGCTACACTACAGAAAACCATCCCATTGAGGTCTGCAGCCAATCTAAGGGAAGACTCCACTCAAGAACATGTGATTAAACAGATAGCAGGAAATCAGGTTAGTAGAATCATATTAATCTTTGATATATTGATCATAGTGATTGTACTTTATTCCTACAAGACCAACAGACGAGGAACGAACCAGGATGAGAATACTACCTTGGCACTCTAAAGTGTTGTGATTTGGTACAGTTGACCCCGACTCAACTGTGAGGTAAAGATAAGATTGAGACTTATTTGCATAATAACAATCAGCTCCCCCTGACTCATCTGAGACATTAAAAGGGCAACCATGGAACAGAGTGTAGTTCAGAGTACCAGAAGCATACTTAAAGGGAGTATTATAACTTGCTGTTGTATCATTGACGAATTCAGAAGGACAAGCATAATTGCCTAAACAAAAATTCCAAACATCAGATCTTACGATTGTCATAATATGATTGGCTTCACTGATATTCAAAACTCTGTAATATTGTGAATTAAGGTCGGAATTTTTGATCTCAATCTCTATGTAGGAATCTTGGCAATGAAGTCTAAAGCCAGCCACTCCACAATACTCTGGACGATTATATCCCCAAAAAGGATACGAGTAAGCATCAATACCACACTGGAAGCTCTTGGAGAAATCACTACAATTACACAGTTGAAGAAGTGAAAGCAGAAGAGCACCACCAACCAAAAACAATAATTGAAAATGTATCTTTCTTTCTTTGTCACGCAAACTTTCAAAGGAAAAGAGGATATTTTTTTATAATTTTTTGAATGGATTAGTACTAATATCTCTTTCTACAGAACCCCTACTACAAGTACAACGGAGTCCACACACACAACTACAAACTCAAACCATAATCTTGTAGAAATTCTGAAAGCTAAAGTTTGGAAGCGTCTGCTATTTACTATTGACTATCCCACGCACAAACTTTCAAAGGAAAAGAGGATTTTAAAGCTAATCTTGTGGAAATGCTTTGTTGTTGGAATTTTTCAAAACTTCGTACCTCATTTTGAGCCTTAAACCATGACCTCTTGGTCATCTATTTTATGTGACTCCTAAACTATAGCCTAAAGTTTAGTCCCACATTGTTTATAAATAATAGAAGAACTAAACATATAAGACAGTACCCATGTAACATGTGACATAGAGAGAGTGTATAAGTGTGTGAGTGCGTGAGGGGATTTTATATCTTAGACACACTTGGACCTCTTTCGGGCGGCCGACTTGGGATTGGGCAATTGGCAATTCTGGCTTTGGAGCCCTTGGGGGCCCTCTCACCCTAAACTTTTTAACAAAAAGTTGACCTTGGGGGCCCTTTTAACTAGGCTCACCCTAATCTTTTTAACACCACCTTCTAAAATACCATAGAAAAGCCAATTTCATCTCTTCCTCTCTGTGTTCAAACTCTCTCTCTCTCTCGTTTATTTGTACAGGTTACTAAGGTGCGAACTACTGTTATTGTACGTAGACTTTCGGTATTGAAGCTATTGTATAATGCTCGTTGTACCTTGGGAGAGATCAGACAATTTATATGTACCCGAGGTAGGTCGAAATACTCTTTAAAGAGAGTGCGGCCCAGGCCTCGAGCTCTTACTGTTTGTTACCGAAGTGCTTGCTGTTGTTTCTGACTTTGTATACCTACTGTTATCACCGGAGTAATAGTTGTTGTTCCGAGTTGCAGTTGTTGTTGCTTCTTCTTCATACTAGCTGTTATTAATTCAAAGAGGAAAGCTATTTTACAGGTTCCTTTAACATTTATTCAAAAAATTTAAAGAGTATTTATTATCTGTAATATCGCACTTTCTTCTGAAGTGTTGAAGTTTGATTCCAACAAATTCTCTAAGTTTGATGGTCTCAACTTCAAGAGGTGGAAGAACAAAAAAGTTATTTTATCTTACACTTAAGGAAGTTACATATGTTTTGGAACAAGAATGCCCTATTGAACCACCCGTTCCCGTACCTACGGTAAACCCTGATCTTATTCTAAATGAATATGACAAAACCATAGAGTCAACTTCAAACTAGACTGATGCTGATTTTAAATGCCGTAATTTCATTCTGAACGGTTTAGCGGACAAACTTTACGATTACTATCTACAGTCTGAATCTGAGAAAACCGTTTGGGATGCATTACAAAGAAGTATGATACGGAAGATGCAGGCTCTAAAAAGTTTGTCGTAACCCGATATCTCAAGTTCACTATGGTTGATGATAAGTCGGTAATTTCCCAATTACATGAGTTACAACGAATTGCGCATGAAATCGTGTCCAAAGGGATACCTCTTGATGAACAATTTCAGGTTACCGTGATGATTGACAAATTATTGCTGAATTGGAAAGACAATAAAAATATCCTGCGACACAAGTCAAGGAACTTACCATGGAGAACTTGATTACTTGTCTGAGGGTTGAAGAAGAATCTAGAAAATAAGACCTAAAAGAGGAATTCTTTTGGTTCAAGCCAAAGGGAAGGTCCATCTGAAACCTAAAGGGAAACCTTTCAAAGCTAAGAATGGTAGTAATCGGAACAACCGTTCTAACGGTGGTAATCTGAATAATCGTCAAAATTATGGACACCAGAATCCTAATAAGGGAACGAACCAATAAGCCCCACCATATAATGAAACAGGTTCTATTATGTGTTTCAACTGTAAAAAGCCTAGACACATATCTAGAAACTATCAGAACCATAGACCTGTTACTCAGGCTAACGTTATTGAAAAGCCTTTAGTGGTTATGATCACAGAGATCAACATGGTCGGTGGAATCGACGGGTGGTAGGCTGATTCGGGCATTTTTAGGCATATATGATATGAACGCAATTGGTTTAAGACCTACAAGGAGATTAAAGACCAGAAGGTGCTACTTGAGGATTCCCATTGCACCAAAGTGCTAGGCACAAGAGATGTTGAACTGGTATTTACCTCTGAAAGGACAGTAACTCTGAAGGATGTGATGCACACTCCTGAAATGAGAAAAAATATTGTTTTTGGATATCTTCTCAACAAGGCAGGATTTCAGCAGACTATTGGGTCAGTTCAGTACATTTTGACTGAGGGTGGGGGTTTTGTGGGAAAGGGTTTTGCTAGTAATAGAATGTTTAAGATGAGTATTAAAATGAATAAATCTGCTTCTACTTACTTATTGTCTTCTTTTAATATTTGGCATTCTAGACTATGTCATGTTTATAAGAAGTTAGTACACAATATGAGTAAACTTGACATGATCCCTAAAGTAAATTTAAATGACTTTGATAAATGTCAATCTTGTAGTCAAGCTAAAATTGCTAAAACCTCACATAAAAGTATTGTAAGGGAATCACAACTTTTGAACTTAGTACACTCTGACATTGATGAAATGGATGGAACACTCACTCAAATTGGTAAAAGATATTTTAAAACTTTTATAGATGACCATTCAAACTATATTCATGTTTACCTGATACGTCACAAAAGTGAAGCTATAAATATGTTAGTATGTACTTATACTCATTGGGAAAGGAAGACGTCAAATTTGACACTATAGTTTATTTGATTATGAGTGAAGATAATAGGCATAAAACATCTGAACCCTCTTCGATTTCAAATGGTAGTGTGTTGAATGTCGAGGAAAGAGGAAGGTCTTACAAAAAAGGGCTAAAATTTGGAAGGGGTCGATCACAGTCAAGAGGAAAGTCTAAGTCCCCCGGTGCGTGTTGAACTTGTAGAAAGAAGGGTCACTTCAGGCGAGATTGCAACTCTTCTTCAAAGAAAGATGATGAAGAGAAAGATATAATGAACCTTACTGAGGAGGTTAGTTTTGACCAGGCTTTACTACTGTCATGTGATGATGTTAATGAATCTTGGATAGTTGATTCGGTTGCTTCTTTCCATGCTACTGCAAACGTAGGTTTCCAAACCAATATTGCTAAATGTGACACGGTCTTTCTTATAGATAAGAGTGCACGCAATATTACTGAAAAGGGAAATGCTAGGTTGTTGTTACGTTCAGGGGGAACGTTGGTTTTACAGAATATGCGACTTGTACCTAAATTGGGGCATAACCTATTATCAGTTAGTAAAATGGCAGATGATGGTGGATATGTGAGTACCTTTGGTACAACCTTCTGGAAGGTTACAAAGGGAGCTATGGTAGTAGCTCGAGGCTTGTGACAAGAACATGGCATAAACGACTTGGTCACATAAGTGAAAAGGGAATGAAGGTAATAGTAACAAAGGGAAAACTATAGGGTCTTACTAAGATTGATCTCAAGCTTTATGAAGAGTGTGTTCTTATAAAATAGAAGAAGGTCAATTTCAAAATATCTGTAAGATCAAGGAAACCTAAAAAGCTGGATCTTGTACACACAGATATTTGGGGGCCAACCAAGGTGTCTTATCTTGGTGGTTCTTATTATTACGTTACCTTTATTGATGATGCTACTTATAAACTGTGGGTCTACTTCGTGAAGAACAAATCAGATGTGTTAGATAAATTTAAGAGGTGGAGGGCTCTAGTTGAAAATAAAACCAGTTTGAAACTGAAGTGTCTCAGGTTGAATAACGGGGGCGAATACTGTAGTAACAAGTTTGAAGATTTTTGCGCATCAAACGGGATTAGTAGAAAAAAAAACTATTCCCGAAACACCGCAACAAAATGGTGTTGTAGAACACATGAACCAAAAAATAAACGAAAGAACGAAGAGTATAAGACTCAACGCTAGATTGCCAAAATGTTTTTGGGCAGATGCGGTTAGTACGATGGCGTACTTGATTAACAGAGGGCCTTCAACGGCTTTAAATTTTAGACTTTCTGAAGAAGCATGGACCAGTAAAGAGGTAAACCTTAATCACTTACATATTTTCGATTATACGTCATATGCACTTAATAATTCAGATATAAGGACCAAGTTAGATACAAAGTCGATGAAGTGCATATTTATTGGATATGGTGGTGATGAGTTTGGGTACTGATTTTGGGATGCATAGAATGTGAAAGTTATCTGGAGCCATAATGTTATATTAAATAAGGAAGTTTTGTATAAAGATTTTAAAATACCTAGTGAAAAAAGTCGAACTGAAGCAGCAGAAAGTGTCGACATTAAAGATGATGAACCCTCTCGAGAGGTTGATGAAGAAGTCGTGGTTAAGTCCGATGCACCGGATCAAGGCGAGGAACCTAATGATCTAGACATTCCAATAGTACTTCAAAAGGAGCTGAGAGTTGCAAGATTTCTGGCTAGGTACGTTAACTCCCTAAATCACTTATTACTTACATATGGTGGTGAACCTGAAAGTTAAAAAGAGGCTTTAGATGTAGAAGCCAAGAGCAAGTGGGAGTTTGTTATGGATGATGAGATGCAGTCATTATCAGTTAATTGAACTTGGGATTTAGTTCGGTTACCGAAAGAGAAGAGTGCATTGCACAACAAGTGAGTATTCAGACTAAAGCAGGAATCTGACGGTTCATGGAGATTTAAGGCTAGACTTGTGTTGAAGGGCTTTCAGTATAAAGAGGACGTTGATTTCAGTAAGATTTTTGCTCCTGTTGTGAAGATGTCTACTATTCGGGTTGTGATGAATATAGTTGCAGTTGAAGATTTGTATCTTGAGCAGCTGGATGTCAAAATAGCTTTTCTTCAAGGTAAGCTTGATGAAGAAATTTATAAGAAGCAGCCATAAGGGTATTCGGTTAAAGGGAAAAAAGATCTTGTGTGTAGGCCCACGAAGAGCTTATATAGTTTAAAACAAATGCCAAAACAGTTGTATTTGAAGTTCGAGCAATTCATGTCCAGAAATGGTTATCCGAAGAGCAATGCAAATCACTGTTGTTTTATAAAAAAAATACGGGAAACTCGTATATTATTCTACTTCTGTATGTAGATGATATGTTGGTAGCAAGTGCTGACATGGGAAAAATTGTCAAGTTAAAGGAATAATTATCTTGGGAGTTTTCTATGAAGGACTTGGGTGCGGCAATATAAGTTCCAGGTATGCGTGTTACAATGGAATAAAACGGGGAGAATTGAAGCTATCTCAAGCTGAGTACATTGGCAAAGTACTTAAGTGGTTCAAAATGGATGTTTCTAAAGTTGTTAGTACACCATTGGGAGGTTACTTCAAATTATCAAAGGATTGTTGTCCGAAGACGCAGAAGGATCATAATGAGATGTAGAAGGTTCTTTATCAATCCACAATTGGTAGCTTAATGTATGCTATGATTGGTACGAGGCCAGATATTGCCCAAGCAGTGGGAGTTGTTAGTAGGTATATGAGTAATCCAGGCAAGAAGCATTGGAGAGCTGTGAAATGGTTACTGAGGTATCTTAAGGAAACTCAAGATATGGCATTATGTTATGGGGGTTCTCAGATATACTTACAGGATTTTTTTGATTCTGATATGGTGGGTGACATTGATAGGCGAAAGAACACTAGTGGCTTCATTTTTACATTGGGAAGCGGTGCAGTTACATGGGTTTCTAGGCTACAGAAGATTATAGCTTTGTCTACGACGGAGGCATAATATGTTGCAGCTACAGAAGCGTACAAAGATATGGTTTGGCTTAAAGGGTTTATGAAAGAGCTTGGTAGATAAATTTTTTCTCCTAAGTTGAATAGTGATAGTCAAAGCATTATACACTTAGCGGAGAATACAACTTTTCACTCTATGACCAAGCACATTGATATTCAATATTGCTATATTCGCTCGCTCCTCGAGGATGGTGTGTTGAAGCTTGTGAAGATTCACATTGATGTGAATCCGGCCGATATGTTTATGAAGGTGGTAACTTTTCAGAAGTTGACGACATGTACAACTTCTGTGGGTCTTCAAGATTGAAGGTCCGAGTAGTGCGAGCAATTTATTTGGAGATCTAGAGATGGGTTACGGGATTAGATTTCAAGTGGGAGATTGTAGGGTGTGAACTCGAACTAATGATGAATGGAATTGTCGAAGAACAGTTGAAGTCGTTCGAACGAAGTATGAAGTTGTTCAAACGAGCTTCAAAGTCGTTCGAACGAGATTATCTATTTTACGTTTTTTGGACTTGGTTTGAAGCAGTCGTTCGAACGGGCTTGGATGCCATTCGAACGAGTTGCTGTTTGCTAGGGCTGGAGACCAACTATCGTTAAAGTCGTTCAAATGAGCTTGAAGTCGTTCAAACAATCTTTGCGTAGGTTTGCCTTAGATATTATTATGAAATGGTGAGTTTGCCTCGGGATCCGTTCTACTTGTATTTTAGTTCCCTAATATATAAAAGGGACTTAGTTTATTTGTTAAAGCTATCTTTTCCTCTATGAGTTTAATTCTAGAGACTTAGAATTTGAGAAACTCCATTAAAGCTTGAGAAGCTTGGAAAGATCATTGTAACCTGTTTGGTTATTATAATGGATTCTTCGGGGAGTGGTTTTTTATCCGTAAGGGTTTTCCACTTCCCTCCTCTAGGAATTCTTGTGTCCTTGTTGGTCTTGCTTGATTGTTTCTTCTGTTAAGGCTTATTTCGCGTATCATTATTGACAAAGAATAGAGAGTAGCTACCTCAATTCTCAACCTTATTATCGAGATGCACTTCTGCAAACAGAATCACCACACTATTTCTACTAAATACTTCACGTTGTACAACAAATATTGTTTACCCTGAAGTCTTATTGTAATTCAAGTATGTATCTCTAAGCCGCTTTAGTAAATATTATTTTTGGAATATTGTTAGATGATGCTAATTAAAATATATTACTTGTTATAGGTTCTTCAAAATTTGTTTAAGATTGAGAAAAAATTGTCTCAGTTGAAACAAATGATGAATATCGAACCGGTAAGATACTTCTGCCCAAAATATTGAAATAATTTCTTCAGTTCATCTTAGGGGTTCTCATTGCAAAATTTGTGATTTCAACAGAAATGGGTCGAGGGATTACCACAAGAATTGTAGGCCTGAGAGTTGCTTCAAATTGGATATTATGACGTATTGTTTGCTTGAGTATCAATCGGAGTAGACAAAAGTTGTCTTCAAATGTGATGACAAATCAAATAATACTATACCCTAAGAATAATGTCATATAGGCCTAAAAGCTTTTTTAATGTTTTATTTTCCATATTCATTTAAACAATATGTTTCATTTCATTTTAACATTGGACAAGTAATTAATTGATAATTCAATCCGTTTTAATATTTCCATCCTTTATACTAATTACAAATATGTTACATTTAAATGTATACCTGATTGTACAGTTTTGTGTATCTCTTTTTGGCTTACAGGATAGTTACTGATATTGGTAGCTTACAAGTCTTATCAGATGGTCTCACCAACTAAAAGATATCGTCCTATTAACTATTAAGTAATGGGTTTAGATTAGGTAAGTAATTTACCTTTTACAAGATTAGAGAGAGAGAGAGAGAGAGTCCACAAGTAAATTAAAGAAAATAGAGAAATCAAGTGGGAAATATGAGAGTCGGACAGAAAGTTACAATAGGGAGAGAGTCAGAGAGAGGCTTTTCTTGTGGCTTTGACTTCTTCTCAATTTATTATAGTCTTTTCATCGGGTGGTTCTAACTTCACTACGTTATTTTTCTAATCTCACTGCGCTTAGTAGTCCTCCTCTTCAAAAAGATGAGCACCCCAACAAATCTTGTTTTGCTAATCCTACTATGCTTGTAGTCATCCTCTTTAAAAGAGGAACACCCCAACAAAAACTTTACTTAGTCAACATTTTGGTTAAGAACATATTTGTTAAGTTTTCAACGCCAGAGTCCTAGCGTCCATAAAAAAATGTTTAAAAAAACTTATGAGTTCCCAGTACTAGAGTTCTAGTGTTGATGGGTAATAACAAAAGTTGTTGGCATTGTGTTTCTAGAACATACCAAACACCAGGGTCTTAGCGTTGATGGGTAATATTAAAAGTTGGTGGCCTTGTTATAACATACAAAATGCAAGGTTTAGTGGGGGGAAATTGGGGAAAAATTTAGAAAAAAAATACTCTTGAGTTTCCAAAGCTAAGAGCCTAGCATTGATGGGTACTATTAAAAGCTATTGGCCAACATTTCTATAACATATAGACCGTCAAGTATCCTAGTGTTGATAAGAAAAACCCTTAAAAAAATTTGTAACTTTCTTCTCAAAAACTTATCCAAACATGAATTTTAACAAACTTTCTCACAATCACATATCTAAATTGACATAATCATTATCTCTCAAGTTTAATTTTGATTATAAGTGGTGTTGTCATAACTTTTAAATTTTGAGTTGAGACATGCCTAGAGAGAAAAAATGAGATGAAGAAAGAGGACAAAACAGAGATGACGACTGTAATAGCCTAATTCTGGGATTCGGACATAGCCTTTACACCATATATGTTTAGAACGCTCAAGAACAATAAGTAATAACTAACAAGATAATTTAGTGCGGAAAACCGTTGAATAGGTTAAAAACCACGACTTCTCTTGAGGATTTTGAGAAAGAGAAGATGGTATTATTGAGATTACTAGCTTATTACAATAAGCGTTATGAGTATGTGGAATGTTAGAGTGAGTATTCCTCCGTCCGTCCCTCATCTTGAATTATCTGGCTTTATTTATAGCTCTTATAATATGACCGTTTGATGGCCTTTAAGATTCTTAATGATGGACGTTGCAAAATATATGTTAGATATTATTTGACCAGATTGTGTAACGTTATGCTTTTTGTTGCTGCATAATGGTTTTATTGATTATTGTACATTTGCTTAACTCGAACTATTGATGTAGAGGTCGAAAGTGATGACTAGAACTTAGGGATACTAAATATGTCTTTAGTAGTGCTTCATGTATGTTGATGAAGTCGATGATGAAGCATGAGTCTGAGATGCGAGATAATCTATTACAAGACGGCTCTCAAGCAAGAGTACGAGGAACATCCAAGGCGAGTGGTGTTGTTTGAAAAACTTGTGTTGTAACTATTTCCTGATGATGCTGCCTTGATTCTGATTGTGCCACGTACACTGCTGATAAGGTCAAAAGTTCACATGTTGGTCGAAGATAGAACATTAGTCCGAGATGCGGAATAAGCCACTACAACGACGATGACGACGACGAATATATCAAGTGTGGTCCTAGTACGTCGCCGGAGTTTGAAGAATGAATTGAGGAAAAGGAAAATCGTGGAGGGGGAGAGGGAGAGAGGGGAAGAAAAATTGTCGGAACGCGATAAAGAAACCTATGAGAGAGTGATTTTTTTTGTTATGACTGAAGTCCTCTCTTTTTGAGTTATATACCCAAGGGATGACTCCTCTACGTAGCGCTTTAGTAAAAGGAGGGGATTCGCCTGCACTCCCTTTGTTGCTACACACCCACTACACTCTCTCACAGCCACTTATTTTGCCAACTCAACATCTCTCTCTCTCCCACTCAGCTCTCTCTCTCTCCCAAAAATAAATTAAACAAAAACAAAAAAAAAACTCTCTCTCTCCACTCGACTCACTCTCTCTCTCTCTCTCTCTTTCTCTCTCTCACTCGCTCTGTACGCCCAAATTTAAATTCAAATTTTACTATCTCTCTCTCCCTCCATTTCCCGTCACTCAATCTCCCACTCAATCATTCTTTGTAAGCCTCCAACATTGAATTTTTGTATCTCTGGTTAAGGTACGAAGCTTTCTCAGTGTCTCTCATTTTTTATTACTTTATCAAAACTGTATTTCGCGAACCGAATGTTAGAATTGTGCTACGGAGGTAACTTAGTTCTTGATCTTGCTTGAATAATAGGTGGTCAGTGGACGTATTTATTTGTCGAATTCAAATTGGTACAAAAAAATTTGGATTCGACATTTTTTTTGTCGAATTAAGATGTTCTCGAAAATTAATTGTCGAATCTAGATGTACTCGACAATTAATTGTCGAATTATATTGTACTCGACAAATAATTGTCGACTTCACAGGAATTCGACACTTAATTGTCTGACTTCACATGAATTTGACACTTAATTGTCGAATTCATGTAACGTCGATAATGATTTGTCGAGTACATCTATATTCGACAATTAATGCCCGTTGTGATGGCTTGCAGTATTACTTTCCGATTGTTTGTCTGGCTGTATGGATGTCTTTGATTAATTGTATCCAATAATTCCTCCTATATGACAGTATAATAAGATGGAAGATTCATGTGAACCAGATTGGTCAAAGGTAATTGGAGATGAATCACCACCAAGGGCTGCCAATGAACGTACGATGAGTGTGGGTTCCGGAACACCTGATTGTGCCCCTGATTCCTTATTTGTGGAGACGCCATACGAAGGGCAAACTTTTGATACAGTGGATGAGGCAAGTTCCTTCTATGAAAAATATGGAAGGAAGAAAGGGTTTTCCACAAAGAAGCGCAACTCCAAAAAATGACCAAGATCGGAGGAGATAGCACGAGCAACATTTTGTTGTTTGAGCAACGGTTTGTCGAAGAAAAACCAAACTTCAGGTACAAGTGAACAAGATGGGAAGAAGCGTTCTTCTTACCAATGCGGGTCTAAAGCGGCTTTGAACATCAATTCGAGAGAAAATCTTAGAAAATATGTTGTAACGAGTTTCTCAGATGTTCATAACCACAACCTTGTCACCCCACGAAACCACCATCGTATGAAGATTAATCGTGTTTTCCCTGAAGCTGTAAAAAACTTAACAAAGACTTTTGAGCTTTACAATATCTCAGTGAGCAAGGTGCCTGCTTTATTCCCAGACAAGACCTTCAACAAACGTGATTGTTACAACCACAGAGCCAAAGTTAACATGGAATGCATATCGAGTGGCGATGCGCAGGCTGCATTGGATTGGTTTAAGAAAAAACAAGTCGATGATCCTATGTTCAACTTTGACATTCAGCTCGATGCTGATGAGAGAGCACTTAATTTTTTTTGGATAGATGGGCGATCCATAATGGATTATGAGGCTTTTGGGGATGTGGTGACTTTTGACACCACGTATAGGACGAACATTTATAAGATGCCATTTGCTCCATTTGCGGGAATAAACAACCACTACCAAACAATCCAACTTGGATGTACTTTGTTGAGGAATGAGCAAGAGACCACCTTTACTTGGTTATTCCATACATGTCTAAAAGCGATGAGAAATAAATACCCGACGGCTATTATCACTGACCAAGATGCTGCAATGGCTGCCGCCATCCCCAAGGTTAGTCTCAGTCTTATGTTTGCAGGAATTGTTATAATTGTCGACAAGTCCCTATGTCGACAATTATATCTAAAATAATTGTCGAAATGGACAAACTCGACCAATATATTTGTCAAAAATCATAAAATCAACAATCCATTTGTGTTATCTAATATTTGTATTTTGTCGAAGGTCTTCCCAAACACCAGGCACCAGCTCTGCCTATGGCACATCATACACAAGTTCCCTGAAAAAATTGTTCATGTCTATTGAGATCCATCTACATTCAAGAGTGATATAGATTCAATTATCCACAACACATACGATCCTGTAGACTTCGATAGAAGGTGGGTCGAGCTTATGAAGAAATATAATCTTGATGACAACATTTGGATGCAAGGCTTATTTAATATCAGAGAAAGATGGATACCTTTGTGGAATAGAGATACTTTCTATACTGGCATGAGTGCTATTGGTAGAAGTGAGTCAACAAACAATTTTTTCAATGGTTGGCTGCTTCCTTCAACTGGTATGTACAATTTCGTGACAAAATATACAACAGCTCTATTGGAGACATTTGAAATAGAGAAGGAAGAGGACTTCCAATCCGAACATAGATATCGGCAAGTCGAACCTCATCAGGCTCTACTAAAACATACAACAAAGATTTATACGATGAAGATTTCCATAAAGTTGAAGACCAATTTAATCAAATTGTGTGGTTCATAGCAATAGAAAAGAGCGTAGACGGAAATGTTCAAAAAATACTTGTGAAGTCACATAGTGGACCGCCTGAAAGTTTTGAGTTGAAGATAGACTTGGCTGGCCTGACAGGCCACTGTGAATGCAAGTTGTTCGAGTATGTAGGTCTGCCATGTTGCCATCTCTTCAAGGTTTTCTTCAAATACGATGTTCTCTAAATTCCAGATGCATTCATTCTACCAAGGTGAAAGATTGGGGCAAACAAATATTCCCGATCGTACGACGAGAGTTTCTTAGATGGAGATAACTTGAGGAAACTATTACGCCATAGCCACCTTTCCCTTCACGCAGCAAACCTATTCGAGAGGGCATCAAAAAATAAAGCAAACTTTGAATATGCCATTTCAAGGCAGGACGAGCTTGAGACACATCTAGATGCGTACGATGCATCTCTGACTCAAGTCTCAGGGGCGGATCCTTCAATGTTAACTCCATTAACTGAGACAGTAATGTCTTCAACTCCTATGATGTCTTCAACTCCTATATTGGATCCTTTTGTGGTACAAACCAAAGGCCGTGTAAAAGATGATCACAAGAAAGGTGGCAGATGGAAGGGCGGAATGGAGATAGCTATGAAGAAGAGGAAGAGGACATGCAAAGCTTGTGGAGTATTTGGCAGTCACGACAAACGGACTTGCCCAAAATTAAAATTATTGTTTCAAAAAGCAGAAGCGGGTGAGTATCGTAAAATGATAAATAAGTACTTCCCAACAACTTCTACGATAACAACATATAAAGAATATTACAAATTTATTTCCCCTATTTCATAAGTAGGTGCCTCAAATCAGAATGGGCTCGAGCCACAGTCATACGACCATGGTGTTAAAAGTTGCTGAAGATGTTCATATGATTGCAGATTATAGACATCATTGGGACTTTTATTATTGTTACAATATTGTTATTCATGCTATTGTTGTCGAATTGTTGGATTATTGTTCAAATTCCAGTTGTGTTGTAATTGATTTTATTGTCGAATAAGTTTATGGTGCGACAATTTGCATGAAAGTATCTGTCAAATTTTCAAAAATTTGACAATTAATTGTCGAATTACTATAAATTCGACAACTAATTGTTGAACAGTATTTTTAATTCATCAAAATCGACAATAAATTGTCGAAAAACTATAAACTCGACAATTAATCGTCGGAAACTATAAACTCGACAATTAATTGTCAAAAACTATAATCTCAACAAAAAATTGTCAAAATATTATAAAGTCAACAATTAATTGTGTAACAACTTTAAACTCTCCACAAGCTATACAAAATAGATAGATGTACATCATCAAAGAATATACAAATATACAACATTCAAGAAAACAAATCATTTATGCTGTAATCCCGTAGGTTAACATTGTTGTCCCTCATCAACTTCATTCAAGCTTCGTTTGGCGTGTCAAAGTAGTTCTTCACACATGGCTTCACAAAAGCATCTGGAATATCCAATTGCACATGCGCCCACCACAGTGTAGAAACCGGAGGAATAGGTGATTGGTACTTGGTCTTCAATTTCATAAAGTTTTCATCGGATGTCATTCCAAACCATCAATACTTCGTACTATCAGCAAGAATGTTTGTAAACCTCTTCTCTTTGGTAATCTTGTTGTTTGCTTTCCACCAAAATAAAGGTAAGAACGTTAAGGCCTCCTTGTTGCTGATGAAGATGGCCACCTTCTCGTAATATGTTGACAACAAATGACCCATATACAAATATTCTACGAACACAGCATTAAACTTAAATGCCCGTAGTAATGTTTTGTACCTACTCTCTCCCAAATCACTGTAAGCTACATCCAACCTCTGACTGAAAACGCTCTTCCAATAAGAAGGTTTCTTCGTCATCAAGGTACATAAGGAATCATTCACATTCAAGAACTTCATTTGGCTCTGATACGCATATGACGCAGCAACCTTAAACGCTGTGTTACCATCCCTTTCAAAATCGCGTATATCCAGTTAGAACCAATTAAATGGTTGAAACAAAGACTGTCTTATATTAGTTTTATGATCAATCTTCTTCAACCTTGAATCGATCCTTTCTTGATACTCCCCCCTTCCCGATAAGATTATGTCATCTTCGTATTCCCCATTTGGACCCTCTTGAGCAATTGTTAAGAGTTTAGTAAACTGCCTACTTAGTTTCTCATATGTAGGGTCTTCAGTATCTTCAAAATCCCCTCCTTCAATAGCGCCTTTCAGTGCCAGGTGCCACACTCTCTACAACGCAAGCACGAGCACAATAGCATAGTTAGAAATTAAAACAAAGTAATTTAAAACAAAAATACAAACGTAGGATGACAAAGGTACACACACCCATTCATTATTGTCAATTTCAAGGTTAAATCTCATGTCTTCGGATATCGTCAGTTTGGTTTGCTAGGCCGATTTAGATCCACATGATTAGTATTTGGTGAAAAACAAATTAGAAGTCGCAGTACAACTTACCAGCCTTTCGGTTTCGTAGATGTATTTGGCGTATCACCTGTCATGCGTAACCTTCACCTATAAATCATGGGTTTATACATAAACACACAAAATTAGCATAGCCTGGTTCATAGAAATAATATGTCAAATTCGGGCTATTTCGATAATTTATTGTCGAATGACAATAAATTCGACAATTTATTGTCGAATAATAATAAATTCGACAATTTATTGTCGCAACAATTCTTATTCGACAATTAATTGTCGAATGACAATAAGTTAGACAAATTATTGTCGCATAAATTCTTGTCGACAGAAATCTACTATCTTCTTCAGGGAAAGAGATATTCTCTGGCCCCCGGCATTTAAATCAGGGTAAACCCTGTCAAGTAGATACATAGATTTCCTGAAGATTTCTTTAACAGCCGCTGCTCCCCACTTCCTCTCCGCAACAGTGAGGTCACCATCAACCCTCAAGCCAATCAGCCTGGACACATCCTCCAAGGTGATAATCATCTCGCCCCACTTGAAATGAAAAAGTGTTGGTCTCTGGATGCCACCGCTTACAGAAGGCTGTAATCAACGCAGCATTGTAGTGCCTGTAAGAGATGGCTCCAATCCTGCCGAGACCCCAAACATTCAAAATGTTTTGAACCCTTTCAATCTTTTCCCCAAGCTCCCACGTAAGACTGTGATGATGGACACGTAGACAGCCGAAGTCCTGTATATACAATATAAAGCCATGTGTCATTCCCATGAAGAAAAATTGTCGAATTCATATAAAATTCGACAATTTTTTGTCGAATTTTATATGAATTCGACAAAAAACTGTCGAATTCATTGTTTTTCAACAATTAATTGTCGAATTTTATGAATTCGACAAAAAATTGTCGAATTTTATTTGAAATCGACAATTAATTGTCGATTTTTTTATGAATTCGACAAAAATTTGTCGAATGTATTTAATTCGGCAATTTTTTGTCGAATTCATATAAGGGAAACACTAGATGAGATTGGTTTGTTCTGTGTATCTGTCCATGAACTTAACTTTTGGTTCGGTGGGTCGCAAAGCTCGTCAACAGAGAAGGGTCCCTAGGGCAATATTCGCCAGCTCCTTGTTCGGAGTTTCTGTCCCCAACGAGAACTTCTTCTTCGGTGGTTGTAGTTCTTTGTTGTTCAAAGGTGGCGTTATGAAAATTTTCAGGTTGTAAAACTTGCACAGATGGAAATTCCTCATGTTCTACGAAGAAATTTGTACTAGATTGGGTGGTTGGTGTACCTTGGGAATCAGAGCTACTAGACTCAGCGGCTGAAGAGTCTTGGGAAGAGTCTTCTTTAGGTGCGACCGACACACGTGGGACACTTCCACTTATTGAGGAATCTCTTACTGGTACCCTAGTGGAACATGTTTTTACTCTTTTCGCGGGAATACGGGGTGGGTTGTTATAATTCGGATGCGACGAATTTTCACACTCATCATTTAGCATCTTAGGGAGGCCGTTGGTACTATCTTCCCTCTTGTTGGGATTTTCTTGCGTGCAACCTTTGGTGCCATCCTGCACAAAATTCAATAGAACTCTCCTCTCAGAAATTGTCGAATGTGCTAAAGTTATACAATTAATTGTCGAAATCATATAAATTAGATAATTAATTGTCGAATTTCAAAGTATACAGACAATTAATTGTCGAATTTCATAGTATTTCGACAATTAATTGTCGAATGAAATAAAATTCAACAATAAATTGTCAAAATATTATAAAATTCGACAATTAATTATCTAATTTCTATGATTTCGACAATTAATTGTCGAATTTCAGAGCATTCGACAATTTTATATGAAATCGACAAATAATTTTCGAATAAAGACAGATATTCGACAGATTTCTCTCGAATACTTCAAAAATTGACAATTGTTCGTATGTATATACCACATTCTGTGGTATATTTGTCGATGTTGTGTTTACATATGACATTTGGGAGAATTTCGTGCATACTTGGTCAAAAAAAGAGAAAAAAAAGGCGCATTGGGCGGGAAAAGGTTTCAAAAAAAATCTTTTAGAATCTTCATAGAACACAAATGGAAAAGGGTTCAAATTGAATTTCATACATGATTCTGACGGAGAGAGAAAGTGAGTTCTTGAGCTCAGTGGAGAGAGAGAGAGAGAGTCAATGAGGTGAGTTGAGTGAGGCGAGAGAGAGAGAGAGAGAGAGAGAGAGAGACAGTGAGGCGAGTGAGAGAGAGAGAGTGAGTTGAGTGAAGAGAGGGTAATTTTTTATTTTTTTATCACCACATAAAGCGCTGAGTGGGAGAGTGAGAGATTTTGAGTTGGCAAAATAAGTGGTTGTGAGAGTGTAGCGGGGTGTGTAGCGAATTTGGAGTGTAGGCGAATCCTCCCCCTTAGTAAAATATGGCAGTGAAGATAAAATTACCAATTTTCATCTTCTTTTGGGTTGATCAATCTTGATGAGCCAAGTAAACCATTTTTTTTCTTTTATGACAGTGGTAAGGAGAAAATTACCTATATTTGGGGGCCTCTACTTTTGGGGAGCCTAAGACCTGGGCTATGGTAAGGCTGACCCTGAGCGAAGAGAAAAAATCAAACACACCTCACTTTTATAAGTTCTAACTAAAAGTGGATTTCACATTTATTTATTTTTTTCAAGTTCCTAGGTACTTGGTTGCCCTAGCATGTTGCTACTTAGAAAAAAAACAAAAACAAATAGGCCATTATAGTTAGTGTCGTGTTAAGGAACATTCCTCGAATATAGTGTTTTTTAAGAAATATATTTTCCTATAGTTTTTTTAAGTCATCTACCTATTACAACTTAATCCGGACTCAATTTGTCCGGATTCGCTGAAGAGAAAATTTGATAGGGACCTAAGAAAACCCACTAATATTACGCCATATGGCATTTTACATGTCACCTTCTATCTAATAATACTTAACTCTCGGTTAAACATAAAAAACACTGAAAAATCAAGAGGATAGATCACCCACTCCCCCTCTCTACACAAACTTTACAACTCTCCCATTTATTCCAAAATCCCAAACCTCCATCTTCATGATCCACCCTTTAAAATGTCTTCAAGGTTAGAAGAACTATTAGTTTCCCTATGGTTTTGCCACCCTATGTCTTCAAGTTGTAATTGTTAGCCCATTCTACACTAGAGTACAAACTTCTTCATCCCCCAAGCCGACTAAACCTGATATTGCACTAAGTTAAGTGTGACAAGTCTAAGTTGACGTCCACGGTCATATATGATTATATCGTCTCACTCATGCTAACTCTAATTTAACGGTTATACACTATAGTAGCGTACATAATTAGGCAGTGGATAATATATAATCCTACTAAGACCCTCATCTTAACGACTTGGTGTACACGTCTCAGGGCCGGCCCTGGCCATAGGCTCAAGAGGCGGCCGCCTAGGGTCTCCAATTTGTAAAGTAGCAAATAAAAAAGGGCCTATAAAATGACATAGAGTGAAGATGCCTAGTTCGTTGTAAGTGATTAAGGTCAAAGTTTAAGTCCTTCATTTTTTTACAATAATATATTACTACATTATTTGTAGGGCTACTAGAGCCCCTAAATTTTTTCCAACTGGGCACCTTGTGTAACGGTCCAAAGTAGGGTATGATGGCGGGATAAACCAAACAGAGGTACGCAGAGAAACTGCAGACGTGCACCAAATCCTTCATTACTCTTCATCAGGAAGCGCAAGATCACGTACAAGAATATTTATAGTGAATACAGCAACCAAAGAAATTATTGCCATAGTCCAAATGCACCATTTCACTATTATGATCAAGAAAATAATCTCATAAAGACCTCTCACGCTCAGGGAAACAATTTAAAACTAAGGCATAAAGGAAAAACATCAACAATATACAACATAACTACAGAGGAAACAATTCAACAAAAGAAGAAGAAAAAAACTTTTTGGCCTAGCTATATGTATTCTAATAAAAGTACTTAAACTGAGGGGAGGCTTGATTTCCTGTCATTTATCCTTGCTGCTAGAGTCACCACGTAGACGGTAAGCCATGAAGTGAAAACTAAGGCATAGCCACTTAATGTACTTATGAAGAGTACGATCGTCTCGTGCGGATATATGTTCATTTTCTGGAAACCCAGATGATAAATAAACATAAGACCATAAATCAAACTTTGCAGGGCTAGTAAAACCACAAAAAATTTCCAACTCGGGTCTTTGTGATGGGAACGTATAAAGCAAGGGATGACAATCACAGCACAAACAGCACAGACAACCAACACAACTAGTATTAACCCTCATGTGATTAAGGGCTTAGGATTAGCAATATCCTGCAGATAGTACTTATGTAAACAGATCAAACCAGACTCGAAACAGAGCTGCTCATTACGACGAGCATCTTGTTATATTTAATAAGAGATTGCTCATAATTAAGGAGAGACGATGAAGAAGCCATGATTTAAAGCCTATGATGATGAGAAGTAAATTTATTCTTCACAATAGAGAGGTATTTATAGAAGCTAAGAAAGACTTGCAATTCTAGTCATAATAGGACTCCAATTTAGCATATTCTCTCACTAGTACTGTGTTTCATCTACACTCATTTTTTGATTCAAAGAGCAATCCTTTGCATTGTCTAAGTTGAATTGTTGAGGCTCACCTCAAAAAAATTAAAACTCAAACATTTTTAATCCATATTTAGCAAAGAGAAAATCGGTGTAAGATTTGTGTTGTACAAAAACAGATAAAATTTAAACCTTTTGGGAGATTTAATGGTTGTCATCTTTTTCTGCCAAGCTTTTTACCTCCTCGTCAGAATCTACCTCTTCTTGTCCGTTACGGCCGCCATTAAAACACTAAACTTCAAAACCATCAGGGCTGAAACACTAAAGATCGAATCCGAAACCGATTTGGCTGAGGCAAAACTAATAGTTGCTATGAAAACCTTGAAAGGAGGAAATCTTCTCCTGGAACCGACACCGCCATTGTTGTTTCAGAGAGCTTTCTCTCTCTGAATCTCGGGTACTGTTTCTCTCACTTTCTCTCTCTCTAGAAATATCTCTCGACCTCTCTGCCCTGAGAGATGCTCAAATGTTAAGATTTAAAGAGAACTGTTGACTGCTGATCAAATGGGATATTGTTGTTCGAGGTTTTTTTAGATATAAAAATCAAAATAGTAACCGATTGTTTGGGTTAGTTCAAGTGAAGGTAACTTTGTCACTTTATTTAATTTTGATCAAAGGGTGGTCAGAAATAATATAGGTTTCAGCCTCAAATTTATGCCAACCTTGGTAGAGCTGGCAAACGGGTCGGGTTTGGGTTACACGGGTCGGGTTATAACGGTTTTATGGGTCATAAATGCAAATCCAAGTCCGGCCCGTTTAGTTAAACGGGTCAAAAATACAAACCCAAACCCGACCTTGATTTAAACAGGTCAACCCGACTCGACACTTTTGACCTGTTTAAAAATTAAAATGGGTCGGGTCATGGGTCTTAACTTCATCTGACACAATTGTGTGAGAGTGGATTTGTTAAAGCTTTGATTAGTAGGTATTGGTATTACACGTGTTCTAAAATGATGAATCCAGTAATGAAAGTGGAGATCAAATGCCCATTTTCTAAAATTGGGTTTGTTGAAGAAATGTATAGTAATAACATAAGAAGATGAGAGAATAAAACTGAGGTGAGATCAGAATCAAATGCCATATGTTTATGGGTAGTAATAATACATAAAGCTCTATTTGGACTTAA
Organism: Kingdonia uniflora; assembly: GCA_014058105.1. NCBI lineage: Eukaryota > Viridiplantae > Streptophyta > Magnoliopsida > Ranunculales > Circaeasteraceae > Kingdonia > Kingdonia uniflora. Next base: position 1,536,687 of record JACGCM010000479.1, on the reverse strand, counting down.
ATCTTACTTTGAATGATGGATAATATTATATAAATTATAATTAGCTCAAATTAAACTTAAATGGGTCACGGGTCAACCCAAACCATTTAAGGTAAACCCTAACCCGACCCATTTATTAAATGGGTTAGACGAGTTTGGGTCAAATGACCCGCAACCTATTAAGGCCAAACCCAAACCCACAAGAAAGAGGATTGGGTAGGGTCGGGTTGGCGGGTCATGGATCACTTTGCCAGCTCTAAACAGTGGGGATAAAGTGTGAATTTGTGAACAATAATTGGGGGATGAGTAAATTTTTCCTTCTTTTTTTTTTTAGAATATGGATAGATTAGTACTAAACTACTAATATATTTTTCTACAGCTTCAGGACCCCCCTACTACAAGTACAACACAGTCCACACACAATTGCAAACTTAAACCATAATCTTGTGTAAATTTTGAAAGCTAACCAAGTTTGGATTAGTACTCTGTTGTTGACCATTGGCAATCTTATTATTATACTGTACACAGCACACACAAAAATTATGGTCGGATGATACCATCAAGTGACCCACTCTATTATTGATCCTATTTTGCTTTGTTACTGGAAAGTGAAACGATACAAAAAAACAAAAATGAGAAACGTCTATTATTTTCTTTACATAATTCTAAAAATGAGAAACGTGTACAAACACACACTTGAAGAACTGAAACTAGAAGAGCAGCACCAACCAACAACAACTTAAAATGCATTCTCACTTTGGCCAAAAAAGTTTCAAGTTTTAGCAAAAAAAAATTGAAACTTCAAGGTCATCAGAGGAGGGTAAAGATTTAAATTGGAACTTAGGCCTCAAAGTTCAAAGTTCTACCAACTTTTCCATTTTTATGAGAATCTTCAAATTTTTATAATAAAAAAAACCAAAACTAGGAAATTGGAGCAAGTTCTTACAAGTTCCCACTTTGACCAAAAAAACAAACTAGTAGTGTGAGAAGTTAAGTTTAAATGAGAACAGGGCCAGCCTTAGAGCTTTCAAGGCCTTAGGCAAACTCTCAAGATTGGGCCTTTTTAAGTTGATTTTTTTTCCATCCAAATTTTAATTGTATCCTTGATGCTCATATCTAATTAATGAAAAGCTACATTTTTTATCCAGGGCATCAACAAATTTAGAAAAAAAATTGTTTTCTATTATAGTTTAAGTAACAAACATGTACAATATTTAAATTACTAACAACACTACTTGTACTAACAATAAACTTAACCATTGCTCCATTTGAGAATCGGTTAATACATCACTTCTTATCTTTTTTAGAAGTTTTTGGTAACTAGAATCACATGAACGCTTAGACATTATTATTATTGTATCTCTATTGATCAAATATAAGAAATTTACCACAAGCGCAACCATGCGAAATAAGCTTTGTGATAATTTTTATTCACTAAAATTGTTGAAGGAAAGTGTCAAACCACCCGAAAGCCCACAATGATTTGTAAACAAGAAGAATTTGATTGAGATTTGGAGTAATATACACTTATATTAACTACTAAGTAATGGATTTAAATTAGGTAAGTATTTTACCTTTTACAAGATTAGAGAGATAGTCCACAAGTAAATCACAAAAAAGAGATATACCAAGTGGGAATTAGGAAAGTCGGATAAAAAGTTACAGTAGGGAGAGAGTCAGAGAGAGGCTTTGCTTGTGGCTTTGGCTTCTTCTCAATTTATTAGTCTTTTTATTGGGTGGTTCTAACTTCATTACGTTGTTTTGTTAATCTCACTACGCTTAGTAGTTTTCCTCTTTCAAAAGAGGAGCACGCCAACAAAAACTTTACTTAGTTAGCATTTTGGTTAAAAACATATTTGTTTAAGTTTTCAACGCTTGAGTCCCAACGTCTATAAAAAGAATTAATTTTTTTTACTGAATTCTCAGCGCTAGAGTCCTAGCGTTGATGGGTAATAATGAAAGTTATTAGCATTGTGTTTCTAGAGCATACTAAACGCCAGGGTCCTACCATTTATTGGTAATATTAAAAGTTGTTGGCCTTGTGTTTCTATAACATACAAAACGCTAGTTTCCTAGCATTAGTGGAGAAAATTTTATAAAAAAAAATACTCCTGAGTTTCCAAAGCTAAGAGCCTAGCATTGATGAGTAATATTAAAAGCTACTAGCCAACGTTTATATAACATATAGAACGCTAGGTATCCTAGCGTTGATAGAAAAAACCCTAAAAAAATTATTTCGTAAATTTCTTTTCAAAACTCATCCAAACATGAATTTTAACAAACTTTCTCACAATCACATGCCCAAATTGACTTAATCATTATTTCTCAAGTTTTATTTTAATTATAAGTGGTGTTGTCCTAACTTTTAAATTTTGAGTTGAGATATGTCTTGAAAGAGAAAATGAGATGAAGAAAGAGGACAAAATAGAGACGACGACGACGACGACAACAAAAATATCAAGTGGGGTCCTAGTACTTCATCAAAGTTTGAAAAATGAATTGAGGAAAAATAAAATTATGGAGAGAGATAGGGAGAAATCATAGAGGGAGGAAGAAGAATCACCGGAGAGCGAAAGAAAAGCCCATGAGAGAGTGATTTTTTTTGTTATGATTATAGTCCTCCATTTTATAGTTATATACCCAAAGAAGGACTCCTTTACGTAGTGTTTTAGTAAAAGAAGGTAGGGAAGATAAAATGACTAATTTTCATCTTCTTTTGGGTTCAATCAATCTTGATGAGCCAAGTACACAAATTTTTTCTTTTATGATAGTAGTAAGGAGAAAATTACCTATATTTGGGGGCCTCTTCTTTTTCTTTTTTTTTCTTTTTTTTTTTTTTTTTTTTGGGGGGGGGGGGGGGGGGGGGCTAAGTTGCCTTCTGGTAAGGTCGGCCCTGAGTGAGAATATGAAGAAAAAAAACCAAACACACCTTACTTTTACAAGTTCCAACCAAAAGTGAATTTTACACTTTTTTCAAGTTCCTAGGAACTTGGTTACCCTAGCATATTCCTACTTAAAAAAAAACACAAATAGCCCTGATAGTTAGTATTGTATTAAGGAACATTCCTCAAATATAGTGTTTTTTAAGAAATATATTTTCCTATAGTTTTTTTGTAAGTCATCTACATATTACAACTTAATCCGAACTCAATTTGTCCAGATTTGCTGAAGATAAAATTTGGTAGGGACCTAAGGAACCAACTAATATTATGCCATGTGGCATTTTACATGTCACCTTCTATCTAATAATACTTAACTCTCGGTTAAACACAGAAAACACTAAAAAATCAAGAGGATAGAGAATATTTTTACCACCCACTCCCCCTCTCTACACAAACTTCACAACTCTCCCATTTATTCCAAAATCCCAAACCTCCATCTTCATGATCCACCCTTTAAAATGTCTTCAAGGTTAGAAGAACTATTAGTTTCCCTATGGTTTTGGCACCCTCCGTTTCCGCTAATTGTAATTGTTAGCCCATTCTACAATAATCACAAGAGTACGAACTTCTCCATCCTCCAAGCCAACTAAACCCGATATTGTACTAAGTTAAGTGTGACAAGTCTAAGTTGACATCCACGATCATAGATGATTATAATGTCTCACTCATACTAACCCCTGATTTAAGGGTTGTGCATTAAAGTGGTGTACAAAATTAGGCAGTGGTTAATGTTCCTAAATGTATATAGTCCTACTTGAAAGGTTTTGGTTTATCTCATTTCGTGTATGTTGTCCCGTGGCTATCTTAATCGAAGACGGCGACCAAATCAAGACCGCTGGGATAAGTCATCTACAACCAATGATCGAAAATGTAAGTTGGTAAGTAGAACTTTCATAAAGGAAAAGCCAAAACGTTTTAAATGTTTTTGTTTTTAAACTTATTTTACTTTCTCGTTCGAACGACTTTGGGTATCATTTGAACGACTTCTGGCAAAAGAAAAACTTTTAAAACGAGTTTTAAACTGCCTCTTTTATTAGGCTTATTTGGGTATCTCATTTGAACGACTTTAGGTGTCATTCGAATGATCTCTAGGAAAAGACAACCTTTTAAAACGAGTTTCAAACTGACTTTTTTTGTAGGCATATTTGGGTATCTCGTTCGAACGAGTCTCGGGAAAAACTATTTTCATATTTAAGCAAACCTTGTTTTGTTTTTTTGTTTACCAAGTTTTTCACCAAGTTTATTTGAGAGTTTTATATCATTTACTAGAGAGACTAATCAAGATCAATCAAAAGCCTTAAACCTCGAGGTTGTTGTTGAATTAGTCAATTCTACTTCACAAATATTTCTTCTAGAGTGATTCGAGAAGGGTAATCCTTATTGTGAGATCAAGGAGCGTCATTGTGAGAACGAAAGAGATAGGGCGTGAAACTTGGATCAGAAGAGAGATAATCACGAGATAAGGTTATCAAGTTTGTAAGTGTATTTCAGATTGCAACTTTTTTTTATTAGTAGATTTTTGGTTGTCGATTATTTTATCGACAATGACATATGATTTTTCTCCTCAAAAAGGAGTTTCCCCAGGGTGAATAATTGTTTGTCTTTTATTTCCTTGTCATAACACTAGTGATTGTTTATGCTTATTCATAGATTATTGATTGATAGGATTAGTTCAGACCTAATTTCTCGAAATACATTAAATACGAGCACATAGATTTTTCATTAGTACCAGAGCAGAATCGCTTATATGCTTTATATCCTAAGTGGTGATCCTGTCTTAAGTGCTTACTTAAATTTAATCGATTCAAAAAAAATTGGAGGTCCTATAAGTTGTCCACTACTCTTTGATGGCACTAACTTTCCTTACTGGAAGGTTCGAATGATTGCCTTCTTACAATCTATGGGAGAAGATGTATGGATTGCCATTAAAGATGGATGAGTACCCCCGACTGTAATGTGGGGTGAGCCAACAACAACTATTGAAATTCCTAAACTTAGAAATCAATGGACTAAGGGCGAAAACGAAACATCTGGTTATAATACTAAAAGTCTTAATGTTATTTTTAATGCATTGAGCCAAAGTGAGTATAGGCACATCTCCGCCTGTGCCACTTCGAAAGAAGCTTGGGATATCTTAATGCGCACTCACAAAGTTGATGATACGGTTAAAGAGAGTAAACTACAAATGCTCACCTCTCAATTTAAAAATATCAGAATGAGTGAGGATGAACCATTCAGTGAGTTTTATACCAGATTAAGTGACATTGTCAAGAATAGTGCATCTTTAGAAGATGGATACACCGATATTCAAATAGTTCATAAAATTCTAAGATCTCTTCCTAAGAGTTCTAAATCCATATGTGATGTCATAGAAGAAGCTCAAAATCTTAAAACTATGAAACCTGACACACTTGCTGGAAAATTACGAACACTTGAAATCGAGATAAAATCTAAAGGTTTTCAACTCTACCCAGTAGTATTGTCACGCCCCAAAATCCAGTAATCGGTAACTTGACCAATTACTAGAGTCGAACCTGTGCAGGTCGGGGAATCCAAAGATTCTACCCCACAAATAGCCAAGCGGTAGATAAATTCTGGCTCGGCTATTCATATATAGCAATAATCATCAGAGTAAAGAAAAGAGTAATAACAACATAGCGGAAGCGTAAGACATATACACATATCTAACTGAAATATATACAATGTCCAGAATAAGGTACATCGACATATGCTGAGATCACATACAAGAAGGTCTAAACTAAAGAAGATATGCAGCGGCCGAAAAATAGGCTCCAATCTGGCTGAACCTCGCAGCAATCAAAGCTACTCAGCCTCTGAAATGGTTAAATTTATGAGAGTGAGCAAACTACGGCTCACTAAAACCCAACAAAGCTAAATAACCTACTAATAAGATAAGTACTGAAGAAGAGAGAGAAGTGAATGAGATAAAGTAATAGATAAGGAGATACTGAATAATAATTAGATAACTATAATCCAGGTAAAGAGTTATAAGACAAGAGGAATTTAAATATGAGTTAAAGAATGGAATAGCGATAAAGAAAAGATCAGAAGAATATATGGATAAAGTGATGATGATATGACATGCAAAGATGAGCAGGGATATTCCCATAAATATCCCCTAAATGCATAATGATTTAATGTTTTAATATGTGCTCGCAATCTTATTATAATATTGGTTGATCAACCGCTAACATGATTACTTAAAGAGATTTGCTATGGGCATACACAGGCGCGATTTCTTGTTTAGCTCGACCAAGCTAAGGATATTATCTCACTTGATCAGAGTGTTCCGGGCTTTGCGACCCACGGAGCCTATCGTTCGAACTCTATTTAGTATTCCAAGGAATTTTAACCTCAACAAGGACTAAGTTCGCACCATTCCGACCCAGTCTCATACCATCCCACACTCCAAAATGGGTGAACAGGTATGATAGTGCCAGTGCCAACTCACCTACTATTTTAACCCGATTAAGGACATCCTAGAACCTTTCGAGGGTTAACCGGTGTGGAGTTCCTTGGTGTATCTAATCTTAATAAGTTAGAAGGTTTTAAAAGATTTTAAAAGGTGCGACAGATCCCGAAGATCAAAATATAACAGCCATTAACTCAGCAACAATCATTGGATAGCCACCTGCCTCAGATTATGACAATAATCCTAAACACAGATGAACTATGACTTTACGGTCATAACATCCAAATCTCATCAGCCTCTCAAGACTAGAACCCGGTGCACAAACAAACTGTCAAAATAATGCACAGACAGTTTTCTAACCAAGCTCAACGACCAACACAAACAAACCCAAGTCATAAAAATAACTAACAGGTTTAATAACTTCACATGATAATATATATATAGGCTATACTATAGCTAATTCACATACCCTTTTCTAACACAGAGTAATTACTCTAAAACAACACTAATCAACTAGTAGAAGGAATTTAGGGATGAAGGGAACTCGCCTAAGAATAATGCACAAATTTTGCGGTAACCAAAACGGAACTCTGAACCCAGAATCGCGATGGGGTAAACGGAACACTGAGCCAGCTAACACAACCAATAACAACAACAAACAAATAATCAATTTGAGAAATTAAACAATAAACTAAACCCTAGAAATCAACCCACGCCAAATTGAACGAAAAATGGAAGGAAAGGAATAGAGAATTTCTCATCTAGGATAATGGCAAAGATTACAACGAAGCTTGGCGAAGAATCCGCGAGTGATGGGGAAGATTGGATTAAAGAGTGTGGAGGAGAGGGAAATCGGTTAGGGAGTGAAGAGAGAGAGTGAGCTAGAGTGAAGAGAGGAAGTGAGGAAAGGAGAGCATTAAACCTAACAGCTGGTCAAAATGCGCCTCTGTTCGAATAAGAATATTCATATTCGAACAGAGGGGATCATATTCGAACAGAGGAAGTCCTGTTCGAATAAAAAGGGTCAGCGAAGAAACTCAACAGCCCAAGAAGGATCCTATTCGAACAGAGAAGGTCTTGTTCGAACAGAGCAACTCAGGGAAAAAATCTAACTATTCGAGGAAGATCATGTTCGAACAGAGAAGGTCCTCTTCGAACAGAAAAGGTCAGCCCAGAAAAGACCCCATAAATCCTATTAATGACACACCCCGGAAACGCAACGGATTACCCTGGACACCCCGAAATCACACCAAACCACCACCACTACCACACAAACACTACTACGAACTCAACAAAAGTTTTCCAAAGTAGTAACACCACCTCCACCGCCTCACGACCACCAAAACGCCTAAACCCCCAAAAATGAATCTTTTCCTCGGGAAACTCCGAAAACCTACCGGCCAACCCAACGACTCACCAGAACCACACCAAACCACACACACATCAAATAAACGTCACCACCAACCCATCTAGGGGTTCCCAAGGCCACAACGCCACCCTATCGCCTAAAACCACCGGAACGCCTAAAAAAGGAATCTAATAGACGGAACCTGCCGAAAAGAATAATGGATGCATAATGGATGAAAGAGTATATGCAGAATATGTATGCAGACTTAACGTGAAGGAATAATATGCGGATGAGATAAAGAATAGGAATACATACAGAATTGGAATACATGCGAATAAATGAAATAAATAAAAATACGGGTCATTACAGGTATGTAGATAGTAAATGTTCTCGTCACATGACTGGGGATGCTACTCATTTGAGCAATGTCACAGATATTCAAGTGGGTGATGATACTTTTGAAGGAGGGATGAGTAGAAAGATTATAGAAAAAGGGAGTGTATAAGGAATTGGGTGTCCAACAGTTGATAATGTACTTTATGTCAAGGGACTAACTATAAATCTTTTGAGTGTGAGTTACTTATGTGATGCGGATAACACGGTAACATTTGAAAGAAGATTTACCGTATATTTTTTAACAATGGGAAATGCATCGTGAATGCTAATAGAACTTCTGACAACTGGTATGCTGTATCACAAAACTTTATGTTAGCCGTGACATATGAAGTTCAACAATCTTGCAAAGATTACAAGTAAGGTGATAGTTCGAGGGGTTCCAAAACTAAGCAATTTAACAAATGCGGTGTGTAGACCAGGTCAAATTGGAAAGCAAACCAAAAGTCCGCACAAAAAATCCAACAACATTGCCACTACCCGAGTTCTAGAGCTAATTTACATGGACTTAATGGGTCCTATGAAAGTGAGTACGTTGGGAGGAAAGAAATATATATTGGTCATGGTTGATGATTTTTCAAGGTTCACCTGGATCGTACTATTAAAATAGAAGTTTGACACGTTTGAAGAATTTCATACTATAACACTTCGGATACAGAATGAGAAAGATTATTCCATTGACATAATTCGAAGTGATCATGGAGGAGAGTTTAAGGACCATGATGTGATTGAGTACTATCGTGCTAATGGAATCAAACATGAATTTTCAGCACCAATCACACCCTGGCAAAATGGAGTAGCAGAACAAAAGAACTAAGTTCTACAAGAGATGGGTTGGGTATTACTCCATGGAAAGAATGTTTTTAATCATTTTTGGGAAGAATTTGTTAATACCTCGTGTCACATTATCAACAGAGTTTAACTTCGTCCTCTTACACTTAACATTCCCTATGAACTTTGGTTTGGAAAGAAGCTGAACTTGAAATACTTTCGTGTGTTTGGAAGTAAATATTATATCACATGTGATCGGGAAAATATTGGAAAACTTGATGCCCAAAGTGATGAAGGTATTTTACTGGGATATGCAACAAACAGTAGGGCTTATTATCGAGTTTACAACTTGAAGACCAAGATGGTAATAGAGTCAATTAATGTGGTAGTTGATGACTTGACAGTACTTGGATAAATAGATTATATAGATAGTAATGTTCAAGAAGAAACTTCTTCAACCTCTTCTATTGTGGCTCAAGATATCATGCTACCCACAAAATTTGTTGGTACGTCTCATGTTGAAACTTCTAAAACTCCTTCTAGAAAAATCTCAACACCTAATGCTACTATCCGTACTAATCCTCCTCAAAATTGTGGTGTTCCTGGATACCTTGATGATTATAAATGTCCTATGCTTCATGAGTCTTCTAGGTGCGTAGGGTATCATTGTTCTACGCTATATGAGATAGTGGAGAGTGTATGTTATGTGTCGATCATTGAACCAACCAGCATGAAAGGTGTTTTATCTGATGAATACTGGATTAACATCATGCAAGATGAGCTAAATGAATTTAAGCGACAAGATGTGTAGGACTTAGTATCACATCTGTCAAATTCTAATATTATTGGCACTAAGTGGATTTACAAGAACAAGTTTGATGAGAATGGTGACGTCGTACGAAACAAAGAAAGGTTGGTAGCTTAGGGATACAATCAAATAAAAGGGATTAATGTAAAAGAAACTTTTGCCCCAATAGCTAGACTTGAATCTATTCGTATGTGTTTGACTATCGCATGTTACAAGAAGTTTAAGTTATATCAGATGGATCTAAAAAGTGCATCCCTGAATGGGAAACTTGAGGAAGAAATGTATGTAGCTCAACCAAAGGGGTTTGAAGATCCACATCATCCGGAGTATGTGTATCATTTGAAGAAAGCTCTTTATGGACTAAAATAAGCTCCTCGAGAATGGTATGATAGACTTACAAACTTCTTAGTTGGTAAGGGGTTCATTCGAGGGGGAGTTGATAAGACGTTGTTTATTCATCGAGAATGAGACAAAATACTTATTGCTCAGGTATATATGGATGATATTGTGTTTGGATCCATGTCTGATTCATGAGCCAAGGCATTTGGAGAATTAATGGAAAGAGAATTCGAAATGAGCATGGTTGGTGATACAGGGCCTTTAAATGATTAAGCCCAAAGGCTTGGATGATTTTAATCTCATTAGGTTTAATTTTCTTTCTAATTTTATTTGTTTCTAGATTAAGCTTATGTCTAAATAATAGGATCCTTCTAATATGAGAATCCTCTAGCTCTATATTTTATTTGTTTCTAGATTAAGCTTATGTCTAAATAATAGGATTCTTCTAATATGGGAATCCTCTAGCTCTATTATAAATAGGCATGTAATAGTTGAGAGATGCATTCAACCAAGATCAATAAAATTTCTCTCTTTATTATTTATTCCTTGCAATCTCTTTTATTTTCTCTATTCAAATCGATTCTGCTACGCATTCTCTATTAGTTGGGGAATTAACCTACTTCTTAGGCCTCCAAATCAAGCAACGGGAGGATAGAATTTTTGTATTTTAATCTAAATATGTTAAGGATCTTGTAAAAAAGTTTGGTTTTGATTCTACGAAACATGCCAAGATACCAATAAGCACAACCACCAAATTGAGTAAGGATTTCACAGGTACTGATATTGATTAGAAGACGAGTATAAGAGCATGATAGGAAGCTTGTTGTATCTTACAGCTAGTCATCTGAATATTGTGTTCAGTATTTACATATGTGATCGATATCAGGCAAGTTCTAAGGAGTCTCATTTACACGTTATTAAATGAATTATTCACTTTGTCTTTGGGACTTTTGAGTTTGGATTGTGGTATACTCGAGACACTATGTTTGAGATTATTGGATACTCAGATACTGATTGGGCTAGAAATTCTTATAAAAGGAAGAGCACTTCTGGAGGATGTTATTACATTGGAAACAATCTTGTTGCATGGCAAAGTAAGAAACAGAATTGCATTTTGTAATCTACTGTAGAAGCGAAATATATTATTGCAGGAAGTTGTAGTACCCAACTAGTCTGGATGAAACAAATGGTACACGATTACGGCCTGACTCAGGGATTAATATCACTTTATTATGATAATACAAGTATTATATATCAATATTTTCAAGAACCCTGAACAACATTCAAGGACCAAGCACATCTATATCAGTTTTTTTTTATTCGAGACCTTGTTAAGCGAAAGATTGTGATTGTTGAGTATGTTGGTACGGAGAACCAGCATGCTGATCTCTTCACCAAACCTTTGGATGTTTTTTTGATTTCAAATTCTCAGATGCCCTATTAGTATCTGTTCCATTGAGTAAATCTCTCCGATCATCCTGACTGTTTGTGTTATTATTATGTAGACAATGTCAAGTATGTGTCCTTTCTTTAGTTCTTATTGTTTATTTCCCTTTAATTGTGCATTAAAGTCTACCTTCGCAATGCATATGCATGATCGGGATTTAGGTATTCATGATATATTCATCTAATGCTTGAGCTACTTGGTACAATTTGTTCTTCACTAGAGCCAACAGTCCCTGAATCTAGTCGTAAGTAGAAACCTTGAGGATAAATGTAGAGACTTCGTTACCTAACATTATCTGAGGATCAAACCTTTTGTGCAAGCTTTGAGTGTTATTAAATAAATTATTTTTAACAAAATCTCTCTTTGTTTATGATCTCATTATATTATACATTAATCTATTGTTGGTGGTGACATCTAATTCAAGTTAAAATATATAATATTTTCTTTAATTGATTCGAGGCGAAACAAGAAATTGTATGAGGCTTAGGACATGATTTTAGGCATTTTTATTGCACCATCTTTGGCCTTTCAATACTTAACCCAAAACATGTAATCACTTTCTACCCTCCGAGACTAAAATAAGTCATTTCTTTGTATATGCCAATTCTCATTTAACCTTTTGTTCTGAGAACAGGAAGTGATAAAGTATAAGTGGAGTTATGTAAATTAGTGTTGCTTGCGCGACTTGATTGCTTAAAGTGTAAATTCAAATAGTGCTAGAAGACCAAGTATATCTCTAAAAAAAATGGAGGAAGGAGGTGTATCGATATCAACAACGGAGGTGGTATTTACAATTGTCCTTAAAATGCCAGCAAGACACCTACTTCATCACTAGCCTACATTTGCCTTCTTTACAGCCTCAAAAATCTTAGTTGATTCTAAGTCTAGTGCAATCGATTTAGTGGAGATGATAGTTAGATAATTTATGGTATTTAACTGACACCACCAATAACAATTGATTTTCCTTCTGTGAGATCTTTCAATAAAATAATACTGCTTTATTGATATATGAATTTTTAATTTTATTTTACTCATTCATATTTCCTCAAGACTCTGTGATTTGTTGGAAAACGTAATAACAGATGATATGTCAAAGGTACTGCTTTGATAGAATGAAGCCAACTTCTTCCTAAAATTCCTAAGTATTTTGATTCGGCATCGATGACAATAATTTGACGAAGGTGGTTTCTGGTCCTGCTTGAACATGTAATGCGATCTCTCCCAAGGCGGACTTTTTGGAACCATTAAATCCTGTGATGGTTGTGGTTGAAGCTTTGACTGAATCTTTAAGGCCTAGAACGTCAACCGCTCTCTTGAATAGTGCATCAGCTGCACTCCCAGTATCGACAAGAAGCGTGCATAAAGAGTCATGTCCTACTTTGAGCATTATCACCAATGGCTCGTCATGAAGGTTTTATACATGGCTGGTATCGTAGTCTTCGAAGAAAATGTAATGCAGGCGTTTGGCTTTGGTGAAGCTGGGTAAAAGTTTGGCGGATTCCTCCGATGATTTTATCTTGCTACAGGATGTGATTATATCATCTTTCTTTCGCTTCTTGCCTTTCTCAATTTTAATTATATAAAGATGTCTAGCTTGACCTTGTCCTTGCTCTTGTTCTAATTCTTTTCTTTTTGTTTTTTCTTCGAGAAAATTTTGGACGACGACTACATACTCGTAGAGCCTTTCTGCCAGGACAATACAGTGAAAAATATGTATAAGAGAATAACAATTGTCAGTCTCATGGCTATGGACTTTATGATACTGGCACAGAGGTTTATTTGGGTCATTTGAAATCTTTTGTACTTCTCTAAAGATTTCATCACCCCTTAGAATTGTAAGATAGCTGATAAGGTGGTTGTCATAGGACGCAATACCGGGATCGGTCTATCTTTATTCCTGTCTTTCCTTTTGACGTTGTCATTGAACTGCCCACATTGTTTCATAACAACATTGTTTCTCAGTTTTGAGTGTGGTAGTGAAAGCACGTTGTTGGAATAGATAACAAAAGAGCTTTTCATCTTATCCTTCTTGGATCGTTTGAGTTCGATGTAGTTATTAACCACATCGATCATCTCTGTGACTATTTTGGGTTTGTAAAGTGTAAGCTCATCTCAAACTTTAGAATTGATGTGGAGTACAGAGGTGAATGCGGGTATGATAATCTTTGGATCTGAATTTTTAATTATTCTTATTTCTTGCGATAAGCGTTTGTAAAAATTTGTTAGGGTTTCCTTCGCACCTTTTTCGAAAAAGAACAATGAATCGACCGTTATCTCACGTTCTTTAGCATATGCATAGTTAGATTCGAATAGTTATTGTAGTTAGGCAAAGCTGGTTACCGATCTTTCGGGAATGGTGTGAAACAACCTGAGGGGATCTTACTTGAGGCTCATGTTGAACAAATGATATAACATGTGATCAAGTTTGAAGTACAGGCCGACTGCTACTTTGAAGTAACATATGTGAGTGAGAGGGTCGGTAAGACCTGTATATTGATAAAATTTTGGCATGTAAAAGTTGTTTGGAATTGGCATGACTTCAAGGTGAGGGGAAATAGGATTTGTCTTTATCCTATCCAGAGTAGATCTTTGACTAGGATTGTTAGAATGTATGGCCTGAATCTGATTGTTTAAGTCATCTAAGGTAATATATTATTGGAGAGCATTTGGTGCAGCTGCGGCCTGAAGATCAAAATCTCCTTGTCCTTCTGGGCCCAACCGTTCTCTGACTGGTCGTCTCAGAGGAGGTGGTGGTTTGGTAACGTGCTCGTCGACTTCCCTGGGTTGTCGATGCTGATGACATGAGGCCGAAATATCGTGATACCCTATCTGGGTTCCTTGATTGAGATCTTGAAGTTTAATTTCGTTCTTCCCTTGGTATGTTCTCCCTCAGGGAAGTTTTGGATCGATGATCACTTTGGGCTTGGGGAGGCGATCCTTGCCAAGTAGTGAATTGATCTTGTTGCCTTCACAGACTCTCTATTTCTTTCTTATGGGTTCGGCTCTACTGTTCAAGAGCTTTCTTCCTCCCGTCTCTCTCGACTTGGAGGGCTTGAGCATGAATTCTCTAATCTTCAAGCCGCTGGTTCCTGTCAGATTCCATTTGTTTCTGAAGCTCGACAACAACATTGTGTAAGTTGATTGTTTCTGGTAGGACGGTTGCTAGAATGTCCTTATTGTTCATCTGGGTATCGAAAGCACTTCTGAGGTTCATGTTGGTCATGGTAGTGACTGTTCAGGACGTGATTTGGTAAAGAAAAAGTAGGAAATCTTCCCACACACAGCGTCAATTGTAATAGCGTGTTTTCCAAATGGTAAACTTTGCCAATACTTCAGTAAGGAGATTGCAATCCTAAGCTAGAACATAATATATTTTACGCTACGTGGAAACTTAGTAAAACCTTAGAAAAACCACGACCTCGATGATGATTTTATAGTGAAATCCAATATGTGCTAGTTATTATAATTTTTGAAAGATAGAATGGATGTGAATAGTGGTCGAACTTCACGGATCTCTTGCAACGGCTCTATTTGACCAAGTGTAACGGCTACTGTAGATGGTCGAGATATATAGACATGGGCTTGACGACTTCACGAATGATCATACACCTTCGACATGGTTCTACTAGTTTTTCCTTATCGAATCTGGGGAATATGCTACTACACCTTAGTTTTCTCTTCATGGCTTAGCGTTTGCGTGGTGACTCATAGTCAGGGAAAGACAATACAAAATAAGATGATGAAGGAGCCATGATTTAAAGCCTTTTGAGAGGTTTGTTCTTATTTATTCTTCTCAATAGAGGTATTTATAAATTATAGCAGCTGAGAGAAACTTGCCATTCTTGTATGACAATTAATTAGAAACATAATAATCTTGTAATTCAAGTCATTATGGTAACTCATTTTTTGATTCCAAGAGCAACTCTTAGCATTGTCTGAATTAAGTTGAGGGGTCTCACCAACAAAATTATAAAAAATCTCAGCACTTTTGGGAGATTTAAAAGTGAAAATCGACTCTAAGAACGTCCCTTGCATAAAATTTGTGTTGTACAAAAAATGATAAGATTTTTATGTGTTGTTTTTTACCTCCTCGTTGGACTCAAAGCCACACTATGATCGATCAACTATCCCATTCACGGCTTGAGCTACCCGAATGAACGAACTATTGTCGAAAGTAATTTAAGTATTGGTTATGTTGAATTACCCCAGAGCCTAACATGGCTAAGGGTGTGCACCTAAACCTGAAAACCCGAATATAATCGGTTTGGATTTGGGTTCATGATTTAGTATATCTTAATACCCGACCCGAACCAGGTATATAACTATATATACTAGTAATCTCTCTCAACTCAAATTTTTTTCCTCGCTCACCTTTCCTCCTCTCCAAAACCCTAACCCTAGCTCTCTCAATAGGAGTACAAATTTAAACTCTATGTAAGAGAAGAAGCTCCATCTTCAAGCCCCACACTCACCACCACAAAGCCCTGCTCAATTTCGGAGAACAGAGAGATCTGTATTATGGGAGTTATCACAGAGATTTGTATTGTGGGAGCATCATGTTGGAGATCGCAGGACTCTCGCAAGGGATTCGGGGGATTACGTTATTGTTAATGTTGGAGATCGCGAGGACTCTTCACCATTGATAAATACCTCTTTCCTAGTAATCAAGACTAGAGAAAGTAGGAAAAAAAGGTTGGTCTCAATGTCTCATTGCTGCTAGGAGGACTGGACAAGCTGCTGCTACTGCTGCAAAGGCAGACAAAGCCTAATGATGAGTTGCAATTTTGGTTTCTATTTTTCTTTGTGTTGCTTGCCGTAGTTTGTTTTCTTCTATTGCTCGTTTCAACTGTGATGTTACAGTTCGAAGAAAGATACCCTTGTGTTCTCTCTTAATCCCTTGTGTTGTTGTCCACTTTATCTGAGTTTGTGCAATATTCATCTTCTCTCTTTATTGCTAAGGGACTGTTTGGGTATGTTTGTGTTTAAAGGGTAAAAAAAACACTGAACCCAAGTTGCATACTCGGCCCGACCCAATTATTTCGGCCCGGTTTCGGCCCAGGTTACGGACCTGGTCGACTCGGGTCTGGGTTCAGCAATCAAAAACCCGATTTATCTAGGTCGGTTCAGTTCATACCTTAACCCGACCCATGAACAGGCCTAAACATGGCTCACACCCTGCTTGAGATACTTTAAAAAATTCCAAAGATCCTATCTACTACCATTAAAATTGAGGCGGATCTGACAGTCTTTATTTGATAATCAAGCACCCAATACGATATGAACGCCGCACATCTTTATCTTTGCCGTCTAACACAAACCTACACACAGCTTGGTTCTTTAAACACTATTCCGATTAGTCGATCTGCTGGAGATAATCTAAGGACAAAACACACAATTAACCTCTCCCTATAAATATCTCTCTCGCTCTCTCTCTCTCGTTTAAAATCCCAAATTAAAAATCGTTAGTTTCTCTCTTTCTCTCTCCCGCTCTCCCTAATTTTATTTTTTAATAATTTGTAATTTTAGGGTTTCGATTTTGACTCAAGATTCGTTGTTTCTCTTTGTAGAATCGTGCAAACAAAGCTCTAATTGATCGAAATTGGACGAAATGGGTCAGATCCAGTACTCAGACAAGTACTTTGATGATGTTTACGAGTACAGGTAACGAAATCGAATCGCCCCTTTTGTAATTAGGTTTTGAAGTAATGTTGATTTGTGTAACTTTAGGTTTTGATGATCTTTTTTGTGTGTTTTGGTTGATTGTAGGCATGTGATTCTTCCCCCTGAAGTAGCGAAACAACTACCAAAGAATCGGCTTCTCTCAGAGGTAACTAATGTTGATTTAAGGTTTTGATTTGATGAAATGTGGTTTTGGTTTGTTTTGGAATGAATTTGTGTATTAAGGTTTTGGTTTTTTGTTGATTTGGAGAAATGGGGTTTATTTATCTGTTGGAATGAAGAGGGTTTAACTTTGAAAATGTAATGTTGAATTTAGGGTTTAGGGTTTTGCTCTTATGGTGTAAATTTGGCGGAGTAGGTTTTGCTTTCAGAAGGGTTTGGGAAATTCGTTATAGAATGCTAAATGTAGGGTGTTGGGGTTTTGTTGTTGTTGATTTAACTAAATGGGATTGTCTTCTATTTCAGAATAAATTGTGTTTCAATTTGAAATGCTCTCTAATGTAGGATCAATGATTTGTTATTAATTTTATGAAATTGTGTTTTCTTGTAATTCAGATTAGGTGCAGTTTGGTTTCTCGAGAGCAACCCTAGGATGTAGAGAGTACAGTTGAATTACCCTTTAACTTCACTTCACAGAAATGGGAATTCTGTCTCTTAGTATTGAAGTTCAACTGTACTTTTGTGATAGATCCCGCACTTATCGATAGGCACTCAAAACTCTGGCTTTAAGCAAATCATTGGGATTTACTTTTGTGTATGATGATGGGCGCATATTGGATTAGCATGGCATCATATCTGATGTGTCATGTGAAGTTGAATTTCTCCTACTGTATCTCCTAGCAATCCTCCAAGGGGAAGTTGGGTCAGAAGTCTCACTTTCTCTCCCTCTCAATCACTTGGAGATGTTTGTGAACTTAAAAGTTTTGGATTTAAGACATTATAATAAATATGATTTAAGACCTTCTCAATAATAAGGGCTTAAGGTTTCTAAGTTTGTTGTTGATTTAACAAAGTGGTTTTAGTAGAGGTTTTCTCGAAAAATTCTTGAATTTTGTGTGTTGTTTCATTGGCTTCGTGTTGTAGATTAAGAGAATTTGTTATCCCATTTACTCTTTAAATGTAATCTTAAATATTTTACTTAGTTTTGAGTTATATTGTTGATTTAGCAAAACATTTTTCTCTTCTACTTTAGAATGAATGGTTTTTCCCTCTGTAAAATGTTGTTTATGTTGTATATTTAGTTTTTGTTTTTTGTGTTGTTGATGTATAGAAGTGAGTCCTCCTTTATGTGTTTCAGAATGAGTGGAGAGCAATTGGAGTTCAGCAGAGTCGTGGCTGGGTGCATTATGCGATTCACCGCCCTGAGCCCCACATCATGCTGTTTAGGAGGCCTCTCAATTACCAGCAGCAGCAGGAAGCAGCCCAGGCTCAGCAAATTCTCGCTAAGTGAGACTCTTCCTATCTCTACAATGCAGGAAGGAAAGTGATGATGAAAATGTAGTTAGTGTGATGCTCTTAAGCAACTATCCCATTTGCTAGTATTTTTCTATATCAAAACATCGGATTGATTAGATGCTATTAAGTTAGTTGTCTTGTGACTTGAAGCTTACATTCTCATACTCTAATTGGAAGAAAATGTTAGTATTCTACATTACTCTATCTACTTGTGTTGGAGTAGTCTGATCTTTGCTTGTTATATTTTCGTATTTTACCCGTTCTGTTCAGAGCAGGAAATATGTACTAATTGATTTTTGCCTCCATATTCTCATATGTTTTCGTGTTCTGGAGTCTGGACAGTTTGTTGGCACAAGATATTCTTAATCCCTCCAGTTACATTTTCACAGGCAGTTGGATTGTGCTCTTCCAGGCCCCCTTGAATTGTGCACTCTCTGAATTGTTTTTGTTAATAATATTAGCTCATCCTCTTTTCGAATATTTCTTCTCTTACAATGCCTTTTGCGGTGCTGTTCATTTTCTGCAGTTGAATCGGTGCATATCTAATAGTTTCTCGTAGTATACCAGTCTAATGTTTCTCGTAGGTTTTGAAAGGTATGCTTCGTTTAATCTGACTGTAACTTTGGGAGCTATCACTGGAATATGAGATACTCTCGCAGGCCTGGATTTATATATGGATCGGGTTTTTATATTCAAGACCTGACCCAAACCCGAATATTGATATGGTGGATATCCTCGAAAGGTATTACGTGCACGTAAAGTCTCTCTCTCTCTCTCCTCTCACAGTGGAACACATGTCAAACTTGTCTACAAAAACAAACACTTCTCTCTCACTCTCTCCTCCAATCAAAACTGCAAATTAAACTATTTGATCATCTCCAATGGCCTCTCTAATTTACTCGTCATCATCACCAGTTCCAGTTCCAGCAGTGTTTCTCCAAAACCCCAATTTTCTTCCCACTAAAACCCTAAATTTGATTACCCCTAGAAACACCCCAACCACCATTAGAAGGGAAATATGTAGAGTGCCACGTGTCGCAACCCCAAGTGTCACCACCTCTGAAGCACAATTGGAGGAGGAGAGGTTTAGTTCTTCTGAATCAGAAAAGTTTTCATGGAGAGATCATTGGTACCCAGTTTCATTGATTGAAGATTTAGACCCTAATTTTCCAACCCCATTTCAGCTTCTTAACCGCGAAATCGCGCTTTGGAAAGATAAGGGTAGTGGGGATTGGGTTGCGTTTGATGATAAATGCCCACATCGGCTCGCTCCGCTCTCGGTAATATTTCGAGCTCTCTCAGTTTTGAAAGTTGGGTGTGTTTTGTTGTAATCACTATGTTATGTTAATTCTTATGAATTTGGATATCAATGAACTAACCCCATTGAGCATTTGAATCTCCGACGTCGTGAGTTATTGGCGTTTGACTATCACGCAGATTATGTTAAACGGATATCGAAAATGTGATTTATTTAGTTCTTATGTGTAATTTTGGGGTTTATTTAGTTATAATCACTAAGTTATGTTATACTTATGTATTAAGGGCATCAATAAATTAACCCCATTGAACTTTTGAATCGCATAACCTACGAATTGTTGCCAATGGCTATTTAATTGTCGCTGATATTATATTAAACGAATACCAAAAATGTGTGTTTTTTTTTTCTTAATTTATACATTTTTTGGTACAAATTCTGTTTTTCTTTTTAATGTGAGAAATGTTGAGTTGACACAACGGGGTTAAGCGGTGATTTTTTAGATTATAATGTAGTTTAGGAAGTTGAGATTTTAATGATTTCATTTTGGTCTGGATTTGTAGGAAGGGAGGATAGATGAAGATGGTAATTTGCAATGTTCTTACCATGGATGGTCATTTGACGGGAGTGGATCATGTGTTCGGATACCTCAAGCTTCATCAGAAGGTCCTGAGGCTCGTGCAGTTCGGTCGCCGAGAGCGTGCGCTACTAAGTTTCCCACTCTTGTTTCTCAGGGTTTGCTCTTTGTTTGGCCTGATGAAAATGGGTGGGAGAAAGCTTCTAATACTAAGCCTCCAATGTAAGTCAGTCTCAAGCTGATTATGTGATTCGTAAGTTTGATAGTTTATTTTTAGTCATTAAGATGTTAATTGATGGTTGTTGGTTGTGAAATTGTCTCTAGGCTGCCTGATGATTTTTTTAGTCCTGAATTTTCGACGGTGACGATACAACGGGATCTCTTCTATGGCTATGATACCCTCATGGAGAATGTCTCTGATCCTTCTCACATTGATTTTGCGCATCACAAGGTATGCCTTTGATTTAAATACAAAATACACTCGTAAATCTAAATTTCTATTTGTAAATGCCAAAATTTGAAACTCTCAAGTTTTATGGTTCTTGACTTGTTGGTATATCGTCCTTTTAGTTTAGTAGTTGCACTATTGTCTAAGTGACTGCTAATGAAAGAAGAGATCACGAATTATAATAAAGCTTGAATCGAGTGTTGAACGGAAGTTCCTAAAGACTAAAAGTGCACTTCAGTGGTTGATCTCTAAAGTGGTAGAAATAGCCACTCATTAATAAAAGAAGGGACATAAGTGCATGGAGCTCATACTCTTGTTAACATAAAAAAGGAGCGATTGCCATTTAGATTGACGTCCCTTGCGATTAATCAACTCTTTTATCATGGGGGCATGTGATGATTAATCCATGCATGCTGGTACCATTGGAGAAAGAGAACATAAAAGTTATATCAAGCGTATATTTTTCTCATTGCTTCTTTCTTAAATAACTCAGTGGATTTTACAACGTCACTAATTAAGGGGGGTGTATATTGCTGCGCAGGTTACTGGAAGAAGAGATCGAGCTAAGCCTCTGCCCTTTAAGTTGGAGACTAGTGGTGTTTTGGGGTTCTCTGGAGCAAATGAGGGGAATCCGCGAATCACTGCTGAATTTATTGCACCTTGTTATTATGTGAATAAGTGAGTTGCCCACCCATTGTCCGCCATTTCTATACAGACAGAGATATATTTACACTTCATATTATGATGTTATTATGTGTTCTTTCTTACCAGAATAGAGATAGATGCAAAGCTCCCAGTATTTGGTGATCAAAAATGGGAAATATGGATTTGCTCCTTTAATATTCCTATGGCACCTGGAAAGACTCGATCAATTGTTTGCAGTGCTCGGAACTTTTTCCAGTTGACCATGCCAGGGCCTTCCTGGTGGCAGGTAAGAGCTCTTAATTAGTTTCATGTATTTTTAAAATGGTCATTGTTTGGATTTCCCTCACAACCCCAGAATAGGTGGCTCGAATTGAGCAAATTTTTCGTCTTGTGGTGTCAACACTTGAAAATCTAACTTTGATGACAAGTAGGGGTCAAAGTCAATATCTCTTTATATTTCTTCACTAAATAGTTGTACTCCAAGCTAAACAGTACAATCCAGTGTAAGTCCCCGATTTCTGAACCTATCTAGAGTTCTGTAGTTGTAAGAGAATAGGGACTGACATAGCGTAAATAGCCTTACTGAGGCATATTAGAAGTGCTTATAACGCTCCCATAGCATGAGATCAATTTTAGCATGTTCTACTCTTAAGTATTGGTATAGCTTGATGTGTAATAGACTAATAGCAAAAGAAGATATTCTCTTATCTCTCTCTTCTGTCTATGCCAGGTGATCCCTAGATGGTATGAGCACTGGACATCAAATAAAGTATATGATGGTGACATGATCGTTCTTCAAGGTCAAGAAAAAACCTTCCTCGCGAAATCATTGGAGTCTTCAGCTGATGTTAACAAGCAGTACACAAATATTACATTCACACCGACACAGGCAGACCGGTTTGTCTTGGCATTTAGGAATTGGTTGAGGCGGCATGGCAATAGCCAACCTGATTGGTTCGGCCCTACTAACCAACTACAACCTCTGCCCTCCGCAACTTTATCAAAACATGAGGTATGGCCCATTATAATTTCTTGGTATTCTTTCAAAACAATGCAATCTGATGAATCTGGAATCCCTAAATAAACTGGGATACATATCCATTATTTATTGCTATTATACAGAATTGATTGGATCCACATTTTGAGGTGATTTTCTCACATTTTAGGCTGTCTGACTTATCTTGTAGATGTTGGATAGATTTGAACAGCACACCCTCAAGTGCTCATCTTGTAAAGGAGCTTATTCAACATTCCAGACGCTACAGAAAGTTCTTATTGGCTCAACAGTCGTCTTCTCTGCAACAGCTGGAATCCCCTCAGAGATTCAGCTCCGCGTTCTCTTGTGTGGTCTTGCATTACTAAGTGCTGGATTAGCTTACGCATTGCATGAACTCCAAAAGAACTTTGTATTTATAGACTATGTCCACTCAGAAATAGAGTAAATATAGAAAAAACGAGGGTTTCAGAGGAGGTTTGTAATACTCAGTGTGTTGTGTACATTTACAGAATCATTTAGAATGTAACAGATAGTTAAGAATGGTGTATGAACTATGTAAAGATGTATTTGACATTAGATATATATCACGATGAGAAGTAAAGAAAAAATGTTGTTCTGAAAATGTCGTATTGTGCAAGGCCTTTCACTTGCCTTTTTCTGCTGCTTATACCAATTTCATTCTGTTAAGTTATTGCTCTGCCTGCTTGTTTTGCTGTTCTTCCAATGATTTTCTCATGCTTTCAACTAATGTTTTATGCTGAAACTTCACTTCTGAAGAAGTTAATTAAAGGCAACATGCATTATTCATGTACAACAATAACCAAAATATCTTGCTCCAGTTTTAATTGGCATTATGTTAGTCTGAAATCGCATAAAAACTAACTGATCATCGTCAGATTATTTCAGGACCTCAAAAACTACCTGCATCTGAAAATGCTTGAACAAATGCCACAGCAAAAATATCCTAAAATTAACTATTAAAATTTCCATTTTTTGAGACGATTTCAAATTTGCTTCAATCTCACCAACCACTTATTATCAACAAAACTGTAAAATTGAGATTCTCCACCAAACCACATAAGATGAGATTTTTTTTTGCATTTAAACCTCAATTTTGACAAAACATCAACAAAAACAGACAAGTTATAGCAAGATCAGACAAATATTACTACCAAAGTCAACATATCTTATCAATTTACAGATAGAGAGAGATTACCCAAACGAAACCCTATCCCTAAAACTGAAAATCAAACATTACTCATTAGCCAAAAGGCCCCAAACACAAATTAAAACACCCCCAACATCCATCTCACCTTCCCAAACCTCTAAGAGCTCGTAAACTTGGTGACCGCCTTCGTCCCCTCTGAAACAGCATGCTTGGCGAGCTCTCCAGGCAACACAAGCCTCACAGCAGTCTGGATCTCCCGAGAAGTAATGGTGGGCTTCTTGTTGTATCGAGCGAGACGCGATGCCTCTTGCGCGAGCTTCTCAAAGATATCATTAATGAAGGAGTTCATGATACCCATTGCTTTGGAAGAGATACCAATGTCTGGGTGAACTTGTTTGAGAACCTTGAAGATGTAGATCTTGTATGTTTCGACTGATTTCTTCGATTTCTTTTTCTTTTTATCGGTTGATGAAGCGTCTTTTGTAGGGAGCTTTTTCTCGGCTTTGGGTTTCTTCTCTGCCACTGGAGCTTTCTCTGCCTTCTTCTCTTCCACGGGTTTCTTCTCCGCGGGCTTCTTTTCTGCCTTGGGCGCCATTAGAGAGAGGTATTGAAGGTTTGAAGGTTTCTGGTTTCGAGAGAGAGATAGTTGTGAGAGAGATATGAAGGAAAGAGGTTTGTGTATTTATAGAGGGTTGTGGCGTGATGTGATTGGTTAAGTTGGATGAGGTGAGGATTGAGGATCTGACCGTTGATTTTAGTGGAGAAGGATTGACGGTTTGGATGAGGTTTGAGGAAAGGAGATCCGAGGGAGGGGACTTTTTGGTGGGAGAAAGCGTGTTGATGTAATTTTTCTCCTTTTAAGAGCATATCCAATAGTTGGAGGGTGGAAAAACCCAAATCCACCCTAAAAACCAATCCACCTCAAATCTACCCACCGCAATTATCCCCAAATCAAGATGGGTTAGCCAATGCAGTTCTGAACTGCGCGGCACAAACAACACCAAAAATCTAACCACGTCTCAACAACTGGAACGTCCAAACCCCACGCACAGTTCAGAACTGCGCAGGTAGTTAGAGCCGGCAAAGTGACCCATGACCTGCCAACCCAACTCGACCCAATCCTCTTTCTTGTGGGTTTGGGTTTGGCCTTAATAGGTCACAGGTCATTTGACCCAAACCCGTCTAACCCATTTAATAAATGGGTCGGGTTAGGGTTTACCTTAAATGGTTTGGGTTGACCCGTGACCCGTTTAAGTTTGATTTGAGCTAATTATAATTTATATGATATTATCCGTCATTCAAAGTAAGATTTAAGTCCAAATATAGCTTTATGTGTTATTACTACCCATAAACATATGACATTTGATCCCGATATCACCTCAATTTCATTATCTCATCCTCTTATGTTATTACTATACATTTCTTTAACAAACCCAATCTTAGAAAATGGGTATTTGATCTCCACTTCTATTACTGGATTCATCATTTTAGAACACATGTAACACCAATACCTACCAATCAAAGCTTCAACAAATCCACTCTCACACAATTGTGTCAGATAAAGTTAAGACCCATGACCCGACCCATTTTAATTTTTAAACAGGTCAAAAGGGTCGAGTTAGGTTTGTATTTTTGACTCGTTTAACTAAACGGGTCGGGTTTGGATTTGCATTTATGACCCATAAAACCGTTACGACCCGATCCGTGTAACCTAAACCCGACCCGTTTGCCAGCTCTGCAGGTAGTGCCTGCATAAATTGCCTTTGAATTGTCACTTTGTTTCACTTTCACATATTGCTAAGTACTTCTAGTTTACCCAAACTCAACTTTTTTCTCAAGTTTTCCAAACCTCACATTTAGCTAGTAATTCAATTCCATTATCCATAGATTAACAATGTCGGGACCTAGTCATTCAATTCTCAAAACTAGACATAGGCAAAGCGATGAAGTTAAACGAAGAGGTAAAGAATTGGTCACGAATATGTGGTTGTTACATCTCACGTCGGATAATGATCCCGCCCCAATCCTCGAGGATTTGTACCTAGTGGATATCCTCCCGGACAACTGGGTCCACATTTTCGTTGGATCGGAAGAATTGCCAGTAAGTTTTTTTTGTAAAATTTATGTGTTATTAACGTTATTTGTTAAATGTTGGACTAAATGCCCGAATGAAAATTTAATATGTTACTGTGTTGTTTTTGCATAACCGGGATGAAATACAATATAGGGGATCACTAGATAAGGTCTTAAAGTGGTACCAATGGATTGTCAGGTATCCCACGTTGAAGAGGTTGGTCAATAATATGGGTTTTAAAGATTTTTTGTCGATTAAGGCAAAAAATTCAGATAACCGCTTAATCCATGCGCTCGTGGAATGGTGGTGGCCTTTCACCCATACTTTTCACTTCCCTTGCGGGGAACTTGGCGTTATGTCGTTAGACTTCGTCATGCTAACGGGCATAAGTTTTGGGCGGGGTTTCAAACTCCCGTACAACGATAAGTACTTGAAGTTAGAATAAGCACAAACATTGTTCCCCAGAATCACTCAGGCCGACATCAGGTACGGTAACATCACACTAGCTTATTTGAAAACCTGGAGATACACTTTGAATCCTCAAACCAATAGTTACAACCAAGACATGGAAATCGTGTATGCGAGGACATTTATTACATACAGTATGGAGAGGGGAAGGCTTGGAAATTTCATGCAGGCACAAGCCGCGCAGTTCCGAACTTTACGCCAAGAACTAGCTGTTAGCCAAGTTTGAATCCCAACCATCCATGCGCCTCAATCTTGAGCGTACACACTATGCATAGTTCTGAATTGCAGGGCAAGGGAGCCACTTAAAGCTTGACAAGTGTCATCATTCTATTGGGTTAAAGGTTATGCACAGTTTTGAACTACGCGATATCAATTCACCAAAAATCCACCCAGAGGGTAGAGAGACCACCCTCAAGGTGCATTTGGGGTTGCCACGTCAACTCCTCCACCTAGCTACTATGGGGTGGATTTGTGGTTTAGAGGGTGCATATCTCAATCCACCTCGCGACGTCATAATTGCCCTAGCTGTTGCAGGTGCTCGTATCTGAAGAGTGGATAAGAGCATCTCCAAACAGGGTTTGGGTTGGGTTTATTTTGTCAACCCAAATCCAAACTCAAACGCATCCTAGCAATGAATTTTTAGGTTTGAGTTTGAGGACATGGCATTGTCAGAACCCAATTGGGTGTGAGCCCCTCCAACTAAAAAAAAAAGAGTTTCGCAAACTTTTAAATGTCGCGCAGTATTCTGATTACCGCCTATATTTTAGTCCTCCTATCCATTTTGCTTGACTGAGCTTTCCCTGACTACTTTTTCTCTCCCTAACCCAGTTGTAGAGCAGAGAAGAGAATCTCTGCGCAGTCCCCAAATGGCAAACTCTGACACTAACAGTAATAACTCAACACCGTCAACCCCATCCTCCCAGAACCTACCTTCAATACCTTTCTCTCAATACTCATCATCACAATTCGCTTTATACTTCTACCATAACCAATCTCAATTCTAATCACAGACCCTACTTCTGTTTACCATGTCGCCAGAGGATACCTTCAGACGATAGTATAAAAATCTATTTACCCTCTCTCAACCACAACCTCAGGCATTTAGCTTGTATTATCAACACTATTCAGTCACTCGACCTTAAGGTTTTTAACCTCCAAATTACTTTCAGAACTACCTATTCAATAGTGAATCTACTCAGCACAATCAAAATGATGCAAATGCGCCAATACCTGTTGAAGCAGCGGCACCCGAGAAAGAAAAAGGAAAAGGAAGAAAGAAAAAAGTACCCACAAAACAAAGACAAAACGTGCAAGTGTCCGATGATGCTGAGTTTTTGGACGAGATGGATGATGCTAAACATCATTGGACGAATGCGGACTTCATGCGTCTCACAAGGGTCTGGGTAACAGCTTCTGTCCAGACCACAGAGCACACAAAAGGTTTTATTTTCTATTAAAATGTTAACATTGCCTTTAACAGAGACCCTGAGTTCCCCACACGACGATTATGTCAATCGGCCAAATCTCAGTGGTATCCCCTTCATGCACAATGTGTGGCGTACAAGAGGATAGTTGCTCAAGTACAACTTCGGCACGAGAGCGGGAAAACTGATGAAGTTTGGGTATGTTCTAATTTGTTTTAACTCAATTTTGTTTATTTTTCTTGGATATACACGTTATTTATTTTTATTTGGTAATTTTGTGAATTATAAAAAAATAATGCACACAAGATCTATCAAGATATGAATGGCGGTAATGACTTCAAACACTATGAAACGTATAAGATTTTGGCATGAGAACTGTGATAGGCCTACCTAAAGAATGATGGGTTGAACCATGCGGAGAATGTACCAAGAAATATAGTCAGGAGAACGTCGTACAATTCTTCTCCGAGGAACTCGGTCGGATCAAACAACTTATTGGTTGATCCCGACGACCCACCTGCACCTCAATTTGCTCCCCAAAATGTTGAATTAGATGGTTCGTTGTATGAGGGTGGAGCGAGGCCCATCGGCCAATTTTTTTTTAGAAAAAACCTTGCAACATAAAAGGCTTTGGATGAGGCTATTGCATATGGTAGCGGTATCCAAACAATACTTAAGGAGATGAGATTGGAGAAGAGATAAGCGAAGCAAGAAAAGGAAAGAAGAAAAGCGGAAGCAAATCAATAATGGAAAACCAAAAAGGATTTGGAACAAACAAGGGAAGATCACAAAATCATGGATAAAGACCTGAGTAATCTTTATGGACATGCATTGCAATACTATCAGCTAAGGCAAGCTAAGGTCATGGAACGTCTGGCCAAGAATGGCGGACCAAGTACCAGTTCAGGTTATTAAATATAATTTAACTTTACTGAGGAGAGAAATTTTCTTTCCAAGAACGTAGTTTACTTTCTAATAATGTATTCGTTTGAATAATATACTTTGTTATTGAAGAATATAATATTTTGAAGAAATTCTTATTTCTGAGAATATTGCGTTAAAACAACTACAAGATTAATATAATATAAAAACTTGTTCAATAAGCTTGTACGACAACAAACATTAAATTACATTAAGAACACATAGATAATACTTGATTGTAATACTAGGAATGAAGATTTCCCTTCACGACCCACAAATGCTCGATTAGATCATCCTTTAGATCAAAGTGTAGTTCGCGAGTTCGAATTCGGTTTATTTTCATTATAAAAGCTTATATTGATCTCTGTTCACGTATAATAGATTTCCCTTGGACAGTTTGGGATTGTCCGGATCGTAGCCTAAGTATGATGGAAATGAACCTCATTCCTCTTCAACGATCATATTGTGCATTATCATGTACGCCTTCAAGACATTATTTAAAACCTCGGGTTTCCATAATTTAACCAGATTTTTAACAATATTGAACCGTAATTGTAAAATTCTAAACGCCCGTTCTACGTCTTTTCGACAACTTTCTTGTTGTTGAGCAAATAATTTGTGTTTCACTGTAACCGGATTAGATATGGTTTGGACAAGTATTCCCCATTTGGAGTATATACATCCGTTATGTAATAACCCATATCATAAGCTTTTCGGGCAATTGTATAATTGCAAGGTGGAGAGATACCATCGGTCAGGTCAGTAAAAAGATGTGATTGTTGTAGGGTATTTATATCATTGTTAGACCCTGGTAACCAAAACAAATTATGCAAAAACCAAAGGTCATGTGAAGCTACCGCTTCAAGAATCATAGTCGTTTTGGGGTAATGACCAGTAAAATGATCGTACCAAGCTAAGGGATAATTTTTTCATATCCAATGCATGCAATCAAGGCTTCCTAACATGCTGGGAAAATCTCGTGACTCTCCTATCACTTTTAACCTTTCGGCATCGGGCGTGTTTGGTGCTCGAAGAAATTCTTCACCAAAAAATTGTATAACCGCAATAAAACACTTTTCCATACTTAACAAGGTTGTGTTTTCTCCTTTTCTTAAATACTTGTCAAAAAGATCTACCGCGACACCATAGCTTAGTAAGCGTAGTATCGTGACTATTTTTTGGTATGGTGATAACCCCATAGTTTTTGCATCGTTGGGTTTTTAGACAAAGTAATCATCATGTGCAACTACTACATCGAATATGCGCATAAGCATTTGTATACTCATACGAAAATGTCGTCGAAATTCTTCCGGCTCATATGTTGAAGTAGTCCTGCATAATGTTGTAATGCCCCAATTCGTGTTCTTGCTTCTTTCTCTTATCCTTACGGTCCATGACACTCCTGTGGTGACTCGAAGTTGTATCATGTACTACTAGGTTCATTGCATTTTGGTACATAATGGCCACTGCCGTCGCGCAATCAAACATAAGATCGTCAGAGGAGGACAAAACATGTGGAGGATCATCAATGGATGAAAAGGATAATGATGAAGATAGTGGAGGCTGTAGAGTTGAGAGACTGGTGTTGAAAGTGAAGGAGGAACAAATAGAGAGAAGAGAGAAGTGTAAAAGGCTAAAGGGAAGAAGAACTAGCCATTTTGGGAGATCAGGGCTCGTGGCAGTTTTTTTATTACCGCACGGTAATCAAAACACTGTTGCAAGCCCATAACGGCTAGTTCCTCTTGTGGGTCCTTCCCAACGGCTAGTTATGGCATCCCAACGGCCATTTTTGCATCCCAACGGCTATATATATATATCTTATGCTCTAACAATGGTCCCTCCAGTTCAACTCAATAATGCCAAGTTTTTCACCTCTAACACAAGATCTTTAGCAGTATTTGGTAGAAATAAAGATTGCGCCCTTGTCGCGTTATAACAGTATTTTGTTGATAATTTACCTCTTCGATAACTCAACTTTAATCAGTTATGAGACCGAGTTCATGATCAATTTAGGGCTCACACGGAACTTCGATACCCTCATGTAGATTTATATAATAGGTGGAATGTTTTTAAAGTTAAATCTGATGAGTTTCATGAGATACGAAAGATTATTGATAGACAGGTCAGAGGTGTTCCATTAGCCTATATTATGCGCGAAGCCAGAGACGAATAGTATGAGAAACATAACTAGCCGTTCCCGTTTGAAACTCCATACGATATATTTTTACCGGAACTACGTCCCACTTGATGAGTTTCCTGCTAATTACCAACTTTCCAACTATGGACGGGATCCGCTCCCCCTTACTAAATGGTCCAATTTTAATCCCTACATCATTTGTGAACGATGAATTAAGTTTAATTGTATTTGTTTTGAGTTTCATTTCATACGTAGAATTACTATTTCAAGAATTGTAATTGCATTTCCATTTAAATTCAAGACTCAATTTTTTTTATAAATATTTATTGAATATATAGAAATGAGACATCAGGTTGTGCAAGTACTTATATAGAGAAACAAAAATTTGCAATAAAAATAGTTTAACACTGATGCACATAATAAAAATATACGTCTACAAGAACACTCACACCTATATCTACTGAGACGGGCCAATATCATATCCAGTACCTCTGCGGATACTACCGGTTCCCCTGGTTCGAAGACTATGTCCACGGGTCCCCTGCCTCGTCTTTGCGCTACCTCGAGGTGGTAGCAACACCACTTGTGCCGTCGGTGTCCTCCTCGACTTTAAGTTTTGAACCGGACAAAAAAATATTTTAGATTTGGATAAAATAAATATGACCTTAAGAAGTAAACATAAATAAATAAATAAATTACTTATATGTTGATATAGTGGTTGTCTATAATTTCATAACCCCTTATCAGAGTAGCATTTTTATCAGTCAAATGTTGGATCGTCTGGGTATCCCGCGCAAACTCTGAAAGGGTGACTCGCCACATACTATGAGTCAGGTGTCACAGTTCCTCTGAGCCGTAGGAGGCAGACATAGGTGGCAGCTCCCTCAAGCGGTGGATGGAGATTGCCTCACGCCTCTCTGTCCACTTTATCTTCTACCCCAGGTCTGGTCCCATCTCCAAGTCAGGCATAGTGAAGTCCTGGGATAAGCTATAGACCTCTGCTGACGTAACCACCACGGGTGTAATACCAGCCCTAAGTGTACTAGATCCAAACAAATCTATGTTCCCCATCCTTTTTGAATCTGTCAACAGGTGGCCAACCTCACCCGTTTGGTTATGCTAGTATGTGTCATAAGTCATCCTCTCCTCGTCCATCACAAACTGGTCACAATCAACGAAGTCGGACAGTATCAAAGCCTATAAATTAGCTAGACTAAGATGTGGCGACATATTGGACGGAGGATCCATCGGAATACCCGCATAACCAGTCAACTGTCTCCAACATCTATCCCCCAAGTAATACTCACAGTTTCCATTTGGGACTTGAAGTAGTATCCTCTTACGGGATAGCGTTACCACGATATGTACGTCATCTAACTGGAAAGCTATAGATGTATCCCAAGGACGCCAGTTGATTGACTCAATAGTTTAACGGTCAATGAGATATCTGGCTATAGTAAACAAGTTCCATGCCTGGTCATTTGTTTTGTTCCTGTTCCCCTTTTCCCATACTTTAAGGAAAGGATACGATGTCATCTTCAGCGCATTGTTGATAATAGGGTGACCAACCCCACAATACTCATAGAACCAATACTGCATTTCTAAACGACATAAAAATAATTATAACTTATATTTAAGACGTTTATTGGAAGATATTTGATTTGTATCTTTGAAAAAAGTGTTAGTATACCTCAAGAAGTTGTAAAAATCCAGTGATGGCACCCGTGGTCGTGATTGCGGTATCCAAGCCATGGTACAGAGAAGCAAGAATAGCGGAACCCCAGTCATATGAGAGAGCTTCGTCCAAATCGGCCACGGCCTCGAGATATCCAAGCGGGATGGTGTCGTTGGCCGTTTGGAGCCATAAATGTCCCGTCATGAAAAAGATAAAGACATGAGCCACCGTACTGTCATTAGACTGATTATCAGTGATGGTCAAGTATGTCCTCAGATGTGCAATACTAACGTTCCCACTTTTTGTATTGTTGGGCATAATGCGAGGGAACATTTGCTTCACCTCGAATATAATACTCCATCGGTCGTTATACGACAACTGTGTAGGATATTTGCCGATTGGCAATGATATCAGCATTGTAAAATCCAATGGAGTGATCCCTATCTCTGCACACGGGAAGAGAAAAGTGTGAATTCTCGGTCATCAATACTCTGTTAGCGTCTGAATTAGCTTATTATCAGAATTACCCAATTTAATATCTATAAACCTCCCAAATATCTTGTGGTCAAATACATTGTAATGAACGAAACCTCGACAAAGGGCTTGTGGTCAAATATTTCCATGTCTTGCATCAACCGGATCTGCTCAAAGGCTACACAGTCGAACAAGCTCGTGTTATCAGGAAAGAATTTGGGATCAGGACCTGACAACAAAATCTAGGAAATGGTTAGCAGCTCAAAGACTAACTGATGGTTGGTCAAGTTGGCAGATGTCACTTACTCATATTATAATATTTATGGTTAGAACGAGTGCTGGTTCATCTGGAACTTGCATACAATTACTCCTACCTATACAAGGTGGTCATTCCATGGTCAACTAGCATATTCAAAGTAAAAAAACTTCAACCTAGACGAGTTACTAAATAGGTAACCGCTATTACGAGCTTTGATATACTTCATTCTATAAAATTTAAGCACGTAACCTGTTACGAACAGTTTTGCAGACCCGCTTTCTCTCTACCTCGTATTCAATGTCTCGCATACCCTCATCATCTCAAATACATTCCCATTTAATTGGGTAGGGCAATATTGCAATGCACTCATAACCCCTTTTTGAAAATTGGTCAGGGGAATCCTAAGGCCATATATGATCTGGTTCAAATAGCACAAAAAACCACCATTCGGGCCTGCCATCCCCACCCAATTATAGTACGTAATTTCTACGTCTTCACTAATGTTTTTCTCCTTTTTCTATAAATTCAGGTTGGGAACTTGGCAGTATACTCATTCTTTCCCTTTCTCTGGTATTAAGGTCCTAAACTACAGGCCTTGCTCTATCACAAAATTTCCCCACTCCCATTTTAACTTCTTCTTAAATTTCAAAAATTATTTTCCTACTTCTACTCCCTCTAGATATATGTAAAAAGACTTATCTTTCACCCCTGTATTATCTTCCTCTACAACATTACTTATTTCACTGGGAATGTCAGATCTTATACCTACAATGACTTTCATCCTATCCACACCACTATAATCATCCTCCCTACCTGACGATGATGTTTCCTCTGAACTAGATGACACTACAAATTTACTCGTAGGCTTTACGTTTTTTGAACGCATACTGGACCTACAGATGCACACAATCCATTATCATTTTCTCTACATCTATGATTTAACACTTATACAATTACATGTTATACCATACGCATAGCAAAAATAAACCCCACTTATACTCTTTTATCCAGTCAAAACCTTTATTTTCAAAACTTTCCAAAAACACTAGAAAATAAATTTTAACTTTCCCTTTTCTTCTCTAAACGCAGTTTTCTCTCTCTAAATAATTGTTACCTTACCCATATTCATTAAAACAGGCAAACAATCATTTCTTAGCCCCCTACATTTCCAAATTTGACATCCTCAAATCAATCACATATAACGATGATGAACAAACAAAGTCATACACAGAGTACCAGACAATACAATTAAAAGAGAGGAACAAAATTTACTAACCTGTACTAAAAGATCCACAATTTTCTACTTTGCCAATAGCTTTCACAGAGATTGATTAATTACGTTGTTTCTCCAACACAGTTCTTTCTCCAAATGAAGCTTTCTCTACGAGATTATACTCATAACTCAAACGTTTCCTCTCTCTAGAAATACTGGTTACACCACTTTTTTTTCTCTCTTTAACTATAGATAATTTATGAGAAAAAAATGCAAGTTTTTATACTCTCCCTCAGTTTTTGAAACGACAACTTTTTCAGACATCTGTCATGTGTCATTTACCCCTACTGCCCCTACAGGCAGGTCTTTTCATCTTACAACATTATCATGACTTATGTGATAACGTTTACTGTTATCATATCTGTCTCTTCCTTCAGCCATTAAACAATTCTTTCCCTCCTTCCCAAGATAGTCTAAACGATCCATCACCTTATTTTTGATACTCAACCAAGATTGTACCAATATAGACGTCATTCCTAAAATAACTAAATATTCAAAATTTGAAATTATTTGTACAACTATTAGAATCAAACAGTTGTAATCCATAATATTTGCCACATAAGCAGTTCAACAAACACATTGATCCTATTTTTTCCAGTTTACAAATTTAATTTGTATTATTTTATATTCAACAGATAACAAAAATAGAACATTGTAAATAGATTACTTATCCATTTCGAGATTTCAAAGATCGAGCTTATAATCATATGTAGTTACATTTAAAGCAACCCAAATGATTCACTTTGCTGCATGAAATTATTTCCCCTCTTGCTGCTCTCTCATCCTCTTCAGCTAATTTATCCCGTACGATCTCCTGAACAACTTCTTCTCGCAAGGTTGCATCCAGTAGCAACTCATGGAGCATATCACACCAGAAATAACGATCATACTTTGCACGCCTACCTTCGTCATCCAAACTGCCCAACTTTAACCGCCACTATAGTAACACAACATTATAAAGCAGCAGGCGAAAGTAGTGCTCACAGAGTTTAACCACTTTGATGTTCATCCTACCTTCCGCTGGATGACGAAGACGCTGAGAACGTGTCCTCACCATGATCACTTCCAATCAACCAATAACAAGTTTTTCCTGTAGAAGATGCAAGGCATAACAGCTAATGATCAACATCTTATATTGCCCGCATGAAGATCTATTCACACCACTAATATCGCCTACCCAACAGATTTTGAGGGAAGATATATTTTTCGAGAACAAATTTTGGGAAACAAGGATATCAGCATAATTTCGAAAATATGTTAACAGCTAGTACTGTCCATTCTACGAAGAATACCCTCAGATCTTATTCGCATGCTTCATACAGATGATACATTCACAAAGATAGAGTTCAAGTACGTCCAGCAGTACCTCCAGCCAAACACCTACAGTTAGATACCATGTACTTACCTACATCAAGGCATTTTCCAATTAGTTCGAAACAGCTTCTCCAGAACATCAAGTCACCAGGATATTACAGTACGGAATACACATCCTCTTTCATCAGCAAAGGATACTTATAGCCTACCAGCGACATCCTTTGACCATTACAAAAGGACATAGTTCGTTAGAATTCTATCGACCTAGTCCACCGAGGTCGACAGATCACAAATCCTACAAACAGTTTAACACAAAGATTATCATTTGCCTCAAGTCTAATAACTTCTGCAACTACCAATCTCTTCTCAATCAGTACAATCATACTAGCCCCTTTTTTGCTTACCTTCACCAAATGGCCTCATTACATTTTCGAAACTTCCTTCTTTTTTTCAACCTCATTTCCCCATATCTTCACTGATAAAAATGCCAAGTTCATTATAGTTCAATTTATTCATAATTATTCTACCACAATTTGATGTCTGATAGCTTGTACCAACTAAACCTTTTTAGTTCGACACAAATGTCCATCCTACTTTAACATATGTCCAAAATTTTATTTTTGCTATTTTTACTTTCTCACATTTTGATTCCTCAACAATTCAATTTATTATTCTCTGTTCTCAATTCCCTTTCCCAGACAAGCCATTTCATAAGTATGCTAGACATATAAATATTAGTTCGAAATATAATACAAAATTGACATAACAAGAATTTTTCACTAGCTCGAATGTTTCTTACATCTCAGCATTTTACATAATACTTTACAGATAACAAGTCTTTCAAACATTTCTACAGATCAGTTCACAGCCCCAAAATCTTCTTAAAGAAAAAGAAGGTAGCAGCAACAGATCCTGAAGATGCAAAATTGAAGCATTTCATACCATTTACTTCCTCAAGAAACTGAGGAAACTATGGTATTTGTGCTTAAACCAACCTTTAGAAGAAGGATCTTCTTTACAACAAGAGACGATGATTGTGCGGAAGAGAAAACTCCACCGCCGTCTCTTCCACCATATCCCCCACCACCCCGCATAACAGAGAAAGAAGAAAGATCATATTTTTTTTATAGAACCCACTCACCAGCAGGGTACCGACGAGACTCCCTCGGACGAATGTCTGCCACTTTATCTTTAGTTGTAACAGCTTCATTCGCTAGCAGACACAGCCCATTCCTGCGCTCTTTCTACGATGTCAATAGATAATGAAAATGGACCATTTAATAATGATCATCATCCACCTCTTCAAACGTCATAACATGGTAGGTAGGACACACCGAAATTGGCGTAGGAAGACTTAGAGACTGGTTCCCAAAGTATCAGAACCACAGTTCTTCCACTTTAGTAAGAATCTTAGCCTCCTGAGATTGCCGTCTAGTAGTTACCATCCTCTCAACATAAGTAACGATATAGAAGGAAGGTTGTATAAAATAGACGAAAATATATAAAGAAGGAAGGCTACAGAAGCTATAGAGTTAGAGAATTAACCAACCACAATACTATTTATACTGCCATTAATATTAAAGACGACATTCCAAATTCCCAACGTCAGAAGGAATTTCCATGCAACAATATTGACTAGAGCCATTGGTTTTAAGAAACCCTACTGCCACAACATATATTCATGATGAAGCATTAGAAATGATCCCCGAGTATTACATATAGTATTAATGAGGCTTCTAAACCAACACCACTCGCCCATAATACTTTTTGTGCTCTTGGTTGAGAGGGGGCGGTTGTAGTGACTTATTCTGTATCTCGAACTCAAGCTTCATCTTCGACCATCATACATTTATTCTACCTTGTCAAACATATATATGGCACATTTATGGCACACTATGGAACAACTACAAAGAAGTCTACTCATCATTTTCGACCACTACATCAATAGTTCAATTCAATAAGGACTCTGTCATTAATAAAGCCATTACAAGATAGCAGGATCAGACCGTTACACAGTCAATTCAATGACTATCAAATCCATATTGTAACGTCCATCATTAAGAATAATAATGGTCATCAAACGATCATATTATAAGACCTATAAATAAAAGCAGAGAACTACAAATTAGGAATATGAAACCCCGCATGTGAATTTCTACCCAGAAACTCTACACAAAACTACTAAGGTCATTCATTGCAATAAGCTAGCAATCATTAATAAGATATTTATCTTTCTAAATCCTCAATAGAGGTCATGGTTTTTAACTTATTCAAAGGTTTTTCACGCTAAACTTTGTGTTAGCAGTTACTCATTGTTCACTAACATTTTGATTATCATTGGTGTAAGAGACTAAGTTCAGAATACAAAATTAGACTATTACAGGGCCCATTTCGCTTTTCACATCAATCGAGCTTATCTTATTCTTACAAGCTATCAAACATATTTTATTTTATTTTAGCCATCAAGCCTATTTTATATTTTCGCATCCGAACAATCGAGCCCATTTCTATTTTCGCATCAATCATGCCTATTTTTCGTATCTAAACAATCGAGCCTATTTTCATATTCTTGAACATACCCAATTGTGATTATTTAACCTACCCAGTAACCCTTCGCTTACTTATTTACTTTCAAAAAGGAAATATAGCCATAACTCGTTGACTTTACAAGGGGGGGGGGGGGGGAACTGAACACACATTTCCTATTCAAAAAAGAAAGAAAAAAGAAGTAAACGAAGAAAGCAACAAAAACAACAACCACCAAAATTATAATAAGAGGAAGAAGCACCCCACAACATTATTTACAGACCGAGAAGTTCTCCCAATACTATGACCCACCAACACCACCCTTCTCCGCCTCCACCAACCGCCGTACCAACGCCCTTAATGTAGCTGAAAGCTCGGTCACTACTAGGAGGCAGTGCTGGAACATTCCCCACCAGAATGTGAACGCCTCTGTTTGTTCCCTCTTGATTCCAGTCACGTCTTTCTGGGGCATATGAACGATGTCAAATAGTGGGGTCCCCATATCCCTCATCCCAAAGAACCTCCGCATCATCTCAACGTACTTGGCCTCTACCAATACCTTATTCTCCTCTCACTGTTGTTGATAGCGAGTCTTCATTCCTTTTTAACAAGTTAGATCGTTCTGGTTTGATGAAGAAGATGAAAAGGAGTTCATCAAACTCAATCCTTAACCACCCCTTTTATAGCTTGATTAAAAGAGTAGTAATGATCCCTTAATCAACATAATTACCATTAATGCCCTCGAAAATAGGCACATTCATATCAGTCAACCATGCAACTTCCCATGCATAACAGTTTTCTCAGTACGTTCCATCTCCAATGATTTCTAAGTCCCCAGCTGAGAGGGGGTGAATGCAGTAGCCTATTCGCAGCCCTCCATGACTAGACAAACATTTGAAGGTTGCATCGAAGCCTACCGAAAGGCGTGAAGCCTAGTGTACTCATAAATTAAGGCAATTACTTACTCACGACCTTCCAAGGTGAGCCGAACACTCGAAGACAACGTCAAAGCCTACCGCGTGGCTCGAAGCCCAGGGAACTCATACATCAACCAAAACCTGTAGCAAACCCACATTCGAATCTAATAAAGCTTCGCCCATATCAGTATATAGCTAAAGGCAGACAACTCATTAGATAAGCCGGTAGACAACTATGGGAGAACCGACTCCCGTACAGGATAACTTCCAAAGAGGATATACATGTAACTTAACCCTTTTGCATTGACTCATCTTTTCCTATCTCCTATAAATAGAAAAGGAGAGCCACCATGAAGGGGTAGGAAAACTTAGCCCACACCCTCAAAAGATTGGAGAGAATCTTCAAGTATGAATAGGTGCTTGATATCTAGATCCTCTCCAACTCGAAATCTGCAATCCCACTTATATATACATCATCACTTTCTAACCCTTGCGAGGGGTTGTGAAGAATCCCCGTTCATGGACACCATGCAAGTATGTTTTCTTTGTATTCTTTTATTTCAATCTCATATACTTGTAAAACCCCTTCATCAAGTCGAATCCCACGGTGTAAGAGCTCTGTCTCCCCCTCCCCGAGATTAGGCCTCTACAATACAGTTATTTCATAATTTCTCTAAACTTTGAACATTTTGATTCATATGGAGCATCTATAACACTTATAATTAACCTAAAACTTTAGTTTAGTAGCAGTCATCTTCAACTTTTAAATACTTTCATTAATACTTGATTCTTGTATAGTATATTTAAAGATGCAATTTATTTCAACATGTTCTAGGTTATGCATGTTTAAAAATTTATATATCTTAAGAAAATTTAGAGATCATAGATGCAAGGATTACATATCTAGCCACAATAAATACACTAAAGAGTAAGATATCGGGCAATAATTCTATAGAAGTCATATGAACACATAAATATTGGTTATGAACTATCAAATATTCACCAACAATTAATTATTACCTATTACAATCTCTCTATTACCTCTTCACTAAGTTCCTATGCAGTTATCTTTTTGTTATTTTTTCTAGCCCTATATAGTTCTCCCTTCTCCATACTATGTTTACAGTTCCCATTCCCTCATAAATATTCTGCTTAGATATTACTTCTGTTTGTGAGGAGAGTTTATTCCTAACATTACTCTAGTTTTATTTCTAATATTAGTCTTTACCTTTAATAAATAGCTACACATGGATATCATTGAGATTGACAATGTTGGCAAAGCTTTCTCATATGTCTTTCCACCTTGCGCTATTTATACTAAGCTTTATCTGTAAATATCATTAGTAATAACCAATGAAACTATTCAAACAACAAAAGTAGATTCGCCCATTGTTAAGACAATTGAGCTAAATTTATGGTCGATCCTTTCCCAAGCTGGCCATCAAAAAACTTTAAAGCTATTGAAGAATGTTTGCCGAAAAGATTCAGAAATAATCATCGGGTGATGATTTTTGGGACAAGAATTATGACTAGTTTCTAACAAATATCAAGTTCCATGTCTTAGAAGCACTTAACAAAGAGAAATAAACTTTGATTATTTATTTGGAACTTGGAATTCGCCGAACTTATACCAAAGATGGGGTACGGAGCTATAAACATATTATGCAGCCACCAAAATTTACAGCAATTCTTTTGTTGGAACAACACAAATATGAAACAAATGATAATATATTGGAGTGTGCTTGCTGTCAAAGAACATTTGTTGATAACGACGTACTTACTACAATGTCTTGTAAACACCAATTCCACAGTCAATGTTTACATTTTTGGTTT
Organism: Kingdonia uniflora; assembly: GCA_014058105.1. Classification (NCBI taxonomy): domain Eukaryota; kingdom Viridiplantae; phylum Streptophyta; class Magnoliopsida; order Ranunculales; family Circaeasteraceae; genus Kingdonia; species Kingdonia uniflora. The sequence goes on along the minus strand of JACGCM010000479.1, from coordinate 1,495,708 downwards.
GAAAGATCAAACAATTGCCCAAGTTGCAAATTTGGGTTAGAAACCTAAAACATCTATGTTATAGGTCTCTCTTTATGAATAAAACTCCATTGATAGTTCATTCATATCAATTATGATTCTACAATTAGGAATTCCCTTAAGAAGGGATACAAGCTTAAGCAGGAATCTCAAAGAAATACAACTCAAAATCAAAGGCTATCCGATTTTTAAGTAGGGTTGGGCACATCAAAGCAATAAAAATAAGGTTAACACAGATAACATAATACGAAATGGAAATCTTTAAGAACAAAGTTGCAGCAAAATACACTTCCACAGATTGAAGACATTTTAAACATTGTCAATAGTATTGTGTCTACATGAGGGAAGCTAGAATTCAAATAACTAAAAATTTCCTTCAAGTTTTCTCATTACAACATCCATTCAGTTAATGCTCTTTGATACCAGCTTTGATCCAATTTTTGGATTAGAGGGAAAATACCTCACACAGGGAAGGTAGAATGAAGAACACATGGACATGAAAGAAGAAAAATAACAAAATGGTTCTCAAAACCCAAAACTGCAAGGTCAAGCAAACAGCGCAATGTTGATATAAACAGCTTTAGTTCATCAACTTTTAAAAGGATCCAATGTGGTGTTGCGTTACCAGAGCGACCACCCAAAAATAAAAGCTTTAATCAAATTACCACGAACTTCTTAAGAGTCTTGCCCTTCATATATTATTACGCTTGCAAAGCATTCACCAAAATATGAAAACTTTAATTATTCAACACAACCTTCTTGGTAGCGCAATAGTTGTTAGAGGGGTAATTATTGGTGTTGTTGAGAATGCTATTTGTGCCTAAATTGTTATAGAGTTTTGTTGTATAATTGCTTCATACAGGTGATTGGGTTTGTGGTGTTACGTGGTGGTGGTTTGTATTAATTGTTGTTGTGTTGTTTAGGGTGGTGATTACTTGACTAATTCACGGTGTAGGTTTGTATTATTGGTATTGGGTTTTTGCAGATTGCGGAGTTTGTTGTTGTCGACTCTGTGGCCTTGAGTTGTGTATTGGAGTGTGGTTGGTTTCTTCCATGATAAAATTTGGGGAGAAATGAGTATCCCTGACAGGATAGTAAAATAAATTTGATCATGTTTGTGTAATATATATCTATAATTTAGCATATATATATATCCTTTGCTCCATGGAATTTTTTTTAAAGTTTATGCTTAGTGGAAGTCAAGTCAGGTTTAAGTTTCAGTCAATTTTAACTTCTCTACAACAGTATGCTTTTCTTTTTACAAATATTAAGTTTGACAATAAAAACATCTTTCTCATTCTTAAGTTTCTCAAGATGAGAATACAAATTTTCAAACTTGGGTTCTTTACAATTATCAATTTTATAATCACTCTGATCTTCAGTAGAGTTTTCTAGCTCAAAAGGATCGTAATAATTATTACTAGAGTTTATTATAGTAGAAAACACACAATATATAGTTGTCATTTTCATATTCTTGGGAATGATCATTATTAGCATCAAATTCACCATTATTATCATCCCAAGTAACCTTAATATTCATGGCCTTGTGGTTACTATTAGAACTCTTTGTGGGACAGTTGTGAGCATAGTGACCATACTTGTGGCACCTGTAACATTCAACTTTATTTAAGTCATGTTCAAGATTGGTCTGCTTGCCATAAAACTTAACACGGTCATGAGGATGTGGCTTATAATTTATATTTTGCCCTTATTTTTCAAATTGCCATTTTTTTAAGATTTTTCTAAACTGTTGCTTGTAACAGCAGTATGTGAATCAAAGTCCAATTCCTCATTATCGTCAGAGACACATAAATTGTCAACATTTTTGGTTCCCTGAGAAGACGAAGAGTTAGAGGAAGACTTAAAAGCCACACTCTTATTCTTCTTAGGGTTTTCCATTTCAATCTCAATTTTAAATATTCATAATTTTCTAGCAAGTGTGTTAGGTTTCATAGTTTTAAGATTTTGAGCTTCCTCTATGACATCACGTATTGATCTAAAACTCTTAGGAAGAGATCTTAGAATTTTGTGAACAATTTGAACATCATTATATGCAGCTTCTAAAGAGGTACTGTTGTTGACAATGTCACTCAATCTGGCATAAAACTTACCAAATGGTTCATCTTCACTCATTCAGATGTTCTCAAATTGAGAGGTGGGCATTTGCAGTTTACTCTCTTTAACTATATCATCACCTTCATGAGTACGTATTAAGATGTCCCAAGCTTCTTTCGAAGTAGTACATGCGGAGATGTGTCTATACTCACTTTGGCTCAATGCATTAAAAATAGCATTAAGACCTTTAGAATTATAACTAAACGCTTCTTTTTCTTCCTTGGTTCATTGATTTTTAAGTTTAGGAACTTCTACAGCTGTTGCTGGCTCACCCCGCATTATAGTCGGGGGTACCCATCCATCTTCAATGACAATCCAAATATCTTCTCCCATGGATTGCAAAAAGGCAATCATTCAAACCTTTTAGTAGGGAAAGTTCGTACCATCAAAGAAAGGTGGACGATTTATAGGACCTCTAAAATTTATGGAATCCATTAAATTTAAGAAAGCATTTAAGACAGGATCACCACTCAGGATATAAAACCTATAAGCGATTATGCTCTAGTACTAATTGAAATTTTATTTGCTCATATTTGATGTACTTCAAGAAATTAGATCAGAACTATTCCAATCAATCAATATTCTAGGAATAAACAAATTCAATATATAGTTATAACAGTAAAATAAAGGACACATACAATTTTTAACCCTATAGAAACTCCATAATCGAGAGAAAAACCACATGTCGTTGTCGATGAAATCGACAACCAAAAATCCACTAATAAATATAGTTATAATTTGAAAAATACTTACAGACTCGATAAACCCATCTCGTGATTATCTATCTTCTAATCTAAGCTTCACCCCTATCTTCTTCGTTCTTGCAACGACACTTCTTGATCTCACAACAAGGACCACCTTACTCGAATCACTCTAGCAAATTTTGAAGGAAGTAGAATTGACTAATTTAATATCAAAATCAATATATCAAGCTTTTTCTTTGATCTTGATTAGACTCTCTGATAAAGAATAAAAATCTCTAAACAAAAACTTCGTAAAAAACTTGGTTAAGGGAAAAATAAAACAAGGTTTGTTTAAATACCAAAAACAATTTTTCTTGACACTCGTTCGAATAAAAAAGCAAAATAAGCCTAAAAACAAAGACAGTTAAAACTCCTTTAAAAAGTTGTTTTTTCCCAGAAGTTGTTCGAACGAGACCAAAATTCATTCGAACAAGAAAACAATATAAGCCTAAAACAAAGACAATTAAAACTTGTTTAAAAAGTTGTTTTTCCCAGAAGTCGTTCGAACTCGAACGAGACCAAAACTCGTTCAAACGAGAAAGCAAAATAAACCTAAAAACAAAGGAAGTTAAAACTCGTTTGAAAATTTGTCTTTTCCAAAAGTTGTTCGAAGGAGAGCAAAACTCGTTCGAACGAGAAAGCAAAATAAGCCTAAAAAATAAAACAGTTAAATTTTTTGATTATTCTAGTTTTGCAAAAGAATTTTTTAAGTTAAAATGATTTGGCTTTTCCTTTATTAGAGTTGTACTTACCAACTTACCTTCTCGGTCGTTGGTTGTAGATGACTTGTCGATTTTAATTCTGTTGCTGTCTTCGACTGAGATAACTACGGGACTCAACATACACGAAATGAGACAAACTAAAACCTTTCACTTTTTAGAGAGTAAATTCACACTTGAATTTTAGTACTTGGAGATAAAAATCTTGGAAGAGCAAAGGGAGGACCCCCTCCTCCCCGGGGAGCTTCGGGTTCCATGACGGCTATTGGATATATAGTTGCATAATGATAATTGTAATGGCCAAATTCCGTAAGCTCGAGAATATTATGAATTAGTTATCACACCAATGATCATGTATCAATGCTCTAATGTAAATAAGAAATAGACACAGGTGTTTTTAGCGTGGAAAACCTTGGAACAGGTAAAAAAACCACGACCTCGGATGAGGATTTTTGTAAAAGAATATTTGTTGCTTGGAGTAGATATCTTTATTACAAGTTATCTCTAGAACCTAGAAATACTTTAGATCTCGTAAAAAAGAAGTTTGAGTAATTTTTTTCATCCCTGTTTCTTCTGTAACTTTTCCTTTATATAGGCTTCTCCACATTTCCTCATCGTGCTCGAACACATTTTTTGGGTAATGTGGCTAGTGGTGATTGACTGGATAACTGACGAGTTCGTGGGAGACAGGTGTCTTTGAATGGATAATGTTTTCCAGATTTAGCTCGACCCACGTTCTTGAGTAGTTTGTGGGGATGGTTGAAAAGTTGACTGGAGTGTTAAGTGTTAAAAATGTGTAAGCCTGAGATAGAGGTAGATCGAGTTGTGCGAGCTCAATTTTGAGTGAGATCGAGGGATAAGTCCTTACAATAATGGTTCGTTACAAAGGCTAAGAAGATGATGCGTAAAGCTTGGGAGACTTTGTTGAAGACTCCGGTGATTGAAGAGATCTACAAAGTATATTCTGCGTAAAGTCTAAATCCATGGTTTAAAGCTTCAACAAAACGGTGGTTTGTGGGTGAAGCCAAATCAAAGGATTTAAGAGCTTTTATGAGGTAGAGCGATTGTAATCTTTTTCATGTGATAGTAGAATGGTTTCTTGGTCTTGGGAGCTCCCAAAGCTTATATAGGCCTTGTTTGGGCCTTAGGAGTTGTTTGTTTTTTTGCCTCTGATTTTGAGTCTGAGTGTGGGTCTGAGTCTGAGTCTGAGTCCACTTAGTGGTGTTCACTATTTGAGTATATGCCTTGGAGTGTTTGCTTTTTTGGCTAGTTAGATCTGACTAAAATAGACAAATACCAAAATACCCCTCTCAACTTATAAGCAAACACCCCCACCTATTCATCACCCATACCACCACCACCACCACCCTTTCGTCAGCAATGTCAACACCACATATACATAGCAAACACAAATACTTTCGAAAGAACCTGTATATATAGCAAACACAAATACATAGGAAAGAACCTATATATATAACAAACACAAATACATAAAAAAGAACATACACAAGAAAGAACCTGCATATATAGCAAACACAAATACATAAAAAAAATACATAGAAAAGAACCTGTATATAAAGCAAACACAAATACATAGGAAAGAAAAAACTAATAAAGATTAAACATTGGTATGAAGTTAATACAAATAAGCAAATATCAGTCTTAAGAGTCATTACAAATACGCAAACAAATAAGTTCCAATCAAGACATAAGGGCTTCAAGGAAACCAACACGCTGCTCTGGAAGAAACCTGGAAAACATCAGCCTGTAAGTGTGCTCATTGGATCCTCCCAAGAATTTCAAACTCTTAAAAAATAATGAATTATTTATCTCATATGAACTGACCATATCTTGCAATACCTACACAACTTCAGCACTGGTGTCGTCATTGTTACTAGAAGTGTGACTAGCTCCTTGGGCAGTAAATGTAGATATAAGAGATTGGACCAACTCCGTTGGTTCCACTGGTTGAACTGCCACAACTGATCTTTTCTCCTTTGATTGAATTTGTATACCAACTTGAGACACAGGGGTACGAGAAGTACTACCAGGAGTAGGCTCCCTTCCTAGGCCGATAGGGACATCATAAGAAGGAATGGCCTCACCTTCCCATGGATAATCAACTCCAGCGTGGGGAACTTGTGTATCGTCAACGTTCATATTGTAGTATCTTACTCGCAACCTTCTAGTACCAGTCGAATACTCGAAGGCTACATCGAAGCCTACCTAGAGACTCGAAGCCCAACAAGACTAGCAACGAATTCCACAAAGCTTTCCGAGATTAATCGAACACTCAAAGGCATAATCGAAACTAACTACCATAGTCAAAACTGAAGACAGACGGTCAACACCAGAACTCAGCACCAGTACCATAGAGACTTCGACCATAGTAATATATGGTCGAAGACAGACATACCTGACATCCAACTCACCAGACAAAATAGTGAAAATGAGCCGCCAGACAACTACAGTGTCAGAATCGACTTCACGTACAGAACAACTGTCCCAAATGATATACATATAATCTGACCTCCCATGGTGACTCACCCCTTTCCTATTTCCTATAAATAGGAGGGAGGAGACACTATGAAGGGGTTAAAAAAACTCTCCCTAAACCCCCTTTAAGATTATCTTCGAACAACCTGTAACCCTCTCCTAACTCGAATCATATTCTTACTCGATATATAACACATTCCATTCAAATCCTCGCTAGAGGTCATGAAGAACCCAATTCATGGACTTCACGCAAGTATGTTAGCGCATTAAACTACTTGTTTATAGTCTTATATATTTGCCAAAACACCTTGCCGAGGGTAACCTTCAAGGTGTAAGAGCCAAGTTTCCCCTCTACGAAACCAAGCCCCTACATTTGACATCGTCTGTACTACACCCACCCTGCCTAATCCCCCTTTTCTTTCCCCTTATAGCCATACCCAATGGCCCCCACCCTTCGCTCAACCTCTGCCATCGCCGGAAACTCCGCCAACGGCATCGCCGCCCAACTCGCCCTCATTAGCGAATAATTTACTCAAGCCGAGGAGCGCCATACCAACCAGTTACGTATTGAACGTAAAGACGGACGACAAGAACTCGAGGCTGAACGGCAACGTCGTTTAGACGATAACGATCGATAACATCGTGTTCTGGATGAATTGTGCCATACTGTTTGCGAGCTTCAACAGGTTCAAACCGAAGACGCTCATCTACAATCTTAGGTACCCGCCCCCTCGCGCGTCTCAGCCCGCACTCGACTTGGTTCCTATCCCCAAATCGAGGTCCCACCGGTCCACTTTGGCACCGAGGGTGTCCCCACCGCCATACCCACCGGCTTAGTCCATCTTGGTGTCCCCCTTACAGAAGATTCATCCGATTCTACCCTTCGAACTTCTCGACACCCCATTGTTAATACATAGCCAGATAACAAACCATAATCCAATCCCAAACAAAGGGTATTCAGTAGTCAACACAAACATAACTACACCATCAATGAGAACTACAAAGCAATGTAGATACAAATCCTTACCAGAGAAGAAATGATACCCTTTTGGATTCCAAGTTATGACAAATCAAATCTAATAGGAGATGACAAAAAAAAAATGGCAGTAAAAAACACAAATGATGCCCTTTTTAGTCATCAGTTGGTATGAACTATAAAGTTTCTATCGAAACACAGAGCATAGGATGTGTGAAACACAGAGTCATCAGCTATGAAGTTTATATCAAAACACAGAGTCATCAGTTAGAAACACATAACATAGGATGTGTGAAATCTTACCCTAATTCTCTTATTGCCAAATCAGAGCTCTCCAAGTTGATGCAATGGAAGCTCACCAGAGGAAAATGGAGGTAATACAATCACCCCTTTCAATTGCTGCTGCTCGAAGGATTTAAAAACCAACTCCCTCCACTTTTGCACCAAAGAAACCCTAATTCTTTTATTACCAAATCAGAGCTCTCCAAGTTGATGCAATGGAAGCTCACCAGAGGAAAATGGAGGTAATACAATCACCCATTTCGATTGCTTGATCTAAAGTGAAGAAATCAATGGGTTTAGAAGGATTCGAGTGTGGGGTTGATTGGAAAAGAAATGATTTTTTGTGGCTGGAGAAGAATGATTTTTTGTTTTCGTAATTTTTTATATGAATCAAGGGAAATTTGGGGCAAAAATATACACTCAGACTCAGATCCTCCACTCAGCTGGCTTATTGGATTTGAGTCTGAGTCTTAGTTTTCAGATGTTTTATCTGAGTCTGAGTTTGAGTAAGTGAAAAAATAAAAATAAACGCCTCTAATTGACTAAAGTCAGTCAAAATAACTTACTCAACTCAGACTCAGAGGGCTGAGTCTGAGTAAGTGAAAAAAACAGACACTACCTTAGAAGCCCTCTTTGGGCCTTAGATACCCATTGATTGCAAATTACAAAATCTTAAAACTAAGAACATCATCATGAGTCCACGAACTGTTAGCTTCTGTCAGTTGGAGTTAAACGAGGAGAGCCCACGTGGAGTCCAATACATACATTGGAGGTGGGAAGTTTCTCTGCTCCTAGAAATCCCTAGCTTTATATTTTCAGTTTTCAATTTCATAACCTAGAAATCCCTTATTCCTAATTCAACAAGGAAAAGGAGATTTGATTTCTAAATCTAAAGAGATTAGTTTTCTCTGTTGTATTTCATACTAAAGTTTGAATTTTTACTTGGTTTGGGATATTATAGCTTAAAAGTAAGGCTCTTTGTTTTGTTTTGTTTCCCTGTGGAAATTTTTTGATTGGTTTTCATGTGGGATATTTTGTATGAGTTATATAGGTTTTGATTCTGCACTAATTTCGAGGGGATGATAACTAGTAAACTAAACCCCAATGAGTGAGCGAACTGAGCTGAGGAGGAGGATTATGCTTTTTTATGAGAAAACTCGATGGGATATTACAGCTTTTTTATGCTTTGATTCTAAACTTTGATTTTGGCTATATGGTTATACAGAAATTATGTGATGTTTATTTTAATGTTATAAGGGCAGTTTATCATTGAAATTATGCAAAATCTTTTCTTAGCAACTTCAAATTAGTGCACATATCTTCTATATTTTAAAATATACTATAAAGTTGTGTTTTGTATGTGAAGGTGCTGATTTTTTATTTTATTTTGATATGTGCAGATTTCAAGAGCAACAAAAGAAAATTGCGTCAAAAGGTTTTTTCAGTCGTTTGGCACCATGTTGGAGTGTCTGTCATCGTTACTGAGCCAACTTTTTCACTTATTCTTATCAAATTCAACTATCATTCACAAATTCATAGCTGAACATAAGACATCCCCTATCCATATCCCTAACTCCAAACCGACTTGTTTCGATTTGGTTTAGTTTGTGTGCAGTGGAAATCTGTTTTGGAGGAAAACCAAAAGCAAGTTCTGCTTATTCAGCTTCCTGTGCTCGTAGTTCCAACTGAGGATGACATAGAGAAAAAGATGGAACGAAGTGTTTATAGTATCTCCGAGAAAAGGTTATACGATAATGTCAAGTTATTAGTTCCTCATCACAAGAGTTGTTGTGGTTCTTCACATGGATGGCTTGTAACTGTAGACCCAACTGCATACTCAGTTTGTCTCCTAAATCCTTTTTTACGTCAAAATAATGAGATTCAATTGCCCCCTGTGTCTGCCTTCCCAAAACACGTTGATGATATGCCTTTAGAACACTTCGATTACATTAGAAGGATTGTTTTGTCCTGTAACCCAACATGCTTTTCCGACTATGCTGCTATGGCTATGGCTATCTACAGTTCTCATGCAAAATTAGCCTTTTGCAAGGCTGGTGATAAAGCTTGGACTTCCATAGAGGTGCTGGGAAGTGCTTTTTCCAATATATTATATTATAAGGATCTTTTCTACGCTGTGTATTACGATGGGAAAATCATTACTATTGATATTCACCGTCACAATGGTAAACCTGAAATAACTTCAATGTTAGACATCCAGTGCAGTCCATACGATGCATGTTACCTCGTGGAAACATCAGCAACACCGTCCGAGGAGGGCCATGGGGAGTTGTTACTGATTGCTAAGGTCATGGGCTTTAAACAGTTTGGTAGCCAGGAGACGTACTATACTTCAAGCTTCAGAGTCTTCAAGCTAGATCAAGTTGACCCCTTTTGGGTCGAGATGATGACCTTAGACGGTCAAATGCTATTCATTGGTCACAATTCTCCTGTTTTGGTCTCTGCGTCAGACTTCCCGGCAGGTAAACCCAATGGCATCTATTACACAGATGATTATGTCGATGGCAATTATTTGGAACCATCAGGTACCCGTGATTTTGGTATCTTCAACTTAGAAGACCGCAGTTTTGAAATGCTTTCTCCACTGGACTCGGACAGAATCATGCCACCGCCCATTTGGATTCAACCAACACCTCAACAACATGCTCTTACTGGCTGTTAGTAAGTCGTGGAGTCAATTTGGTCATTTTTTGAGTACTATAACATTTTATTTTAACTTGTAATTATTTATCTATTCCAAAAGGGTATTTGAATATCTTCTCATCGGAATTCTCTTGTTTCTCATGAGTGAAATGCCTTTAATCTATTTGGTAATATTTCCTTCTCTTAGAATCCTCATAATAGCCACCTCAGCCATGACTTTATCCCTTAGCTTGATAAGCATTATCACTTGAACTTCCCCCTCGTAGTGACTGTAAAACCGTAAATTCCTGTTTGATTTAATGTTATTTGGCTTGCTGGTCAACACAGGTGCTACCGCGAGTTCTACACTTGGTGTGTTGTTGTCAATTGAAAACACCATATATATTGGATCTCTTAGGTGTCATTTTCATATGATGAAAGCGCTAATAGAGTAAAATCAGAGTCTGAATTTGTTAACCTTCCTCAACAGAGGGTTGTGACAATCCTCTCTCATATTGGTTGATGATTTAACGGTTGTTAGCCTACTAATTTACTTTTACAAAAACTTTAAAATAACTAGATTGGGCAAATTAGTTTTTAGACCCTACATAATGATCATGAATTGGTCTAACCCTTCTTCATTGTCATTCTTCATTGTCATTTTTAGCTTTTGGACCCTAATTCTAACCCTCTTTCATTGAAGTTGGGATTTCAAACCTTCAAACCCTCAAAAAACTTGGTTTTCATCTTCCAAAAATCATCATCATCATCATCTCCTTCAAAAATCATCATCATCTCCGAAAATTACAAATCTAAGCCTTCTAAGAGATTCATTCTCATTTTTTCAGATCCAAAGAAGATCAGAACACTTTTACTTGTAATCTTAACTAATTCACTACAAAATCAGTGGAGATCTGGTGGTAGTGCCTGCTTTGCTCTGGCTCTTAGAGGATGAGATTGTATTGACACCCTTCTCTTAGAGGATAAGATTGTATTGAAACCCTTGAGATTACGATCGAAGGGTTTGGAGGGAGAATTGAATTGTGGACTCGATTTCAGAGTGATCGGTAAAACCGTCGAACCTCGCTTCCTCGCCTTTGTCCCTCTTGTTGATGATGATGACAATCGCATCTTCATCTCTCTTCTCTTTGTGTGTGTTTGGGAGATAGTAACCCACGAAGTTCAATTTACCTATTCATTGTAGATCAAATTGAGCACCATTATATATACATATTATGATTAAACGCAAAATGACGTGTCCTCTTATCTATTTTTCCTCTTGCAACCCAAAATTTGCAGTCTGCAATTGAAGTGCAGATTAAAACATAATACTGCACCTAAACGCATTCAAGCAACAAGCCACGTGTAGAAGGTAGCCCAGAGGGTAATTGTAAGAGATGCAAAGACATAGGTCCATAGCATGATAACTGAACATTCACTCGGACCTGCCCCAAATAATTGTGTAATAGTACCTGTCGAATTTCAGTGAAAGAATCAGATCCTTAGGGTAAGTATAGATAACAAATTTAAGTCGAAGGATGATGGTAATCATACTTATATTTGACGTTGGTGGAAGTGCAAATTGAAGCAGAACAAACTGATATAAAGGATCAGAGTGCACGAAACCAATACGATGCGCCCCTTTAACAACCGCAATGCTAATCAAAGGCAATAAGATATACCGAACTACCCATGATTCCAACAAGAACAGATTTTTGCATTTGCGGACCTTTAAGACCTGAATGTGAAAGAAGAGAGTTTCGTCACCATATTTCGCGGGGAAAAAAGAGAGTAAGCGATTAATTATAAGAAGATCAAAGTCATATTACCCTTCAACAGACTTCCCCTATTATGAGTGTCAGAGCAGGAATTGTTCCTTCCCTTATATACCAAGAAAAACAGGAAAATCAATTAGGAGACTGCGCGAAAATGAAATAATTTGTATCTTCCCAGTTTAAGTTTGATGTTATAGGACATACGCTACTAAATCAGCGGAGTCTTGGATCACACGAAGAGGAGCGCTGTCACCTATCAATGTCTTCCGAATTTGAGGGATTAATCCTATAATGAACCCAACAATCTACAACATATACATAAAAAAAGACGTTAAGCAATCACTGAGATAACTTCATCATAAACATAAATATTTGATGATAACTGTAGCGCCCCGCTTTATTTTTGTTCGTTATATAACTTTGTTCTAGAGTTGTTGTAGTTTAGTAAGTTACTTGTGGAGTATGTTATCATAGCTCTTATATTTTTTCCCTAAACCCATTCAAACAACAACCACCGTCTTCACCAAATTTTCTCCGAGTATTCTCCACCAAAATCTCTTCTTCCTCTTCTCTTGTGAACCTCAAAACTCCTCTCCAAACGCAGTTATTCCTCTACTGTAACCTTTGAGCAACCTAGAGTATTAGAGAGAGAGACCATTCTTTTTAGATTCGGCATTGCTTGGGAAAATTATTTATTTCATTGGAGCTTTAAGGGCAGATTTCCCTCTCTTCTAAACCCTAGATTCTTCGATCAGGCAAGTACCATTATCACCGTACACTTAACATTGAATGATTGTTATGATTCCAGATGCAAATTGAGTATAGTTAATTGTATATGCCGTATTAGTTGTTATCGTTGATTTCGTATACTCTCTTGCGATTTTAGGTCAGCATCGATAGTTTGAATTTGTATATGTTTGGAAATTGGTTATAGGCTATGTATAAAATAGTTGTTCATGTTTGGGGATACTAGTTGTATTAGTACAGTAGGTTATATAAGTGTATAAAAATCAAGAGGGAGCTTTCAAGCGCTTATGACAGTTGAATTTGGGATATCAGGTTATTATGAGGAGTTAAATACTTCATCTTCTATGTACAACTACTATTGTATGTTCTTTAACAGTTAACTACCATGCCTATTATTTACAAGTAATGCACTGCCTCGTTTTGTATATATTATTTAAGGATCATGAATTACATATATAGGCAGACTTTATATATTCCCCCTACCTAATATATATAGGTATATATATGCCCTTAGGAGTAAATACTTGGACTTTGTAAATATATATTGGTTTTGTGATATTATTAGTCAAGGAATGCAACAATTAGAAGGGGGTCTTGTAGTATGTGGCTTGTGGGTGAGCATTGTGGTTGTTAGTTCTTTTAACGTAATGATCACTGAGAGACCCAATGTACTTTTAGTATATTAGGGTAAGTGTACAGATGTTTACCGATAAATAAAGATATTCAGTTAGCGGCTTAACTTAGCTACTATTTTAGGACTTCAAGTGATATAATCTTTAATAACTTAAGGTAGAATGATCATTAATAGTCAGAGTATAATATCAGCGACTGAGACCCACTCCTATATATGTGAGGGTAAAAAGGTCATTGGGCATAAGATCGCCAATCATATGATATAGTCTCATTGCCTATACAGCAAGGACAGATAGGTCATTTTGATTGAGTGTCGGTCTCTTAAATCATTCATGCATAGGATAACTTAAAGTCGTGTACACAGTAGGGCTGTGATGTCAGGGTCCTTGGGTTCTATTCCCTAAACAAAAGATTAGGTGACTGTTTATCAGTGTTCCAGGGTTGCAAGCCCCTAAAACTCTTCCCCAGTTACATATCGGCTTTGTTATTCTTTGTGAATACTCCCCGTGGGCATAGATCCTTAAAAGTGAAAATAAATCAGGCTTTAGACCTGTAGGTTGAAATTCTTTGACCACCTTGATCCGGTAATTTCCCCGCTAATTCCTGGCTCACTAAAAAGGAATCCGCCAATGCCTGGCTCGACAATAAAGGATACACTTTTGTTGAGGATAGAAGGGTGTGAGAGTGTGGTCCCACTAAATTAAAAGTGACCCTGTGTACATCGTCTGTTAGTTATCCCCCACACCTAATAATACTCTAACTACTTTATAATACCGGTTGACGCCGACGCTTAAAAACAACATTAATAATTGAATCTCATTTCCTCAATGCATTGCATCATTTATATATATTTATAGGATATTATATCACACTAGTACTTTTGTATAATAGATCGGTCTGTCATGTTCAGTGACCGGTAATAATTGTGCTTGTTTGACGCCCTGTGCGCTATATTTTTTTCAGGAGGTCGAGCACAGTAGGTTTTTGCTTAGTGAGGCTTGGTTGATCATTTTCGGGATTCTTTGGAGTTCTTTGGATCGCTGAGCTGTCGTAGGGTATTTATGATATTTATTTCATATTTCATTGTCGTAGTTTTTTTCTCGTTTTTAAAGTTAATAGAGATTTTATTCACTTTAATCCATTTATTCATTTAATTTATATTGAGTTATTTTCCGCTGCATTTCTTTGGTAAGTAGATGTAATTTCTATTGAAATATAATATATCTGTGGGGTTTCATCCGTGGGATGCTCGACTTGTCAAGCCTTAGAATGTGCTTTATGATTTATTATCAGAAAACGGATTTTGGGGCGTGACAATAACTTCATCCTTAATACTAGTCAAAAATATTACAAGATGTGGTCATTGAAGAATTACCGCTCCACAAGTTGAAGGTGACAACCACCTCTGGAAGTTGACCTTTACTGAAAGCATGAACTTCTTCAACTTAACAGAAAATGGAACATGCCATAAAACGCGGAAAAAAAAAACTGTATCCATTATTTCCTAACAAGTGTTCATGTAAAAATGAAAGAAAATAAATGCGTACCGACAATATAAGGGGACCTGACCTTCACATTCTTGTCAGATCTAATAGATGGCAGTGCAAACTGATCTGCATTGATCTCAGAAACTGAGGGCAAAAGCGGTTCTGCATAACTGTCTGAAAGCAGAAGCTCTAGGGTGTCTCTATTATACTCCAACGTACTTGGAGAGCCAATAATTTCAACTGCGCAAGAAACTGAAGCTATCCTCACTATATTATACACGTACAACCAGATATAAATAGCTCCCATCTGTTAAAAGTAATTAAAGTAGACGCAACAAATTAGACCCCTGTACGGCTGTACTTCATAGGCTCTAGAGAATTAGATGTAATGAGAAAGAGATAGTACAGAGATCGTACAGCCATAGAGAGTGATGCGTAAGCCAACCTGTAGGAAGAGCAGGTAGTTGAGTCTCCAAATGGACTATTTGACTCTTTGCATATTTCTGGGACGATGATGATAAGCAAGTTCCCCAAATTTCCTGTTTAAAGCAACTCAAAAGTAAGACCGCCTTACGTTGTTTAAGCAACTTCTCTGGATCTGTGCATAAACACTTACTTACCTACAAAACAAACCCTCAAGATAAGTGCCCTGGGATGTTTAGGTGGTCTTGTGAGTTTGATCAATATCCATCCCAGCGCTGATCCGATGAGAAATGTCAGGAGGATATTGATTGGCATGAACCACCTACAGAGGTGAAAAGTATATCTTCTAAAACGTAACTCGAAGAACATAGAGAAAGCATACAATTTGTTAAAGAGAAACTCACATTTTAACTAGCCTTGAAACTGTTATTGTATCAGCCAACTTAGAACCAACAAGTGCAGGAGTAAATACATAAAACATCTTTAGATACAAAAATTAGAAAGCAGATCTACAGACTGTTCTGTACTTTTGTCAAAATCTAGATATATTTTTCTTATGGTGTGAAATATGATTGGCTCCATCCATGTAATTTATTAACAATATGTTAAGCTATAATATGTCAGTCTTCACGTACTTTAGTTGTTTCTCACTAACCAATGATTGGAAGTTCAAGTTCCATAACATGTTTTAAGTCCTAAGTTGTAAATTAATAATTTCACCAGTTACTAGTATACCTCATTTCCTATTGGTTTTTATTCCTTTTTATTTTGTATACTGTTTTCGCACTCTCATATATTAAAACTTAGATGGTTACTATTTACAATATTAAATAACCACATAACTTCTACATAATTATGTCCAAAAGCATGCATTAAAAGTACTTTTTGAGGCAAGTTTGCTATGATCCTTACAGCCTGTTATCCCGCAAATAAATATGATTTGAATTGATTCTTTAAATTTAACTATCTATACTTAGTATAGCTCCATAAATTCAAAAAAAAGCAGTACAACCAATCCCTTTTATAAAAGTTAGTCAGAACATTGTAACACTGCCATGTTTTAGGATATTTACTTACACAAAATCTCAAGTCTTGCACAAGTATAATTCCTTAAATATGTCTGATTTGTGATGTTTAGGTTCACATTCAATGTGGGATCAATTTGTTGCCATATTTTTTTAACTGTGGAGCTATGCCAATCTCATATGCAATTCAATTAGGAAATGCACTGGAATTGTGGTTTTACCAGTAATTCTTGCCAGTGGTATACCAGTAACTGAATATATGAGTGGTTGGTTGTAGATGTTTTTTTGTTTTGTGTAGATATATATATCTAAAAAAACATCTGATTTTGTCTTTTATGTGGATTGCCAGTATTTTGCATTTTATTTATATGAAGATAATTATTAACACAATAATTTTGTTTTTACCATGATATAAAGGTGGGATAAATATCAAGGCCGATAGAGATGAGTCATCACCATATACAGCTATACCTGCTGCTTAGGATGTTGTTGTAAGGTGCAAGGTAGTCATTTCCACGAGCTTGGTCTACTCCATAACTTACATTTTGTAAACTTCATAGGCAATCTCTTAATATTTGCAATAAAAAATAAATGACCCTAGTCATTTCCACGAGCTTGGTCATTTCCACTTCGTACGCACAACCTTAAAGCCAAAGATTGATGTATTATGATTAATTCATAGTCGTACTCTCTTTTTATCTTGACATTGGTGTATATATACAATCAAATTTAAGTTATACATATCACTGGGGGAAGAAAACTTCAAGTTCCAGTGTTAAAGCAAATATGATATTTCATATAGTTTTCTATTTCTTTGGTTTTGAAGCATGTGATTATAACTTTATGAGATCTCTTTGTTATATTGTATTGCTTTACAGGGACATTTAACAATGGTAGATCCTAAAAAAAATTGACAATTGGGGTTTTGATTAGTTTGTCCAAGTTTTAGTTTTTGATGTGAAAAGTAAAAGCTTAGCTATCTAATCCAAAGATAATGAAATACTTCACAATATTAGCGCATCAAGTGGGGAGCTTCTGATCCATATTATCTTACTATATGTTACCTGCCATAATACAAATTACACACCACCCTTGTTTTCTAACCTTTTTATGATTTGATTCATTTTGATCAATGGTGTTTATTCTTTTAGATTTTATTTAGTTTCTGTAACACATCAGTCCTTCATTCATGCAGTAAGATTGTGAATAAAAGCTAGCTCTAATCAACTTATGCATTACTCTATACTCCAGTATAGCTAAATAAATGTTTACTAAATTCATACAAATGGAGAGATGATTCATGACCAAAATGCAAAAATATTTATTGTAGATAAATATGAGATGATAATGTCAGAAGTAGCTGGTTTGGATATCACAGTTTAAATTATTTGGAATCCGAACGATTTCTTTCGTCACTCAACAATTTTTAATTTAACAAAAAAAAAAAAAAAAATTTATCTATTTGAGGTTGAAGGTTTTGCAAAGTTTTAGTTTTTAATGCTAATATTAAGGTTATGGTATTCCAGCATCTGTTTAAAGTTGAAGGTTTTGCTAGGTTTTGATAAACTTAGACTGGGTATCTAATTTTTAGTACTAATATTGAGTGTAAAGGGTTTCAGAACATTGTGATACAATATTGATTAATTATTAAGGTTATGGCCCAGATGATTTCCATGGTACAGAAGTACCATGAAAATAATCCAAGCCTTCCAAAGCACGCCTCGTCATATGCGTCGGTGGAATGGACGTCTGAAACCAAAGGAAAAAGATGGGTTGTTTTTTTATGATTATAGATATGATTTAAGCAAGGAGAAAAAACATGTAAAAGAAAGGATTTGACCTTACAGGCGTGCTTTGTATTTCAAGTCATTGATACCCAATATGTATATCCATCATCTTTGCAAAGCAGAAGTCCCTCTCCTTTGCAAGACTATCAACAAAAGATTCAACTCAGTAATCTGCATTAAATTCAATATTAAATTCTCTGCTTCGATTAGAAAAAGAACATCATCAATTAATGTTAATCACCTCTTTGTCTTTCTCATTAATTAGCTGGTCCTTTACTCGAGCCTGGTCTAGCAATCTGACAAACTGGTTTTGAGAAGTAGTTGAAGATGATATATCGTTCCTTTTAGCATTTTGGTGAGAAAAGAGGATCTGCAAGCAACCACCAAGAACTTGGTTGCAGCTTTTATGCCCTGTTCCTCTTGCTTAGCTCATTTGTTCTCTTACAACCTTCTCTTCTTTCTAAAGAATATAGTAACAAAAGGTAAACTAACAAACTTAACTGAGTTTACTCTTGCTTCACCTCCTAGATATATTAGACCAAATAATATCCACCTATATTATACTGCAAAATCAACATGTCCATTAAGCACATAAATCAAAAACATATAAATAATATTTATTTTCATACTATATAAGAATTAGGTATTTATTTACCTGGTGGTGTGAAATATGTGATACGGATCATCCTAATGGTTGGGAGGTCACGACCCTTTACATTTTGTTGATGACCCCTTGTAATACATCTGCTCATCTGCTCATTTTTGCAAGTGGGAGCTAATGTTGTTGCTGAATCTCCGAGATAATTGCACCAAGCTTTCTAGCAGAGATAACAGTGGAGGGTAAATGAAGTGAGTTGTTAATGGTATTGTTGTAGCTAAAAGACCCTGCTTCACTACTGCGAATACATTTCCCTCGAACGGAGTTGAACCCGAGCACTATTGCAGCTGACAAAACCAAGAAAACTGATAAATTATAATTATTTCTTTCAAACACGACAAGACTTATCACTGCCTTTTCCTTCAATAACAAAAATACTAGATTTTTATTTTGAATTATGAGCTCTTGTTCTGGACCAGCCATCCTGGTTTAAGAAGATTAAAAAACACATACAAGGTAAATCTTAGAAATACAAGTGCTGGTGATTACATCTGAAGGTAAGCTAAAATGTTTATGAAAAGGGTTATGCCCATTCCTCTATTATACTTAGAGATCATATATATATTCAATGAGCTATGTAATCTAGGACTGATCACCTAACTATGATTAATTTCATGTGACCTTAGATTGCAATATGCGGTAAAAATTATGCTAAATGCTTGAAACCCAATTTGCAATATAATAAATCTTCAACTCTCAATGACGGCCAATTTCTAATATGTATACCAAATTTCATACAAAACCCTGCTAATTATTATGATTCATAAACCCTCTTATTAATTTAACAACTGGATAAATATTGGTAGAACTGCAAAAGGGGCTTCAATGACCCTTCTATGATTACTACAATTCCAATACACAGTAATGAGAGAATATGCTAAATTGGAGTCGCATTATGACTAGAATTGCAAGTCTTTCTTAGCTCCTATAAATACCTCTCTATTGTGAAGAATAAATTTACTTCTCATCATCATAGGCTTTAAATCATGGCTTCTTCATCATGTTCTTCGTCGTCTCTCCTTAATTATGAGTAATCTCTTTAAAAGAGGAGTTTAAAACCCAAAATTGCCATACAATTGGGCAGTTTAGGGTTTAACGGCCCAGATCAATTCCTTCTTGCATAAGTACCATGGAATTAACCGAGGCCATCCAACACATGCCTCGTCATACGCACCGGTAGAATGGACGTCTGAAACCAAAGCAAAAGTTGGGCTATTTTTTATTATTATAGATAGCAACAACGAAAAAAAACATGTGATTGGAGGATATCATCATCAGACAACTCTATTAGAGTATCCACAACAGCTAGGTACACCCTGACGTGGCGGGTGGATTCTCAAATCCACCCTCTTTGCCTCCCAGTAGTTAGGTTGATTTGTGACGTGGCGATGAATTTTCCACCCTCAGGGTAGATTTTTGGTGGATTAATGTCGAGCAGTTCAGAACGGCGCGTTGAGTAATGGACGCTCCAGATTGAGACACGTGGCCAGATCTTATGTTTTTTGATTATGCAGCGCAGTTCAAAACTGCACGTAGTGATATTTACCTTGATTTGTGACGAACTACTGTGGGGTGGATTGGATTCTTCTGATTTTGGGCAAATCTACCCACCCTACTGTTGTGGATGCTCTTATTGATCCTCTTTTGCTATGTTACTAGAAAGTGAAACGGATATCGTAAACGATACCAAAAACTAAACTTGCCGACACTTAGGTGGTGTTCTTTTGCCTGCTGAATTTTTTTTAAGACAACAAATTCAGCAAAAAAAATTCAGACTTGATTTCATGCTTAAAAAAAATTCAGCTGAAGGAGAGAAATTGATTCCTCAATTGCTCTTCTCCTCCTCAACGTGAAGAACCGAGTTCCTCAAGAAATCTCGCATCTCTCTTCGATCCAAGTTCAATCCTTGTTGCTATTCGTCGATGAATCTCTCATCTCTCTCTTCGATCCAATTTTTTGAGGTAAGCATTTCATTGTCCTCCCATTGAATCTGCAATGTTGAATCTGATTTTGGGTGTTGGGTCTACAATGTTGAATCACTTCATACACCCTATGCTTTTCACTTCATACCAACTATGATAATGATTATGTATATCTAACTCATAAATTTGATTCTAAATAACTTGGGGTTCAAAAGGGTATCATTCATTCTTATTTTACATTCTCTGGTGAGATTTTATATCAACATTGGTTTGTATCTGTCTCTTTTATGGTTTATCTTATGTTTTATGTCTCTTTTATTGGTCCTGAATCTGCATGTTTATTGATTCTTTGATTTTATCTGCAATCCAATGTTTATCTGCAATCCAATGTTTATTGATTCTTTGATTTTACTTATGCCTGAAGTAGTGAGAAAGGCAATGCGGTTAAGCAAGGATCAAGAGTTATCACGAGAGACTGTTATTTGTTTGTTTCATTACCTAGAGCTCAATGACCATGGAACTTAGGGGGTGTTTTTGTTTTATTGTTGTAATTAGTGATTGATTCATTTGTGTGTTTTGTTTTAAATTGTGGGGTATCTAGAAATAGAGTATTGCACGTTTAGATATGAATTTGTGTGTTAATGGCAGTGTGTTTGAATGAATTAGATAGTGTGGGGTTTGATCAAAGTAAAGTTTAGAGTAATGGGTCTTTGTTTTTTTGTTATTAGGAGTAATCCGCCGGCCGTCATCCTGGTATTTACCAAACAAGGGTAGAGTGTATGTTGTGTTTGTTGAGCGACATCCTGGTATTTACCAAACATGGGCAGAGTGTGGACCAGAGGTTTTGAGATATCCATGTGCTTTATATCAGTGTATGGATACAATGGAGGAAGCAAAGCATGCTCTTGCTGAGTTTCTTGCCCTCAAGTCGCGTACTAAACCTAAACCATAAATAGTTCCCACTGCTTTAGTTGTGAGGGAGAAAGCAGAAGATGCAACGCCTAAAAACGAGTTTCGATCCACACATTTTTATCTTTTAGCTATAATGGCAGTAGTTGTTGTATTTGTAGCATTTATGTTACTCTGATTATGTTTGAGACTATTATGTATGGATATTAAAGTGTAATATGTTGTGAACTATGTAATGTATCTTTTGATAACAAGGTTTGGCGTTCATAATTTGTGAGTAGTATATAATTATTGATTAAATATTTTATTACAGTAAATATGGATTCTAGACAATGGACCATTATCAAGTTAACAGCCTTAGCATTCGTACTTAGGATGATAGCGAAAAAACAAAGAGAGAAGTTGTGTGTGTCTATCTTAACGGGTAGAGAACGCATCGATGAAATTCTTAGTGGCCCTAGCCAGATTGCTTATGATTCGTTGAGGATGAACAAAGATGCATTTGTTTCTTTATGTGGACATTTCAGAGCTAGGGGACGGGTTATAGATAGCAAGCACATAGATGTGGAGCAGAAGATGGCTATTTTGTTAGAAACTATAGCTCATTCAGTGAGAAACCGCATAATGAAATATAAATATCAACATTCAGGATCAACTATTAGCAGGTGTTTTCACGAAGTGTTGAGAGGAATGCTTCACTTTAGCAAGGAGATGATAGTGCCTCATAATTTTCAAAAACCAAGAAAAATTCGTACTCATAAACAGTTAAGAGAAGGGTTATTCAAAGGGGTTATTGGAGCTATAGATGGCACCTTGATTAGTGCACAAGTTCCTAAATTAGACCAAATTCTGTTTAGGGCATGAGGGAAGGGTGATTGCTTTCAGAATGTAATGGCAGTATGTGATTTTGATATGAATATTATCTATGTCCAAGCCGGTTGGGAAGGCACTGCTCATGACTCGAATGTCCTAACTCAAACAGTTAGAGACCCAGCTAACAAGTTCCCCCTGCCTCCTACATAAGGTAATTATCTAAATTAAAGTTATGACAATGAAGTATATGCTAAGTTATTGTTTTATTCTAATTAGAGTTCGTAAATTGTTTTGTAGACATGTACTACTTGTGTGATGCAGCATACATGCATCCCAAGTACTTTATGTGTCCTTTTAGGGGAGTGCGGTATTGGCTTAAAAAATTTTAGAGGGGAGGGCGACCTAAGACCAAAGAAGAACATTTCAATCGTGCACATGCAAAGTTAAGAAATGTCATCGAGAGGACATTTGGTGTTCTTAAAGCAAGATTCCCTATATTAAAGGCAATGCCCAAGTACAACTTCTCAACTCAAAGAAACATAGTCATTGCATGTATGGCTATACATAATTACCTCCGCCGGATTTCTTTGAATGATGAGTTGTTTATGGCATTTGAGAATGAAGACTTGGATCTTGAAAATGTACAACCTCAAGTACATAATGGTGACCGCTTCGAGGCGTTATTTGGAGGAAATGAGCAGCACTTTATGAGAACTAAAAGGATGCGCATTGCAGATGAGTTAGCTGCTTATTATGCATCGCAATCAACTGATGAAACTCCTATTGTTTAGTACTTGATATGGTTACTACCTCTTTTTGTTGTTTGGTTTTTTTTGGGTATTTGTATATGGCTACTACCTATTTTTGTTGCTTAGCTTTTGTGTCTTAATTATTTCCTTAAGAGGTTGAGATCTGAATTGTCAACTGTGATTTGAATGATTTGTACTAAACATATTTCATTATGAGAATGTCAATATGAGTATCTATTATATGGTTACTACATTTTGTCCATTTTGTCCTTTTGTATGTCCATTTTGGTGCAAGATAAGCATACTAGAGTGAATAACTTAGCCTTTTGATTGTAGCTTAATCCTTGTCATAGTATGAAAATAAGCAGTATTTTTATCCCCAACATGGAGCCACTTCACCCCAGATTTGATATGTTGCCACAAAACTTCCTCTCTTGCCATTGTATTGTTAATCTTAAGAGTAGCTTCTCTTATCTTATCTGCCACTTTAGCATGTCAAGAAAACCCCAGTGGTCAAGACACATCTTATAAAATTTAAAAGGGATCTTGTGATGTTTAGGAAGGATGTGACCTTGACCAAAAAGAGGAGAGTAATCTGAATTTATCCTAGACAAAGTAGTATAGCTCCAATGCTCATATTTTTGAATCTAGTCTGCATTTGACAAGGACCTATCCAGGGTGAGCAAGAAGGATTGGCAAAACAAGATACCCGTGAAAAGAAACTTTCAAAAGTGTTGGGTATTCTTCAAGAAATGCACATTTTGGGGTATCTGACGGCTGCTGAAATGACTAAAGCATGTTTCACGTTTACCCAACATCTAGATTATGCAAACATGTTTGTGGGCTTGGCTACGCTGGAATTAAAGAAACTCTACCTGATGCAGTTTCTCTGAGTTTAGGTTTCTATGCATTGCTATTTTGGATTATCTTGTTTTATGGATTTATAAACTATGTTGATGTTCGACTGTTTGCTATTTTAGACTATATTGGGTTGTGTTATCTTAAGATTCGTACTTCAGATTATCTTTAATGCTTATGATCTGTATAAACCATTTTGTGCAATGATGTCTTTTGTATGTCCATTTTGTGTAATAATGTTTGTTGTATGTCCATTTTGTATATCCATTTTGTCCATTTTGTGCAATGATGCCTTTTGTATGTACATTTTGTCCTTTTGTTCGAACAGAGAGGGGCAAATATAGACCAAACTTTTGTTTATTTGAATATGCTTCAAGTTGTGTTCTTTTATAACAAGAGTATTTCAAACATTTATTAGTTTTACCAGTTTTCATCACTTCTTAGAAAAGAAGCACCATAATTTATTCAACAATTCAGCATTTAGCATTCAGCACTTCAAAACATTCAGCATTCAACACTTTATTTTTTTTTTCAGCATTCAGCATTTGAAA
The DNA here is from genome assembly GCA_014058105.1 of Kingdonia uniflora. Taxonomy (NCBI): domain Eukaryota; kingdom Viridiplantae; phylum Streptophyta; class Magnoliopsida; order Ranunculales; family Circaeasteraceae; genus Kingdonia; species Kingdonia uniflora. Next base: position 1,471,382 of record JACGCM010000479.1, on the reverse strand, counting down.
AACAAACACCTCCTTAATCACAACTGCAAACACTTAATAACAAGGAAATCTTGTTAAAAAATTTCGCTTTCAGAAACACCTTATTCCTAACACCATTTGACTTGCAATGTCATTTATTTCACAAACAAATCCCTTTGGGATGGGAATAGAAGGGAAGAAAACATGGAGTGAAGTTCTCGGTGAGGAAAGCATATTCAAAGGGATCACTAGATTAAAAGGCACTGTAATCAGAAGAACTACTAGTACTAATCAAGACCGACGTTTAAGATGAGATCTTCTTTCTGATAGATATTGAGGCAAAATGGCTTAGCTGACGTCAGTTAAGCCTGCCCAATTTTTAAATTGCCCCAAATTCTCTTCTCCTTTAAAATTAAAATAGTTATCATGAAGGGTAAAAACTATAATTTTTGTTTCTTCTCTCATCTCTCTCGATCTCTCCAGAGTCCAGTTTCTCCTCTCAAGATCTCACTCCTCTCTACAACAAATATTGCTTCTCCTATCTCTCTGTCTCTCTTTCTCTCTCTGCAAAACCCCCCAATTCTCTCTCTCCACAAACCCTAATTTCGATCACAAAAGTTTTCGAATTTGGATGTTGTGATCGCCTTGGTTTGTCGATGTTGTTGAGTTGAGTTGAAATCGCAATTTTCAGGTGTAATTTTCATTTTATTTCTTCTTTTAGATTGATTTTGGATAGTTTTGGGTTTACATGCTTGATAAATTAGGGTTTTAGAGTACCCTTAGACCCTACTGGTTTAGAGTTTTTGCCCTTTTATGAATTAGACTCTGATTTAAAAGTGGGGTTGGATTGATTTCAATAACGTCGTCTCCTCCATTTGATTTAGCTAAAACAGATGACGGATCATTTCTATCCGATGAATATGAGGAGGCGAAATAGTATGGTAGCATTCCTTCAAGTCGTATCTAATTGACTTCCTTCTCCTCGTGATGATTTTTGTAGCTTATGACATTTGTTAATCGGGGATTCAGTTTAGATAAACCGTTGATATCTTAGGTAATTTCTTTGCTTCAGTAATTTGTATGATTAAGGGCTGGCCTAAAAATGGAATTAAGGATCACTACTGTGAACCTGTGATGAATGAAAATGAATTTCTTCAGTTTGGTTGGATTCTTATTATAATTTGTGATTGAGGTTTTTGATTGAATTTATTTCCTTTACTACGGAAATAAGTGATGAATATCGAGTATATCGGGGTTCTTAAAAAACACAAGTAATGAGTAGATCATACGAATGCGAGTTGACTTGACAATATTCAATTTGTTAATAAACTGAAAACTAACTACCATGTTTTTACTTGACATTTTCCCGTACTGATATCTAACGATGGTTATGATATTCTATAACATATTGTGGATAACGACATTGAGAAATTGAAGCTTTCTAAAATTACCTGTCGACAAGGGATTATCGAAGTTTCCAAAATGTAAGTGATTTCCATTTTTATTTTTTTGTAATCTGTGTTTCATTTAAATCTTTCGCTCCATATTTTTTCCATTGATTTAGTTTGATGGAATGATATACTGATTGAATGATATACACGGGACTGGGACATTAAAATGCATACTTAAAATTCAAAGTTAGACGTTTTATGACTTGTGGAATGAAATTTATTGTATGATTGCCCATCAATAGTTAATTTAGGTCATATTAACAATCTATAGAGAAGTTATAAGTAAATTAATATTTAAACAAGAAGCTGCAAATTATACTATGGATTATAAGTAAATTCTCAAGACTGCTTCAATCAGATTCAGTCTCTGGCGTTCGTTATTGGCTAGGATGGTCGCTTCATCATGGATTCAACCCTCGCAAAAAAATTAGATCTTTCAAAACTTTATAAGATGATTATAGAGCTTTGCTAAATTTGGGAAATCATTATATATGCATTGCTACTCGTGGAAAACAAATGTCCCTTACGAACAAATGAATGAAACTGATACTACCCAAAGTGGAGTATCAAGAGACTCACTGACTACCCAAAGTGGAGTATTAAGAGACTTATTGACTACCCAAAGTGGAGAACCAAGAGATTCACCAACCATAAATGACACCATAATGGAACAACTACGAATTCCTAGTTGTCAGATAATGACAAGGGGACAACACAAAAAAAGGATCAAAGATTTTCAGGGTATAATGCTCGCCGAAGCGTGGGCAAGAGCTGAGGAGACACCAGAAGAGCAAGCAGAAAGGTTATTAATTGATAATGCATAAAGAAGGAGGCCAAGGGCCGAAGAGTCGGCAAAGGAGCGAACTAGAAGATTACCACTTGATAATGCCTGTCGAGCAGCGAACCAGGTGTACAATTATCATTGCCATTTGAGCGGCAAGAGTATGATTCGTCGTCACAAATTAATATGCGTTTGAAGTTGTAATATTTAAATTTAGACATTTTTTTCCCTTCCTCTATATTGTAGTAATGAACAATACATTTTATGTTATTATTTAGTTTAGAGTTATTTCGTGTTGTTCAAAACTTAGACATGATATGGAAGTGTTTTTGTGCATATTGTATGGTATAGTTGTGCTGAATGATTGTTGTACAGGTTTATGATTGATTTGCAGGTTGTTTATAATATATAGAAGGGGGGAAATGTTGCCCAATTTTTCTTTGATTGTTATACAGATTTATGAAATGATAATTTATGAAACTTGGAAAATATTGCTAAATGAAATTATTTACATGTGGTTTGTAATCCTATAAAATTGGGGAAGTGTTGTCCATTTTTTCTTATAATTCCAATTATAAATTTTCATTTAAGATTGCTTGAGTTTGGAGAAGGTTAAGTTAAAAATATGTAAGAAATATTTTAATTACAACAATTGCTAGCAGTTTTACACAAGTACTATTTGGGTAGTACACGTAGGGCTGGCAATTTAACCCGCCCCGCCCTGCCTTTAATGAGGCAGGTTTGGTATGACTATAGGGGGTATGGGGGGGGGGGGGGGGTTTGGTTTTAAAAAAAAACTCATTTATTTATTGGGGTGGGTCTGGTTTTAGGCTCAAATAAATGGGGGCCCATTACCCAACCCAGTTATAAAGGATATGACTTGAATACCCTCAAGTTAAATCTAATTCTAAATACATGTCAGTTAAGTCCAACATCATGTCTCCTCTCCTGTCTTCATTTAAACCTTCAGCCTCATGTGTTATGTCATCAAGTTATCTTCATTTCAACCTCGAAACAACATTCTTCACCAAACTAACTTTCATTTGTAGTTCAAGTCAAGTGAGTGCTCTGATTTTAATGAATCTATGATGAAACTTACATTCTTCTTCTAATAAGAAGATTTTGGATTTATTTTTATTTCTTTCCTCATAGATCAAAATAAAGAATAGAAGAAGTAAAAGAAGAGATCTTTGTTTGAAAGGTATCCATTATCTCTTTCTGAATCAATTGGTATTCTCATCCCCTTTGATTACTACTACTACTTGCTTTCATTAAAAAAATTATAAATTTTAAGTTTTTAGTTGGAATTCTTCAAACCCCATTTCCCCTTTTTACTCAACTGGTAACTCATTTCATTTCTTACCAATTCTGATCATCTATGTACCAGTATTCATCTCCATTTATGTACTCCATCATTACAATCGGTATGAGACTCAAATCAATTTCAAACACAAAACAACATTCTTCACCAAACTAACTTTCATTTTCAATAATTTTCTTAGAAAATGGCTTTCATTAAACCTTACACCAATCTTATGATGTCAAATGTTTTCTTTTTTCTCATCTTAATCGCATCCCATATATTTGGTGTATTAATAATACCTGTGTTTCTTTAGAGTCTTGTAAAACTTAGATTCTGTTGGCAACATTAAATAACACTGTATTAAACATATGGATTTTTAAATGGGTATTGGGGTGGGTTTGGTATAGGCAAATTTAAACGGGACGGATTTGGGTATTCCCCATTTAAGTTAAATGGTATTGAGGCAGGTTTGGAGGTAGGGTAATTTTGCGGGTATGGGGATGGTATTCTTCCACCCGCCCCAAACCCGACTCATTGCCAACCCTAAGTACACCAACTAAACATGTGTAATGTCGAAGGCACGCATTTATCGCTTTAAAAAAAATGTCGCGTAGGTCTCCATACCATTTAGCAGGTAATACTAGTTAGTGTTGTCTTAGAGCATCTCCAGCAGTTGGGAAAATGAATATGGGTTGGGTATTTGTGTCAACCCACATTCAAAACTCAAACTATTTGGCTCTTGACAAATGAGTTTGTGTTGGTAATGTGGAGGTATCAAAACCCAATTGGGTTTGGGGAGCCCAAACTCAAAAAAATGGGTATGAGGAGTTTAAAACACTGCGCTGACTAAATTACACTGCCACAAATTAAATATTTATTTATTGGTGTGAGATGAGATGAATAATTGTGGCAGAGTAAAGAAGTTCGCCGCGGACTAAAAAACTTTTTTTCACAAATAAAGGCCGCCACATCATCAGCAACCCACACCCAACTGCTAGAGATGCTCCTAATGAGCATTCCTCATAGAGGGTATATTTCTTTTAAGACTATGTTTGTTTACAAGTTATAACTTAATTTAATTATAAATATATTTTCCTAGTACTTTTTGCAAAAAGTCACTCCAACAAGGGGTATGGGGTTTAGTATACCACCCTTCACGCTCCCAAGAGTATTCAAATCTGGAACCAAATTAGGGAGTATGCATATACTCAAAAGATAGTAGGCGCTCAACAGTTCTTCGTTGTTCAATCTCAAACAGTGACCAAAAAGATCCCTTGTTACACCAATTCGATGGAGAATCCATAGATATTACAAGATGGTTAACTGAGTCTGGTCTTCCTGAACAGAAAATATTGGACTCGAGAGAGTTGAAGTTGGCAAGAGAGGTTTCGTTTCGCTTAAGAATATTAGAAATGTGGAGAAGTTGTTGTTTGTTCCTCCTTCTTTGGTTATCTCCCCAAAGAGAAAAAAAGAACAAAAGAAAACCCATAAACAAAATTAACCGACAAAGCAAGTAGCCCACTACCTTAGTACACGTGAACCAATAAGAAAAGCTTAGTCATAGAGCATAGTAACCCTGGGTCTCCCAAGCATTTCTCTAAAAATAATGTGATGGGGTGAGCTTTTAAATTATTCTATCATTTAATCAATATGAGATATTACCCAAACACCTATTAACTTGTGGTGGTTCGAGAAGTAAAGAGGGGCAACAAAGTAATATCCACCAAAACACGGCTTGGACTGCTGAGATCAATTGTTTTACTAAATTAATGAAGAATGTAATTGAGGTTGTAGAGACATTGCATCGAGTTTGTGATTTTCATTATTGCAGGTCACGATTCAAGCAAAAAAATCATTTTTATTTCTTACTAGTATCGATGATTCGGGCTTGAAATTTTTATGGGTGATTTTTACTTAAGTCCTAATGTTTATATGGATATTAGACTTAACTCCCGCTGTTTAGCAAAAAAACAATCTTAGTCCACAATTTGCTATTTGACTTTGACCTAGTTCAAATTTGGTGGTTGTTTCGGAAAGACTGAAATAATACCCTTATGTTCAACACGTGCAAACCACGTGAGATGTTGTTTAAACTTAAAATTTGTTGACACGTACCATTCATTCTTCGATTCTAAACCAAACTTAAAAATTGGATCGTTCAATTACCGCACGGTAAGTATCTCGAGGCTGCAGTTTATTATTTGATTTTTTTAAATTTAAATTCAAAAAGGGCAAAATTATCTTTAATATTTGTTTATTTGGGTCAGATGTGGGTCAAACTGTTAATTGAGGACTAAAATTGTTTTTTTGCTAAACAACGGGACTTATGTCTAATATCTCTATAAACATTAGGACTTAGGTGAAAAAAAATCACCAAATTTTAATCACTTCCATTTTAGAGTTTTAAAATTTGAAATTGGTTATGGCAATTATGTTTTAAATTCGTCATATTTATGTGCGGTGGGGTGCCATTTGCTAATAGGTGTCTTGAGACACAAACTTCGCTTTAAATACTCTTCTACTATTTTGTTTTCTTAGAAAGAAATTCTTATCCATTGATTATATTTTTGCATACTAATGACCTTCAACCTGGTCATGGATCCCTGCCTACTTGGTTCTACAAAAAAGAAAGAAAAAGAAAGAAAGAAGGCAAAAGATGAAAAAGAAAAGATAACACAGGGTAGGGTGAGTACGGTCTGACCTTATCCGGACCCGAACCGATCGACCTAATTCGGTTTCTAGTATTTGAACCCAAACCGACCCGATATGGGCCTAAAAATTGACCCGCACAACTTAGGCTTAAACCCAAACCGCATCAAAACTGGATCTGGTCGGGTTTTCAAAACCCAAATCACAAAAACAAATAGGCAAAATCAATCAAATTGGGGAGAAACCCCCCCCCCCCATATTTATCCAAATCCCTTTCTTCCCCACCCCTTTTAATATTCTTGAAGTAGTATAATTAGTTGAGAAGTAAGGTAAGAAACAATGGTTTAGAGAATGAGTGTTATATACTTAGTATGGGAGATGTTGGTCTTGAATCCAAGTTTTTTTTAATAATTTATTCAAATCTATCACTATTGTTGTATCTTTTAAAGACGAGAGGGAAGAACTCACTCCAAAAATACCTTGTGGTCTATCATATTTGGTGAGAAAAAGATGATTAAAGAGGGAAAAAGAGATTGGGTTCAGGGAGCTCTTGGTTTTGGAGATTAGAAAGAGAGAGAGATTGAGGTTGGGGAAAGGGTGATATGTTTTATATCATATTAAAACTTAAATCGGTTCATTTGGTTTTGTGTGATTCATACATACCTAAAACCAAAAATCGAACCGAGCTTAATCGGTTTATGTATCAAACAATCGAACCGAACCGAACCGGACTACTACTAAAAACCGACCAGATCGGTTCAGTTTAGGTCGGTTTGGTTTGGTTTGGTTTTGTCTGTTTGGTTGGTTTGTGCTCAACCCTAACACAAGAAGACCAGGAGACAAAGATAATATTGAAAAACTACATATATATTACAATATTTTGCCATGGTATGCCGGGAAGATAATATTCCGTACAAAAATGTCTAATAATTTGATAAACTCACTCGCAAACTGTACTGCCAGTCATACGATATTTTTCATATTTCAACAAAAAAAAACCCACTCAAATCATTCAGTAATCTTCTTTATTTCGATGAAAGAAATTCATGTTCGAGTTACATTTCAATTTTCAATGAAAAATAAATAAAACCTCACCAAATTTACGACTCTTTTGTACAATTGATGAGAAATGATATATCACGTGATGAACAACATCCTCAAATCTATCTCCAATCCAAAACACAATCCAACGATCACAGATAAAAAGTAAAAAAATAATCTGATTCCACCAAAAAGCGCTCCCTCCCACGGATCCCCCTCAACCCAAAACCCATCTCAACCGTCCATCCCAACTCTATCCAAATCAACGGCTCTCACTCTCAATCCTCATCTCACCAAACTCAACCAATCACATCGCTCCACAACCCTCTATAAATACAAACCTCTTTCCTTCATCTCTCCATCACAACAATCTCTCTCAAAACCAGAAAAACCTTGAAACTTCCAAACCTCTCTCTAATGGCGCCCAAGGCAGAGAAGAAGCCCGCAGAGAAGAAACCCGTCGAGGAGAAGAAGGCAGAGAAAGCTCCAGTAGCAGAGAAGAAACCCAAAGCCGAGAAAAAGCTCCCAGCGAAAGACGCTTCAACGACTGATAAAAAGAAGAAGAAATCGAAGAAATCAGTCGAAACATACAAGATCTACATCTTCAAGGTTCTCAAACAAGTTCACCCAGACATTGGTATCTCTTCCAAAGCAATGGGTATCATGAACTCCTTCATTAATGATATATTTGAGAAGCTCGCGCAAGAGGCATCGCGTCTCGCTCGATACAACAAGAAGCCCACCATTACTTCTCGGGAGATCCAGACTGCTGTGAGGCTTGTGTTGCCTGGAGAGCTGGCCAAGCATGCGGTTTCAGAGGGGACCAAGGCGGTCACCAAGTTTACAAGCTCTTAGTGGTTTGGGGAGGTGAGATTGGATGTTGGGGGTGTCTTAATTTGTGTTTTGAGTAATGGGTATTGTTTAGAATTAGGGTTTGTAAAGGTTAGGGTTTCGTTTGGATATCCTCTATCTGTAATTTCAAGTGTTTCAATGAAAAATCGTTAATTTGGTATCCATTGTGTTTGAATATGGCTTAATTTTATACCCAATTGTTTTGATTTTTGATTGGAGATTGTTTTGAGTTTTGATTTGGGATTATTATTCAGGTGTTACTATTTGGAGGAAACCAAACCCTAATAAGTTTTTCTCCAAATTTGAGGGAAATTGGTGAAATGTGGTCACACAATGAGATGTTTGATTTGTATTAGAATTTGGGAAGAGTGGTCTGAAAGTTGTTTTAGATGAACCTTAGCACATGTTGATATGGCTATTAATCAGTTGTTTCAGTGGTGGTTACTCGCAGCCCCAAAATCTTGGGAATGGCTTATGTTTCTGTTGGATCCTCTTATATTGTTTGCCCTCGGCTCAATGCTTGTTAAATCTAAGATAGTTATGGTTGTTTTGTATATTATTTGAAATTGGAAAGAGGGGTTAGAATATTGTTGCTTCAGATGCAGATTAGCATATGGTGATGGTATGATGAGGAATCACTGTACTTTGGTACAGTGATAGGCTTCCCGTGGTTGGGTCATCAGTGGTTGTTTAAAAATGACGAGAAGGTAGAAGGGATTAACACAAAGGGTATGAGGGATGCCCTAGTTTTGGAACTGTGCAGGCCAGGAAACGATTTGGAATTAGATGCGGATCAAGTAGGGGCAATAGACAGGATGAGATGTACCAGTCATGCATTCAGACAGATTTGGATACTACATTTTATACTATGAGAACTTGAGTAGTTCACTGCAGGAGTCATCATTTTACTATTGCACAATTGATATTACAACAAATAAGCTCTCGTAAGTGGTGTTTTTGAGAATGCTCAGTCGAATGCCCCTCTCTGATAGCATCAACAACATAGTGGATGACTTTGCCAATAATCCACAATATGATGAAAAAGCTCTAGTTAGCTGAAAAGTCTGAAGAACACAAATTCGATGGGAAAAATAAGCTTCAATTGTTTTAAAAAATGAGTTTAACCTAGATCTAACCTTGCCCAGTCTTGCCCTTCATCGAAGGTTACAAACCCTAGTTACAAATCTCTCAGATCTAAAGAAAACTCTGAACAATGATCTACGTCTAGATAATTAACTCTAGCTTAGGCTTGCCATTTTATAGAGGTTGCAAGTCCTAGTTACAATCCAACTCGAAATCCAACTCTAAAATGTATTTAAAACTCTTAAACTAGAACTGGAATTACGATAGTCGTTCGAACGACCGAACACCTCCCCTGAAACTTTGGCCCAAGGGTTCAAGTCGTTCGAACGACTCTCAACCTCGTTCGAACAACTTTGGTAAAAACTTCAGTTTCACCTAGATTCTCCTGGATTATGGTTCCCCCATTTAAGAGGCTCAAGCTCCCGTTCAGGCCAGAACTGGAGATGTGAGAATTCCCTAGATCCTCCTGGATCATGGCTCTCCCACTTAGGAACCTTGAGCTCCTGCTCAAGCCAGAACTGTAGATGTGAGAACACGGCGATGCCCAATTCCCTGTTGTACCACTTTGATGTACTAAACAACAAAAGAAACGGCTCAAATAACTTCTTGTCACCCACCCCATCCTGGCAAGCATACTTACAGGCCTTGCTTTGCTGCAACTTTTGGCGAACCACACTAAGCCCATGGTGATCATAAAATCCTACAACATCCAATGGAACAACAGGCTGACTCTGAAAAGGTACCAACATAGCGGAAATAGTTGGTACCATAACCTCCTCTTGCAACTTCCTCATATTGGTTTGTTGCATAGGAGACATTGACATCGTAGACAATGCTTTAGACGACGTACCCTATTGAATCGGTAATACAGGCTTGCTACTCGTAATAACCAACCTCTTCACCGGAGTCGCCGTTACTAAATTCACAACATCCTCGTCGTCATCCACCTCCAAAACCTCTTTCTTTTTCGAACGGCTTCGCCGACTCGCCGAAAGAGAACCCAATGCGAGGTTTATAAGACAAAATTGTGCAGTTAACTGCTTTATAGTAGCAGATAACTTGGAAACTTTCGTTTCTAAAACCGTGAGTCTATCGTTGAAATCGCTCATCTCTAAATCGTCCTTATTAGTTAATTTAGGTCTATGATAGATCGTCAACGGACTCACAAAAATTCCCAAAATTTGTGTAGATCTGAAAATCACTGCAGCAGTCGCAAAATCAATGTAGCAGACGCCGAATTCACTGTAGCAGCCGCCAAAACAATGTAGTAGTAGCTAAATTTACTGTAGCAGTCGCAAAATCACTGTAGTAGACGTCAGAAATCTACAAAACTTCCCCTTCATTTGCTTGAGACGGTCACGTGTAGAGACCATAAACCACAATCAAAACCCGAGAATCTTAACAAGAATCTGATACCACTTAATCCACAATACGATGAAGAAGCTCTAGTTAGCTGAAAAGTCTGAAGAACACAAATTCGATGGGAAAAATAAACTTCAATTGCTTAAAATAATGAGCTTAACCTAGATCTAACATTGCCTAGTCTTGCCCTTCATCGAAGGTTACAAACCCTAGTTACAAATATCTCAGATCTAAAAGAAACTCTGAACAATGATCTACGTCTAGATAATTAACTCTAGCCTAGGCTTGCCCTTTTATAGAGGCTACAAGTTCTAGTTACAATCCAACTCGAAATCTAACTATAATCCAACTCTTAAAGGTATTTAAAACTCTTACTAGAACTAGAATTATGATAGTCGTTCGAACGAACCCATAGGTCGTTCGAACGACCGAACACCTCCCCTGGAACTTTGGCCCAAGGGCTCAAGTCGTTCGAACGACTCTCAACCTCATTTGAACAACTTTGGTAAAAACTCCAGTTTCTTCTAGATCCTCTTGGATAAGCCAATCTCCTTCAGAATGTGCAAACAAATGAGAATCAGGAGGATGATTGGAGGGGCAGCTTCCCCTTTAAAAGTACTGATCAAGGAGGATCTAGGAGAAACTGAAGTTTTTACCAAAGTCGTTCGAACGAGGTTGAGAGTCGTTCGAACGACTTGAACCCTTGGGCCAAAGTTCCAGGGGAGGTGTTGGGTCGTTCGAACGACTATCGTAATTCAAGTTCTAGTAAGAGTTTTAAATACCTTTTAGAGTTGGATTATAGTTGGATTATAACTAGGACTTGTAGCCTCTATAAAAGGGCAAGCCTAAGCTATAGTTAATTATCTAGACGTAGATCATTGTTTTAGAGTTTCTTTTAGATCTGAGAGATTTGTAACTAGGGTTTGTAACCTTAACTAGGGTTTGTAACCTTCTATGAAGGGCAAGACTAGGCAATGTTAGATTTAGGTTAAACTCGTTTTTTAAGCAATTGAAGCTTATTTTTCCCATCGAATTTGTGTTTTTCAGACATTTCAGCTAACTAGAGCTTCTTCATCGTATTGTGGATTATGTACAGATGAGGCGCTGAGACATAAGAATTTTGGTTTAAGTTGGTATGGTTCAGTGACAATGTGCTTAAACACAGTTTAGTTTCATGGATGGCTGTGAAAAGCTCTTACAACTCAGAACCATAGCTTATGTATAAGAACAGTTGCTTTAAAAGGAAAAAACTCGACTTAATTTGCAAATACGTAGTAATATAAACATGCTAGTCGTGAGATAAAAATGACAAATTTTGGGTTAATAAGCATAGCACGGGTACTGCTGTATACTAGTCTAAGACCTTCAGCTAATTAATACGCGGAAAAACAGAATAAAAAGAAACGAAAAAGCCAAGCTATCTGCATAAGGAGATCACCAGGGTCCAGGGATGATCCTTTAGTGTTGGGTTACTACATTCAGTATATCTGTTTCTTCTACTAATCACCTCATTGACATCAGAATACAAACTTTCCTATTTCTCTCGGCCTGTTTGGCTTCAGGGGTACTTTTCATCTTCTTAAGTTCTTCCATCACAACCTTCTGAACTATATAAATCGAGTTCATAAGTTTCTTCACCGGGGTCAACTCAGTCAAGGCATTAGATTCTTCCCCTTGGGCACTATCATCAGCTGGTGTCGCCATAAAACCGACCCCAGGTGTTCTAGTTCTAAGCGGAGATCCAATGAGTTTTCTTCTGATTTTATCTATACTAAATCTCAAAGGAGATTGATTGAATTTCAATGCATGCATCATTGACCTACCCCTTATTTGATCTCTTCTGATCAATCTATCTCTGGGTTCCAACATTGTCGATCCGAGAACACTGTGAGATTACCTGAAAACCAAAGAAATAAGGTTAGATTGAGTTAGTGATGTAGCACATCAAAGAGGACTAAATATTAGGATACTTAAGTTAAGACTTTTATTTTGAGTCTAAGTTAATTTAGATTCCTAGTTTATTTAGAAACATGTTTACACAAATTACACATTAAACAGAAACCAGAAACCAGAAACCGGAAACATCTACAAACTGATTTGCTTATTATGTAGACCTGTTTGTTATCTGCAATGGTTGACAAAAGGGCATACTCTTGGTTCTCATCTGCGTAAACGTTTCCCAATTCTTTCCACAAATGCGAAATAAGCATCACTCCAAGGTTTTTTGATTGCTAAAACAGTGATAGTCTGATAGGTACAAGAAGACCAACCACAAATCCCACACCGATGCTCAAATACTATTTTGGAGTTGTGATTAACGCTTCCTCTTTTATCCGAATCACTTTCTTCCTTACATTTCAAAGTAAGTGGAGACCCACGTAGACCTGGATTTCTGACGAATGCATGTAGACTGATTAAATGTTGACATTGAGGACAAGTTATTGTTTGATAAGTTTAGATAACTCAAAGCTGACATTGAGGACATGTTGGACGGGATAGGACCCAAAAGCTGATAAGAAGAGAGGTCTAGAGACGATAACTCAAGCAAATCTGCAACACTCAGAGGGATGTGTCACGCCCTCAAAATTGGCTTCTTAATAAACTATTAAGAACGCGAATTCTGAGGTGTAACGTCGGGCATTCTAAAGATGAACCCCCAAAAGACGTACTACAATTTAAAACAAATCGTAAATATATCTACATTACTAAGAAACTACGCAGCTGCTTAATAATCTAAAAAGAAATAGAAATGATTACCAACGGTAACTAAAACTCCAAAACTGGCAAGTCCAACTTGCTCCAACTCACTATCATCGTTACTGCAACTATTCACCTGAAAAAGTATATATGGGAAAGGCGTCAGCAAGCAACGCCCAACAAGTACAAATATCCAAGGTCATAAGACATGATAGACCAAGATAAACACAGAAAAGAGACATGAAGATTCTAACGGAGGTATAGGAGAATATCAACCAAGCTACGAGTTCTAAGGAGGCAGTCTAAGTAAAACTAATATCCTACCAAGATATCAACGATAGCCTAAACTTAGATCTAACTACTACAACCTAAGAAGTACGGTTAATGAGGAAAAAGAATTTGAAAGTCACGCACACAAGGTCACTTTTAATTCAGTGGGACCACACTCTCGCACCCTTCTGTCCTCAACAGAAGGGTATCCCTTATTGGCGAGCCAGGGATTGGCGGATTTCTTTTTAGTGAGCCAGGAATTAGCGGGTAATGCACCTGATTAGGGTGTTCAAGGAATTTCAACATACAGGTCTAAAGCCTGTTTTATTTTCAACTTGTAGAGATCTGCCCACAGGATGCTCGCGAAGCATGCAGCCGAGAAGTAACCGGGAAAGAATTTAGGGACTTGCAACCCGGGAACACTGATAAACAGTTACCTCATATTTGGTTTAGGGACTCGAACCCAAGGACCGTAACAGCATAGCCCTACTGTGTACATTAACTCGAAGTTATCCTGACAGAATGGAAATGAAGAAGTTTGAATCCTATAAGAATCAAATGATCTGTCTGCCCCTGCCTAATCAGCATCTGGGACTAAATCTAAAGACCTGCCGCTCTTACGACCAGATGATCTATCTACCCTCACTTTAATAACAAGTGGGGACTCTATCAAATGAAGTAAAGCTCCAACATCCAATGCTATCTGTCATAACATGCCCAAAAAATGCGACTATATCAAAAGGAAACTCTAAGCATCAAAGCAAATCTAAGTCGTGTACCACTGAATCATGAAAAATCCATTCTCTTAAATGTTTGTCACAAAAGACAAACTAAGGGATTACCTAAGTTGCTCTAAACTAAAAGATTTACCTAAATGTTAGAAAGGATCTACGGTATCACTTAAACAACTCAAACTTAGAATACTAATCTAATGAAGAATGATGCCATCACTACGCTACAGTGTTCAACGTAGACTCGTTGATACTTATACTAACATAATGTCTAACAACTATTATTAGACCACTCTCGCATAACTATTTACAATAGTAAAGAAACTAACGGTGTCCAAACACTAAACCAACAAGATCAAATAACCCGCAATCAACTCTACCCAATGAGACTATGTACCATTAATATCCTCAAGAAACAAATATGAAACTTAATAGTCCAGCCTTAATAAGATGCCCATTAACAACCATACTTACCACCATTAACCACCATGACATATTAATGATATTCTATCTTTATATTCTCAAAACTCAAATCTAGGCATATTACTAAACATGCCATACAGTCTAACCACAAACTCATTACCTACAACTCAGGAGTTTATTAACCACTACTAGTATTCCTATTAATGATTCAAAGGTCAAGATGAAGCTATTAAGGTATTGGTGCACATCTAAACTAAAATAAACACCTGTACAATACATCATTTGCTACAATAAGTTATCAATGATATTCAAAATCTAATCTCAATAATAAGAACCAGTAAACCTGGCATGTAGTCTAACCATAAATTCAAATGCACGCCATTCAAGCTTGCATCTACAAATCTTAAATGTATAAGCATCTTAATTATTGATTCAAAAGTCGAGAAGAAACTATTTAAAGTCTTCACATGAAGTCCCGATAAAAATTCCAATTCATTCCAATGCATGATACGATTCTCAAAGATGATACAAGTCTTCTGGCTTGAGTTTCAAAATACAACTCCTAATGGGGTTTTTCCTTGTTTTCTGTACTTAATAACTTTCAAAACTATACAAGTTAAAGCTTATTACTATGGTCTGGATGTAAGGCTTTAAATGCAAGAATTCATACTAGCCTCTATATATGCCTATCCTTAAACACAAAATCAAACTACAGTAGCATCCTACTCTAATAAAAGAATACATGATCTTCATTAAATTCAGCACATGAACTAGGTCAAGATGAAGTCCCTAAGTATATGTACTATAAGTTACTTAACAAGAACCTATTAGGAACAATAACATGTAGCTAAATTTAAGCTCAATCATGATAAAAGTTGATAGTAAGCAAGAACAGGAACTTCAGTGATAACAAGGACATGAGCATCAATAGCTAAATAAGATAACTTACATGAATATGGGTTCAAATAAACCGGATGTATAATCTCTACAAGTGCGAATCCTTACACTAATCATGGCATATGAGAAGGGATAATAGTACTTTCCTTAGGTAAATGGACGGAGAAGGAATTTACTGCATCTTACTTCAATCATCAACCTTGCCAAAGCATCTTCAAATTCAACAAAATTAGATTTAACCAAGATGGGCTTGAGATTGAAAGGAGAAGTGGGAGGTTATAGGTCGGAATCCAACCGGCATAATGTTGTTCTCCGATGAGATTCTAAGAGAAAGAGAGATTGGAGAAGGTTGATAGAGGAGAAATAGGGAGAAGAAGGAGAGAAGCAAGAAGTTATTTCGGTGGTGGGTTGAATGGGTTAGGGGAACTAAAGCTAGGATTAAGTACTATAGGGTGCTACTTCTTTAAACCACAACTACTACACAGTTAGTTATAACAAAAAGCGGGGAGCTCCAGGATGTGTCTGTTTAGATGTTTTCTTGAAAAGTTCAGGACTACTAAACCATGCAAATTAGTTACCGCTGTCGGAATCACTCCATGAAAGTTGTTTCCAGACAAGTCTATGATGGTTATAGGGGAAAGGGTCTTGATGTATGTGAGAGACATGCCTTTTGTGATAACAACAAGATGTTCTTCGTAGTAGGCGCCTCTGTACTTCCCGTAAAACTGATATTGATTTACACTTTGTATGCGCGTCATGGCTTTAAGATTTCCTTAGATGTTAGGAATTTCTCCAACTAAATCGTTTTCTGCGAAGTCAAGTACTTGTAGTGAACTTAGATTAAGAAGTTGAGAAGGAAGTGTTCCACAAAAACCATTAGACCTCAAGCCAAGAATTTTGAGAGAATTGAGACTTTCTCCAATCCAAGATGGAATATTTCCCGAGAACCCGTTGTTGCCAAGGTCTAAAGTCTCCAAACTCGAGCAATTCTACAACGAAAATGGGAGTTCTCCCGATAGCCTATTGTTACTCAACCGCAACGTTTGAAGTTGTTTTAACTGCCCCAAAAACCAAGGAATCCCCTGGAAGATTATTTCCGTTAAGGTCTATAACCTTTACGTAAGAACAATTTTGTAAGCTAGAAGGTATTCAATATTCTACCACTTAGATGATTTTTTGAAAGATCAAGTACTTGTAGTAGCAACATGTCCCCAATGGCGTTCGGGATCTCCCTCGTAATATTGTTATCAGAAAGAGAGAAGAAGATCAAATATGGCAGTACTTGACCTATGTTCGATGAGATATGGAACCATGTGGAGAATCGAGGTAGCTAGTTTCTCTTCTACAACAAGAACGAAACGCGGAATACACCTAACAAGAGAATAATGAAACACAAAACAATAAAGAACACAAGAATTTCCCAGAGGAAGGAAGTGGAAAATACACTTGCGGATGAAAACCACTCCTCGCGAACAATTCACTATGATCAAATAGGTTGCACCCACGATCTCACAAGCTTCCTCAAGTTTTTAATAGAGTCTCTCAAACTCTAGGTTTCTCTAGAATTAAACTCCCTAAGATAAATTAACAAAATAACCTAACTTTTCTTTATGTTTTTTATATACTAATTACAAGTAGAATGGAGCTCGAGACAAACTCAAACCGTCCAGAAGAACTCTCAAGGACAACCTACGCACATCCCGTTCGAACGAAACACAACTCGTTCGAACAACTTTTACGACTAAGATTCCAGCCCTAAAAAATACACAGTTCGTTCGAACGACTTCTTCGGTCTTTAAATTCCAAACGTAACAAACTGACAACTCGTTCGAACGAGCTCCATTTTTGTTCCAACGACTTCGACCTATTTTGAGTTTAACTTTAACAGCTAGAACATAACCAGTTTGAACTTCAGGTAACTTAACCAGCTCGAATATTCAGGTAACTTAACCAGCTCGAACTTCAGTCGATCAGAACCAGCTTGAATATGAACATTGAAAATCTCATTTTCAATCCTCGAACTGTACTAGCTCGAGCATAAACTACTATGAACATAAATTCGAGTTCATACCCTAACAAACCGGAAGACCTATTGCGAGAGAGATCAAACAATTCGATAGCTGAAGCTAGAAGAGGTACGGGTCCTTGGAAAAGGTTAAAGCTGAAATCTGTATCGGCAAATGGTGTAAAGTTAAGTGGGTTTGGTAAGGAACCCGTTAAACGATTTATAGAAACATTTAGCATCAAAAGATTGGAAAGAAAAGACGTCCCAAAATCAACTTGGAATTGTATCAGAAATGCTAGCATTTGAGATATCCAAATACACAACTTGTTTCTGAGCTTTCAGCCAATAACGGAAAGAAAAACCTAAATGCCACGACTGTTGGGAAATCTCAGGGGTGGCTAATCCCAATTCCGGGCCTTAGAACGATAAACACAAATGCCAGAAAGATTCGAAATCGAAAACACTGTAATTTTCCCGGAGGAGGGAAGTGGAAAATCCTTACGGATAAAAAACCACTCCCGCACAATCCACTATAATCAAATAGGTTACAAAAATGATCTTACAAGCTTTCTCAAAGCTTTCTAATGGAGTCTCTTCAAACCCTAACTCATAAGGTTAAACTCAC
This sequence comes from Kingdonia uniflora, assembly GCA_014058105.1. Taxonomy (NCBI): domain Eukaryota; kingdom Viridiplantae; phylum Streptophyta; class Magnoliopsida; order Ranunculales; family Circaeasteraceae; genus Kingdonia; species Kingdonia uniflora. The sequence goes on along the minus strand of JACGCM010000479.1, from coordinate 1,453,254 downwards.
ATCATTCTTAAACATAACCTTAGTCCTATTTATATAGTAGAAAACTAATTACAAGCAGTACAGATCTCGAGGCGGATTCCTACGTACCAGAATGACTCAACCCTTCCTATGTTAGGTCACATTATAAGGGTACTCTCTGGATATCCTGGAGTTGGTGTTGACGCCATGCTCTGACACTGCTGTAGTTGTAAGGTCTAACAACTCCGCCGTCTTGTCCAGTGAGTTGGCGATCTGTCTTGTCATACTTCGACGGACTTTGAATCATTCTTCAGCAATTCACACAGAACCAGTTTGAGTCTTCATGAAACTTTACCAGCTCGAGTCTTAAGTTAACATAACCAGCTCGAATCTTTAGGTAACTTAATCTGTTTGAATTTTAGGTACCAAAACCAGTTCGAATCTGAATATTGAAAATTTCATTTTCAATTTGTTTCACTCCGACTTCGATCCTTGCTCGTTCTACGAGCTCCAATGAGCTTCGACAAGCATAACGAATTCCGAGTTCGTTCCTCGAGCTCCAAAGAGCTTTAACCAACATAGTTCGAGTTCATAACTCAACAAGTTCATCCTTAACATGCTCGTCCCACGAGCTCTGACGAACTTCTTCTACTACAATTCGAGTTCATACATAACAACAACCTCATATCAAGATTACAAACTTGAAAAGGAGGGATCCAGTTGGAACTTATATTCAATATTAAGGTATTGGATGACATATGTCAGATCTTCAACCAAATGAAACTCAGATACCGTACCAGCCAAATCATTAGATGAAACATTGAAGACAATCAAATTTGGGAGTTGCCTTAAACTTGTGGGGAGAGTCCCAGAAAGTTTATTTCTCCCAAGTCCCTAATCTGAATCTGTTAGGACTTAGGAGTAACAAACTCCCCAGATAAGTGGGGATCAGACCCTGGAGCAAGTTATAGCTCAAACTAAGTTTAGCCAGATTATCTAGCCGTTCAAGCCATTTCGGTAAACTCCCGACCAACCGATTGTTACTCAATCTTAAGTACTGCAAACTAGGAAAAGTACTCGAATTACTGCATTTGTCGCCCCCCACAAGAATTTTTGGTAGCTCCCCAGTTAAGTTGCTACCGGCCAAGTTTGAACTTTGTAAACTGCACAGGTTGCCAATGGAGTTAGGAATATCGCCTTGAACTCTAGAACTGAACAAACTAAGATCAACCAGATTCGTAATATTTTCAATAGATACTAGTAGTTTGCCATATACGATAGTAGACGCTAAGCCCAGAGTCTCAAGTTTTCTCCAGCTCCCGCTGAGGAGTTCTGAAACATCTACAGTAAGATTATCGATTTATCGTTACTCCCCAAATTCAAGTTTTGTAAATTAGGAAGCTCAGAGATACCAAGAGGAATGCTTTCATGCAAAGCAGTATTGCTTATATCAAAAGATTCAAGACTACTGACATTGAGAACTCAATAAGGAAATATTGAGTTAAAGTTGTTAAAACTTAAATCAATCACCGTAAGCGAGGTTATATTAAGAGATGGGATGGAACCTGTAATAGCCTAATTTCGTAATTTGAACTTAGCCTTTACACCAGATGTGGTTAGAACGCTCATAAACAACAAGTAATAGCTAACACGATAATTTAGTCTGGAAAATATTTTAATAGGTTAAAAACCACGACCTCTCTTGAGGATTTTAGAAAGAGAGAGAGATAGATCTTATTGAGAGTGCTAGTTTATTACAATGAGTGTTATGAGTATTTGACTATGGAGTGTTAGAGTGAAGATTCATCAGTTCTTCATCTGAAATTTTTTGGTAATATTTATAGGTCTTATAATATAACTGTTTAACGACCATTAAGATTCTTAATGATGAACGTTACAGAATATATACATTTGATGGTCTTTGATCTGATTGTGTAACGGTCTGATCTTGCTGTCTTGTAACGGCTTCATTGATGATGCTGCATCTGTTGACTCGAACTGTTAAGCTAGAGGTTGAAAGTGATGAATAGAGCTATGTAATTGCAAGGTGTCATATATTGTGCCACGTGTATGTTGATGAGGTCGAATGTTCGTATGATGGTCGAAGATGAAGCATGAGTCCGAGATGCGGAATAAGCCACTACAAAACCTGAAATATCACAACCTGATAAATGCAACTCATACAAGAGCGGCAGACTGTTTAGTACACAGAGAATATCAGAATTCACGGCCGACCCCGTTCATTCCAAGGTACTTGAGAGAATAATTGAAGATTATTAACGGTTAAGCCTAAGAAAGAAGAAACATCGAAGTATTCCAAGCTAGAAATATTCCCCAATCTTTGAGGGATCACACCAAAGAACCCTGCTTTTGAAAGATTTAAATATTTAAATCCCTTAAAAGAACCACTGAAGAATTCAGGTATTGGGATGTCTTGAAATGTATTAAAACTAAAATCCAAAGGTACCAAGGGCCTAAGTCTTAGCTGTTAAGGGTGAACTTGAATTGTCGAAGTCGTTCGAACGAAAATGGATGTCGTTCGAACGAGATTATAGTTTTCTGCGTTGGAAATTTGGACCGAAGAACTCGTTCGAACGAGACTTGATGTGGTTCGAACGAGATGTGTGTTTTCTAGGGCTGGAAACCTTTATCGTCAAAGTCGTTCGAACGAGATGTGCGTAGGTTGGTTTTTGAAGTTCTTCTGGGACGTTGAGTTTGCTTCGAGATCCGTTCTATTTGTAATAAGTCCTCGAAGTATATAAATGGGACTTAGGTTATTTGTTTGCCTATCTTTTGGTGAGTTTAATTCTAGATAGCTAGGATTTGAGAGACTCCATTCGTGTATAACCTGTTCGCGGGGTGTGATTTTTCATCCGTAAGGGTTTTTCACTTCCCTCCTCCGAGAAAATACTTGTTTTCTTTATTGTTCTTTGTTCTGTCTATTTTTTGATTCGGCGTATTCCGCATATCGTTCTTGGCGTAGGAAAGAGAGTAGCTACCTAGATTCTCAACATTAGCAATGCGGGATTGATGGTTCCACTTAAGTTGTGGATATCTATTTCAGTAATACTCCACTATTGTTGTTGCACCTTATTCCATCCCATTGACAACAATCCGTCCCTCTCCACGATGAAACTGAAAGTGCATCACCGAGGGTCAAACTAGACCATCTTTGAAGTCTAAAAGAGCTCTTCTGTTGAATTCCAAACAATCTGCCAAAATCGCAGTTCCATATTACAAAGAAGCTTACTTTTCGTGAAATATAGAATCAGTACTAAACCAGGACTGAAAGATTTCTCATTGCTTTAGATACCAAATTGCAGGGTGAAAAGATTTTATGGCAAGTTATTCAAGAGTAATTAAGTTTTGTAATGTTGACCGTGAATAATTAAGGATTTTAAGCTAAATCTGATGACAAATATAAATTTTAAAAGCGGTCTCATAGGTTTAAAGAACCTGGATAATGAAGTTTATCTTAATTTAATAATCGTAAAAATTGCCATTTTCAACTATTGAAGATTACCAGAATACTTAATTACGTCTTTGTGAATTAAGAAAGTCGAAGTTTACATCAAGGCATCAGAAATTGTCGTTGACAAATAGCATGCAAGAGTAGAATGATAATTTGGTTTCACATGTCTGGTTAATGTTGGGGATTTTATATCTTACAGATATATTTTAGGGAGCCTCATTATTCCGGGGTTTTCGCCTGAAAATTTTAGTCCACCACATGACTACACTTCGAACGAATGATCTCCACGTAAAATTTAACCCATAGTACACAAGTCCCTTGGTCTTCGCCGCATTTTCCATATTGAGCCTATAGTCTCTACTCCTCTCATTATGCCCCAGACCCATATAAGCCCCAGTTACACGACGTAACCCAGCTAAACGCAAGCGAAGGCTATCAATTATCATTTCAAATGATGCGAACTATTACAGCCTCGAGGCATTAGTGAGCTCATATATACCACATTATAGTCTTAAAATATATTCTTCTTCTCCAAGTTTCAACTTACACAATTCGAAATCAGAACATCATCATCGCAATCTTGTCCGCGTTTAGCACCGGCCATCGTATACTAGTATCATACTTCTAGCAAAAAAACGTAAATTGAATCTCGGCCCTTGAGGTTTGGCTCTCGTCCATCTCTAGAAACAACAACAACAACAACAACACACCCAGTGAGTCGTAAACAAGAACAAAAAAGCCAAAACCAAAGAACAACATAATCGAGCAAAATAGAGCAGCCTTTGTTTTGCAGAGAGAATTGTTCTCTCTCTCTCTCTCTCTCTCTAATGGAGTCACCCGACTCAACCTACATTTCATCTCCAGAGGTTCCACCAAAGCGATCTGCACCACACAAGTCCTCCTCTACTACAGGTGATGACTCTCACATTACAACTTCTTATCATGCGCACTTTTTTGATACAATGCGCATCTCACTAACACTAGCTCCATATCTGCATCACTTGATCTGTATTAGTTCATTAATCAATTTTTCTAAATGGGTATGATTTGATTAGTACTTCTGCAACATTACATCATCTTTGTTTCAAAAAATATGTGTGAAAATTAGAAAATTTAGAATGCTACTGTTTTTTTTTTTTAATAATGAATCTGAGATAAACCCTTTGTTTAGTTTTGGGTTTTGATTCAGAAAGTATTTACTTTTTTGGGGAATCAATGTTGTACTTGAAGAGTTTTAGATTGAGAACTTGTGGAGTTGTAGTTCATGCATGGTGGGGTTGATTCAAAATATTCAGAATTGGAAATTGTAATTTATTTCATGATTTAATGTGGGTTTGTCGAGTTTCATCGTTGGGTAATAAAATCGGGTTTAGTGAGGGCGCATTATGTTTTGGTTGTTGCTATTTTGCAATGTATGTGTGTTTTTGTATTAAAAGTTGATTTTTATTATGCTTGGTTAATGTAGATGACAAGGAGAAACCAACATTCGTTAGGTTTCTTGTATCAAATCCAGCTGCTGGGTCTGTCATTGGAAAGGGAGGCTCAACGATTAATGAGTTCCAGTCACAATCTGGTGCGAGAATTCAGTTGTCACGCAACAATGAATTCTTTCCAGGAACATCGGATAGGATAATAATGGTATCTGGAACAGTTGATGAGATAATTAAGGCAATGGAACTTATTTTTGGGAAATTGCTTAGCGAGGTAATACTCTTTGGTCGAACTCCAATTTGAATCTATTTGCAAGTTATTTTATCCTTGTTCTTTTATTACATTAAGTAATGTCTTATGTCTTTGTGTTTGCGCATTTGGCAGAGTTTTGTTGACGATGGTAATGATGTCGACCCTAGATCAAAAGTTAGGCTTATTGTTCCAAACAGCTGTTGTGGTGGCATAATTGGGAAGGGTGGAGCTACAATTAAGTGAGTTTTGTTTTCATTCTCTTGCTTAAAAAATCAAATAGGCTTAAGCTTATATTTTCTACTTTGCTTAAACCGTGTCCTTAGTTCAGTGAAAATCAAATGGTAGGGAAACATGGCTCACTTTGGTTACCTACCAACGAAAAAATATCCTAGTTTTCAACATCCATGATCTCATCAGGAGGAAGCGTGCCATTTCTAATGACTGCTTGCAGTGTAAATTTTAAGGATAATTGGTTAATCGACTTTCTTACATATCTCTGTAACATTTTCGTTAATGAATCAGTTTGTGTTAATATCTGGAGTTTCTGCAGTCCTCTTTTGTGACAAGAGGGTCTGGTTTGAAGCCATGCAAGAGAAACCAAAATGGGGCTTTGGTCTAGCACTAGGTGGCCACTGATGGGATAAGAGACGCAAAATAGTCAACCTGTCTTTGAGCAAAAATGCAACATTACTTAATTTCATAAAGGAAAAAAATATTAAATACTTTGCTCGCATAAATATTTAATATGACTACTCTTTTAGTTTACTTTGAAGATTTGCTATGTGTAGTCTGCATAAGGGAATTACTAATGTGCTTCATATGCCTTTGAGCAGGTCATTTATTGAAGATTCCCGAGCTGGCATCAAGATATCCCCTCAAGATCAAAATTATACCGGTTTGAATGATAGACTAGTGACATTAACTGGGTCACCAGACAAGCAAATGCGAGCCATCTCTTTAATTTTATCAAAGCTGTTAGAAGATTCTCACTACACACAATCTATGAATGCTCCGTTCTCTTATGCAGGTTATTCTTCAATAAATGCTTATATACCGTGAATTAGTTTTTATTTTCCTCTCATAATTTACTAGCTTAAGATCTCACCGCATAGCTGGTGAAGGCATACCTTAACCCCAGCGTACCTTTAGAAAAAAAATGTTAATTGTGTATATGAGCAGTTAAGATGCAAACTCACTCAGATAAGAAAAGGGGGAAACATGACAACAACAGAGATAGTTTCTAGCCTTGCTATATCTTCAAACGGAATTATCTTTCCTCAGGATTTTAATAGGGAAACTTTGCTTTTGTGTAAAGCTGATTTAAGCTTATGTAAATACTCATATGTGTAATTTTTGTTGAGTAATGAAATCTGGTGGGGGTCTGCCTAACCCTAGCTTCCTATTATAAAATAAAGATGCAAACTCACTATAAATTGATTAGTTTCATTAGAAAGCTTTCAAAGTCCCTCACCCACTAACCGAGTAACTACCTAGCTTGGGCACCTAGTGAAGACTCTGTAAGATTTGAATAAGTGCTTGTAAGATGTGCACCATCTTGAACTCTTTCACATTATTAACTTCTTGCCAAAGAGGACTGCCATGTCTAGCTGCAAGTTTACTTCTATGCAAAGCTTGAGCTAAATCACTTCTCCTTTCCCCCAATATATGGATTTGCTAATGTACTAGTTATTTGATTATTAGTGTAATGATCCATTGTGCATTTTTTCTCTCTCTCTAACATTTTGACTACCCATGACCTCCTAGAATAAATGAATTGGTTCTATTACCTTAAGTTGATAATAGATTACAACCTAGCCTCCTTTTAATAAAAGAGGCCTCATAAACTACTTCTATTTCTAATGTGGGACTAAAGTAGTATGTGTAGTTACACACATATACTTCAACACTTTTTGCCATCCCACCCAGTTAATCATAAGAATTTGATTCAAATAAAACCTTCTGTAGTCATAAGTTCTGTCATTCTCATCGCTTCTCAATTAGTAGTTAGTTGTGACCTCTGCTATAACATACTTAACAGATGAACATCCATTGTAACCAAAGCTTAAAGTTCTTTACGGGATAAAAGTAAAAAGTGTTGACTAATGTGTTATATCTTAAAATTCTAAAGTACTAGGTGACCTTCATAACCAAGACAAGGCTTAAATACAAGAATTGACATAATTACCTCATTCAAATGTCACTAGAGCAGAAAGAGCATGGTAAAGCAGACCTCATCTTAAATTTTTTATTAAGGTTGCCAGCTTCGGTGCAAGTAGTAATGTAGACAAGTCTGTGACAAGGGTGTAGAAGCATATAGACTGCCCTTTCTTCCATGAGATCCGATGGAGTGACATATGCTTTGTTAAAGGCTGCCAGCTTTGGTGCAAGTAGTGATTGAGACAAGTCTGTTGGGCAGGGGTATAATATAGTTTAGAAATTGCAGGATAGTAGAAGAAGAAGATTATTTTAGCCTAGAAGCCCGCTCTCATAGTCGGGGAAAGCGAAGGACCTTCAAATTATATCGTAATCATTTTAGCCTATAATGGCTGATTACACCTTAAACTTAAAATCTTGGTTTTAGCAAACAGGTTTATGGAAGTTGTTATGTTAGCCAATTAAGTTTTTCCATGTTTTGTACCCCATATCTATCAAATTGTAAAGGATAGCTTGATAAATGAATCTATCTTTATGACTATTGATAACCATTTTATTGAAAATTGAATATCCTTGGGTTATATGACATGCGTACCATTGCTAATATAATGTTTAGTGAATCAGGATTAAGTGGTAACTGATTTTTATTTGAACTTGTAGGTGTTAACGTATCCGGTTATCAATATGGATATTTGGTTCCTCCTGTTGGAAACGTAGCATACATTAGACCAAATGGCGCAGGGGGAAGGTTTCATCACAACAAGGTTCGTTCTGATCTTTTTAAGCTTACTCCTTCTTGAAGTTAATTAGAGGTGTTCTAAGGATTTCTCTCTGATAAATTCTAAATGCAATTACATTTGAAGAAGCACTAGGTTCTTAAACGTTTTCTTCTTCTTCTTTTTGCTTCCCATTTTGAGCCAAATTAATCTGTCTTGAACTGGTCATAATACGATCAAACATATATATGGAGCCTTGAGACTGCGTTTCAAGTATTTAGTTGAACATAAGTTTCGGCTTGATTTATGTATGAAGTCACGATTCCTCATTTTAGGGTTGATGTCATCGGTGGTTTAACATGAAAATCTTTTTTGGATATCAGGAGGATCGAAGCTACTCAGTTACCATTGGTATTGCAGATGAGCATATTGGACTAGTCGTTGGTCGTGGTGGAAAGAGTATAATGGAGATTAGTCAGGTACATAGTTCCATTACTTTTTTTAAAACACTATGTAGATTTTCTTTCCTTGTTATATTTCAGATTTCCTTTTTCTTCTGCTTTTCCGCATCAGTAACATCTGAATTTCTTGACTTCTCTCGAGAAGTGAGAATGCTGTTGTCCAGTGCTTTTCCACTGTACATGACTATGGAGATACATATCATGGGTTTATGGATGTGTATCTTTTTGTTAGTCTACGACAGTTAGATATGAATCACCTGCATTTTCATGTCTCTAGAGAAGTTGAAACTTTTCTGGTAATCTATAATAGGATAGCTTTATTTGCAGGTCAGTGGGGCTAGAATAAAAATATCGGAACGAGGAGATTTCATGGCTGGTACATCTGACAGGTACAGGAATGACTCAACTGAAAGCTCTAATATAGGTTTATCTCTTTCTTGGCGTGGATGCTCACTTTTTTTCCCCGTGAAACTTGATTTGGCAGGAAAGTGACAATCACAGGATCACATGCTGCAATAGGTACAGCCGAAAATATGATCATGCAAAAGGTGGCTTATGCATCAGAGAGTTGATCAATGTTAGCAAATCTTCTTTTAGGTATTTTCTTTGGATCGTTGGGGGATCTCTTTGACGTGCGAATCTTCTTACTTGGTTAGTTACAGAAATTTGAAGTAGAAGATGACGGGAACAAGAAAAATAAGTTACGTTTTTTTAAACTAGTTAATATAGAATCGTGTTGAGATAGTTTCTTGACAGCTTTTTACTCTGGAGGCAAAGAAACTCCCTTGAAGACGGTGTAACGAATAAAAAGCGAAGGAGCATATATTTAGCTTGAAGAGATTAGCTGCAAGTAGATTTCTTCGAGTATAACTGTTAGAACATTTCCTTATATACGATTCAAAAATCGAAACTTTGAGTTATTTGTTTGATTTACTTGTTATAGTACATTGATGCTGAAAGTTAATAAATTTATGCACTTTTACTCTATGCATATTATCTTTCTCAGTTGCTAAATACCCGATTTATCTGAACCTAAAAATATTGAACAAAAGTACTTTTAAGCTGCCCATAATGTGTTGTTATTAATAGCATCATTTAGTTTTTATTTTGTGATATTTTGCATCAAAGAAAAAATGCCGAAAAGCTAGAATGGATGAAATTCAAAATGGCAATAAGCATTATCTAAACATGCAGGTGGAAAGTAGAATATGGATCGCTTGCAGGTGCGGAACAAGATAATAGTGGAGCAGGAAGCGTCGAGAGCGACAGACAACGTAGGTCACCTTAAATATAATGGTGGTCCACCATTGATTCACTTGTTCCTAGTCCAAAAGCACTTCATCTTCTCTGAAAATGATGTTTGCTCTAAAAGACTTCCTAAAACAACTACTAGATCCTCAAAGTTACTGTTTGTACATCATGGCCTTTAGCTTTTTTGTTAACAGCTAAATCACTTTGAATGACGATCAAGTATTTAGGTAAGATTTGGTGCGTGGGTTAAGTGAGCGACGTATTATTTCTGTTTTAGGACACCTTTTACAACTGCCCTCTATATGTTACATGGGTTTATATTGTGATTTTCATACTACTATGACCTCTCTAATTCCAACTTTTGGTCACCAGAGAGTGTAAGTTTTCTCCGTTGCTATGATGATCATAGCTTATTACTTTATTTAGCGCCATATTGAACATATTTCATATGAAAATCGAGATAAATCATGACTCTAGATACTCTTGAACAACAAAACAATAATGATAAAAGCACAAACATTTGAAACAGTACTAATTCGTTACATCTATAACCATACACAAATTTTACAGCCATCGGTAATCGTAATTACGCAAGTAAAGAAAACTGAAATTTCCTTGAAGGATAATCAATCTCAGGTCTCTTTCTATAAGGAAACCAAAGTGCCAAACCCTATGTTCCTTAGAGATATAGTTAACAAGGAGACAACTCCAAAACTTTCCTTATATTTGAGTGTCTATTTCAACCTAAAAGAGGTCCCAAATTTAAGCTTTGCAAACAAACTTTGCAACTTTATGTACTTGACGCAAATATATATCATCATCCATCCCGTATGCAACTTAATAGGTTGGTATCTATACATGTACATGGTCACAAATTACAAACCAAAATATCGCTTTGTTTAGAAACCATATTTGTAGACGATGACTGTATAGTCACATGCTCACATTTTATTTAGTGTTTTCCAAATCCTGCATCGTCTACTCTTACGGATGCAAGAAAAAAAAAAAAAAAAACGTAAAATGTCTCCAAACTTATGACTATATATAGAAGCTACTTGCGAAAGGTGGCATCTCAAATAGTTTGTCTCAAGTCAACCATAACTTTTGAGGGAGAACAAAGGAACCTCAAATTACTTGTAAATCTATCAAAGAACTTATGTTTACTAATCCACAAGTTTTCTTTCCCTCGTTTGGATGTTTACGTTTCGATTATGAATTAAGCGTACATTCATTGCTTAATTTATTTGAAAAAGAAAGTCCTATCTAGCTCTTATTTGACATTAAAATGTTAAAAGACAATAGTGAAAAACAATCAAGATTTAACATGCATGGGAATAAACGTAGATAGAACTGGAGGGTCCATTTCAAAATAGATTTTTGGGTGAGGCTGAGTAGAGCACGTGGGCTGCGCTAGGCTCAATACGTAGAAGATACCATATTAGAATTAGAGGGTCCATCTCAAAACCAATTGGCAATGAGAGGAGTACCCAAAATCTTATATTTTGAGGTGCAAGGCTCTGTAGGTCCGATGTGGGATTATATATCTCAACAATACATGAGATTGATTAGACTATTATTGGTCGGTTGCAGGCGCCAAGCAAGAAAATAGTGGGAAGCATCGAAAGGGACATAGAGGCCAACTAATTTATAATGGCGGTCCATCTCAGATTCATTTGTTAATCAACTTCCAACCCCACTTGCTCTGCTAATTAATTAACGGAGTCCCTCTTGATAGCAAATTTATACAATAAAACAGATGCTTCAACCTTAATCGTCAAGCTATTTGGTGTGTTAGGTTACCGGCCGGGTTCTTTCTGTCTCCTCCAGCATCTTTTACGTCATGGTGAACATGTACGTATGGGAGAACAATTTAAAAGTTTCTTAAAAACTTATAAACAATCAAGAAGTTATGATTTCAACGTCGTGGTTGATTTACTTTTCGCATCATTTAGTTTCCAAATATTAAAGCCTCTGAAGACTACAAATATAATTTTTCTCCCCAACGACCATGATGATCATATATACTAATCCACTTTGTAGAATATATATGGTCGTACGTACTAGTGTATGTCCTTGTGCATACATGACGAAAATGCAACTTAAAATGTTTTACTCGAACAATTACGAGGAAACCAAACTCCAAACCCTAAAACCAACTACCTGCAGCTCAAGTGGTAAGTTGGGGAAAAAAATCTACTTGGAGGTTCGGGGTTCGATTCTCACCACTGGTGGGTCTCGAGGTTGGTACCTAGTCCCACTGGCCTTGACTGTGTGATCTGCGGGCCACTGCACAACCCTAGAGGATGTAATCGGCCTTGTGCCAACGTGTATGGTTGTGCGGTCTCCGGGTTACTGCACAACCCTAGAGGATATAGTCGGAAATTGACCGTGCCCACCCTAAACATATTGATAATACACAAACACAAGAAGACAGCTCGAAAACTTCCTTAGATTTGATGTCTATTTCAACTTAACAAAAGGTTCCACATTTAAGCTTATTTACAAACTTTACAACTTTATATGCTTAGGCAAATATAACATCATCTATCCTGTATGCAGCTTAATAATTTGGCAACTATACTAGTACAAGGTTACAAATTATACACTATATAACTCCAATGCTTGATAAGACCCACAAGATGTAACAAAATATGATGTCCCTCTCCTTACAATCAACTTGATTTAATTTTTGTAGTGGCAACCGAAGCAATCGGTGGTCACAACAGCTCTCGTCGTTCTCAATGAGCATAGGTTAGCTAGCTGTGAACTACGACTTTCACAGTTGATGCTGGTGAAGTGGCGAACATAGAATTGAGTTGTATATGTTACATAAGAATGTTAAGTGTTTCTTACCTGCACATACTTAACACGTACATACTCAAGTCGACTAGGAACGCCTTCCGTAATGATCTCTTCTTCCAATTTTATATACATGATCTTATTCCTATCCACATCCCAAGCCTTGTTAGTGAGAGTTGATCTTCGTCAAGCTAAAGGTCAAATTATTGTTAAAAAAGTTGGCTTGTACTGCAATTCTATCATTCTAAAGGTTCCATCTTAAAAATAATTGGCAATGAGAAGAGTAGCCCCATGATCTTATCATCTCAATATTTTTTTAAGAGTTGCTAATCTAGATGGGCATACTAACATTTCAACGGCCTTTTGCCCCTGTGATAAAATATGTAAGTTGTTTGTCTGAAGTTAAATATGATTAATCGACTCCCTAAGTTATTTATGAAACTTATGCATCAAGAATGACTTAGAAAATGCACGTACAAAATGAGAGTTGGTAATGTCGACAAGGTCGTAAATATTAAAAGTCAAAATATATATTTTGGACGGTGACCATCGATGTCGTAGTCAACGATAGTGACCGAGGGTCAAAGCCACTGCATTTTATAGGTGAGGTGAGAAACAGGGAATCATTTTGGCGACACTTTTATCGTCTTCTTAATCACCTAATCATTATTAATTAATACCCCTTTTTTATTTTTTATTTAGCACATATAGATTTTATTTTTCATTCTTTTAGTCCGAATTTTTATTATTTTAGCCCGAATTGTTCCTTGTGTTAGGTGCGCTCTCTCTCTCTCTCTCTCTCTCTCTCTCTCTCTGCAACTCTGTTTGTTTGGTCTTTGGATTTGCTTTACATCTGCTGCTTCTCTTCTTTGCTACTTCAACAACCCCATTAGAGCTTCAGCTCAAGGTAACCTCTCTCTCTCTCTCTCTCTCTCTCTCTCTAGTTTCTTTTCTTGTAATTTAGACTCGTTAAAGTTATGATCTTTGGTGTTGATAATCTGCTTTGGAAACATAAATGAGGATTTGAGCTTAAGTTGTTTAACCCAGACTTGATATGTGTGTGTTTGGGTTGATTTGAAATGATCTCAATGAGGGGTAGTTTTGTTTCTGGGTGATTTGGAGTGGTTGGGACTTTGGAGTATTTGTTTAGTTGGAATTTAGAGTTTTTAGTTATTTTAAATTTTGAGTAATGGGGTACGAGTGGTTTTGATACCCATTGTTTTGTTTGACCATGTTATGGTTGTTATTGGGTTGAATTATGGTAATGTGGTTTTGGTTTTTGTTAGTTAATGATGATTATGGTGTTGGTGAGGTTATTTGGAGTGATCGCGCTTGTGTATGGTGTTGAACTGAATTTATGTGACTAGTTTACGACGGGATGGTGAGTAATCGAAGCTCGAGTAGCACTAATGGCGGGAACATATGAACTCTGATTTGTGGAATGAGAAGGAGTGGGAGGGGATGAAAGGAGGAAGAGAGGAGAAGGGAGGGAGTGGTAGTTCTGATGGCGATCGCTATGATGAGGGAAGGAGGACAGATGGGCGGGACACAGAAATGTTTTGGTTTTGCCTTCACCTATCAGAAAATCACTCCCTTCGGTCATCTGAAAATTGATGTTCAAATAGATCATCATTGCCAATTTTTGAAATTATTGTATTGTCTGTAATAGTGATATTCATGACTCGAGCTTTTGGTATTTAAATTTGAAGGCTTTATGGTTTAGAATGAGATGAGTTCGTACCAAAAAGAAGAATTACCAGCAAGGATAATCTCACATTAACCCAATCTAGTAAAGTTGACTTTAAATCCCTAAAAAACACATTCTATGATTTTCACGGTGCTAATGTGTGTCGCGCTCTACTCCTTAGTCCCTACTGCTGATATTAACCCCACTTTAACCACTTCCTACACGAAAATTGTTAGGCCCGAGCCCCCTTTGCACCGATATTGTCCCCATCTTAACCACCTAGTTGGGATCAGGCTAGGTGTGGGGTTTCGTTCTTAAAGGGCATCGGTGCAATTTAATAGTCCGTATATCCTTATATTGGACTACATCTTTCTCTGATATGGGTCTAACAATGATTTACCAATCTTATCCGAAGTGTCACAATCCCTCATCTTAGGAACAAGCTTGTTCTTGGCTATGACATTGTTTTTCGTGTCCTTCTCCCCATCACGAATATTATCCTCACCTTAATCGTATCTCACACAGAGGTTTAAATTTTGCTTGTCCTAGAAAAGTCCCGGTGTTAAGTGTGAGCGCAAACCTACTTATGAGTCTCATCCTATCCAGGATCCAATGTGGTGTGGGATTATTGCAATGCAGGTTTAGGGTTGAAGGGGGGGGGGGGGGTCACTCCGAACATTTGAAGAAGGAGGACCTCTCACGTCTAATGAGTTTTCGACTGAGACTCTGGAGCAGGGTAACCCGCTTAGGCTTGTTTAGGTCTCAGACCCTTTTAGCATCCGAATTATTGATTTCACTTTAATGCGGTTTGTCGATGAGGTTTGTACTTGTGAAATCCAGAATCCAGAACATGATAACAACTTAATGAATTCCCTATTGGTAAGTGTTTTTTTATGACCTATGAGTAAGTTATAAGTACTTCTTTACTCATCAAAAAAGATAAAAATGATTAAATTTAGGTTGTTATTTTAATGTTACTTCAGAAGTTGTATGTAGAAGTATAACTCAACTTCTTAATTATAAAAGTGTTCTATTTTGAGATCGGGCTGCATGGTACCTCGGAAGAATCATCTTACGTGGCTTATAGCTAATTAAGCAAGGCTTGTCAATGGTGATTACCAAATCAATCTCATCTTTCTTGCTGGCTTGATGGATAGTTTTTGTAGTTTTTTCTATGGAGAAATATAGTATATCTCCTTTAACATATTACGAATATAGTTGGTATCGTCTTATGCATCTCTTCCTTTTTCTTGAGGATTTAATGTTACTTCAGAAGTTGTATGTAGATGTATAACTCAACTTCTTAATTATAAAAGTGTTCTATTTTGAGATCGGGCTGCATGGTACCTCGGAAGAATCATCTTACGTGGCTTATAGCTAATTAAGCAAGGCTTGTCAATGGTGATTACCAAATCAATCTCATCTTTCTTGCTGGCTTGATGGATAGTTTTTGTAGTTTTTTCTATGGAGAAATATAGTATATCTCCTTTAACATATTACGAATATAGTTGGTATCGTCTTATGCATCTCTTCCTTTTTCTTGAGGATTTAATGAGCAAGATGGGGAGAGGAAGCGGCAATTGAAGGTGTTATGGGAAACACAGCACCCATACCTCTTAGGAGTTTTAAGTAACTCAAATCATTTGAATAACTAAATCGTATGCTTTTTTTAAAGGTAAACCAGTTTTTATAGGGATCCGTAACCCTGAGTTTCCAACCCCATGGGGTTTCGAACCCACGTCTCCTCTCTTGTGGAGGGTCACAACTACCACGGGGCCAAGAGCACCTCTAACGCTTAGCTTTCATCTTATATTGGGATCTCCATAGAAAGATATTCTCTTTGGCATATTCTCAACAGTTATTGTTGTTAATGTCTGTAAACCATGAAATTTTATTAGACTTTCCCTTCTGTCTTCCTGGGCATTACGTTCTTAGTGTTTATGGCAGTTTTGTTAGTTGGATATTCAAAAGTGATAAATACCTTGTATTTATATCTGTTTGTTTCTTTTCTCTATTTTGTTAGATTAAAGTAATGGAAGGTCGTGAAAGCATTACAGATTCCATATGAAATGTTTTTGTGAAGTTCCATATGTTTTCCTGGATTATGTGAACTCTTAGCTTTCATCATCACTAAAGGCTCCTAATATTTCAGGCATTATGCATGTCTGCCTCGGTGGCCCTTGTTCAAAATGTGGAAATAGGACTATCTCGTGCAGATAGAACTAGATCACTTCATGTCTGCCTCGGTGGCCCTAGTTCAAAATGTGGAAATAGGACTATCTCGTGCAGATAGAAGTAGATCACTTGATGTTAGTTCCTTCCTTGACAAAGAAAACTCAAGTGTATTAGCCAACGGACAACATTCTCAACCATCTTCTGAAACTGCAAACTTTAGAGTCTGTGAGCTATTACTTCCTAATGGGGATTCATACTCTGGTTCAATGCTTGGTAACGTGTTGGAGGGTTCCGGAAAATATACATATTCAGATGGGTGCCTATACGAAGGTGAATGGAGAAGGGGTATGAGACATGGGAATGGAAAGATTCAGTGGCCTTCTGGAGCCATATACGAGGGTGAATTTTCAGGTGGTTATTATCATGGTACAGGGACATATGTCAGGCCAGATAAAATGATTTACAAGGGACGGTGGAGATTGAATCTCAAACATGGTCTGGGATCTCAAACTTATCCTAATGGGGATGTCTTTGAAGGATCTTGGATTCAGGGAACAGCAGAAGGGCCGGGTAAATATGTATGGGTTAATGGAAATATGTATATGGGCAACATGAAAGGAGGTAAAATGTCTGGGAGAGGAACACTTACTTGGACAAATGGGGACTCATTTGAAGGAAGCTGGTTAGATGGAATGATGCACGGAGTGGGAGTATATACATGGTATGATGGTGGGTATTATGTTGGAACTTGGACCAGAGATTTGAAAGACGGAAAAGGAGCTTTTTATCCAAACGGTAGCAAGATTCCAGCCACACAGGAACTTTACCTTAATGCTCTCAGAAAGCGAGGATTGTTACCAGATCTTCGAAAGCAAATCCGCGGTTCGCACATTCGTCACGCTTCTTCGGTGGACCTTGGGAATGTCAAGGTTGAGAACCCAGGATCTCGTCATCGTTTGGAACAATCTCGCTCCAAAAATGTTTCTTTGGAAAGACGTTGGAGCCTTGAGGTAGCTATAGAGAAAGTAATTGGACACGATTCATCATTTAATTTGGGGGAATCTTATTTAGAAGGCGATGAGAAGGACAATATAAATATTCCTATATTGGAACGAGAGTATATGCAAGGTGTTCTCATTAGCGAGCTTGTAATAAGTAATAGTTTTTCGTCATCATCAAGACGGGCAAGGAGAAGGCAGAGGAAACTTGCAAAGGACATTAAGAGGCCGGGGGAAACTATCATTAAAGGTCACAGGAGTTATGATCTAATGCTTAGTTTGCAACTTGGAATCAGGTAAATTATGATTTTTGATTACTTTTCTTCTATGCATGCCATTCTAGGAGAGTCTAACATGTTTCATGATGATTATAGCTGTTGGGTCTAATATATTGCTATGCATGGTTCAAACTATTACCAGGTATACTGTTGTGTTGGACAGATATCTGTGCTCTAGTTCACTGTGATAACTTCTAAAGAACATCAAATGGTTAAAATAAGGCGTAATTGATTAACGAACTGATGTATTATCTGACAATTGGCTGTGTAAAGTTTAAAATAGTTTTATGGCTCAGGGTTGGGGCCAACTTTTTGACAATAGAATTGGATAAAGAACACTGAGATGGATTAAGATCCAATAATTCTTGATGATGATCTCCTCGATCTTCTCACCCTGGAGATCATTTCAAAAAATATAAGCTATTTTTCAATGTTTTAGCCTCTGTTACCACTTACCAAGTATGGTACGTACTTAAGTTGGTGAATTGATAATAACTCAGTTCAGGAATAAAATGGAAAGTCTTGCGAAAAAAGCGGAAATATCGTAAAGATGAATGGCGTTGAAAAGGACTAATCTAATTTTAAAATATGCTATTTTTGAAATAAAAGCGGGAATAAGATATCAGATGGTCATTCAAATATAATTAGAATAAATTTAGTACAAAAAGCCAACATATCACATGTACAATATGAACATCCATTTTACATATTCCAAGTAAGAACAGCAAAACAGAATATTACTATTTTCGATGAAACATTTGTCATCGTTTAGAAACAGATTCTTCTTCATGGCTGTGATCATCGATGTTTGAATGATATGTTAATTTTGTGATCAGGTACACCGTAGGAAAAATTACACCAATCCAGAGGCGAGAGGTTCGGGCGTCAGACTTTGGTTCTCGGGCAAGCTTTTGGATGAACTTCCCTAAGGCGGGATCTCAATTGACACCTTGTCACCAATCTGAAGATTTCAAGTGGAAAGATTACTGTCCGATGGTTTTCAGGTAGGATTCTTGTATGCTGCATTTTTTGAAGTAATTTAGGATTGATAATTGTGGTAACTGATTAGAACACAATACTAATGATCATCCATGTATGGTCACTGCCCTGTGATTGCCGTGGACCGTCATTTGATGTTTAAATGCGTATACATTTGTGTAGCAAACGTACCCTTGATGTTTTATATCCGGTTGAATAGTTACTGAAATAACTTTAGGTTAAATTGCCACGTAATACTAAATTAATTTTCAGAAGCTAAGTTTGGGTTGGAAAATCTATTCAACATGATAGAAAACACTAAGGGGACATTTCGTACATAAGCATAATGCGCATATAATAGACACGTGATGTGCCACAACCATCATGGTCAGCGAACATACATATAAGTAAATTAAAGTAAACAGTATGCTAGACATAAGCTTGAATTGGAGAATCTAGAGCGAGATAATCTAGACAGAAACTTCTATGTACATGTGCAATGGGGGTATTAACTTAAGTTCGACTTATCTTCAAAAAGTAAAATAATGTAGAGATAGGAACTTTGGACTCGAAAAGCCTGAAGAGAACACGTTTGAATTAAAAGAACCAGAGAATAATTTCTACAATTGCAATATAAATGTCTTTATTTGTTAGTTTAAGTTAATTCTTGCAGAAATTTGAGGGAGATGTTCAAGATTGATGCCGCAGACTACATGATGTCCATTTGTGGAAATGATGCTCTTAGAGAGCTATCATCTCCAGGGAAGAGTGGTAGTGTCTTTTTTCTATCTCAAGATGACCGGTTTATGATTAAGACCCTCCGCAAATCTGAAGTTAAAGTATGTGGTATCTACATTTGAAATATTTTTTTCTTTTAAAAACTTACATACTAAATGTTGTCCTCGTTTTGTTTTGTTTTTTAACTACTTTCTCTGCTACTTAATTGTGTTCATACATCTAAATCAATGGGTCTGACCAAGTTTCTGTTTTTGTAGGTTCTTCTGCGTATGCTTCCAAAGTACCATGATCATGTTCACACATATGATAACACATTGATAACAAAGTTTTTTGGCCTTCACAGGATTAAACCTTCAAGTGGTCAAAAGGTAACTAAGTGATATTATAGATAAATTTTATTTTTTAATTTTCATTGTTATTCTGAGGACTATTAGATTGTCTTTGTAGTTATTAAATAAGATGATTTGTATAAACTAATTCTGATTTTGCAGTTTCGCTTTGTAGTGATGGGCAACATGTTCTGCACGGAGTTAAGGATACATCGGAGATTTGATATAAAAGGATCGTCCTTAGGGCGTTCTGCTGACAAGGTTGAAATTGATGAGAACACAATACTTAAAGATTTGGATTTGAAAGACTGCTTTTACTTGGAGCCATCTTGGCGGACGGATCTGTTAAAGTAAGATACTTTAGTACCTCTTCATTTTAAGCAAAATACCAACTTGGGGAATTGATAATTTACCCGTAAGCATAAGAAAAAAGTTTCTATATTCATTGTTTCATAGTTTCTGACAAGAGTTAGGAACTTTTGGAAAATGAAGGGGTTTTTAGTCTGGAATGTCAGAACTCCCCTTAATAGAAGTTATAGTTACATGCTTAAAATTATTTGAATTTTGGTGGACCAAATTTCACCAAAAGCATGTAAACTCCTTCTATTGTAACATATATCGCTGGCTATAAATAGTTGTGACCATATCCTGTACTTTCACATCAGTAATTTATTATCTGTGTTTTTGCAGTCAGATTGAGATTGATAGCAAGTTTCTGGAGTCACAGTGTATAATGGATTACAGCCTATTATTAGGTGTTCATTATCGAGCTCCTCATCATTTGAAATCACTATCTCTTCAGCAAAGTACATCAGCCGAAGGATTGGGGGTTCTTGCAGAAGAAGGTAAGTTCAAATTAGCAAATGTCTATGTATATTATTCCAAGGAGAAAAAAAAAAAAACTATCTATATGAATTAATATGCAAAACAGAGGAAATAGGTAGAAAATATAAAGTAAATTTATGGTTTGGAAGGTTGATGAGCATATATCATTAGACATTCTACTTTTGAAATTTTGGTAATAGTACATATAGGATTATTCTTTAGAAAAGCAAGAGAATCAATGCTTATCGTTAAACGTGTTTAGTAGACTTCCCGTGTTATTATACTCCCATAATAGGTGCCTCGGGCACCCCACTTCGCACGCTTCCAGAATTCAGTTCTGCTCAATGTGCCTTGGACACTCAACTCTACTCGTTTTTAAGTATCCTCATCTAATGTTTATCCTCATTTAATCAAATTCCGGCTTGTATGTTTTGAATAAAATAGAGGACAAAAGAGAACTGCATTACCAACGTGGCATAATAGACATGCAGTGTACGTTAGATTTTTTTTCTTCTGACATGATCCTTGTGCTCGTTAGTTTACGAATACTCCCAAAGGTATCTTTAATTCTCAACCTCATATGAGCATTCAAGTCGAGCAAGAGAAAGATACTCGATGTAGTACGGCTTTATGGTGTGGTTAGTACTTAGTAGTAGCTATATACCAAGACTAAATCAAGCTGACTGTTCCCAAATGTTATGTTTGGGACTAAAAGGAGGAGAATATCTTTTTTTCTTATTGTGATAACTAAAATCTAAGATACATGAATACATTTATAGAAATGAGAATCTGGAATATCATTCTTCATTTTCCAATCATACTGGGTTAGACAGGATATAACTATGCATCCCATCTAAAGTGTTAATATGATGCTATCTTCTAGCAATTGCCAAGTTTTCCACCTTAAGTTTGTTACAGTATATTACTCACATTGTATACTGAAGGTACTTAGTAGTGAAGAGAAATACCAAATAATACAATCAGTTCTAAAATCGCGTCAACACTTCTACGGTCGCGTCATTCTCTGAGGAAGTATTTTCTGTTTTAACTTGGATAATGTCAAAATGTTGATGATCCAATGCCAGATTCCCAGGAGGACATTTCCAACTACCCTCAGGGACTTGTTTTAGTACCACGTGGAACTGATGATGGTAGTATTGTTGCTGGCCCGCACATTAGAGGCAGCCGCTTGCGAGCATCAGCTGCTGGTGATGAGGAAGTTGATCTCTTACTTCCAGGTACAACTGCAAGGTACGATCATTAGATGCTTCAAAGTTTTGTCCTTGAAATAAATTTGCACTTAACTATATTGTAAACAAATTTACTTATTAAAAATGTTAATAAATCTGAATTGGTTCATTGAGTTGGAGCTAGCACGTCCTAGCGGCAACTTCAAAAACTTTGTGGAGTTCTTTTTTCGGATGTTAAATCTGAATGAAAACCTGCTGCAGTTCTTTCGTGGCTGTGATGGCGAACTAGTGCCTCCCTGACCCTTTTGGGGCTGCTGCACCTTTGTATTTCAAGTGAGATAGGCTTGTTTAATACGCATTTGGGTGGAGACGCCTCTTTCAATTGATGTTGTCGACTCGATACAAGAGTTGAATAACTTTTTGATGGCTTCCCAATCCACTTCATAACTCATAAGTTGCGAGTCAAATTTCCTTTTTTTCGTTTGCTTGATTCCACTAAAAAGTCATTGTGCTTTACGTGTTTTTTCATTAGTTATTTATTCTACTCTTTGGTGAGCTTTTATACATTCTGATTTTAATGAATAAAAAGACTTGGGAGTGCTGATATTTCTTCTTGTACATTCTGATTTTACTGCATTTGTTGTTTGAAACTCAATGACCTTATTATACGTATTGTTTGAGCAGGCTCCAGATCCAGCTCGGAGTGAACTTGCCTGCGCGGGCAGAGCGCAAGTCTGGAGAAGAGAGGGCTTTATTTCATGCTTATGATGTTGTTCTATATTTGGGTATCATAGATATACTGCAAGAGTATAATATGAGCAAGAGAATCGAGCATGCCTACAAATCCATTCAGTTTGATTCACTATCCATCTCAGCTGTCGACCCCACGTTCTACTCTATGCGCTTCTTGAAGTTCATTCAGAATGTCTTCCCTCCAAATTCTTAGCAATGAACGTCTTTGTTTCCATTGCGGAGTCTTCCAAGTTTAGTATTTTGTTTCCATGTCAAGGAATGTTATAGGAATGAAAATCTTGTTAGAAGTTCCATAAGGAGAAATGCCGTGATTTGTTGTTGTATGAAAGGTTACAAATTAGGGTACTCATCTCTGTTCATCGAATATTCTTAGTCCCAATAAGATGAGTTATTTTTTAACTCAAATTCTATTTTGTGTATTTACTGTTTACAGTGTATATGAAGTTATTATTAATACAAGAGATCCTCAATTTTCAATTTGCAAAACAGAACTTTTTTTTAGAGCAAAGAGAGAATAAATATATAAAAAACGCCTAAGGGCGAGGCAGAATAGAGTTTACAAAAGTGGATGCCTCGAAGGGCTCTGAACATAACAAAAAACAAGGTGAAACTATTCCTCTAGCTGCTAGTAAATGTGCAACAAAATTCCTAGAGCGGTAAACAAAATCAAACTGAAAGTTCTGGAACTGGGCCGCCAGAGCACACATGTTTGGGACTAAAGTGAGGGCTCCCCATGAGAGATCCTCTGAACGGTCCCTAAAAGCTCTAACTAGGCGCTGGCAGTAGAACCCGGTCAAGTCCCAACCTGTGAGCGGTTTCCATCCCGCGGATCACAGAGATCGCCTCAGCTTCTTCAGGGTCCGCTGCTCTACCTGAGTCGTAACCTGCACCAATAATGGAATCGATATGAGTTTTGATTATGAAACCTGTGCCCCCTTTATTGTCTGGCCGGGTCCAGGCAGCATCCACATTAATGATGTGTCACCCTGCTTGAACGGTCGGTGGAGCCCTGTGAAGCCGAAGCCGGGGGGGGGGGGGGGGGGGGGGGGGGGCGTGGAAGGAACACTGGCTGGAGGTAGGATATAATTTTTTGCCCTCTTGAGCGCCTCGTCCGGCTGCGTGCGCTTTTGCTCAAAGATAAGCTCATTTCTGGTCGACCAAATGACGTACATAATGGTACTAATGATGCTACAAAAGGCAGGCAGTCTAGCAATGTTGCCTATCAACAGGTAGTATCTTTGGATGATCTTGCTAACAGAGTCGGAATAATTCCAGGCTCTGAAATCCAGAGAAAGGCCAGATTGTGCCCAGAGAGCATGAATTTCGGTGCAAAAGAAAAGTGTGTGCGTGGTAGTCTCAGTTTCGGTGCCACATCTGGGGCAGTTAGAGTCCTAATTTGCATCTCCGTACCAAAGCCTATGCTTAGTTGGAATGCCGTCCTGGATGGCTTTCCAAAGAAAGAGTTGAATGCAGAAGGGCACTTTCATCTTCCAGATGTTTCCCCAAATAAAGCCGTCAAAGTTCATCTTGGTACAAGTGTCACTCCCCTGGGTCTGATCCAGGAGAGTATAGTGGTGAACCGATTTTACCGTAAGAATGCCATTCTGTTCCGGTTTCTATCTGAGGACGTCAATCGGCTGAGGGGGATGGATGTGATGAGGTCAGCGACATCTCTATGGAAAATGGACTGGACCACATGGTTTTTCCAGGTGCGGCCACTCTCGCATATTAAGTCGGCCACCCGAGTGATGGTACGATGGAGCAGGGCAGGGCCTGCCAAATCTAATGCCTGGGATCCAGGGTTCGAGCCAAAAGTCGACGTGTTCACCATTACCAATGTGCCAACAGAGGTCAGCCTAAATATGATATTTGGCTTTAATGATCCTTTTCCATATCCAAGAGTTTGAGGGCTGGGCAGTAGCAAGCATAGGGGAAGCTTTGGGAGTGTATTTGGTGCGCATGTTGTGAGCCCAGAGTTTATCCGGTTCTTTGATAATACGCCAAAAAAGTTTGGCCAACATGGCTTGATTGTGGTGAAGAGCTTTACGAATTCCCAAGCCCCTGAACTTCGGCAGCCTGCAAATTGTTTTCTATTTGATAAGTTGAGCTTTGGACTTGCCTTTCTTGTTAGATCCCCATAGGAATCTGGCATTAAGCGAGTCCAGTTTGTTGCAGATTTTTTTTGGGAAGGGGAAAACGGCCATCTGATAGGATGGGATTGCTGAGTTAACAACTTTAATAAGGGTAAGCCTTCCGACTTGGGACAGATTCTTGGCTTTCCAGCCCTCAATTCGACAAGAAACTTTGGAAATAATCTCTTGGAAGTTCAGGCTTTTTGAGCGGTCAAAAGTAAGGGGGGATCCGAGGTATTTCTCTCCCGCGATATCCTTTTTGATGTGTAAAATTTTCTGGATAAGCTTGTGATGGCGGTGATGGCAGTTTTTGCTGAAGAGGATACAAGATTTGTCCCAGTTGATCTCTTGGCCAGAAACTTGCTTGAACGTGTTGAGAGCATCTTTAAGGGCCTCTGCTTCTTCAAGATTGGCTTTACAAAAAATGAAGCTGTCATCAGCGAAGAGAATGTGGGATATGGGAGTACTACCTCTGGCAGGCTTTATGCCATGAAGGTGACCCGTGTTTTCTTTGTTGAGAATGATCCTAGAGAGGACCTCAGAGCAGATGAGGAAGAGAGAAGGGGAGAGAGGGTCGCTTTGTCTAAGGCCTCGCCTTGCAAAACAGAACTTCGATCATGGAAACATCTTACTCTACAAGTCCTTGAAGTATCATAACCTTTGCGTCCTACAGTAAATTATTATTTATTTATTTTCTAATTTTGTGTGATCCAGGTTCATAATTTATCACCATTAGCCTAACTAATCCCTAGGCACATAAGAACTTTGCCAGCCCACATACTAATGGGTTAGTCATGATAAATCCTGGCAAATGCCTCTCGTTGGTGGTGAATCAAACTCAAGACCTCTGCTTCTTCTGGAGGCATGGTCCCAAACCGCTACACCAAACCCTAGAACCTCTGCTTTTTGAATCGAACTCATAACTTCTACATGGTAAGTCCTAAAGCACGTCCTCAACTAGCAGGGTTTGGGCTCATCAGATTAAGCCCCATGCCTTCACACGAAATGGGGTTCACCAGTCTGGACTTAAATCGTCACCCTGCCTGGCTCTTATGCCGTCGGGATGCCTTATCTTGTCGGATCTTCCCTGGTGAAACCGGCATTTTCAATTTGGTGAGAATATGCCAAGTGGCAGGAAAATAGAACCTTGGACATCACCTAGAGTACAAGGTCCGGATATTACACAATCTAACAACAACAACAAATACAAACTCTTGGAGATGATGTTTCAACTTTAGCTATAAAACCTCTCATTGCATTAAAAAAAGAAAAAAGAAAAAAGAAAAAAGAAAAAAAAGCTAAAACCTCTCATTGAGCTTTTCTTTGTTTAATGGCGAGATAGAGAGAGATAGAGAAAGAGAACATCAACATGGACAAGGTATTGATGTCCATGTGAGAATAAAATCTACCTGGGAGATGAAGAAAAGCATACCCTTTTGCTCTCTCTCTCTCTCTCTCTCTCTCTCTCTGTCTGTCTGTCTAGAAGAGTAGAAGTCTCTCTTAGACAACAATATAGATGCTTTGCCTACTTTGACACCAACCCACTCACAACTCAAAAGTTTCCCCACTACCCTTTTGTTTATATTTCCAACTTTTTCCTCATTCATTGTTTCTAAGGAGAAGTATAAAGAGGAGGTTGTATTAGAGGAGCAACCCCTTTGAGAGAGAGAAATGAACAGAGATATTAGTTTTGGGAAAATGGGGTCATCAGGAAATGGTGGATCATCAAACTACGATTACTCGTTTAAGATATTGTTGATTGGTGATTCTGGGGTTGGTAAAAGTAGTCTTCTTTTCAGTTTCATTTCACAATCTGTTGAGAATGAGGTTCTTGCCCCCACTATTGGTAATTGCTTTGTTTCTTTTAATCACTTATTATCATTTGTTATGTTGTTATGTGTTATTGTTGATTTAAATTTGAACTGAAGTCTGAAGAGTGTGTAATTTGACTATTTCAGATATCTTTGATGATGCATGTTTATGTGCATGTGTGTAGCAGTCCAGTTTTTATTTTTATTTTTAGTGAAAAAGCATTTGTTCTTATTATTATTACTGTGTTTTTGGATTGAATTGGGGTTTTGAAGTTTGGGTTTTAAAGTTAAAACCCAACTCTAGCGTCGTGGTGTTTAATAAAAAAAAAAACATTTGATAGACAACTAGGAGTATTTCATGGTGGGGCGGAATTAAGGGGTATGTTTCTATTGATATGCAGTGGGATGATTGAACCTGCTGTAAGGGAGTGTAACAGGATCCCAGATTATCAACTGTCCGTAGTGTTTAGTCCTACGGAGCTGTTCAGTGGTCACCCGGGCACGATGTAATATATTTGTGGCAATGGAGAGTGAAGAGAGACTCCCTTGGCAGTTTCGTCATGTTTGTGAATATTATGTGAACCATAATTTATTGATGGCCTGTCAGTGCATTTGATGGGAGCTACAAGACTCTGTGCAGACTCATAAACTTTTTCACCTTTGAATTTAATGAAGCTGGTGTGAGGCTATGGCCATGGACACATTGCCGAACCACGTTAAAGATTTGTGTTGTTTGCTCGTTTCTTGAAACTAAATCAGTTCGATTAGCTTCTCCAGGCATGGTTGGTCACCAATTTTAGTATTGGTGATTCTATTTAGGTGTGATTTTGCCCTAATCTAATCTGGTTCCTAGGACAAGGATTCTAGGAGTAATGAGAATGTTAATCCTCTGCTTGTCAAGTTTTCAGTAGGCTTCAAAGTCTGCTTCTCATCTAGGGCTTAAGCTAATTTTATTTTTTGTTTGTTATTAGTATTGTTGAATGAAAATGAACTTGTCTATCGTGATACTTATATTCTATCTAAAAATATTTAGCTCCATTATATCCTTGTTGTAATGCATTTTGGTTTCTTATTGGTGATCTTCAAAAAAATATACAGGTGTGGATTTTAAGATCAAGCATCTTGCAGTTGGTGGGAAGAAATTAAAGTTAACAATTTGGGACACTGGTAAGTGATGCGAAGGGTTAGAATGATTCCAATCTTTACTTTAGTACATTGTAAGTCTTGCCAGATTTTCACAAGACAATTTTTATTTTCCATTTAGTTCCTCACATCTTCTGGGGAGTAACTTTTTGTAGTTAGGTTCCATCAGTGCATCTTTTGCAGCATTTTTTTTTAGCTCAGGTACACATTTAGAGTGCCTTCTACTTGTAAGTTGAAAGTAAAAGTCTGTCGCAGTTCAATGAATTGGGAAGTATATTCGATTCCCATAACTACAAGCTGACTCTTGTTTCCAGTTGAGGTTATATTGCTGTTACTATATTTTAAGATCCTGGAAGCCACTCGAATTCACCATGCTAAGCTATTTCTAACTAAATTGAGTTATGTGTTCAGCAGTTGGCAAGGATACATGTAAAACAGAAGTGTTAGAATCCAAAAAGGTTCTAGATTTTGCCCAGATTTGTAGGCTTTTTGCTACCGCCAAGCTTCCATTTACTAAAAGTGGCTTTCAACTTGAATACTTAACCTTTGATCCTGACATATAATCAGGATCTTACAAAATTAACTTCTGTTTGTTTTCTAAAAAAATATTAGCTGTAAATTTTAGGAGGCAGTAGCAGTAGATACTTGCATTTGATTAATGGCTAAACACGGTCCATTAATCTCACTGGACATATAGTAGGGAATCTTGGAATGCAATGTTTTATCGAGCTCTTAAACCTTCTGTTTCCAGTTTTCTATTTTGGTCTTAGCACGATTTTTCTTTAACTCTGACGTTGCGTTTGTAGACTATCTAAATATTATATTAAATCCGTCTATTGAGTGTTTGAAATTTATCATCATGTTTCTACTGCAGCTGGGCAGGAAAGGTTCAGAACTTTAACAAGCTCTTATTATAGAGGCGCACAAGGCATTATTCTTGGTATGTTTCTTCAACTATGAAGTGATTTAACATCTTTTGCCTTCATGGGTGAAGGGTTCATTTCTTATTTTTGAACATGCAAGGGGGATGTAGTTAAAGACTCCAAAAAACAGTGGGATAACAAAAGCAGCTACGTGTCTGGTAACAAATCAAATTACAGCGCATCTGTCTTAGCTTCCAAAATTATGTAGCAGCTGTGTCTTGTACACATCTGGAAGCCTTACTGAACAGATTCACTCAGTAGGAAATATTGAAGATTTTGACTACTCGTGGATTACGTCTGTCCACACAGTAAGATACTCAGACTAATTAAAAACTAGACAATGTTACATGGTATTAGATTATCAGATAGGATTTCAGTACCTGATGCTACGTGCTTATCATATCCTTTGTTAGGGAGCCCGGTGACTGTATCCGTGTCTAGGAATAATAGAATGGATAGTTTAGGATGTTGAAGACATCAACTCTTAGTTACTACTAGCATCAAGTGAATTGTAGTCAACGGGGTAACTTAGAGCAAGTCAAAGCTTAGACTAGGTAAAATTACTGAGCGTATTATGCGTTTTGGATTACGTGGAAGCAGTAAGATTCAATTACCAATAAGCCAATTTGAGATTATGGTTTTTCTTAATTTAAATTGCACAAAATTTCACTAAATCAACTAAATCAAAAATTAGAGTTTTCAAATTAACCCTCATTAATAAAACAAACATAACTTTTAATTTACTCAAAATAACTTAAGGCTTAAATACACTGAGAGCATGAGCTATATTTGAAGGAAAAGGTCTACTAATTCTAGTAGGTTTCTAAAACTTGCTAAAACCTAATTCTATTTAGACTACAAGTCCTTTATCAAATCAAAACAGAAATAAACTAAAAAGAAAAATAGAAATAAGAAATCAATTAGCAAGACACCAACTAGCGATTTGTGCTCTTTATGTTGTCCACGTCACCATGTTTTATGTATTTATAAGATTATTGTTTGGTCTTCCCCTCACTCGCGTGTTTTACTATTGTTTATTGCATTCTCTGAATTGCCAAAGTTAGCACTTAGCATTTATTTCTTCTTCTTTATTTCATTCTTCCTGCCTACATGATAGTGGAGTGTTATCCATGACTTTTTCTTGTATTTCTTAATATAGATGGTGTAAATTTAACTGAGTCTGTATGTGCTTCTCTTTTTAGTTTATGACGTGACACGGCGAGAAACCTTTACCAACTTGTCAGATGTCTGGGCGAAGGAAGTAGAACTCTACTGTACTAATCAGGATTGCGTAAAGATGCTTGTCGGGAATAAAGTTGATAGGGTAGGATCTCTTTACTTTTTATTTTCAATAATTTACGCACTATCTTGAAAGGAAGCTCCTCTTATGTATGCTGCTTAATACTGAACGGTGCTAAATAGTTTATAAGTAAAACTTGTAAAGTTATCTCCCATAAAGATGCTTCCCTATCCTACAAAACACTTCTGAGCTATTAGTACTTGGGCTTTTGTATTTGCGTCAGCATCAGGTTGATATCCCGCAATCTCTGGTGTATCTTCCAGAAGTACCATCTTTGTCATTCTTAAAACTAAAGATTGAAAGAAGAATCTTTCTTAATTAATCATCCCAGTCATTTAGTTTCCTGCAATTGTGTGCTTTTCTTTTTTCGAATTCATTTGTGTACATTTGCGATCTGTGGCGTTGTCAGTAGACAACACCAGTGTGGGGAAGATGGTCCGTCTTCTGATCTTTGACGAGATGGTGGTTGTGGACCCCTAATTCTCAAAAATCTAGCCGTGTTTTACTCCAATTCGTCAATAAAACGATTTTGTATCTTGTAATCTTTGTGTCCTCGCAGCAGAATATGTCACAATATCTATTTTATGGTAACGTTTTGCTTGTAGAGTAAACTGAGCTGTTCATGTTTCTGATGCTCGTTAAATTCAGGACGATGAGAAGGCTGTAACAAGAGAAGAGGGAATTACTCTCGCAAAAGAGTATGGATGTTTATTTCTTGAATGTAGTGCAAGAACGCGAGAAAATGTGGAGCAGTGTTTTGAAGAACTCGCTTTAAAGGTATATTTTCTAAGGATACATTCATAATATTTAACCAAAATATAGATTCTATGATTTGTCTTTTTGGACTTCTGAATCAAGAAAAATAGGAGTATACCATCTGTTCCATCATTATGTCAGATTTTATTTTTCATGGCATATTTTGTCGAATGTGGAGCACCGTCGAAGTCTCAAACAAAATGGGTGTGAGTAATATTTTATTTGGAGTAACATTCAAGTAAACCTCCAAGATTAGTTTCATATAAGATGAACGAAGTTCGAAATAATTTTCGGAAAATATGAAACTAACTTTCGGCAACTTGGTTTCACAGGTATTGGAGGTTCCCAGATTACTAGAGGAAGGATCTTTGATGAAGAAGAATATTCTAAGACAGAAACAAGAATATCAAGCACCTCCTACTGGTGGATGTTGCTCTTGAAATGGTGCAAGACAAAGACCCCAAATACAGATGAATGAGTAAGATTTCAAACTAATGATGCCAAGCAGAAGCAGGACTTGTGACTGTATACAATATAACTACTGATGATCAAATTGTGTAACCGGGTGATTTCTTTCTTTATCTTGTTCTAACTTATGTATGCGAATGTTCTTAGTTCTTATATAATCATATAGCATGAATTAATTTATGAATATATTTTATTTTTCTTTCTTTTACTTATATGTTGAATATCCTTCCCAGTTAATATACGTTTCAGTTTGAAAACTGGGTTTAAGGCATAGGAAATCGAAGCATTATGTAAACAGAACATGTAACTTATATTATTGTAAATTTGTAAGACAAGATATGTAAGCGTTTGGTATATCACATTCTAGCTGTTTCCAGTTTCCACATTGTAGTTGTTACCCAAGACTTTTTTTTGTATTTTTGTTGCTCATAGACGATAGCTACATTTTCTTGCTGAAATTGTTTGAATATCACCAAGAATGTAACTATGTAGAGGAGGATCTTAGCTAGTGGTGCTAGCTAAGGGGCTGTTACTCACTTTAGGAGGAACTGAGAGTTCTAGTAAGGAAAAAGAAAAAGAACTTTCTATGGTGTTTATATAGGAAATGATGATTGGAGGTGCTGGTGAGGTGGTGAAGATAGAATACAAGGGAGGAGAGGAGGGGGAGAGGTTTTATCTTTGTTCTTTTTGGTAGCAAGGGGTAATCCTGGGTCATAACTTATCACCATTTTCTCCATCTAATCCCTGGGGACGTAGAGTACCCTGGAATTGGAAATGGCGAAGTTGTCTAGATTTGAATAAATGTTAAAGCTAAAAAGAAAGAGAATCTAATCGCTAGGGATATGGCCCTCATCTTCCCTACTTTGGTTACTTTTTCAGTTTGTAGGTTGTTTTCTCTTGGGAATGGTTTCTTTGTGAGTTTGTAGCCAGTTAGAGTTTTGTTTCTGGTGTTCGGCTTTTTTCCTTTCTTCCCTTGTTGGGAGATTGGGGAGATGTTCCTATCTTGTTTCTTCTTTTCCCTTTTTAATACAGAAAAGGGCCTGCTCAACCACAGCTTACCTTCCAAAAAGAAAAAGTAAACGTTAAGATCCATGTGAACGAAACCTAGATTGAGCAAAACAAGAGTTGAGAGAGCCTGAGCTGGAATGAGGTGTCCCCTTAGCATATATCCTCTAGTTATATCAAGAAGAAAAACTCTCTTTTCTGCTCAACTTTGTATTTTTCCAGTTAAAACATCTCTTAGAGAACTCCACCATCTTAGAATACGTCAATGCAAGAAATGACATGTGAGTTAAGGTATCATTACTCAACTCCATTTGTAGACTTAAAAACCACCATGAATCAAAATCAGTCTTTCTGGCAAAATGCCTTGGAGTCTTCGCTGCAATTCGTCTCGAGGAATATATTTTTGTGGGAACCACTGAAAATGATTTATAAGTGCCTGACCTCCCTCCTTCCCACTCTCTTAAGAAACTATTCTAAGCCCTATTTAAAGTTTCCTCTTTCCCTCTCCCTCTATATTTGTCTCTCTGTCTCCCTCTCCTCATGGCCTTAGCAAGAATCCGATGTTCGTGGCTGATCATATCCATGGCAACAACACTTACCCTTCTCGCCTCAGTAGCCAGAGGAACCGACGTCTTCTTCGAATGGAATATATCCATTACCATGGATATCAGACCCATAAATGATAGTTTACAAGTAAGTAAAATTTTGCTTTTTGATGAGTGTATTTCAAGAAAAAAATATTAATAGTTACCAAACAGTTCAGATTAGCTAATGTACAGTGATATTCCTGCAGATAATAGCCATTAACGGAATGTTCCCAGGGCCTCTCATCAACGCAACGACAGACGATATGGTCCATGTGAATATCTTCAACAACTTGGATGAGCCGTTACTCATGACATGGTAAATAATTTAATCTTGATCTGATTTAGTCAGGAGCCAAACCAGGTCCAGTTTGAATATCTTTTTGATGCCATATGATATTGACTATGATCCAACAATTATGGTGCAGGAATGGGATCCAGCAGAGGCTAAATTCATGGCAAGATGGAGTATCTGGAACAAACTGCCCGATTCAGCCCGGGAAAAACTGGACTTACGTTTTCCAGATGAAGGATCAGATCGGTAGTTTCTTTTACTCCCTCTCAACGAACTTTCAGAAGTCTGCAGGAGGATTTGGCCCAATACGGATCAACAATCGCGATGTCATTAAAGTCCCCTTCCCCAAACCTGATGGGGAATTCGACCTACTGATCGGGGATTGGTCTTACTTAAATTACACGGTAATTATTCTACTAGTGTTCGCTGATATTTATGACGAATTATTCAAAAGCTTCCTGTCCATTACTTATTGCCGCCATGTTTTATCTTCAGGAAATTAGGGACAATTTAGGCAACAAGTCTGTATTTCAGTATCTCACTGCTCCCATCTTAATGAATGGCAAAGCAAATTATGATTACACCCAGGATAATTCTTACGGATACGAGTTGTTCAACGTGACAAGAGGTTTGTTTCTGATATTAGTACTACAACAAGCGTGTTTTTGGCTGACACTTAAATATCCTTATATAGGATAACCGTAAACTGTAATAACTGAAAATGCGTAAACTATTCTTGTAGCTAACATGAAACTTAAAGATATTCTTATATATCTTGAATCTTCCCTTCTTGTAGGAAAGACATATCGATTTAGGATTTCGAATGTGGGTAGTGCGTTGAGCTTTAATTTCAGAATACGAAGCCATGAGATGGTTCTAGTAGAAACCGAGGGATCTTACACGAACCAGATTACATTGGATTCGTTGGATGTACACGTAGGTCAATCCTACTCAGTTCTTGTTACGGCTGATAAACCTGAGGATGATTATTGCTTTATTGCAAGTCCTACACAAAGTAAATCTAGTACTTTTGGTCTAGGAGTTTTACATTACACCAACTCTCATACACCAGCTGTGCCGATTGTGCCCGATGGCCCTGATCCAATGGATCGAAATTTCTCCATTATGCAAGCCAAATCAATCAGGTAAGGACATTAGCTTTTATTTTGTTCACATTTTAATAGCATCTGGATCAGATCATAAATAAATTAGAGCTTATTTCGAAAAAGTATTGATTTTGACAGCCCCACTCATTTTACATTTGTAGGTGGAATATGACCGCTGGAGCCGCTAGGCCTAACCCACAAGGCACATTCAACGTAACCAATGTGACACTCTCGCAGACATTTATCCTCTACGGATTGACGGCTGAGATTGACGGTGTTCACCGCTATACGGTCAACAATGTGTCGTACCGCACTCCGAAAACACCGTTAAAGCTTGCGGATTACCTTGTTAATGGGTCTGGGGTGTACCAGTTGGATACCTTCCCGGTTCGCTCGATTAATCCTGTATCAGTCGACGGGACTTCAGTAGTGACTGGTATCCACAAGGGTTGGATTGAGTTGGTGTTTAGAAATATCTTATCAGAAATGGATAGTTGGCACCTTGATGGGTTCGGCTTTTTTGTTGTCGGGTGGGTAAACTATTACATTTTTTCTGATTTCACATTTTTTTTCTTCCATTTAATTTAATGGCCTTGCCTTCTGGTGTTTTATGTTTTAGGTTTGGTGATGGGGTTTGGACGCCAGCTTCTCGTGCTAGCTATAACCTTTTTGATCCGGTGGTTCGGTCCACCGTTCAGGTGTACCCTAAGGGCTGGACTGCAGTTTATGCGTATCTTGACAACCCAGGAATGTGGAACTTGAGGTCACAGAGGTTGGAGAACTGGTACCTAGGTCAAGAAATCTATATTAGAGTTTATGATTCAGATAATAACACTGCAAAGGAGCGGCCTCCTCCTGACAATCTTCTCTTCTGTGGTTAGTCTCATTTCTTCTTTTTTCCATCTTTTTCCTTTTCTTTTAATAAATATTCCTTTATAATATCTTTGTGATAAGTTGTGACTAGTGAGTTTGTGGTGACTAGGTATATTTGCTCCTCTCGCTCCACAGCCTGTTCCACACCCTGTTCCACGCCCTGCTCCACACCCTGCTCCACAAGGTTCAAGGTGATGCATCTCATATTTTCTTTGCGAGTGTGAACTCTTAATTTTGAGAAAGAGGAAAACTATGGGAAATAATTTAAGTCTGATTTAAGCCCTGAAATCCATTGGATAGTTTATGTGCTAAAACAGTTTAACCTTTCGTTATGGCAGGTGTACCAGAAACAGTGCGACTTCCTATGTTCTCACCATGATTCTCACTAGTATTTCCCTATTTTGGATGGTATCGTAATAATTCTCCGCAGTGGGGTTCTCGAGATGCTAGTGTTGTTATACTTGAATGGGTATTGAGGGTAGTTTTTTTTGCTTCTTAGGACTGTAAAGTTATATTATATGGTGATCTTTATGTAGGCATCTTTTTGATAACTATGAATTCCAATGGAATTGTCAGATTCAAATATATCCCATATAAAATCTGAACCATTTCCCAAAAGCAATATTAGAGTCTGTTTTTGCCCCATGACTTCAATATGTTTCGAGAACAAATAAAATAGTTTGGAACTGGCCTAATTTTGATCCTTGTAAATATTATCAGAAGATAAATGTAAGAGGACTTTACATATCCGGAAACAGGTCTTACAATGTGTTAGCACATCAAAATTGAGAAAAAAACATAATCAAGCCCAGTCTTATTTTCACAAAGACAGAGAACAATGACTAATAAAGAGGAAAGAGAGACTTTCATGAGGACGTGCTTCATGCAGCTCTATGGGAGTCCTTGGATCTTGGACGGATGTCATCGTCAAACAAATAAACCAAAACTGATTATTCGAGACTATTGTCACTCAGATGCCATTTTTTTTTTTTTACTGATTCTGAACACTTATTTTGATTATTTATTTTGAAGTCTGATTAATGAATCTCAACCGTAATAATACCATCTGCTATTTTTTCTTAATCCTGAAGTCTAAACTGTCAAATTCTCGAAATTACCTTAATCTGTGATTTTTTTGGCTTTAAAAAAGGTCTTACAAATTACATTAGCATAACTTTTCTTTGCAAGAAGCAGCTGTAGTGGCTTATTCCGCATCTCGGATTCAAGCCCCATCTTCGACCATCATATGACCACTCGACCTTGTCAACATACATGTGGCACATGACCAAAGTTTAACATCAGGAAACACATACAGAACGAGTTTCTCAACCAACACCACTCGTCCATGATACTCCTCGTGCTCTTGGTTGAGAGTCGTCTTGTAATAACTTATTTCGTATCTCGGACTCAAGCTTCATCCTCGACCTCATCAGCATACAGAAAACACTACTAAAGACATATTCAGCATGCCTCAGTTCGAGTCATCACTCTCGACCTCCACATCAACAGTTCAGTTTATGCAAGTGTATAGTCATCAATAGAGCCGTTGTACAGCAGCAAAAATCAGTCCGTTACACAATCATTATGAAGACTCATCAAAACCATATATTGTAACGTTCATCATTAAAACAAATAACGGTCATATTATAAGACCTATAAATTCTTGATCTGAAAAGTTTGTCCCTTCTCTGTAGTTCTATGGACCTATAAATAGGTCCATAGAACTACAGAGAAGGGACAGACTTTTCAGATCAAGAAAGTCTCTGCAAAATATCCTTGTAATAACTAACATTCTCAATAATATCTCTCTCTTTCTAAAATCCTCAAAAGAGATCGTGGTTTTTAACCTGTTCAAAGGTTTTCCACGCTAAACTTTTGTGCTAGTTATTATTAGCGCTCTGATTGCATATGGTGTAAAGGCTAAGTCTGAATCCCAAAATTAGGCTATTACAATAGCCAATATCAACCTCAATCAAATCCCTAATTTAAGAGAGTAGTGGAAAAATTAATGAACCAAACATGTAATTAGTTACCTATTTTATGGGGAGTGTAGAAAGAGGTAGAGATCTCCAATATATGGGAGATCCTATGGTAGTAGAAGGTAATATTGGGTTTTGAGAGAGAAAAGAATCACTAGTTGGGTTAAAGAGAGCTTGTAATCGTAGAGAAAAAAATTAATAAAAAGATTGTTATTTTTCGTTTGTTCGCTTCTGCACGGTAGTAATTAACAACTTGTTACCAGAGCTAGAACGATTTTGGCGGAGATTTTTTTTTTCCTGCGGAGATGGATAAGAAAACACCGAAGAAACCGATAACACTTGCTCAAGGAGAATATTTGAAATCGGTTGAGGAATCTACGACGTTGTTTATGGAATTCATGAAAGAGTTGACGGCCTCCAACAAGCTGATAACAAAGCAAATTTAGGCGATGCTAGTGGCAGTAATGGCAATTTTGGCAAGAGTATCGTTGTCTGATGTTGGGGGTGATGATGTGCAAGGTAACAATGGGTGTTCGAGAAGGAGAGGTCTACCAATGGGTGCATTCATAGGTAGAGGGATGATATGCAAACGTAGATCCAACTAAGTCAAAACCGTTGCGTGTTGTGAGGAAGGCGAGAATACCCAACTCTTTAACATCTTTGAAAGTTTGAATATCAACATTGAGAGCATGACAAATTTGTCGACTTCCGCGAGGGCGAAGGTTTTGTCAAGGTTGGAGAGTTTCAACAAATTCAGACAAACCAAAACAATGCCGTCGTTGTCGATCGTTGAGACTCGCCAGTCCAGGCTACCACCGGAGAATGGTAACAACCCATGTCACGACGATACTGGCCGGAATCGGGATGAGGGAGCTAGGGAGGGCATGACCCGCGTACGATACGGCTCTAGGGCGCGTGTTGGATAACATGGGGGCATGCTAGTCGAAGGGTACGACACCTAGGGCATGAAGTAACAAGACAGGGCACCGGTCGGGGCACAGAGGGCATTACGCAAGGTATGACATAGTGTGTACCAGGCAGAGCTTCGAGCAGGGCATGCCATTAAAAGGTATGGGCATGCTGCACATGGCATATGGTATAGGTACTCAAAAAGGAACACGTGGAGACATTATTCAATGGGGCACATTTTCAACGGGCTGACCTAAACCAGGCCCAGCTCCACCTCACAACCGGTTTACACTCTCTCTCTTCCCTAGTCGGGGTTTCCCACCCGATGAGTCGCGAAACAACGACAACTTCGATGATGCTTATGAAAGCAGCACCGTCGAGGGGTTTGCCTCTGACAGATTATGCCTCTTTGTAGGTACAGACAACCACGCCGGCATCTACGGTAGCAAGGGTATCACCGACAGTGAACCTCTCGGGTCCGGTGATGCATAATCTTCTGGTAACGCTGACAGTTCTGGGGTCCGCAACAACAAGGGGGGTTGTTCCGCAAGTTCATTAATGGGATTTGGGCACCGGTTTTGGCAACAACGAAAGGAGTAGTCATGGCCATTCAGGAATAAATATTGGAGATTGGAGGAGTACTGAACAAAAATTGAGAGGGCAGGTGTCGGTATGAGCATATCCTTTTATGTGCCTCCACAACCATAGAGACCACCAACACCTCTGCAAGGAGCTCGTTATTCTGGACATGGTATTCCGCAGAGACAATGGACTAGCAGCAACGGGTTTGCTGTTGATAACAAGCAATATGATGATTTTGATAAGAGGGGATACAAAGACAAGTACGGTTTCCATGACAGGAGCGGTCGAGGTCGAAGTCGCAGTTTTATTTCAAATGACTTTGGAATATGTTATCGCACGGACAACTATCAACCAAGTTAGGGTATTGGGGCTACTAGGTATGGACAATAACCACAGTATGACACTCAGGGGTATGGTTACCAGGGCAACTCAGAGAGTCAGGTTGTGAACGTCATTATTTATGGTTATAGAATCTGAACTGTGACGTTATGCAGATGGTTTTATAGATTAACTGAATAGAGTTGATAAGATGCTTGTATTCATGAAGTACACTGGGCAGATGGCCGTAACATTGGTAGAAACAAAGCTGCATTAAATTGGTGGGAAAATATTTAACAGTTACAAGTATTCGGCGGTCAGGATTATATCACTGATTGGGAGGTTATGAGGGGTGAGATGATAACTCGATTTATTCCAAGAACTTACGAGGATGAGAGTTTTGCTAAATTTCAAATCTTACGTCAGGTTATGACTACGACATCATCTTTTACATGTTGTCATCTCGAGTTGTCTTATCGTAGTCAGAGGCACAAAGGGTTAGTCACTTTCGTTTGGGTCTTACAAAACACATTCAGAATGAAATGATATTGTTCTCTCCACAGTCCTTGTCAGAAATAATAGAGATGGCTCGTCGGGTTGAGGCCAAGTTGAAACCTTCAAGATATTTATCTTTTACAGCACCAGCTACAGTGATCACGACACCTACCTCGGCGACACCATCGGTTGGGACCAAGTTGATAAGGGCTGTCAGCACAGCCATTTGTTACAATTGCGGGAAGACATAACATATGAGACGCGAGTGTCCTAACCCATGGGAAACCATGACACTCATTTCTTAACAGCTGCATGATCACGTAGATGAGGCACTTGAGCAATTACTCAGTCCAGTCCAGTGTATGGGGACGCAGAGGTTACAACAGTAGATCTTCTTTTTCCTTGAATTCGTGGACAAATCATTCAAAACGAGGAAGAGTTGATAGGCCGTGGGTCTTCACGACCACGACCTAGACACACGTTTTCGTGACCAATCTCTAAAGTAGTTTATTTTATTACTTATTTTATTTTATTTTATTTTTTGTTCTAGAGAATCCTCTAAATTAGGATTACTCTAATTAATTACCTATTTTATGGGGAGTGTAAAGAGAGGTGGATATCTCTTTTATATGGGAGATCCTAGGGTATCAGAGGGTAGTGTTGAGTTTTGAGAGGGAAGAGAAGCCCTAGTTGGGTTGGAGAGAGCTTGCAATCGTAAAGAGAAAAGTAATGGGGAGTTTTATAAGTAAAAAGATATTTTTGTAAGTATAAGGAGATTTAAATCTGGTTTATAATTTGGTAGTCGCAAGGATGTGGGCCCATCAACCAACTAATTATCCAACTCCCCCCAAATCCTACAAAACAGAAAAGGGAACTCTCTCTCCCAAAAGTAAATCTCTCTCTCTCTTAAAATATCTTTATCTTTATCTTTCTCAAAGCTAAATCGATTGGGTTGCTGTAAAATCCTTTATCCCTAAAATCAACAAGATCAATATTAGTCGCCGAATTATTTAAGCCAATAAGACTATATCTCTCAATAGTTGAACTATTTAAAAATTCTACAATGCTTCCATCCTCTTTTGTGGGCAAATTTAAATCGGGTAATTCAATATATTGCTTTTACTTTTGGTGAAATTTTAATGAATTTTTCTATGAAGTTTTAATTAGGTTTTTATGAAGTCTTATGGTGTTTTAACTAAAGGGGCCTAGAAGAAAGATAAAAAATCGAAAAGATGTGGGAGATATTTTCGTTTGAAAGTTCTCTCTTTTTGGGAAACTATTAATCTCCCTATTATTTCGGAGTTGTTGGTTGGTGGGGCCCTATACTTGCCAATACAAAATAAAAAATCCGTTAAATTAGTTTAAATTCTCCTTGTAGTTACAAAAACATCTCCTATCTCCCCAAAAGTAATAAATATATCGTTATTTTCCGTTTGTTCGCTTCAGTATGTAGTAATTAATACATTAATTAATTTATAGTATAATCAGATCGAAGACGTCAGGAGGTCTTTCTTAGAGCATCTCCTAAAGTGCCTCACTACCTTGGATTTATAGGTGCTACCTAAGATTTTCGTGATCCAACAGTGCCTCACTACCTTGGATTTGAGTCTCAAAAAATAAGGCTGAGTCTTAGAATCCAAGACTTAGTCTTGCTTTTTAAGTTCGTGATTGGGTGCCCAAGTGTTGGGCGTCTATTATGTTTTTAAACAGGCGCCTAAGGTTTGGGCGCCCAATTATTTTTTTTTATAAAAATTCAAATCGGGCGCCTAAGTCTTAGGCGGCCAATTTTTATTTATTTATTATTTTTTAAATTAAAATGGGGCGCCTAAGTCTTGGGCGCCCAATTTGGACTTCTGAAAAAAATAAAAATAAAATCCAAATCAGCTGAAGAAATAGAGTCTTAGTACCTTGAATTTGGCTTTTTTAGTGAGCAATTTAGGAGATGCTCTTACATTAGATACACTAAAAAAAATGACTTTCTAACGTCAGCTGACATAAGTGTCCGCTGATTGGTCGTGTTCATTTCAATAATTGACCCTACAGTTTTAAGTTGGTAGAACAAAAAAAAGGGTAACACTGGAATAAGAGACATAACAATTAAACTACGAATGAGCCTGAGAGAACAAACAATGGAGAGAGTCGAAATCGCATCAGAAACACTAGAAGGAGAGATACAAGCAATGGGTATTGGTGGTAATGGTGAATCAGCAGGTCTAATCAACTCCAACAACAACCGAGAACCTCTTTGGCCAACTGTAGACGGATCACTCGGTCTCTCAGAAGAAGAATCGCTCAATTACGCTCATAGATTCTTCAATTTTGGGTCCTGTTTGCTCCCATGGCTTTGGGCTTTGAATTGCTACTATTTCTGGCTAGTTCTTCATCAATCTCCTTCATTGTAAGTACTTTTTTTTCTTTCAATTTAATGCTTATGATTTGATACCCAATTGGTGAATTTGAAGTTTTTGGTTAATGGGTACCTTTGTTTTTGAGCTTTGATTGATTCTTATTCACATGTGTATGTTGTTGTAAATCACCACTCTAGTCAGCAGTCAGCACCAACCTCACCCGTTTGATTGAAACTGGAAGACCTGTTTCCCGTATGCCCTTCACCAATAATTGTGCAACACATCAACTGCTTCTTCTGACGATGCAAAGGGGCTGGAGAAAAATTTATATCTCTCTGTTGGTGCTCGTATGATGCTACACTTAAACCTAGCAACACAATACGGACTTGTTAATGGTGCGCTTGGCACTGTTGTGGACATCGCGTCGGTCTCCCCACCGTTTAAAGGTAATACTAGTATAGATGCTATAGATGCTATACTATGGTAGTTATTGGACTTTATAATTGGTTATAATTACCAAGTCGCCCTCTAGACCAAAGATGCTTAAATAAAATAAAGGGCGGCTTTACATCATTGAATTTGCCACCACAATATACAGTCAATGTGTATAAGTCCACCAGATGATATCTCACCAATCTATACGGTCATCGTATTGAAGTTTATGTGTCATGGCATAAACTGTCAGATATGGAGGATACCATGGAAGTCTCAAACAAAAGAGGCACGGGTAGTATTTTGGATAGAGCAACATTCAAGTCATCCATCAAGATTAGTTTCATAGAAGTTAGGGCGACATTATACAATCTTTAGAATATATGTCACTGTGCATAATTTACTTTCACATTTATTGGAAGTTTCAAGTCTACTAGAAAAAGGATATTATTTGATGACAGGAAATATTTTAAGGGAGAAGCAAGAATACCATGACCTACTAGTGGTGGATGTTGCTCCTGAAGTTGTGCAAAACAAAAGTTCCTAATAATGA
The DNA here is from genome assembly GCA_014058105.1 of Kingdonia uniflora. NCBI lineage: Eukaryota > Viridiplantae > Streptophyta > Magnoliopsida > Ranunculales > Circaeasteraceae > Kingdonia > Kingdonia uniflora. The sequence continues at coordinate 1,410,797 of JACGCM010000479.1, read as the reverse complement.
AGAATGACCAAGAATTTAAACTTAAGATCCTGAGCAGCAGGTGTGTGACTTTAGTCCTGTTTCTAGCATATGTAGGTGAATGTTCTTGTCTTGATATGAGTATATAACATGATTTAAATCAGTTGCACTCGCTGAATCTCCTTTCCATCAATATAGTTGTCACTTTAAGAAGTGGGTTAAAGGTAGAGGAAAACTGAGCATTATATAAACACAACAATATGTAATTTGTTTTACTATAATACAAGATTTATAGGTGTTTGGCTTGTTGCATTCTATCTGCTTTAATTTTTCACGTTCTAGTTGTTACTCAGCATCTTTTTGTGTGCTTCAGTTGCTATTAGATGATCCTCTGTACTTGGGTACTCTTACTTGCTGAAATTGTCTGCAATCTTCAAGAGAGTGACTATATGTTGGGGGTAATGATCCAAGGAGCTGATCAGGTGATTGTGATGGAGTATGAGTCTCTAGTAACTTTTGAAGGAATACCTAGAGCAGTGGTTGAATGCTTTTGATGCAGACATGCAGTATGTGTTTATAGGACTATTAGCCTGGAGGGAGGAGGTTCCCTCTCTTTCTTTTGGTCCCCAAGGGTAACCCTGGGTTGTAATGTATCACCATATTCTTCGACTAATCTCTTGGGATCCGTATACTGCTCTGAAAACCCATAACGATGTTGTTACATGTAGGTAAACGTTAGGATCCAAGTAACTAGATTGAGCAAAACAAGAGTTGAGAGAGCCTGAGCTGGAATGAGTTGATCCGATAAGAATATACCCCCGTGTTGAAAAGAATAAGAACTCTTCCTTCGGCTTGAGTTTGTATCTTATTAGTCTATCTCTTAGAGAACACCACCATCTTAAACAAGGTGAATGCATCAAATGACATTTGAGTTACGGGATCATTAATTACCTCTAATTGTAGAATATTCTCCAGGAACCAAAATCAGTCGTTGTCAAAAACCTCGGAGTCTTCACTGCGATCCATCTCTAGGGGTATATTATGTGCATTCCTATCTATAAAAATAGCAAGTCCTGTTTGAATCTCTCTCTTTTTCTCATTATGGACTTAACCAGAGGCCGATGTCCGTGGATTATCATATCTGTGGCAACGACATTCACTTTCCTCCTTTCTATAGCCAGGGGAGCCGACATCTTTCTTGAATGGAATGTAACTATTACCTTGGATATCAAACCCATGTATGAAAATATACAAGTAAGATAAAAAAAAATCTCTCTTTATAGGGGTGTATTTCAAGAACAATTACTAATCTTGCCGTTTACCAAACAGTTCAATTGGCTCACTTACAGTAATTGTTTTTACAGATAATAGCCATTAACGGAATGTTCCCGGGGCCTCTTATAAATGTGACGACGGATGATATAATTCACGTGAATATCTTTAACAGCTTGGAAGAGCCGTTACTCATGACATGGTAATTATTTTCATCCCTGTATTCATAAAAAAAATCATCCCGGACAATATTATTAAAATTATTATGATATGGACTCTGACTCGAACTTCTGGTGCAGGAATGGAGTCCAACAGAGGCTAAATTCTTGGCAAGATGGAGTATCCGGAACAAATTGCCCAATCCAGCCCGGAAAGAACTGGACTTATGTTCTCCAGACGAAGGACCAGATTGGTAGTTACTTTTACTCCCTGTCAATGAACTTTCAGAAGTCTGCAGGGGGATTTGGCCCAATCCGAATTAACAATCGCGATGACATTCATGTCCCCTACCCCAAACCTGAAGGTGAATTCGATCTTCTTATCGGAGATGGGTCTTACTTAAATTATACGGTAATTTTCTACTTGTGTTGGCTTATTATCTGTGACGAATTACACAAAGTCCACGTCAATGACTTGTTGGCCTCCTTCAAAATTTTCAGGAAATTAGGAAATCTTTGGGTAACAACTCTGTCTATCAATATCTCTCTGCTCCCCTGTTAATGAATGGCAAAGCTCCGTATGGAACATATAATGATCCTGCTTATGCCTACGAATCGTTCAATGTCACAAAAGGTACATTTCTAATATTAGCACAATTATGATGGCAGTTTTTTGCTGAAACGGTTAAACCCTTATCTGCAAACTCAAACTTGCTCAGTGAAATTTTACAACAGTTTATACATCTTTAACATTCTCTTTTTGCAGGAAAAACATATCTATTTAGAATAACGAATGTGGGGAGTGCGTTGAGCTTCAATTTCAAAATAGAAGAACATGACATGGTGTTAGTAGAAACTGAGGGATCTTACACAAATCAGATCACGTTGGATTCGTTGGATGTACACGTGGGACAATCATACTCAGTTCTTGTTACAACTAATAACACTGATGATGATTATTGTTTCATAGCAACTTCTTCAACATATACTCCTACACAAAATACCCCTGATACTTTTGGTCTAGGAGTTTTACATTATACCAACTCTTATCAAACTGCCTTACCATTTGCACATTATGCACCAGATCGAAATTTTTCCGTTAGTCAAGCTAAATCAATCAGGTAAGTATACTAGATCTTATTCTGGTTCACATTTCAGTAGGATCCCGGCTTTGGATGACTACCTAAACTCAATTTCGAGACGGATCAGTTTGACATTCAAAGTCCCAACTCATTTTGCATTTGCAGGCGAAACATGACCGCAGGGGCCACTCAGCCCAGCCCACAAGGTACATTCAGCTTAACAAATGTCGCGCTCTCACGGGAGTTCATCCTCTTCGGATTGAGGGGGGAGATAGATGGTGTTTACCGCTATGCGGTTAACCATGTATCATACCTCACACCAGAGACACCGTTGAAGCTTGCAGATCACTTTGGTAATGCGTCGGAGGTGTACCAGTTGGACGATTTCACAGCAGTCGGTGCATATCCTCCTGTCCCGGCCCCGGTCTATGGGACTTCAGTTGTGGCCGGAAGCTACAACGGATGGATTGAGATAGTCTTTCAGAATTATTTGGAAGTAATGGATGCTTGGCATCTAGATGGATATGGGTTGTATGTGGTCGGATTCGGTGATTTTGATTGGACCCCGGCTTCTCGGGATAGCTATAACCTTATTGATCCGGTGGTTCGATCCACTGTTCAGGTGTACCAGTATGGGTGGACTGCAGTTTATGTTTATCTGGACAACCCGGGAATGTGGAACTTGCGGTCGCAGCGTTTGGAAAACTGGTACCTAGGTCAAGAACTATATATTAAAGTCTTTGATTACGGGAATCACACTGCAATGGATCTCCCTCCTCCCGACAACCTTCTCATATGCGGTTTGTCTCATTTTTCTTTTTGTCTCAGTCACTATTTGTTTATAACTTCTAGGATATAAGTTGCGAGTTTGTTATGTATAGGCATCTACTCTCCCGCTCCTGCTCCAGCACTGGCTCCACAAGGATCAAGGTGATGCATCTCATATTTTGTAGTGAACTCGTAATTTAGATTAAAAGAAAGAAACTATTGCCTGGAATGATTTAACCCTTGAAGTTTGCTAAATTGTTTTTACTTTGCTATATCAGGTGCACCCGAACGGTACCAATATCAAACATTTTCACCGTGTTTCTCGCCAGCATTGCTCTTGTTTGGGTGGCAGCCATATAATAATCGCCGGCATTATTGAGGATACTTTCCTCTTTGTCAAAATTTTGCTTGGATAAGTATGGAAAAACAAGTGTATTATATATAGTGACCTGATTATAGGCATAAATGTCATCCGCGTCAATTGTATTGGATGTCGGGATATGTATACACTTTGTTAGTACATGTATCATATATGATCAGAAAGTTTATCTGAATTAAACTTCGTATATTTTTCCCAGAAAGCAAATTTAAGAATTTATAGATATCTCCTAACAGTGTTGAAGAAATCTTTCAGATAAGCTGTACTGAGGTAGTCCGTCGCGAGGTTTAATGAAAAGTTCTATCCTCGGGTGGCTAATACATAAAAGCTACTACCTATTAACCCTAGACGTGGACTGACTGCACAAAAATAAGGGAAGTGGAAGAATTTTGTTGTAACGTAGCAAAAACAACTTTTTTTTTACCGTGAATCTTGTAAGTGATTATACTCAGCACAATGTACAAATTTCTGAAGGATTAGAGATCGATTCTTTCGACTGCACGAAGCGCTTGTCATCTTGCATTTGGAGTAATCATAGACATTAGATGATATAAAATGTTACAAAAATTAGGGAACAAAAGTATATACCATGAAATCGAAAGCACATTTGATGCATTCCTTCCCTTTTGTGTTTGTCATTTTATATTTCGTACTTCGTACCTTGGGAAATTCCACCATATGGTCTAACTTAAAATGAAACTCAACCGGCCAAAGCACCCAAAAACATATAAATATGCCCATGCAACCCCAACCAATCTCACTCTCTCGCGCTCTGATGGACTTAACCGGAGGCCAACGTTCGTGGCTGATCACGTTATTGGCAACACTCATGTTTCTTGTTTCAGTATCAGAGGGAAGTGATATCTTTCTTAACTGGAATGTTTCTCTCAGCTTGAACATTCACATGTATTATACTGAAGTACCGGTAAGAATAAAAACCATGTGTTTTTTTTTAACGTGCACTTTTACGTCGCAATCTTTCTCCTATATATGGAAAATGATGTAATTCTATGACAGGTTATCACTATCAATGACAAGTTCCCTGGACCTCTCATAAACGCGACGACAGGTGATAACATCCACGTGAATATCTTCAACAATTTGGATGAGCCATTTCTTATGACATGGTAAAAAATCGTTACAACTTTGATCAAGGGTAATTATTATACGTGACTTTAGCTATATCAAATTATCTTATGGTGCAGGAATGGTATCCAACAGCGGCTGAACTCGTGGCAAGATGGGGTATCTGGGACAAACTGCCCGATCCCACCGGGGGAAAACTGGACTTATGTGTTCCAAACCAAAGACCAGGTCGGAACTTTCTTTTATAGCCCGTCACTCAACTATCAGAAGGCCGGTGGAGGGTTCGGCCCCATTCGAATTAATAACCCCAATGAGACCCTACTCCCCTACCCCAAATCTGATGCCGAATACGACCTTCTTATTGGTGATTGGTCTTACTACAGTTATAAGGTAATTTCCTAATAAGTATCGGTAAGTCTAAGTTAACCCAAGTAGCAACTGATCATTTGCATTTGGATATCATTGTATTAGGTGATTAGGGAGAATTGGGGTAATGAGTCTTCAAATATTATCCCTCTCGATGGTCCTTTCTTAATGAACGGTAAAGGTCATTATGATGTTGGGCAATTCGGCTACGAAATATTAACTGTCACACGAGGTATACTTCTGATAGTATTACACAGTTTATTAATGATCATTCCACGGGCTATAGCTAAGCATTTTTGCAAAATATGTTTGATCATGCAGGGAAGACGTATCTAATCAGGATATCAAACGTGGGCAGTGCGTACAGTTTTAATTTCATGGTTTCCAACCATACATTCGTCTTGGTTGAAACTGAGGGATCTTACACAAATCAGATCACATTGGATACATTGGACGTGCACGTCGGTCAATCGTACTCAGTTCTTCTTACTGCTAATGAACCTGATGATGATTATTTTATCTATGCCGATTCTACACAAGTAAAAACATATGCTAATGGTTTAGGAGTGCTTCATTATGATAACTATACTGGTATCGCTAGGCCTTCAACGGGAGCTGATGGACCTGATCCCTTAGACCGAGACTTCTCCGTAAAACAAGCCAGATTAATCAGGTAATTGTAGGAATATATTTGGGACACTGATACTATAGTTCAAGAGATTTACTAATAGCCAAGGCTCGTATAATCCCATTGTGCAGGTCGAACATGACGGCAGTAGTGGCTTCGCCAAACCCACAAGGCACATTGAACGTAACGAACGCTACTTTTTCGCAACTATTCGTCCTACACACATTGAGTGCTAAGATCAATGGTGACCTTCGTTATACAATTAACAACGTGTCATACCTCACACCAGACACGCCATTGAAACTTGCTGATTACCGTATAAATGGGTCAGGCGTCTACCAGCTAGACACCTTCCCAGTGGACTCAATCAATCCTGTTCCAGTCTATGGGACTTCAGTTATCACCGGAATCTACAAGGGATGGATTGAGTTAGTTTTGAAAAATGATTTGGATGTTATGGATGGTTGGCATCTTGATGGATACGGATTCTTTGTGGTCGGGTGCGTACACAATTAACTTTCGTAACTATACATTTTCATTTTTATTTCTTTGCTGCCTTATTAACTATAGAAATATATATACTTGCTCGGTGTCTTATGTTTAGGTATGGTGATTTGGACTGGGGTCCGGCTTCTCGGGCTAGCTATAACCTTATTAATCCAGTGATTCGATCAACCGTTCAAGTCTACCCAAGAGGATGGACTGCAGTTTATGTATATCTTGACAACCCTGGAATGTGGAACTTGCGGTCGCAGCGGTTGGAGAACTGGTATCTAGGTCAAGAACTCTACATTAGAGTGAATGATTCGGGTAATGGCACGGCAAAGGAAAGCAATCCTCCCAACAACCTTCTCCAATGCGGTTGGTCTCATTTTTTTTCTCCTCTTTTTCTTGTACTTAGTAGTTTGTAGTGACTACGTGTTTATGGTGTTTTGGCAATAAATTTTATGTACAGGCATCTTCGCTCCTCCCGCACCACCACCGCCGGCTCCACAGCCACAAGACTCAAGGTGATATATTATATGTAAAACTCTGGTAATAGAACACATTTTGTTACTTTACTGTACCCTGAAGTCTGATGATTTCAACCCTTTCACGATGGCAGGTGCACCAGAACGAATGCAATCTCCTATATTCTCATCACCGTGATTCTAGCTAGCATTCTTTTTGTTTGGGTGGCTGCGATATGATAGCCGATCGTGGGGATTCACCATTCTTCTGTAGTTACACTTGAATTGTTTGTGTTTCCATTTTTTCCCTCTTAAATCTTACATATTAAAATGATGTGCTTTCAGTTCTATCTGTAGTAGTCTACTTGGGCCCGCTTTATCGGCATCGCATTATCTTGCTCAAACGGCGGTAGAGAGAATCCGTCTCTACTCCTTCACTAAAATCACAGAGACATGTCCACCCTTTAACAGGATGTTAACTCCACTACTCTATTGCTATTTTCAGTATTTCATATAAGTAAAAAATATTAAATAAAAGAAAAAAGAAAAGAGTATAAACTCTTGGTTTCCACTTTCAACTGATGGTAACAACCCAAATCGACCACTTCCCAATTCTTTCAAACCCATCGAATTTCATAACGAAAATCAAGAGATAATAAAGTTTTTAGATATCCTTGAACACCTAATTTCCCTTTTGCTAGTAGTGAAGATCTTAAAGAGATCTTCATGCGTTTTAATGGCAAGAAGTTGGGTTTGGGTGAGATTGCAATTGCTCTTCAACTCAAATCATCACCATTGAAGAAGAAAGACAATGATATGCAAGGAAACAAGCAGTCCAGTATGCAGATCTGCTACAAGCTATCTTATTTATAATCTTCTGAGTAACAAGATAAAATAAATGTGAAAGTTACAAATCTCTTCATATACACAGGAGGTTGCAATCTCTTTATCTACCAAATGATTTACTTCTCATTAAGAGATGGATCATTATAAGATTGCCCCTTCAAGTGTAACGTTTGTCTTTATCACTCCCCCGCAAGCGAAAGAGGTCAATGAATTGAACACCGAGCTTGGTACGTAGATCTTCGAAGGAATCTTTATTTAAGGCCTTAGTGAAAATGTCTGCTAGTTGGTCTGTTGAAGGGACGAACTTCGTGTTCAGAGTGCCTTCTGCCACTTTCTCACGTACAAAATGATAATCGAGTTCTATATGCTTCATCCGAAAGTGGAATACAGGGTTAGTAGTAAGGTATAGTGCACTAATATTGTCGGAGAAAAGAATATGAGCATGAGGAATAGTGACACCCACACCTTGAAGAAGGAAGACAATCCATGTCAACTCTGTAGCTGTAACAGCCATAACACGGTATTCCGCTTCAACACTTGATCGTGCAACTGCCGGTTGCTTCTTTGCACGCCATAAAATACAATTTGCACCCAGAGAAATACAAAACCCGGTGGTAGAGCGTCGTGTATCCATGCATCCTGCCCAATCCGCATCACTGAAAGTGTACAAACGACATGGACTTTGTCGAAGAATATGAAACCCGTGTGAAATAGTACCTTTTACATAGCGTAGAATTCGCTTAACGGCTTGCAAATGTAATAAAGATGGAGAATGCATAAACTGGCATACGAGATTGACCGCGAATGACAAATCAGGACGAGTTAGAGTAAGATATTGAAGTGCTCCGACGAGGCTTCAATAAAAGGCAGCATCATCAGGTCCTAAATGGGAGTCTCTTTGAAGGTGTAAGTAATATTTATGTGGTAAAGGAGTAGAAATAGGCTTGCAATCAATCATAGAAGCACGATCCAAAACTTCAAGAACATATTTTGCTTGGGACAAGTATAGGCCAGTAGATGTGCGAAGTACCTCTATCACCAAGAAAAAATGCAAATTGCCAAGATCATTGAGAACAAATTCATTTCCAAGCTTAAGAATGAGATTTGAAATAAGTTGAGAATTGGACCTAGTAATCAGGATGTTATCGACATAAATGAGCATCAAAATAACTCCAAGAGAACTGTGGAAAATGAGGAATAAAGAATTCGCTCGACTACAGTAAAAACCCAAACCTAGAAGAAAGAGAGAGAGACGATCAAACCATGCTCTCGGTGCCTGTTTAAGGCCATATAATGCTCGTTTAAGGAGACAAACATAATCAGGATAATCAGGGTGGGCAAAGCCCGGTGGTTGCTCCATGTAGACCGTTTCTTTGAGCTTTCCATGAAGAAACACATTTTTTACGTCAAGTTAGCAAATGACCCAATCATTCATTACCACAATAGATAAGACAAGTCTAATCGTGGTAGATTTGATGACCGGGGAAAATGTCTCGGCGAAGTCTATCCCTTCAACCTGACTATATCCTTTTGCTACTAACCGTGCCTTAAACCATTCTACTCCTCCATCAGCTTTTAGTTTCGTCTTATAAACCCAACGAGAACCAATAACATTCATCTCATTCGCACGATGAAGAAGAACCCAAGTATTGTTGCGTGCTAAGGCTAACAATTCTTTACGCATCGCATCATCCCACTGAAACCATTTTAGAGCCTTGGCTAATGTATGAGGCTCACTGTTACTAACTTGATTGGAAGAGACAATTACATTTGCATACTTCGGGTTCGGCTTAAACACACCTGGCTTAGATCGTGTTTGCATCGAGTGTTGAGCGGGATCAATAGGGACATCAACAGATGTTTCAGATATAAGAGGCGCAAGAACATTTGGAACATCTAGCATGGGCATTTATGCTAGGTTGGTAGAAGATTCTCTGACCTCATGTGTGGCATGTGTGGAGTTTGCGGGTGCAGTTGTATTTGGTGGAATATGAGCATTGTTTGCTGGGATAATGGGAAGATCAGTTGTACTTGGGGGAATATGAGCATTGTTTGTTGGGATAATGGAAAGCTCCCCCTTAAATGAAGCATCAGAAAGACTTACTGCATACCATTTTTCATTATCCGGATACTTTGTGATAGCACCAAGAGATTGCATAGGCTGTGAGCGTATAACGGAATCGACATAAGGATAAACAGTTTCATCAAAGACAACATGACAAGATAAGTACACTTTCCCACTTGAAGGTAGAAGGCAACGATAACCTTTATAAAGTGGGCTGTATCCAATAAAAACACATGTAAATGACTTAGGCTAAAACTTGTTCGCATTATGAGTTCGTAGGTATGGATAACAATGACAACCGAATATCCTTAGTGATAGATAGTGAGGTTCCTTCTCAAACAAACAATAATATGGTGTTTTCATGGATAAAACTGGTGTAGGCAACCGATTAATGAGATGAACCGATGTACTAAATGCATCTACCCATAAATATTTTGGGATATTGACATGAATCATCATTGTTAGTCCGGTCTCAACAATGTGCTTATGTTTTCGTTCCGCAATGCCATTTTGCTCAGGTGTCCCTGGACAAGAGATGTTTTGGAGAATACCACACTTTCCAAGATGTTCTAGAAAACCAGTCGAGTTAAACTCTCCATCTCCATCACATTGAAAAGTTTTTATTTTACAAGTAAAATGATTTTCCATCATTCTTTGGAATTTGAGGAAACACTCCAAACAATCTGATTTCTTTTGTAATGGGTAAAACCAAGTAAATCAAGAAAAGTCGTCCACGAAGATAGCATAGTAACGGTACTTTTGAACAGAAGAAACAGGAGCAAGCCCCCATAAATTACAATGAATTTTCTCTAGTGGTTTTTTCATTCTGCGATTAATAAGCAAAAATGGGAGTTTACAACTCTTCCCTTCTTGACAACTTGAATAAACTAATCTAGGTGTTACCCATTCAATAATAGTAATAAGCCGTTTACTATTTAAGAAAGAAAGTACTTTCGACGAAGGATGACCCAAGTGTCCATGCCAAACATCTCCTGGAGCACGTTCGGTTTTTAGAGCCATCAAAGCTTGTCGAACACTGCCATCTCCTTCCAGTGCATATAAATCTCCTATCCTACTCCCAGTTGCTAGTACTTGCCTCATCTTTGAGTCCTTAATCAAGAATCCAGATGAAGAAAATTCAAAAACACATGAGTTGTCTTGAGTAAATTGACTAACCGGTAATAAATTTTTCTTCATACCAGGAACAATCAAGACATTGTTCAAATGAACTAAGTTGGGATGAGATGAGATCATAACATCTCCCACACAAGATATGGGAAGTGATGATCCATTTCCAACATACATTTTATCCGCACCTGAATAAGGAGTTGAGGAGACAAGGGAACTTTCATTAGGGTGATATGAGAAGTTGCACCTGTGTCGGTGTACCAAGTTGGGTCAGGAACCTCATTCATAGCCATTACTTGCAATGGTTGAGGAATATCATCTGCTTGATAGGAGTAGTCAAAACAATACCAACACTTCGCAGCAAGGTGCCCTACTTTGTTGCAAATTTAATAATGGGGACCAATATTAGTAACCACGCGTTTTTCAGATTGAAAACCGGACTGGTCTGCTGGTGGAAATCCTTGTAAAAGGTTGTGCTGGTGCTCTTGGATGGTTGTACCTCCTGTTCCGAATGAGGGCTGCCCTTTTTGGAAGTTTGAAAATGGTGGTTGGGAATGGTTTCGACTATATCCTTGAGAATTATAATATTGTGACGAGGGAACAAATTCACGACCTTGAGAACTGAATCCACGTCCCCATCCATGAAATCTACTTCCCCTACCACCACGTTGTCCCATGAATGCCATATGATGGTCTAAAACTATTTCTTCCGTGTAAGCCTGATTTTGTAGCTCATGATTTTGGAGAGCAGTAATGAATTGCGAATATGTAGAGGTGGGAGGTTTAGATAGTTGAGCATCACAAAAATTGAAATATTTAGGTCCTAGCCCATTAGCCAACCAATTAACCTTGTCATCATCGGACACAGGTTTCTGCATTGCTGCAAGTTCATCACAAATTCCCTTAAACTGTTTAATATAATTAGGTAGAGGCATAAATACCTTTGCGACATGAATGAAGCTTGGTAACTAAAAGACGTTCTCGATCCTTTGTTATTTGAGCATAGGGATCTTCGAGGCTGTGCCATACCTCTCTTGCTGTACTCAACCCAGTAATGAGGTAAAGTACCTCCTTCGTTAGGGATCCAAAGATCCAACTTTTGATAAGGGCATTGTCTTTCTTCCAATTCTGATAAGAGGTAGTCTCCATAGCCTCTTCTTTCGGTGGTTCTTCGTTGACATGATCATCAAGTAATTGGCTCTCCATGATCGAGAGCATTTGCTCTTTCCACATGAGATAATTCTGTGGCGATAATTTTACAGCAACTAAACTTGACAATTGATGTAGAGTGTGTACTGTGATTTTTGAGATATACTGAATTTTTTCCGCCGTGAGGGAAAAAATAAGATATAAGAGAAGGGTGGGAGAAGAAAAAAAAAACAAAGACTCAGGATCTGTTGTGCTCTTGATACTATGAAGAAGAAAGACAATGATATACAAGGAAACAAGCAGTCCAGTATGTGGATCTGCTACAAGCTATCTTATTTATAATCTTATGAGTTACAAGATAAAATAAATGTGAAAGTTGCAAATCTCTTCATATACACAGGAGGTTATAATTCATTCATCTACCAAATGATTTACTTCTCATTAAGAGATGGATCATCATAAGATTGCCCCTTCAAGTATAACGTTTGTCTTTATCAACCATTCCCTGCAACAATGAATTTAAGGAGAATTGGGTTTTGATTTAGCAAAGTTTGATGAACATTGATCATTCTCTCTCTATGAGGTAAGGTTGATTTTGATGAGACTTAAGATTTCTTCATCACAATTTCTTGTTTGGAGTTGATTTTAAATTTTACACCCTTACACATACATAAATTCCAATTCACAATGGGATTTCATCATGAGAAGCTGGGTCTGATTCGACTCAGAGAGCGAAACCAAGTTTCTTTGCAATTTGGGGGCTAAATCAAGGGCTGACAGAGTTCATCGACGCCGGATTCGAATACTGTTTGGTATATGGTGATGGAGAATATAAATGGGATAATTAAGTGTCTTTTCTTTTTGATTTTTTGTTTGTTTTACACTTAATTATTGTAAATAAAAAATTGAAAATAGAAAGTGGTGGAGAGGAGTTAAACTTTGGGTTAAAGGAGGACACGTGTCCACCAAATTACTAAAGGAGTAGAGATGGATTCTCTCCACCACGGTGGAGAGGATTCAGACTCTATTTTCTAACATAAATCTGAGTCGCGGAAACAAGAATTTGGATTATAAACGTTAACGTAATTAAAGTTAGGATTTTACTAAACTCTAAAACTAAAATATAAAATAAACTAAACTCTGAAACTCAAATATTTCCACGTTAAAAATTGTTTGGGACCTGAACTTTTGTTCCGGTCTGACGCAAATACCCCTGTTTTTACCATGATCTGTTTCTTTCTATCTTCCTCTAATTGCTGGTCATACAGCTTTGAATCTGAACTTTAAGAAATAAAATGACCTCAAAAGGCTTCATAATGACGATAGAAGATTCGTCGTAGGCGATAGAAGATTTGTCGTATGATATGAGATAGTGTTTGCTTCAAATGTAAACAACCTTTAAAATTTTCGAGGATTGTATCAATACCTCTACATCATTCACATGTTCATCGATTCCTCACATTCACAACTGTTTCAATCTCTTCGTAAAACTTCATTGTATTGCCTCTAACTCCGGATAGAAATCTCTTGTGAGTGTTGTCGTGGTTTATGTTGAGATTTCCAGAGTTAAAATGCTCATGAAATCTGGCGAAGTCGAACGTTTCAGACAAGGTTGTTTAATTTACCTTAAAACTGTTCTCATAGATTTTATGATTATGTGAAAGGTCTTTAGATATCTTGGACTCCAACGTTGATATTTGGAACTCTACTTTATTAATCGGTCCGGCAGAAGTCATTTGGCAATGCCCATAAGTTTGCCAAGAAAACTTTGATATAGCTGACGTTAATTGTTCTTGCATACTGAGTTGCTGCATTTGCTTTGATCTACTAAAGGTAAATGCTTCCTTTACTATCAGTATTGGCTTTCTCTCTAATGGAGAGTCTCTGAGATTATTGGAACTTTCACGATGATCTAAGACCTTCTTTATGATGTGGTCATTACAGCTTTAGTAATGTCGAAACATCGGAGACTCGACCGATTTCTGCGCTTGCAAAGTTATGATAAATCAACACGGTTTCTCTAATTGTGAAGTTATGTATTGTGCTTCCTAGATTTTGTTTCAACCATTGCCTAACCAAAATCTATCTCAAATTCCAAAATCCTTTTGATAGTTTAAATATCACGAGCATTATCTTCCCCATCTATTGAGAATAGTAGCTCTCTACGTTAAGAATAGAGGTAACAAATTTCTCTTCTACGCCAAGAACGATACGCGGAATATGCTAATCAAGAGAAATAATCAAGCAAGAACAACAAGAACACAAGAATTCCCAGAGGAGGGAAGTGGAAAACCCTTACGGATAAAAAACCACTCCCCGAACAATTCACTATGATGATCAAACAGGTTAGAACAATCTCTCCAAGCTTCTCAAGCTTTAATGAAGTCTATCAAATTCTAGGTCTCTAGAATTAAACTCATAGGGAAAAGATAGCTTAAACAAATAAATTAAGTCCCCTTTATATACTAGGGAACTAAAAATACAAGTAGAACAAATTTCGAGGCAAACTCAACTTCTCAGAATAACATCCAAGCCAAATCTATGCATTGCTCGTTCGAACGACTCTAAGCTCATTCTAACGACTTTAACGATAATTGGTCTCTAGCCCTAGAAATATGTAACTCGTTCGAACGACATCCAAGCCCGTTCGAATGACTTTGACGAACCAAGTTCCAAAATGCAAAAATAGAGAATCTCGTTCGAACGACTTCCATTTTTCGTTTGAACGACTTCGACAATATCAGTCTTTGACAATATCATTCTTCACTTCGAGTTCACACCCAACAATCTCCCACTTGAAATTGAATCCCATAACCCATATCCAGATCTCCAAATGAATTGCTTATACTACTCGGAGCTTCAATCTTGAAGACCCACAGAAGTTGTACATGTTGTCAACTTTTGAAAAGTCACCACCTTCGTAAACATATCAGCCGGATTCACATCAGTATGAATCTTTACAAGTTTTAACACACCGTCCTCGAGAAGTGAGTGAATATAGTGATTTTGAATATCAATGTGCTTGGTTATGGAGTGAAAAACTGAATTCTTCGCTAAGTGTATAGCGCTTTGACTATCACTATACAACTTAGGAGAAAATTATTCTCTACCAAGCTCTTTCATAAACCCTTTCAGCCAAACCATATCCTTGCAAGCTTCTGTAGCCGTAACATATTCCGCCTCCGTCGTAGACAGAGCTACAATCTTTTATAGCCTAGAAACCTATGTAACCGCACCGCTTCCCAATGTAAAAACAAAACCACTAGTGTTCTTCTGCCTATTAATGTCACCCGCCATATCAGAATTAACAAAACCCTATAAGTATATCTGAGAACCCCCATAACATAATGTCATATTTTGAGTCCCCTTTAGATACCTCAGTATCCATTTCACAGCTCTTCAATGCTCCTTACCTGGATTACTCATATACCCACTAACAACTCCCACTGCTTGGGAAATATTTGGTCTCGTACAAATCATAACGTATATTAGACTACCAACTGCGGATTGATAAGGAACCTTCCATATCTCATCATGATCCTTCTGCGTCTTCGGACAACAATCCATTGATAATTTGAACTGACCTCCCAATGGTGTACTAACAACCTTAGAACCATCCATATTGAACCACTTAAGTACTTTGCCGATGTACTCAGCTTGAGATAACTTCAATTCTCGCCGCTTTCTGTCCCTTGTAACACGCATATCAAGAACTTGTTTTGCTGTACCCAAGTCCATTATATAAAACTCTCGGGATAACGGTTCCTTCAACTTGACAATTTCTCCCATGTCAGCACTTGCTACCAACATATCATCTACATAATGAAGTAGAATAATATACGAGTTCCCCGTATTTTTGGTAAAATAATAGTGAGCTGCATTGTTCTTCGAATAACCATTTCTGGACATAAATTGCTCGAACTTCAAATACCACTATCTCGGTGCTTATTTCAAACCATATAAGCTCTTCGTGAGACTACACACAAGATCTTCTTTCCCTTTAACCAAATACCCTTTTGGCTTCTTCAGATAAATTTTTTCATCAAGGTTATCGTGAAGAAATGCTGTCGTGACATCTAGTTGCTCAAGATGCAAATCTTCAACTGCAACTATATTCATCACAACCCGAATAGTAGACATCTTCATAACAGGAGCAAAAATATCACCAAAATTAACGCCTTCTTTTATGGTGAAAGCTCTTCACCACAAGTCTAGCCTTGAATCTCCTTGAACTGTCAGATTCTTACTTTAATCTGTATACCCACTTGTTGTGCAATGCTCTCTTCCCTTTCGTTAGCCGAACTAAATCCCAAGTTTAATTAACTGATAATGACTGCATCTCATCATCCATAGCAAGCTCCCACTCGCTTTTGACTTCCACATCAAAAGCCACCTTGTAACTTTTAGGTTTACTACCATCAGTCAGAAACCAATGATTTAGGAAGTTAACGTGCCTTGCCAAAACTCTTGCAATTCTCGGCTCCTTTCGAAGTTCTATTAGAATGTCTAGATCATTAGGTTCCTCGTCTTGATCTAGTGCATCGGACTCAACAACGACTTCTTCATCAACCTCTCGATAGGGTTCAAATTCAATGTCAATACTTTCCGCTGCTTCACTTTTATTTCTTTCACTAGGTACTTTGAAGTCTTTATACAAGACTTCCTCATTGAATGTAACGTTACGGCTCCAGATAACTTTCCAATTCTTCACATCCCAAAATCGGTATACAAACTCATCACCACCATATCCAATGAATATGTACTTCGTTGACTTTGCATTTAGCTTTATCTTTGTATCTAAATTATCAAGCACATATGAGGTACAGCAAAAAATACGCAAGTGAGAAAAGTTTACCTTTTTACTGGTCCATGCTTCTTCAGGAAGTCCAAAGTCTAAAGCCATTAAAGGCCCTTTGTTAATCAAGTACGCCGTCGTACTAACCGCATCCACCAAAAAACATTTTGGCAATCCAATGTTGAGTTTCATACTCCTCGCTCTTTCGTTTATTGTTTGGTTCATGCATTCTGTAATACCATTTTGTTGCGGTATTCCAGGAATAGTCTTCTGTCTCCTAATCCCGTTTGATGCGCAAAAGTCTTCAAACTCGTCACTACAGTATTCGCCCTCGTTATCCGACCTAAGACACTTCAGTTTCAAACCGGTTCCATTTTTAACTAGAACCCTCCACCTCTTGAATTTAGCGAACACATCTAATTTGTTCTTCACGAAGTGGACCCACAGTTTACGAGTAACATCATCCATTAAAGTAACGTAATAATGAGAACCACCAAGATAAGACACCTTGGTTGGCCCCCAAACATCCGTGTGTACAAGATCCAGCTTTCCTTGATCTTCTAGATATTTTGAAACTGACCTTCTTCTGTTTTGCAAGAACACACTCTTCACAGAACTTGAGATCAACCTCAGTAAGACTCTCTAACTTTTCCTTTGTTACCATCATCTTCATCCCTTTTTCACTCGTGTGACCGAGCCGTTTGTGTATGTACTTGTATCAATCCCCAGAGTGGTCACACAAATAGTAGAAATTGTGTTTTGCATTGTATACAACGTTCCTTGTCGCAAGCCTCGAGATACTACCATAGCTCCCTTTGTAATCTTCTAGAAGGTTATACCAAAGGTACTCACATATCCACTATCATCCGCCAATTTGTTAACTGATATAAGGTTACACCCCAATTTAGGTACAAGTCACACATTCTGTAAAACCAACGTCCCCCCTGAAGGCAACAACAACCTAGCATTTCCCTTTTCAGTAATATTGCGTATACTCTTATCTGTAAGAAAGACTGTACCGAAGTCACCTTTAACAATATTGGTTAGGAAACCTATGTTTGCAGTAGCATGGAAAGAGGCACCCGAATCAACTATCCAAGATTCATTAACATCATCACATGACAGTAGTAGGCACCCTAACCTCCTCAGTAAGGTTCATTGTATCTTTCTCCTCATCATTATCTTTCTTAGAAGAAGAGTTACAACCTCGCCTGAAGTGACCCTTCTTTTAACAAGTCCAATACACACCGGGCGGCTTAGACTTTCCTCTTGACTGTGATCGACCCCTTCCAAATTTTAACCCTTTTCTGTAAGACCTCCCTTTTTCCTCAACATTCAACACACTACCATTTAAACTCGAAGAAGATATTTTATGCCTATTATCTTCACTCATAATCAAAGAGACTATAGTGTCAAATTTGATGTCTTCCT
Organism: Kingdonia uniflora; assembly: GCA_014058105.1. Classification (NCBI taxonomy): domain Eukaryota; kingdom Viridiplantae; phylum Streptophyta; class Magnoliopsida; order Ranunculales; family Circaeasteraceae; genus Kingdonia; species Kingdonia uniflora. Next base: position 1,392,736 of record JACGCM010000479.1, on the reverse strand, counting down.
GCCCCGATGAGTTACTCACAGTTATAATGAAACTTTCCCAACTCTCAGGCATCGGCCCTAAAAGATCCCACGCTCCCACCTCCTCGGTAAAAATAATTTTAACATATTCCAGTTGAGCATGAATGATATTGAACTCACTGATATGAGCTTGCACACTACCATTATCCTTCATCTTCAATGTAAACAAGCACCGTAAAAGATGTACCTTGTTTGCCCTGGATAGTTCTGAGTACATTGCGGACAACGTCTCCATCAAACCCTTCGTTATCTTAACTTTGGAGATCATGTGTAGAATCTGAGATGGCAGCGGTAACCTAATGGTTCCAAGTGCCTTGCAATCCAATCACGCCCACTTAGCAGTATCATAATCTGCTGGCTTCATCTCAACTCTACCCAGTGGTAAATCAAGATCCTTCTGATAGAGGTAATCTTCTATCTGCATCTTCCATACTCCAAAATTAGATCCATTAAACTTCGTGATCTTCAACTTCTCCTGATCGACCATCGCTCTTCACCACACAAGCCCTGTAACACTTGCTCTGACACTAATTATTGATAATAGAGGTAGCTAATCTCTCTTCTACGCCAATAAAGATACACGAAATATGTTAATCAACAGAAATAATCAAGCAAGAACAACAAGGACACAAGAATTCCTAGAGGAGGGAAGTGGAAAACCCTTACGGATAAAAAACTATTCCCCGAATAATCCACTATGATGATCAAATAGGTTACAATGATCTCTCCAAGCATCTCAAGCTTTAATAGAGTCTCTTAAATTTTAGGTCTCTAGAATTAAACTCACAGAGAAAAGATAACTTAAACAAATAAACTAAGTCCCCTTTATATACTAGGGAACAAAAAATATAAGTTGAACGTATCTCGAGGTAAACTCAATGCCTCAGAATAACATCCAAGGCAAACCTATGCATAGCTCGTTTGAACGACTCCAAGCTCGTTCGAACGACTTTAACAATAATTTGTCTCCAGCCCTAGAAACATGTAACTCGTTCGAACGACTTTGTCGAACCAAGTTCCAAAATGGGAAAATAGAGAATCTCATTCGAACGACTTCCATTTTTTATTCGAACGACTTTGACAATATCAGTCTTTGACAATATCATTCTTCACTTCGAGTTCACACCCAATACTCTACTCATTCAAAATTCTTCTACAATGATCCATTGTATCTCATAAAAGAAAAACTTGAAAGCGGGGAGTTAAAATAGAGAAGGGAGGGGAAAGAGAAAGGGAACTGGTTTATTGACTAGTCCAACATAAGGGTGTTTGAGTTACTTTATGCCAAAATATCGTGTCCAAACTGTAAACTAAACTGCCACGCCCCCAAAATTGGCTTCTTAATAATCTATTAAGAACACAAATTATGAGGTATAACATCAGGCATCTTGAGGATGAACCCCCAAAAGATGTACTACAATTTAAAACAAATTGTAAATATATCTATAACAATAACAAACTACGCAGCGGAAGAAAATCTAAAAGAGAAAGAAATGGTTACCAACAGGTAACCAAAACTTCATAACTAACAAGTTAGCTTGCTCCAACTATAAGTCATCGCTACTGCAACAATTTACCTGGAAAAAAAAATGTGCTAGGCGTCAGCAAGCAACACCCAACAAGTACAAATATCCAAGGTCATAAGACATGATAGACCAATATAACCACAGAAAAGAGACATGAAGTACCCAACATAAATATATAAGAAGATCAACCAAGCTACGAGTCCTAAAGAAGGCGGTCTAACTAAAACCAATATCCTAGCAAGATATCAACGATAGCCTAAACTTAGATTTAACTACTACAACCTAAGAAGTACAGTAGATGTGAAAAGAGAATTAGGAAGTCAAGTACATATGGTCACTTTTAATTTAGTGGGACTACACTCTCGCTCCCTTCTGTAATTAATAGAAACATATCCCTTATTGTCGAGCTAGGGATTGATGGATTCCTTTTTATTAAACCAAGAATTAGTGGGTAATGCACCTAATTAAGGTGTTCAAAGAGTTTCAACCTACAAGTCTAAAGCCTAATTTATTTTTACTTTTAGGGATCTATACCTATGGGGAGCATTCACAAAGAATAACAAAGCCGATAGGTAACTGAGGTATAATTTAGGGGATTACAACCCTGAAATACTGGCTAGTAGTAGCCGAATCTTTTGTTTAGGGAATCGAACCCAAGGACTGTAACAATATAGCCCTAATGTGTACATTAACTCTAAGTCGTTCAATGGAATAGAAATAAAGAAGTTTAAATCCAATAAAAATCAAATGATCTGTCTGCCCCTACCTAATCAGCATCTGGGACTATATCAAAAGACCTATCGCTCTTACAACTAGATTATCTATATACTCTCACTTTAATAATAAGTGGGGATTCTATCAAATGAAGTAAAGCTCCAACATCTAATGATCTATCTGTCAATATGACTATATCGAAAGGAAGTCCTAAACATGAAAGCGAATCTAAGTAGCGACTACTGAATCATGAGAACTCCTAGTTAGGATCAACTTTCACAAAAGACATACCGAAGAATTAGCTAAGCTGCTCTAGAACAAAAGACTCATCAATAATGTTTAATTTATACATAGGGTCTCCCTAGCCGTCTCAAACCTAAGAATACAACCTCTTAGTATAGATGAAATTACTAGGAGAGCAACGGGGACATCATTAGCGACTTATAAAGCTCTTATCGTTAATATAATATCTAGTGAGAATCATAAACCACACTCGTACAACCATTTCCAAAAGCACTAACCACCTGACGGAAACATTTAGAAAACCCCAGCTCCAATGAATCTTAATCCATGCTACCTGAATGCATCTCAACCATGCTATTTTATAGGATACTCGTATCAAAGATATATATTAAAATTGCCTCAAACCAAACAAGTATCGATAAGCTACTTACTGAACTATACAATCTTAAGGTAAAGTTTAGTCCAAACACTCTGTCTCATATAATTTAAGAATGATATCAGCCATACCAAAATGTGTCCAGATCACTCTAAGAGTAGATTACTTTATGAATCTCTATAAGATAACCAACCCTTGATATAAACACCTGACAAGAGCACCATATACATACATCTTTCTAAGCATTTACGCCTTTATGAGTTAACCTAAGGGTAAGCCTAATCAGGTAAAATACAAATGAATAAAGAATAAGCGATGTCCAAAGAAGGACCTAAAATAGGACTAATCAAGATTATCTCAAATACCAACTTCCCATAATACCTCATTTGTATACCTAGAATACAACCTGAAGTAGTTTCTTTATACTTTCAATGCCCAAATGGTCTTCTAACCAAAATTATCATCAGACTATAAGAATATTAGGATATTAACCTATTAATAACCAAAGCCTAACTTAGAAAGATCAATAGTTGTATACCTAAAGAAATATTATGAAATAAACCACTAGGGGATACATGACTGGATACACAATACTGAGATGTGTAATGTAAATTGATGCGATGATAAGAACGACAACTAAGAGGATAATAATAAATCAATGACAGATTAATATCTAGAGCATACTTTGTATAGTGAAGATTAAAGCATACTTGAATACTATAATTGACTCATATCATGTCAATGCAAATGATCTCAGATAAATGCACTTGCCTTGGGTAAATGGATGGAGATGGAATTAACTGCATCTTACTTCAATTATTAACCTTGCCAAAGCATCTTTAAAACCTCAGACTTACATAATTCAGTCTTTAATCCAAGCCTTGTTTCATATATTAATTATACAAAACTGCTAATGCTCTTGAACACATCTCAGACAGTTCAACTTCACTAACACTAAAGGGAGTTTGAGAAGCAAGAATCACAGGGTTCTCGTGTCCAGGAGACTGTTGTTTAGCTGTTGAGTAAAAGCAACCCATTGACCGAAGAAGCTCGCCTAATTAAGCTTTTACTTCCAGCAAATCCCAACAAGCATTTTCAAATTTAACAGAATCAGATTCAACCAAGATGAGTTTGAGATCGAAAGGAGATGTGGGAGGTTATAGGGTCAGAATCAGATCGGCATAATGTTATTCTCCGATGAGATTCTAGAGAGAGAGAAAGAGATACTGGAGAAGATTTTAGAGAGAGAGAGAGTTTTGATCAGACGGTTGATAATAAGAGAGGTAGATGAAAGTTTCTAATCCCAAAACTTGCCTAATCAAAAGTCTTGTATGATCAGATTTTGGGAGTAAAGAGGTGGCTGATTCTAAGGAGGAGATGAAGTAACAAAAAGAAAGAAAGGAAGAGGTGGGTACCAACAGTTATGAGTAAATCGGGGTGATGGGTTTGACAACATCTCCTAAAGAGTTTCAAATTCCAAAAGATCTTGGATGTTGGCTCTGATCATATGCAATTGAAGCTACAGAATAACTAACAACAACACATCCACTAATTAAAAGAGTATGACTAAGATGACAAAAAGTAGGGCACTACATAAACTGTCTTAACCTAGATTACACCACTCTTTTCTCTAAATATCCTAGAACCCTAGATATTTTCCCAAGAATATCTCCCAATATTTCTCCAAGAAACAAACCTAAATAAAATAATAGAAACTCCTAAAACTAGCTCCAGTACAGTATAAAGCAAAATAGGAATAACCCAAATACATGTGGGAAACGATCATAGTAGATATTTACATCATTATCACCTTGAAAGTATTACCGGCTTTAGGATCTTTTACCTCTATGGCTCCATGGGGATAAACAGTTTAAACTACGAATGGGCCGTACCAACGAGAACGTTATTTCCCAGGAAAACGTAGCCGTGATGTCACGCCCCAAAATCTAATAATCGGTAGCTAGACCAATTGCTATCATTCAGGATGTGCAGGTCGGGGAATCCAATCGATTCACCCCACAAAAAACTGAGCCATAGACAAGCTCAGGCTCAATCATTGACTATAGCAATATCATCAGAGTAAGAGAAATAAAATAGAAGCAAAGATATATACATCACTAAAAATGTAAATACAATATCTCGAATACAAAACAGCATCCAAACCTGAGAACCTACAAGAATACTCTCCAATGCTGCTCAACAGTTACCAAAACCGTCAGCAACACAGCTAAAAACCCTCAGCAAGAACCAGCTACTACTCTGCCTCTGAAGGGGGGGGGGGGATTCGAGAGTGAGCAAAACCACGGCTCACTAATGCCCAACAAGGCTAAACAGCATACTAAAGTAACGAGTGCACAAAAAGAGGAGAGATGGATGAGATACAAGATATCCTAAAGTGCAGTAATAATTATAAGTGCAGAATCAGAGTGTAAGAGGAAGAGGAAAAGGAAAAGGAGTACGCGTAAAGGAGATATGAGGAAAGTGCTAAGATGATGTGATGATATGCCATGATATGGTATGACTCTAGAATTGTCCTAAATGAATATTTAATGATGCATGCTATCAAGAACTAGATTCTATAACCAATATAGTGGGCTGATCAACCGCTAATGCATAATAACCTTAACGAAACCTTAATTTGGATACAATGGGTACGATTAGTTTGTAAGCTCGACCACGCTTAGGATTTATCACTTGATCAGAGTGTTCCAGGCTTTGCAACCCACGGAGCCAATGTCTAAACTTTATTTCACTTATTCTAAGGAATTTCAACCTCACGGAGGATAAGACTGGTACCTGAGGAAACTGTCTCATACCATTCCACACTCCCGACGGCTAATAGATATGATAGTATCCAGCCAAAACTTCACCTACTATTTTAACCCGATGTAGGAATCCTAGGTTCTATCGAGGGTCAGCCGATGTAGAGCTTTGTTATGTATCTGATCCTGTTAAGTTAAAAAAATACAAGACCCACTGAAGAAAACTGATTTCGGGGATCAAAACACAAAGGCCGCCGACACGGCCAACACACTTAGGATAACCCCTACAAGAAAGAAGGGCAACCAATCCTAACCCAGCAGCCACAACCCGACCAATACACACGTAGAATAACCACCTACCTCGGAGGATGGCAAACAAACCTACCACAGATGCAAACAGTGACTAAAAGGCCAGTCACAACTAGGGCTATTCACGGGTCGAGTCGGGCCGGGTTCAGCCATATTTGAACCCGAACCCGAACCGAATTGTTCGGGTCGGGTTCTGGGCCGGGTTTTGAACTCGTTTTTTTTTATTGGGTTTTTTTTTTTTTTTTCATATAGTGAGCTTAACAGCAGGCTAACATAAACATACAGCAACAATCCATATAATATTAATTATTTGAAACATAAACATGGTTTAGGATAACCAGGCTAGCATAAACATACAGTCCAATAGTCCATACAGTCCATACAGGCTAACATAACCAATCTATACAGGATAACCAGGCTAACATAACCAGGCTAACAAAAATCCATACAGTCCATATAGCAAAAATCCATGGTTTTTAAACATAAACATAAACAGGCTAACATAAACAACATTTAGCTAACAGCAACAGGCAGTCCAACAACATTTAACATAAACAACATAAACATAAACAGCAGCAGCAACAGTAAAAATTCATAACCAGCAGCAGGCAGCAGAAATAGGCTAACAACAGCAGTCCAGTCCAGCAGGCAGTCCAGCAGAAACAGGCTAACAACAACAAAAATCCATATATCAGTATAATAATAATAGTTAACAGGCTAACAACATTTATCTAACAGTCTAACAACATTTAGCAAAAATCCAATCTATCTTATGGCACAAAGAGAGGTTGTTTGTTATTTAATATCTCTGTTATTTCCTTGGCAGGTATGTAGTGGATGCTGCTGAGTGCTGATAGAGATGGTATTCCAATCTCTAGAAGTGAGCTTCTGGACCTTCTGATGAAACCATCCTTGAATGGCATCCCTTTATTGATTCTTGGAAACAAGATTGACAAGTCTGAAGCCCTTTTAAAGTAAGCGTTGGTGGATCAGATGGGTCTAGATTTCATCTCAGATAGGGAGGTCTGTTGCTACATGATCTCATGCAAGGATTCAATCAACATAGATGTTGTCATTGATTGGCTTATCAAACACTCCAAAACTGCCAAGTGAGATGAACCTCCATGGTTTGTTTGATTAAGTGTTGTTTTGTAAGGGATATAAGACATTGCATTAATTATTTGAATATAGTCCCTTGTCATATTGTGATATGAATTAATGGTTTGTACAGTATGCAACATTAAGATAATTCTTTTGCTCATGGCTTTCACCCAGATAATTTTCAGCTATTTGATTATTGTCTTTCAATGCCAGTAAAAAATGGAATCAGGAGACTTTCTTAGCAGATGCTTTTAGCTTTCAACTCTCGTTTTTCTTGTTTCTTTTCTCTATAATCCTCAATCCATTTCTGTCAACCCAATCTGTTAACAGATTCTGTTTATAACAGTTTAAAAACCAGATTCCTTACAGTTTATGACATAAGGCTATAAGGCTAATATTTATAACAAAAGGCTACAAGGCTAAAACCAGATTTTGTTTATAACAGTTTATGCTAAAACCAGTTATAAACCAGATTATGCTAAAACCAGCTTATGCTAAAACCAGATTTCTTACAGTTTATGCTAATATTTCCTTATTGCAGATTCTGTTTTGCTAAAACTAGTTATGAACAGTTATAACCAGATTCTGTTTTGCTAATATTTCCTTATTGCTAAAACCAGTTATAAACTTTTAATAATCAATAAAATTTTAAACTTTTAAACTTATTGCAATAATCAATAATCAATAAATATTACCCATAAGCTTTTAAACCTACCACAACCATAAAACGTAATGTTGTCTCAACTTTTTGTGCAATCCTCTATCGACATTGATGCAAGCCCCTCAAACAATTCTAAGAAATCAACAAAATAATAAAATTAAAGTCAAGTATCATTTGACGTATAATTGCAATAATTAAACTATTAAAGTACTAAATGAAAATATTACCCGCATCAATCTTATCATATTGTTCAATCTCCTCCATAGAAGCTTGAATATCAATTGGTTTGTCCTGTGACCAAAGCCAATTTTGAGTACATATCAAAGCTTCTACCGTGTTCGGTCATAATGAACTATGAAATGGGTCAAGTATCCGACCTCCTGTACTAAAGGCGGACTCGGAAGCTACGGAAGTAACTGGAATAGCCAATATATCTCTCGCAATAAGAGAGAGAACAAGATACTTAACATTATTGTTCTTCCACCAAGATAAGATTTCAAACTTCTTTCCTTTTATTTCGTCTTCAACATCCGCTTTCAAATACTTCTCCACTTCCGATGCATTTCCCGAGTTCCTTTTTTTATGCCTTTTCCATTTACTAAGGGGGTCTTCCAATAGATCACATGTCATCGTATCACCGACATGTGAAGTTGCCGTACTTGGGTTATGGCCGCTTCTAACATACGATACAAATAACCGATGTAGTGTCTTTTATACCTTTTCACATATTAAAGCAATTTTACCTTCATCATATAACTCTGTAAAGCCAAACTCTATATAATCAAGCTTCAGACGTGAATCAAGCACCACCCCAACTAACAACAACGGATTTAACTTCTCAAGGTTCCAATACTTGTCATATTTTTCAACCATGTTCAAACCCATAGACTTCAAACAGGGATCCTCATGATCACTTAGTACCTTTAAGTTATTTTTAACGCTAATAATCTTGTTGAATAACAGATCAGAAGTAATATAGTTAGACCCTAAAATTTTGGTTGTAGACATGTAATATACTTTTAAAAATTGCACAAACAACCTAGATCTTTCCCAATCAACCTTCTCTGGAGGCAAACCATCACCGTCTTTCCCTTGGAAATATTTAAAATATGTTCCATCATGATCATACTCCTCAAATCTCACAAAAGCTTCTTCAAAATTCACCGCCGCATCTAACATAAGATATGTAGAATTCCACCTAGTAGAAACATCCAAACAAACATTTCTCCGGCTATCAATTTTAGCTTCTTCAACACATTGTTTCCATTTTATCCACCTAGACGGAGAAGATCGTACATATCTAACCGCATCTCGTACTCGAGCAATTAAAACATCAAATTTCTTTAAGCCATCTTTAATGACTAGGTTTATGATGTGTGCGGAACACCTAATATGCATGAATTCGTGTGCCAAGATTATATTTTTCCAATGTCTAGTCTTCTTTTTAAGGTAATCAATCGCCAAGTTGTTCGAACTTGCGTTATCACACGTAAGGATCAATATGTTATCTACACCCCAATCTATCAAACATTTCTCCACCATCCTCCCAATAGTCTCACCTTTATGGTTTACAACGACACAAAAATTAAGTATCCGTTTGTTTAATTTCCACTCACTATCAACATAATATGCGGTTAAACACATATAGTTAATATTTTGAAGTGAGGTTCACGTATCGGTGGTTAAACAAATCTTATTAGCTTTCAATATCTTCTTCAATTTCTTCTTTTCTTCCACATACATAGCAAGACAAGCCCTAGCTATAGTCATGCGGAAGGCACTTTGAATCTTGGACAAGTTACTTCACAAAATTTCAAAAAACCTTCACCCTCCGCAAATCTAAAAGGAAGCTCATCAATTATTATCATTTGAGTGAGAACTTTCTTACAAGATTCCTGACTAAAAGTGATTGGCACAAGCTCTTGTCCTTTACTATTTGGTTTGAAATGAAGAGTTTGCTGACTATTATCCGACTTTGACCGAAGAGGATTTTTAGGGCTTTGACATCTATACTGCATGTGGCTACTCAAACTAGAAGTTCCATGTTTAATAGAGTCACAATTAAGCAATACCGAGCAATAGTTACATTTCGCTTTTGAAGGAATCATACCTTGTACTTTGGTAAAATGGTTTCATACCTCCGATGTTGTTTTTCGTTTCTTGTTCGATGCCACTTCCAAAGATTCAAGTTCATCTTCTTTTTCTTTTTGCTTTTCCATCTCAAGCCAATCTTGAACTTCTTGAAAATTTATGTCTTCATTCGCAGAAGAAGTCCCAATTACTGAAATAAACAACAACGTATATTAAGTAAAAATATAATTACTGAAATATAATTTATGTCTTCATTCACTGCCAAAGATAGTTCAGCAACTACTAAAACCCCATGATTCTATTCAATACAGTTATTAGAAGTTTAGAACAATTAGTTTTCCAGTTTAACTAATCAACTATCTCAGTGAAGAGTGAAATTCACCAACTGAATCTCCAACTGAATCATTAACTGCTTTCATTAACTGAACAAAACCCTAGAAATTAACTACTTTCATTAACTGAATTTCCAACTGAATCATTAACTGAACAAAACCCTAGAAATTCGCCAACTGAATCATTAACTGCATTCAACCAATTACCCCCAAAATCAACTAATCAACTATCTCAGTGAAGAGTGAAATTCACCATTTCTCACGATTTAAACACTATTGAAACCTAAATCATTAACTGCTTTCAACCAATTACCCCCAAAATCAGTTACCCCCAAAATCATTAACTGCTTTTAAACCAATTACCCCCAAAATCATTAATTGCTTTCAAACCAAAATCAACCAATTACCCCCAAAATCAGTTACTGCTTTCAAACCAAAATCAGTTACCCCCAAAACCAAAATCAGTTACCCCCAAAACCCCTAAACATGAGAGAAAGAGAGATTAGTGTACCTGGAGCTGGAGTTGATGAAGAATTCATTGCTGATGACGAATTCATAGAGAAGTTTCAGAGATTAGAGGGCCAAAATCATGAGTTTCAGAGCTAGAGATTACTTAGAGGACCAAAATTAGGTAGATAACTAGATATTATGAGTTTCAGACCAGATATTAGAGGACCAAAATAAGTTACCAATTTCGCTGAGACGCGGCTCAGACCAAAGGTTTTGGTTTTGAATGAACTTCACTCTTCTGTCTTTAGAAAACCTAATATTAAAACCTAATATAAACTAATCGGTTCAGGTTCGGGTTTTAAACCAGACCAAAACATGAACCCGAACCCGAACCGATTATAATTGGGTTTTAAAAACCAAACCCGAAACCGAACCGACAGATCACTAAACCGGACCGAACCGGCCGGTTCGGGTCAGGTCGGGCTCTCAGGTTTTGCCTTTTTTTGTTCAGCCCTAGTCACAGCATCTAACAACCTCAGTCTCTACAAGACTGAAACACAGCAATCAAGGACAACCCCCAAGAATGCCACACACAACACAATTTCCTAAAAGACAAAAAAATACACCCTACACGCCTAACAAGGATAAACCACAACCCAAAATTAGCAACTACCACAAACGAAACAATATAGTATAAAATCAATCACAAACACCTTAATGCTAGTATGCACAATTCTAACTAACAATGGTTAACTAGTAAAGAAATTTAGCAATGAAGGGACACTTGCCTGATAAACAACTTAAATTCTGTAGGATTAACTCGGAACTCCAACAACCTCAACCCAACCAACGACTGGACAACCTGGGGCAATAATCAAGCCAACACCACACCCAACACCTGCAACAACGCAACTCCGCAAGCTCAACCAAAAACCTAAACACATACCCTAAATTCGAATCACAAACAAAACCCTAGAATTACGAATCACAAATCAAGGATGAGAAGGGAATTACTCACCGAAGGAAAGGCGAAGAAATCCACCCAACAAAAATCACTAAACACCAAGGAAGGAGGGGAACTAAGTGAGGGAGAGGGTAAGTGAAGAGTGAGAGAGAGAGAGAGGAAGAGAAATGAAATGAAAAACTAAAAGGGAGAAAATAACTGCCAGAGTCGTTCGAACGACAAGGAAGTCGTTCGAATGGACAAGGAAGTCACCAAAAGGACACAAAAGTTGTTCGAATGGTCACATAAGTCGTTCGAACGACTAGGAGATCATGGGCCAAATTCTAGGAGATAAGTCGATTTGTTCGAACGGGATAGGAAGTCGTTCGAACGAACCACCTTCAAAGAAAAATTTAGGGGACATGTCAACTTGTTCGAACGACTACAAATGTCGTTCGAACGACTTTAGCAAAACTGGAAAACACAAGGCTCCCCCCGGATCACGAGATCCCCTGGGATCACACCACCAAGGATAAAAACACAACAACAACAACAACAACCACAATAACAACAACAACAACAACAGCAACCACACCACCAAGCCACTACGGGTCTCCCGAGGAAATTATAACAACAAACTCCTCCGCCCAACCACCGAAATCACCGAAAGCACAAAAAGGGAATCTAACTTCAAAACCCTGATACGAGAAAAGAGACGCAATTGCAAGATGCATGATATGAATATGAATGCGTGAGGTATGATGTATGAATGATAATAATATTAAATAACCAAATAAAATGAAATAAAATAAAATAAATAAATAAAATAAAATAAAAATCTGAGACACTACACGTGAATTGTAGAGTAACACTTATTGATTAGGCTCAAAAAATTTGTGAACAATCGACTTATCATGAAAAACTTTAGTTTGTTCCTTGTAAAATTTTGAATTTTTATAAGCCTCGCGACGAAGCTCGTCAAGTTCAGAAAGTTGATATTTTCTATGTGATCCGGCTTTATCTATTTCAAAGTTAAAGGCCTTTGTAGTCTATAAAGCCTTGTGTTCTAATTCTACAGGTAAGTGGCAAGCCTTCCCAAAGATAAGTCTACAGGGTGACATACTAATCGGGGTTTTATAAGCTATTTGATATACCCAAATGACATCATCAAGACGATCAGACCAATCTTTACGATCGGTTGGAACAGTTTTTTATAAAATTCTTTTGATCTCCCGATTGGAGACTTCAACTTGGCTACTTGTTTGTGGATGGTATGGTGTGGCCACTTTATGAGTGATAGAGTAAATTTTAAAAGAGTTTGAAAGACACGGTTGTAAAAATATTTACCATCACTTATAATTGCCCGAGGGGTGCCAAAACGATTAAAAATGTTCTTAATTTTTTTTACCACGGGCTTATGGTTATTCGTTTGACATGACACCACCTCAACCCATTTGAAAATATAATCTACCAAAACTAGAATGTAAAGGTACCCGCGAGAAGAAGGAAATTGGCCCATAAGGTCAATACCCCAAATATCGAATAGTTCAACAATAATGATGTTGTTCAAGGGAATCATGTTATGCTGAGAAATATTTTTGGTCCTTTGGCACCAATCACATTCAAATGAAAAGGTATGTGCGTCATGAAAAATCGTAGGCCAATAGAGACCAGATTTGAAGACTTTTGCAGCGGTTTTCTTGGCACCAAAATGTCCTCCACAAGCTAAGGTATGGCAAAATATAAGTACACTATGGATCTCATCATTTGGAATGCATCTCCTGATCACTTGGTCTGAACAAAACTTATATATATAAGGATCGTCCTAACTAAAATGTCTAACCTCGTACAAGAATTTGGTTTTATCTTGCTTTGTCCAATGGTCAGGTAATCGTTCTGTAGTAAGATAATTGACAATATCAGCATACCAAGGCAGTTGTGAGATAGCCATGGGTTGCTCATCAGGAAATGTCTCTAGGATAGGGAAAAAAATCTTTAGCACCTTCAGTGAGAATTTGAGATAGATGGTCTGCAACAATGTTTTTAACACCTTTCTTATCTTGAATTTTAATATCAAATTCTGGTAACAAAAGAATCCATCGAATTAACCGAGGCTTAGCATTTTTTTAGATAATAAATACTTTAAGGCCACATGATCGGTGTAAATAATGACTTTAGATCCAACAAGGTATGATCGAAATTTCTCCAAGCTAAATACAATAGCTAATAACTCCTTCTCCGTGGCAGAGTAATTTAACTGTGTGTCATTGAGCGTGCGACTAGCATAGTAAATAACATGAGGTTTATTATCTACTATTTGCCATAAAACCGCTCCTACAACATAATCTGAAGCATCACACATGAGCTCACACGGAAGTTCCCAATTGGGAGGTTGGATGAGAGGGGCTGAAGTTAGTAGAAGTTTGAGCTTCTCAAAAGCTTCTGAACATGCATCATCAAAGTTAAAATCAGTATCATTAGCAAGTAAATTGCACAATGATTGAGAATTTTTGATAAAATCTTTGATGAACCAGCGATAAAACCTAACATGGCCCAAAAATCATAAAATGGCCTTAACCGTCCGAGGTGGAGGTAAAGAAGAAATAATATAGATTTTAGCCTTATCCACTTCAATCCCTTTGTTGGAGATAATATATCGAAGAACTATCCCTTCTGTCACCATGAAGTGACACATTTCTCAGTTTAACACCAAATTAGTTGGTGTATATCGTTCTAGCACAAACTCTAAATGGTGTAAACATTCGTCAAAAGGCGATCCAAACATTAAAAAGTCATCCATACAGATTCTAAGAAACTTATCAACCATATCAAAAAATATGCTCATCATACAACGCTAGAATGTAGCGGGTGCATTGCACAACCCAAATGGTATATGTCGATAAGCATATGTGATGGACAAATAAAATGACCACTATTCCCCTATGACTTAATGTTTATTATCCTTAATTTTATTATTAAACATGATTTATAAAACCAATTTTTATATTTCAGATCACATGGAGCTCAGTTACCAAATATGTGCAAATACCGGGATGTATAGCTCAAAAGATGAACTGTTGGAGAAGGATGTAGAGTTGTCAAACACAAGGGTCCCACATAGGGAGGTTACAATTTTGGTGGATAACTCTTGGAGGTTATAATTTTATGTACATTCATGGCATAGGTTATAAATCTCATATTAAATATAAGAATCCTTTCCTTCATCTATAAAAAGAGAGGTGGTGAGCTCATAAGAAGTATCCAATTTTGAGAGAATCATTCTTGTAGAGTGTAAGAGGGCATTATTAGAGTAAATTGGTGCAAGTCTTGTAAGCATTTTGACTATTTCATTTGTAAGTCAATACAATTCTTCTTTTTGTTGTTAGTTTATGTTCATTTCATTCTCATATCATTTAGGTTTTATAGTTGTTATAATGGCCGGCTAAGTCCTCACTAGGGGTGAGGATGGATCCGCCATAAGCGTATGATATCATGTAGTAGAATATATTTTTCTCCAACACAATATGAGCATATTATCACAAATCCCAAAACTATATTGTTGGAGACATCCATTATCATCCTATGATCTCTTTAAGTAGAAATATAGGAAGAGTTTTGTGATTCTCAAATGACATAGTAAAATTGTATTAATATTGTATTTTTCTAATGTATGATCCTAATTAACATTTCATAGTTAGCATTGCTTTCATGGAATGTGTTTTTAGTACATACTTAGTTCATATGATATATTATACTTGAGTTATAATCATAGGATTACATCGACAAAAGGTCGAAGTTTGTTATTTCAATTAAGTGGAGAATTTAATATACGATACTATGTTGATATTGTATGTAAATAGTGGTAAAATCCGAAGCCCCTAAACCTTTATTCTTGATTAAAACCATATCATTGATTTTTACAGTTTTCAACCTTAGATTACTAAAACACAAAGACCAAAACTAATTTCTAGTTCCATTTGAAAGTGAAAGACACTCTAATTTTTACCCATACTAAACAACGGATTTTGACCGTTATCAATATGTCCTGTAGGGACATGTAAAAGTTGTTTTCTCCTGATCATCTGGGGCAATGGGAATCTGATTGTATCTAAAATAACCTTCAAGAAAATAGCAATGACTCTTTCTAGCTAAGCGTTCAAATATTTGATCAATGAATGGAAGGGGAAAATGATCTTTCCTTATAGCCGTGTTCAACTTCCTGTAGTCGATACATACATGCCACCCGGTGGTCATGCGGGTGGGGATTAGGTCATTATTTTCATTCTCAACTACAGTAATCCATGATTTCTTAGGTACAACCTGAACGGGGTTGACCCAATTACTATCTGAAATGGGGTATATGATACCCGAGTCCAAAAGTTTGAGAACTTCCTTCTTTACCACCTCCATCATGATGGGATTCAACCACCATTGCATCTTGCAAGAATTTTGAGCAGCTTCCTCGTGATTGATACGATGTATGGAAACGGCCAGGCTAATCCCCTTCCAGTCTGCTATAGACCACTCTATGGCTAATTTGTGTCTTCCAAGGATACCCAATAATCTACTTTCCTGGTCAACATTTAGATTAGAAGCTATGATCACAGGCAAAGTTTCAGAATCGCCTAAGAAAGCATACTTCAGAGTCTTAGGTTATGGCTTGAGGTCTAACTTGGGTGTTTTAACGATAGATGGAATAGGCAAAGTAGTGGACGGTTCAAGAGGTTCAGCATGAGGTCTCTATTTGGACTTGTTAAAAATAGGTGTTAAGTCAAGTAGAGTATTAAGCTCTTCAACAATTGTATCTTCATCAAAGCCTTCACCAAAGTTCACAAGACATGATTCTAAGGGGTTCTCAGAAAATGATTTAGGGAACGAGTTATAAACTAGGGAGTCAATCATATTCAGCTCAGCCATGTCATCAGATTGAGGGACTTGAGTATTATTGCTAAAAACATTGAGTTTGATCTTCATGTCTCTCATTGATAGTTATGAGACCCCATTAAAGTAATTACTAATGACATGAGTAGTCGTAAGGAAAGGGCGACCCAATTAATATGACGGGGATCTCACAGCTAAGATTCGTGATATCTTCAGTGTCCAAAACAACAAAGTCTACATGATAAATGAGAGTATCAACCTTGATAAGAATATCCTCAAGGATACCACGTGGGGATTGTATTGACTTGTCAACCAATTGAAGTGTCATTCGGGTAAGTTCGAGTTCTCCAAGTCCTAATTCGTGATAGACCAAGTAAGGTAAGACATTCACACTAGCCCCCAAGTTAAGTAACACTCTATTCACTTTGTGATCTCCAATTTTACAAGGGATGGTTGGGATTCCAGGATCTCAAAGCTTAGGAGGGGTTAATGTCTCAGTCAAGAAAACTTTCTTGTGCACATTGATTTTTATTTTCCTAGTGTACGTATGCAGGTATAAACATGATGGCATCGAGTACAGGAATATTTATATGAACTTGCTTAAATGTATCTAATATCTCATCAAATTGAATCCCTTTATTAGCTGGAAGAAAGCATTGTGGATAAGGTACCTTTGGCTCAAAAGGTGCCTTTGGTGCAAAAATGGAAAAGGTAGGCAACTTCTTAAATTTCTTAGAAGGTTCATGGTTGCTCACTGCAACTGGTTCACTCATACTTACCTCATAGTTAATAACAACTAGTGTTGGCTCAAGCCTCGGTATTTCAACTCGGTTATCAATTTGTCTACCACTTCGAATGATGGTAATGACATTAAGTTATTTTGGGATTGAGCTAGAATCAAAACCTGGTAGTCATTTTAAATTAGATACATGTTGGCTAGGTAGCTTACCTGGTGGTCTCTTATGCAATATATTTTCCAATTGTCCTATCTGAGTCTCTTGATTATAGATAAATTGAGATGTAGAATTTTGATTCACCAAGGTCTGTTGTTGGAATTGCATCATTTGTTGCTGAAATTGCAACGCTTGTTTTTAACTTTCTATT
Source organism: Kingdonia uniflora (assembly GCA_014058105.1). Taxonomy (NCBI): domain Eukaryota; kingdom Viridiplantae; phylum Streptophyta; class Magnoliopsida; order Ranunculales; family Circaeasteraceae; genus Kingdonia; species Kingdonia uniflora. Next base: position 1,375,225 of record JACGCM010000479.1, on the reverse strand, counting down.
GATTGTTTTTGACTTTTCATTGATTGTTGCATGGAGAGAGCAAGGGTATATTTTAAAGATGGTTTGGGTGGAGCAGGTGGAAACTGTTTGGATGACTGAAAGGATTATTGAGATGCCTGAGGATAAGATTGAGAAAGGGAATTCCTAGGCAAATTATGACCTGGGGTTTGTAGCTCTCCAAAACCTGAACTGGGTTGGTTATTCTTCCATGAAAAATTTGGGTGGTTCTGCAAAGTTGGTTTGTACGGGTTAAATGGTCTCTTGTAGGTATTATTCAAAGTATTCACTTGCTCTTGATTGTCATTCATTTCATTGAACATGAAACACATTTGAGTCACATGTGTTACGTCATAACAAACGGTGCAACCCAGTTACTGAACTTGGTTCATATTACCCTTAGACTGATCTCATAGCCATAGCCTCGATTTTTTGGGTAAGAGTATCTAATTGGGTTTTGATGGTCGTTCCCTCACTCACTTCGTATAAGCCACCTTTGTTAGTTGTACGAACATTTCTATGTGGATCAAAATCCTACTGCTGACAGTTTTCAACCAATGTCTCTAACTCCTCATAAGCTCTATCAGGTTCAAGGTCCTAAAATTTGTAACTATGCATGGATTCTAGCCTATAATAATTTTCAGAAGTTATTTCATGATAGAAGATTTGGGCTAGATGTTGCTTTTCAAAACCATGATGGGGACATTGTGAAAGAAATTTTTTATATCTTTGCCATGCCTCATAAAACATTTTACTCTCATTTTGAACAAATTCAATAATTGCATTTCTAAGAGTGAGACTTTTTCCCATAGAAAACCATTTGGTTTTGAACTTGGTCTCCATTTGATCCCATGAATTGATAGATGTTGGTGTCAATGAATCAAACCAATGACTCGCCTTGTCTTTTAGTGAGAATGGGAATGAACGAAGGCGGACGAAATCCTTAGTAAAATGTTAGTATTGGGAGAGCGCACAAATTTTCTTGAACTCATGGATGTGCTTATAAGGGCTCTCATAATCAAGCCTATGAAATGTAGGTAAAATTTGGATCATACTAGGCTTGATTTTATAATGGTTTATTGTAACGGCTGGTAACACGATACACGAAGGCATATCACTTACCACTGAAGTTCTATAGTCCCTAAGAGATTTGACGGTAGCCATGATTAGGGGTTCGACTTCTAGCTCAACAAGTTCAATTGGGTCAACTCTAGATGAATTACCCTCCTCCAAAATTGGGAAAACTCGAGATGGATCACTTTCCTCCCAAACTGGTGCTCCTAAGCCCTCTATTGTATTGACTGGGAGAGGTGGTCGTCCTCTATTCTTAGGCTGAGGTGTTGGGCCGTAAATGGGCAAAGGTTTTGGTAAACTTTCCAAACGTTTTCCTCTACGTGTCCAATTGATCATGCATAACTAATAATCAATAAAATTCGGCATCCGGTGCAGTATACAATCAATCAAACCTAGCACATCAATATTTTTTAGAAGTAATAATTAGGTCTCCCATATATTCTTCTATGTTCAAAATGGGTAGGATGGCAAAAGGCTTTGGTTCCTATACTCTTATTTGTCACTATACTAGTACCAGCTTAAAGTAGATGCTCAGTCATCACGCCCGAGTGAGTCGTCTTATTGTACGTCAGCACTTGGAACGGTGACGTCGCAAACTTTCAACCAGTATTTCGTGGCGCTAGGCTGGGGCCGTATCCTATAAACCCGTGTTTGTACCCCGGTCTGGTACAACTATTTGTTGGGTGATTAAATCTCGCGGGATTCTTGCTACTATTTTTTATTATCAGTTATTTTAAGGTTCGGGACGTTCAATTTTTGTGTGATACGAATTTCTTCGTATCCCTAATGGGTGGTCCCACTTGTTAGAGAGCTTTTTGGGTGATAAAATTCTACAAGTCTCTAACAGTTTTTACATTTACTAATGTTGGAATGAAAAAAAATTATAAACACGTCAATAGGTCAATCCTGTTGAAATATTATACAATTGACTTTGATCAATAACTGAATCTGTAAAGTAGATTATACTAACCTCTTCTCCTGCTCTTTGGAAAAATACCTGTTCTTGAGTGGAGTCTTTCCTTGGATTGGTTGTAGACCTCAATGGGATGGCTTTATATACTGCTGCCTCCAAGAGGGACTTCCTCACTATTTAACCTGATAGGGTTAGAGTGGTCTTCCCATTATACCCTCAAACCCTAATAAAGAGTAACACTAGGTCCCACCAACCTTAACTTGGTATAACAATTGGGTACAACCAATAACACCTATATGACATATTAACATGTGTGCTCGTGAACCTGAAGAGTAGTGCCGATATAGATGGAAAATCCAGCAATCTCCCACCCGACGCTAACTCGATTTTAAGAAAAATATTTTTAGCCTGATTCATGGTTTTTTATGAAAAATGGATGGCCATCCTTTGTTTTAGAAAACCACACATGATAATTTATTGAAGGCAATGTTATATCGAAATTGACTATCACTCTACGACTACAAAGATGGCTAACATGGTTCACAAATAAATTTTGGTCAGGCCTTTGGGTGCATGCCTAATTCATATCGTGTACATCAGGCTAGCAACCTCAATAGCTTTCAAATGTAATTTCTTTAATGGTGGATTTTAGCGTATGAATGGCAAATGTACAGCTTAATCCATTAGTGTCCTGCAACATGTGTTTGCCAGACACATGTCATTTCAATACTTAGACAAACCGTCATGCGAAGACCATCTCTCATACTGAAATGAAGGCCAAAGGATGTGGAGCCTACCTACATCCAGCCCAAGCAAACTTGAGAAACCCTTTCAGTATTCTCTATATGCACTTGATACTTAGATAACCATCATGTGATAAAATCACTCATATCTAAAACTTTATTGTAATTGCATAATTTAAACTGAATATGTGAACATACAATAACAGATCCAAATATAATAGCAGCTAAATAATCAAAATCAAAACTGAATGTTGACTAAATAATAATCGGGAATAACTCCCACATGGATAAAGAATCCTAATGCAGTGACAGCAAATAAATGAACAACTACTCCCACACAAAAGAACGATCCTCAAAGAGACTCTAGTAATCTCATGCGCATAACATATTCCCTGAAGGATGGTATCGAAAGTCCCTTAGTAAGAGGAACAACAATCATCTCTAGTGTCGACAAATGAGGAATCTCGATAATCTGCTATTGCACTTTATCAATGACAACGTGATACTTAATGTTAATATACCTGTTATCCATAGTCACGTTATCATTCTTAACATACTTGATGACTGCCTCATTGTCGAAAAATACTCGTAATAGTTTAGAAATGGAATCAACAACCTTCAGCTCATAAATAAATTGCTTGAGCCATACAGCCTGTCGGGAAGCCTCATAACAAGCCACATACTCTGCTTCCATACCTGAGGAAGCTACAAGAGACTGTTTGGCACTTCTCCATAAGATAACGCCATAAGCAAGCATAAAAACATAACCAGAAGTAGACTTCTTGTCATCTCTATCCCCTGTAAAATCTGAGTCAGAGTAGCCCAAAACCATGAGCTCATCTGATCTCCTATAAACCAATCTGTGATCACTAGTCTTCTTCAAATAATGAAGAACCTTCTTGGTCGCCTGCCAGTGAATAATAAAAGGGCCCTGTTGGTACCTTCCTAACATCCCAGCAACAAAACTAATGTTGGGTCTTATACATATCATGCCATAGGCTTTCGTCTGCTGAAGAAATCGGACGTCATTAACAACGAGTAAAATATCGCCGACATGCAAAACCATAAATGTAAAATGTCTTCCACTCTGATTGACATATATACAACGATCCATTTGCACTTAACTCCCTTATATCCTTTAGGTAAATGTGTTAACTCCCACACAGAGTTGTGAGACATATAATCCATCTCCTCCGTCATGGCATTACGCCACTGATCTGCAAAACAACTAGCCATAGCTGAACTAAAAGATACTAGATCTACAAAATTAAATAATTCCCCTTCAACTGAATAAAGATGATAATATGAAGAAATGGCTAAACAAGTCTTTCTAGGGGATCTCTGAGTAGGAGCTAGAGGCTGGGCTAGAGGTGGAACGACAGGAAGCAGAATAGGAGTGGGTGGAGGAAAAAATCTGATGGAGAACTGATGCTACAATGGGGTCTGGAACAAGGTCTGGAATCGTACTCGTCATAGTGTCAATATCAGATAAACGCGGAAGTATAATAATACTGATCAGAATAGCAGTTGGACTCCGAGTAACAGAACCCTCCTCAAAGACAAACTCTCTATGAATAGTACTAGTAAAGTAATTTCTCTCCTCTATGAAATGAGCCTGGGCACACTTAACAATCTCCATGGGACGAGAAGGACAATAAAACCTAAAACATATCAATCTCTTTGGAAAACCAACGAAGAAACAACTGACAGTCCTCGAAACTAACTTTCTGATATTCGGGTTAAACAATTTTGTCTCTACTGGACAACCCCAAACATGCAAGTGATTAAGACTATAATTTTTTCCAGTCCATAGATGATCCAGGAGTAGTGTATTGGGCTACAATACCCTGATCCAACAAATACTGATAGAATGGTTCCAAAAGTTGACCGTCTTGATCGATCTTATCATAATACTTGCCTCCTCGATCTGACCGGACAACCTTGATCTTTCGATATAACTATTTCTCAACCTCTAACGGGAAAGTCTTAAATACATCAAGTGATTCAGACTTCTAATGGATAAGAAAAATTAAAGGTATAACAAAAGAAATCGTCAATGAAAGTGATAAAATATCGATGGCCACCTCGGGATGGAATAGAAAAAAAATCCACATATATCTGTATGAATCAGTTGTAAAAGGTTTATCCTACGAGTAGATTACTCAGAAACTCTATAATGTTTAGAAGTAGATGAAATGTTAGCCTCAGTAGATAAACATAATAGAGATGCCTCAAATGAATGATCAAGAGATAGACGATATAACCCATTAACCAGTAGACCAGAACCAATAATGGAATCAAGATGAATAATGTCAAAGACACCATGCCAAAAAAAAAAAAATAATAACTGGAAGAGTGCAACCGAGAAACTGAAACTATAGATCGTTTCATCGAAGGAACATTAAAGGTGTCTATCAAATCTAAAGTAACACCTGTGGCTAAAACCAAGCGAAAAATGCCAATAAACTTAATAAGAAGGCGTTTAGTGTCTCCCGAGAAAACCTGCTCGTCAGGCCTTGTCGATCGCCTGTTGATGATCCCTTGTGGAGAATTCAAAATGTGAGCAGTGCCTCAGAATTTAACCACCAAGAGTTGGAGGGAACATCAACCAAATTGGATTCAAAACAAACATAAACGTGCGAGCACATATGTCTACTACCGTCAAACTTCAGCGATAAAAGTTGAGAAAAGTTACCGTACTGCCTTTCCTTGACAGAACCCTCGAGCTGTTCCTTAAAGACATCTAACAGTTCCTGGGAGTAGTTAAAGTTCGTCAAGGTCTCAATATGAGTTAGTTGGTTATGGATCATAGAGTCCATAGCTGCATGAACCAAAGACTTACTGTAAGACATGTAAAAATAAATTTTATGTACACTTAACTTGATTTGTAAAAGATCTATAACTTGATGTCATTAATCTCGATCCTACCTGGGGTTAGGATGGTCGAGTCAGAGTGCATATATATAATATTTATGGTATTGATTATTCACTCTGCGGGACAACTATGTGTTATCGAATCCCTCCTTTAGGTGGTGATTTGACATACATTGCCCCCTAGTGGTGATCATGCGCCCTCAAGACTAGACTGACCACTTACAGTTTGACTCGAGATACTTCCTCACTTTTGGGATGAAGGTTATCCTCATCTCCTCATACCGTGTAGCCTGTCTTGAGCCACTAATTAACTAGAAGTTTCTTAGCCTCTTTTGGGTGGTCTAACAATTTCAAGTTTAATTCGTGCAAAGTAGTCTTAATGGGACTTTACAAAACAGTCTTAAAATGAGGAGAAACGTTTAACTCCATGGACAAAACTTCTTTGGGTGTATTTGCCCATTTTATATCCCGCCTTCTTAACGACTACTTAATGTCACTTAAACCCCATTTGAGATCCTTGAACATCAACGCCCTATAACCATTAATGATAGATATTATTATCCAATTAAGAATAAACATGAATGGTTCATTACCCTTAACAGGGTCGACATAGATAATGTTACAAGTATAACATCAACCAAGCAAATTATTGGCACACACAAAGTGATAAAATCGTTATAAGAGCAGAGTCATCTTCATGTATAATCAAGAATCACAATAAAAGGCAGATATATGATCAGGGTTTAGAGAAACAACAAACAACAACCCAAAAAATATTGTGAGTTATCTGCGATCCTCAATCACTGAAAATCTTTGGCTAATGGGAATCCCTTCGAAAAGCAAAACTGATTTGGGAAATAAATCGAATTCACCGAAGAGAAAATCAGCCAACAAATCAACATCCAATAAAAAATATCAATCCTTCAAACCAATTTGGGGAAGAACATCCATGAGTCAGAAAACAAACCCAATCACCTCTTCAAAAACATATTTCAATCACCCATGAACCCTAGAAAACACCCAATTTGAGATTCGGCAGAAAATTGATGAACACCCATGCACCCTAAGCAAAACACAATCATAATCCCCCAAAATTAGATCTGTAAAAGCTTGAAGAATAAGGAACAAAGCTCTTCAATCAAGGGATGAAGAAGGTCTGAATTTTAGGGATGAAGAAGGTCTGAATCTAAATTTTAGCGATAAAGAAGGTCTGAATATAAATTTATGGATAAAGAAGGTCTTAATCGTCAATGGAGAGGGAGAAAACACCCAAACAAACAAAAAATTTGTGGAGTGATTGAGAGAGAAAAAGACTCGGTAAACATAAGAACTGTTAATGTAGGGACTTATCCCTCGAGCTATGGACACTCGACCTCATATATACTTCGAGCTCCAGAAGACTCGATCTTATCCAGTACCAAACTCACACATAAACAAACACGATAACAGTTACACTTCAACCACGAACTCAAGCAGAACTTGGATCGTCCACAACAGATGTAAACAGAACGAGTCAACATACACCTGTCTCCCACGAGCTAGCAGTTACACACTCAACTGCCCATGACTCCCACTTTCAGGAGAACGTGTTCAAGCTGAGAGCAGGGACTATAAAAGGGCAAAGCTCCTAAGGAAACAAAAGAGGTCAACAAATAATTCAAGACATACAATTATCTGATCTCTAGCTATTTTTTCTTAGATTAACTCTTGTAATCAGATTCACTCACTCTCTCAAGCAATAATACAACTTTCATAAATTCCTCAACTCGAGGTCGTGGTTTTTACCTATTCACAGGATTTCCACACTAAATCCCCTGTGTCAAGTGTTATCTATTATTTAATTCTTGGCATAGTATTTTTTGGTGTAAGAATCGATTTCAAGCTAGTTCGAGCTTTACGAAATCTGGTCCCTATATTTGGCGCCGTCTGTGAGAATCAGATGGTTTTTCCACGTACTTAAGGGCCACGATTGATACTCATCAGTCAAGTGGTATTCAATTATGGTTCAAACACGTCAATCTTCGGGAGCTCAGCCTGAAAGTTTGAGAGAACCTGATCGGGTTGCCGAGCTTCGGGCGAGCTTAATTACCGAAGCCGAGAAACAGAGTCAGCTCGAGCGCCAGCTATTGGAAGATCGAGAACTCCGAGAGAAGGAATCAGAATGAGAGCGTCAAGCTCGAGTTCTGGAGACAAAGAAATAAGAAGCTCATATGTTAGCTTTTTAAACAGCTCTGAAAGCATTACAGAGCTGCCAACCACTACCTGCCCTGAGAGAGTGCGAAACAGTACAAACAATCTCAAGGGTTTCCATTCACGAGAGGTTAGGGCCATATGAGGTACATAGTACAGACATTTCCAGGATTCATTGTGAGGAACCACAAACACCGATAGTCTAAATTCATTTGGGAGAGGAGGCGCAGACAGATATCAGCAGAGATCGCAGGCCTTCCAAGCAGCCCGAGGAAGTCTTGCGACCTCCTTACCGAGCCCTGCCTCCTGAACATGTGAGCGAGGAAATAGGTCACCACGTTCCCAGACTCATACGTCAAGCGGTTTCGGCAGTTCCGACAGTTCCAGCAGTTCTGGTAATTTCAGTATTTCCAGCAACACCTATTCCTCAGCATTATATTTCTCAGGAACTCATGGACCAGTGTATCAGGGAGATCATCGAAGCAACGGCTTTAGATGCGAAGGATGACTCGCACAAATTACAAGGTAGTCCAATTGCTAAAGAATTATTTGATATGAATATCCCAACAGGTTCTCATACACCCAAGATCATCAAATACAAGGGAACCGATCCTGGCCAGCACGTTCAACAATTTTGTAACTCATTGGGTTTGTATTCTAATCTAAATCACATCCTTTGTCGGCTCTTTGCTACTAGTCTCCAGGACGAGCCTCCCCATTGGTTCCACTCTTTACCAGAAGGTTCGATTCATACCTTCGAGCAATTACAGAAAATCTTCATCAAGGCTTATGCCCACAACAAAGACAAAGAAGAGAACTTATATTCTCTTATAAGTCTCAAATAAGCACAAGGGGAGAAGCTCGAGGAGTTCTCCAAGAAGTTTCTTGAACTGGCTTGTAAGGTTGACAATCTAGATCAGAAAACAGTCGTGTCCGCATTCACAAATGCTTTGCAGTTCAATTGCAAAGCTAAAAAGTATCTCTTCCTGAAGAAGCCCAAGACTCGCGAAGATTTGATCGAGAAAGTTAACAATTACATCGATCTGGAGCGGATGATGCCCGAACCGAATAAACCTGTAAAGGCAGTCCACAACACCAAGGTTCCTTCCGTAGATTCCAACAACAACTACAGCTCGAGTGATCAAGGCGGTCCTTAACGAGCAAAGGCAGAACCAGAAAGAGGCAACAATCAGAGGTCGCAGAAACCATTCAGAACAGTCATACCAAAGTTTAATGCCAAGCTTTTCATGATCTATCCTATTCTCCAGAAATATAAATGTTTCCGCCCAGCTCGACATCTTGATCCAATAGCAGGTCGACCTTATTGCGAATATTATAAGGTTAAGCACCACAGCACCGATAATTGTTATGGTTTGAAAACGCTCCTGGATATCATTTTTTAAGGAAGGGAGGATGCTCGAATACATCATTGATCTCCCCAGCTATAAAGATGGGAGCTATCTGAAACAAGATGACGTGACTCAAGCGACAAAACAAGCAGAGGAGAAGCATCTATATCATCTTTACTACAACAATATGATCGAGATCAATCAGGTTTCAAATTCTAACAAAGTCAAGCGGAGGAATTTGGGCGAGTGTTGTGACCTTGCCATCCAAGACAAGGAAGCTAAGTCCTCCCAGAGTCAAGCAGTTGTCGAAAGGGAATCTCCTTCGAAGATTGCGATACAGGACATGTGAAGTATCCTCATCGTGACGCACTAGTAATTATGCTCAAAATGAGGAACTTCGTAATGTACACCATGATGGTGGACACAGGAAGTGGGGTTGAGATCCTTTTCCAAAGAATGATTGACCAGATGGGACTCTCAGATCAGGTCGTTCAAAGTGAGACAGACATCAGTGGATTTAATGGGTCCAAAGAAGTACGAGTTGGGAAGATCACTCTCCCGATCACAGCAGGGCCTACCACTATCGACATTATTTTTTACGTCATCAACACTAAATCAAGGTATTTGGGGATACTAGGACGCTGTTGGCTACATAATATAGAGGCTATCCCATCCACGTTCCACCAAACACTCCATTTCAAGAATAACAACGGCATTTATGAAATCAAAGGAAGTCAGAAACTCTCTCGAGCTTGCGAGAATACAGTCTCACCAGTTCTTGACCATTCAGAATAGATTGCTAGATAACAATCACAGAAGGCTGATCACCTCGATGGTCACTCTTTTCCAGCCGAGCCCGTGGAATACGTCCAGGTCGATGGGGTTAACCGAGGTACTTATATTGGTACATAATTAATTCAATCAGAGAAAGAAGCTCTTATTTCTTTCCTCCAATCCAACAAAGACCTTTTCGCATGGAACTTCCAAGAAATGCCAGACGTAGACCCCTCAAAGTCTTGCCACATTTTAAACGTCCACGAAGCCGCCACAACAGTTAAGCAGAAGCAGCGCAGGTTATCTCCAAGACTTAAAGATGAGGTAAACCAGGAGATCGACAAACTTATCGAGGTCAGTTTCATTTGAGAATCTAAGTACCCAGACTGGATTTCTAATATCATTGTTGTTCTAAAGAAGAATGGGAAGGTTCGGGTCTGCGTGGAATTTACAGATCTAAACAAACACATGCCAAAGGATAGCTTCCCTCTTTCGATCATTCATCAGATCCTCGACTCTAAAGCAGGTCATGAACTCTTGTCCATGATGGACGCCGCTTCGGGGTACAATCAGATTCCACTCTTGGAAGCAGATCAAGAAAAGACTACGTTTATTATAGAAAGAGGTCTCTACTGTTATAAGTTCATGCCATTCAGCCTTAAGAACGCTGGAGCCACTTACCAAAGGTTGGTTACAAATATATTCAAAGAACACTTGGGAAAAATAGTCGAAGTCTATATTGACGACATACTTTGCAAAAGCCTAAAGAAAGAAGATCACATCTCTCACCTCTCTACAGTATTCAGTATATTACGATCCTACAGGATGAAGCTTATTCCTGAAAAATGCTAGTTTGGCGTTCACTCAAGAAAATTCTTGGGTTATCTTATCAGCAAGAAAGGGATAGAAGCAGATCCATATCAAAATCGAGCTCTTCTGGACATGCCTTCACCATCAACAAAGAAGGATGTACAAAAACTCGCAGGAAAGATTACAACAATCAACCAATTTGTATCTAAATCCTCAGGCCGATACAGATGGTTATTTATGCTACTCAGAGGTTCTACTGAATGAGGCAAAATTTCAAAGAACGAAGACATCAACTGGACACCAGAATGCGAAGTAGCTTTTTAGGAACGCAAAATTTACCTAGGGAGGACTCCAATCATGAGCACTTCGATAGGCAATGAGGAACTAATTATCTACCTCGCAGTTACAGATACATCTCTCAACTCAGTTCTCATTCGGCTCAAAGGAAAAATTGAGAAACTGATCTTCTTCATCAACAAGGCACTTACTCCAACGGAAACGAGGTACTATAAAATTGAAAGATTACTTTTAACACTCGTTTACACCACACAAAAGCTCAAATACTATTTTCAAGCACATCCTGTCAAAGTCATGACGAACAACCCACTTCGGGAAGTATTGTCTAAAAAGAGAAATCAAGAAGAGTACAACAATGGTCCATCAGTTTGGGAGAGCACGAAATCAAATTCGAGCAGCGAATTTCTGAAAAGGTTCAAACATTCGTTAATTTTCTTGCAGACTTTCCAGTTTCAGATCTTGACTGGGAAGAACATGATCCAGATCTCGCCGAAGATGCAGCAGATGAGTTTCCACCCTCCAAATCTTTTGATGATCGAGCATCATGGATATCTCAAAAAGGGTGGAGGCTCCTCACCGATGGTTCAGCAGGATCCGCAGGGTCGGGAATTGGGATCGTTCTCATTACACCTTCCAATGGCAGAATCGAGAAATCCATCCGTCTCCACTTCGAAGCCTTGAACAATGTTGCAGAGTATGAGGCAATCATTCACGGTCTGGACATGGCTCTCAAACTCAGAATCACTGAAATCTCAGCATACACAGACTCTCTTCTAATCGTTCATTACTATGCAGAACGTTACAAAAATAATGGCATCATGGTCGATTATGCAGCTCTGGTTGCAGAAAAACTAAACCAATTTCACAAAGCTACGCTCGAATACCTCCCTCGAGGAGAAAATCGCCATGCTGACTCCTTGGCTTACTTAGTCGGAATATTGGGTACAAAATCAAGACACCTTTAAATCAAAGTTATTTCTAGCCCCAGTATTAATCGTACTACAGTATATACGATTAACACTGGGGGCGATGAGATAGCGGAAGATGATTGGAGGAAACCTTTCGTTACTTATCTCAGTCAGGATAACTCATGCAACGAGCCACTGCCAGATGATCCACAACAGCGAAGACACATCATCGAGAATTCAAAGCGCTATACAATCCAACCGAACGACAATCTCTACAAACGATCGGTCACTGGTCCATACCTTAAGTGCCTCTCTAAGGAACTTGCCAACAACATACTTCGAGATCTACATGATGGAATCTGCGGATCCCATACCGCAGGACGAGTTCTTGCTAACAGAGCTATTACCCAAGGAGTATTCTGGCTAGGGATGCGGAAGCAAGCTGAAGAATACTCAAGGATATACTATGCATGTCAGCGTTATAGAAATTAAATTCGGGCCCCTGCCTTCGAACTTCATGCCAATCAGGTATACTGACCGTTCAAATGATAGGCACTCGATCTGGTTGGTAAATTCCCTAATACTCTGGGTAATAGGAAATTTCTCCTGGTTACCACGGATTACTTCACTAAATGGGTCGAAGCAGTTCCTCTATGCAGAAATCGAGAAGAAGATATCATTTCTTTCATTTGGCAGCATATCATCACAAGATTTGGTTATTCACATTTGATCCGTATTGATAACGGTCCTCAGTTCGTTGGAGCCAAGGTCGTAGCTTTTCTCAACAAACACAATATCATCCATTCTCCATCAAACCCGTACTACCCCCAGGGAAACGGACAGGCGGAGATCACAAACAAGATCATCGTGGATGGTCTCAAAAAGTGCCTTATGTTACAGAAGAAAGGCAACTGGATACGTGAATTACCTCACATCTTATGGGCTTATCGAACTATGCCCCGAAAATCAACACAGTGCCCTCCTTTTCTACTTGCCTATGGAACTGAAGCAGTCATCCTAACGAAGTACCACCATCCTGTGAGAGACCGCGAGCTCACAGATAAAGAAAATGAGTTTGAATTGGCTTGCAACCTCAATTGGATCGATGAGACACAAGATCAAGCTATCGCAAATCTTGGTCGATATTATCAAATACTGGCAAATTCATACAACAAATGAGATCGCACTCGGGAGTTTGCTATCAACGACTGGGTCCTTCGAGAAATCCCAGATAACAAAAAAGATCTGCATGCTAGGAAACTAACAAAAAACTGGGAAGGTCCTTTCATGTTCATAGGGCGATCTGGTCTGGGTTCATACTATCTCATGACGGAAGCTGGTGACAAAATTCCAAATCCATGGAATACAAGAAGATTGAAGTTATATCGACGCTGAACAACTCCTCCGTTGCTCAACAACATTTAATCCACCTTAAGATTTCACCTCCAATGTATGTACAAACTCTTTTCAATCAATGAAATCTCTTTTTTATCATAAGAATCCCTGCTATACAGTTCCACTTCATCCATCTCCACCCAAGGATAAAAGCACAGTTTATACTAGCTCAATCCCTAAAGGTAAACCACGTCTAACATTGGTAATGTCATAGATAATACTAGCCTAACTCCTGAGGATACTCATACATCCGAAGGCGGGGGCCATAATAAACCTCTTAGACTGAAGATAACAAGCCTAAAGCATGAGTGAGGAAAAAATTTGCTCGCTGTCGCTAAGCTCCAACATCCAACATTGGTAATGGCATAGATAATACTAGCCTAACTCCTGAGGATACTCATACATTCTAAGGCGGGGGCCATTACAAACCTCTTAGCCTGAAGATAACAAACCTAAAGCACGAGTGAGGAAAAAACTTTCTCGCTGCCACTAAGCTATAAAATCCAATATTGGTAATGGCATAGATAATACTAGCCTATCTCCTGAGGATACTCATACATCCGAAGGCGGGGGCCATAATGAACCTCTTAGCCTGAAGATAACACGCCTAAAGCATGAGTGAAGAAAAAACTTGCTCGATGCTGTTAAGCCTCCCTAAAGTCCAAGGGTTGAAGCACAGATAATACTTACTTCTACACCCACGGACTTCTTCTAATTCAATGGGTCAAACCAAAGAATAGCATCTACTGCAGGTATGGAAATATTAGTTTCTCATATCAACATTACAAATTCAACGCTCCTCTCAAAAGCCTACAATAGAGCACTGAAGCATCAACATCTGCTAATAATAAAAGGTACTCGTTATCAAAATTCAAGTCTATTTCTTTTTAATTATGCTGGATTTTCTTGATGGGAGAGCAGTCGACCTTCCTCCTACAGTAAGAGTAGGTGAGACTGCACTCGAGCTTCCCCCTATTTTAGTCCTGGATGCCATATATTATGGAGCTCGTTCAGCAACAATTTCTCTCCCTCGAGCTATCTATTCAGCCGTTGTGGTCCCAATACCACGATCCATAACCCCAATTGGATCTATGCTCGAGATATCGAGTTTACATACACAAGTCCTCCCAGAGAAACAATCTCGCATCAAATCTCTCTCAACCTGTAGGAATTTTATTTCCTCGACAAAAAATGCAACCAATGCGCTTAATTGTCTTTGATGCAAAGCTTCACCATCACATTTGTCTTGTTCATGAACTACTAGTTCCTTAAAGGATTGGTGAGTAACAGTAACGTGTTTGTTATCCTTCAAACAACGAGCTTTTGATTCAGCCAGTTCAGCTGTTAATTGATCAATACGTTCACTCATATGCCTTGTAATATCTATCGACTTCTGCCAAGAATTAGTGAGATCAATACGCATGTTCTCTACTAACTCTTCTTTTCGGCGAAGAAATTCCTTCATCTCTCGACTCCCCTCACCAGAAGCAATTTCACCATCCTTTTTATCCAGTTCAAATTTGAGATCTTTCTGATACTTCATTTCACGTACACGTAATTCCCGCTCCAATTAAGAAATTCGAGCACAAAGTTGATTAATTCTTTCATTCATCTCCTTATCACGTTGCACAACCCTCCTCACATTTCTGCGAGCATGGGCCAACTCGTCCACTAAACTTTTGGTCTTGGCTTGAACCTCGGCTAGATCAGAAATGCTCTGAGCCTCTCTCCCTTTTATACGACGTAAATCAGCCTTTAAACGGTCTAATCTGGCAATCAAACTTCACGTATTTGTACAGAGTTACGCAATTCTAGATCTTTTCCTACAATACTACTGCTCAATTTTTCAAAATCGGCCTCAGACACAGCCAAGTTAGTTCGTACAATATCCAGGTCGATCTTTCTCTTCAACAACTGCTTGTTCAGAGCATGAATATTACATTTCATATCAGATATCTCGTCATTTAACGCTCTAATATGGTATTCGGCTAACTCAGCCTCGTGCTGAGAACCTGACGCAGCCTTTTCCTTCAACTCAGCAAGTTCGCTGGTAAGTTGGTTCAAAGCCAAATCCCTGCTCAAAATTTTTGCAGTCTTATCCTCGACTTGTCTCTTATCTTCTTCGAGCTTTAAAGAAAGCTTCACATTATCATCCAATCGATCTTCATACTGAGAAATCAAAGCCTCATATTCATCCGCATACTCAGCATTATACAAAAGAGCCTGCTCTTCTCTCTCTCTAGCAACCTCTAGCTCCTTCTGTATAACAGTTAGCAAGGACTCATAACATCAGTACCACATTGGGAAACAGATCAACAAAAGCATACTGACAAACTTGCATAACAAAGCAAGCTCCTTGGCATACCGACCAAGAAATAAGATTTGGTCGCACAAAAGAGTATACATACACAAACATCCTGAACTAGAATTAACTTATAAGGTACATATCCCTTCTTCTATTAAATTCTTGTTCATCTAGTTATTAATTTATTTAAATTATCTAACCTACAATTCAGCAGAAGATTTTTTCTCTACTTCGAGCAGGCCCTCTAAGTCCACAACTCTGGGGCGCGAGCTAGCTATCTCCTATAATACGGAGTTTAATAAGCAAAACGTTGTTGGCATCAAACATCAGTAAAATATTACAAAGCTCGAGTTCATATTTCACAACCAATGCTACATTACACGCTCATCCTACCTAATCAATAGTTTCCTGATTATCTGCAGTGGTTTTTTCAGCAACATTCAGACCATCCGCCATTTCCTCAATCTCCTCTTCATCCACAATTTCCTTCTCCTCATAATTCCCTTCGCTAAATGCCGTAATTTCTGCCTTTGTATACCTCAGCTGGTAGAGTTTTCCTGCAAGGTTGTTCTGAGACGTAGCAGACGCGGTAACCAATCGCTCTGCTTCATCTACACTTTCGGCCCAAACTTCCTTCAGCTTTAAGGCAGCAACTTCCCTTTCTTTCTCCAACTCCAACTAAAAAGCTTCCATCTCCCGAGTCAATTTCTCTTCAAACTGGTTTATCTCTCCTTTGAGCAGGGAGATCCTCCTTTCCAGCTCAATCGACCTATCTTGGAGACCAAGCTGTATCCCTCTCAGAGCACGAGCAAACTGCAAAAAGAAATAAGTTAGCTCGAGCAACAAAAACAGCTCGACAAAACCAACTATTTACTAACCTTTGAAAACTCATCATCCACAGCAGCAACCATCTTCTCTCGAGCTTTAGCTCGACATTGGACCAGCTTCAACCTCAAAGCGCAGCCTCAAATCTGCCCCCTCAGCAATTTTATCGCTTTCCTCTAACACCACCTGCGACTTTGTGGGAGAAGTTACCTTCTTCCTCTTACTGCTATCGTCCACACTGTCCAACGTAGCAGAATGAGAAGCGGCCCCCCTTATTCCGACCTTCCTCTTCACAAGGTTTTGTACAACAGTGCTGGAGACGGTGGCCATGTCCACTGGCCCATCTGGAATTTCATTGAGCCGCGCAAGCTTCGAAGGAGTATTAAGTTCAGGAGTTATCAATTTCTCTTCCATTGAGCCTAAATTTTTCCCAGCCATTCTCCTTTTCGCTTGCGATCTCCTGACCTTGTCGTCCTTACTAGGTACCCTTTTGAACCTACTTATCTCTAACTCTTTGAGCACAGCTTCGAGCTCAATGCCTTCCTTGGCAACGACGTCTATAAAGGATTCCTTCCTCAAAACTTTGCAGTTAATTCCTTCATACAAGGTCGGTAATGTAAGATACAAATCAACTATAGTAATATAGTTCAACATACAAATAATAGTTCAATTTTCAATGGTATACTTACCCTTTGTTATAGTTATATTATTAAGTTCTAGGGGTTCCTCATCAGACCGCTGAAGACATTCACCAGACACCCATAAAAGGTTGTCATTCCACACTCGCCCTGTTGAAGACAGGTTGAAGAAGCATGGTCTTGAAGAACTAGAAGAAATATTTGCACCATCAGTTGTTGTGACATATTTTACAGCATAATACTCAAGAAAATCCTTGGCAGTAATCCTCCTCTCACTACTAGATGCAACCTATCTTTCATTAAGGGTTTCGCATATAAGCATAACTTCCCAAAAATTGCAATTCAGTTTCGTCGGACAAGCCCCAATCATATTCATAACACTCTTAGCCAAATTGCTCAAAGGCAGCGTTAACCCATTGTCGAATTGGGCTAAATAACAACAAAAACCATCAGATCGACTATCCTTCACTATACCTTGAACGTACTCCAAGGACACTTCGTCCCCCAAATGCCTGCACTTCTTTTCTTTAGCCAAATCAGGCAGCAAATACAGGTAATCCCCTCCTTTACTGATACTGCAAGTCCTAAAGAAATTACCTCTGTATCCAAAAGCATGCCCCCAAATCCCATCTATACTACTTTTGGCCTCTCAGAACTCCCTAAACCAACTAGAATCTGTTGGGTACTCAACTCGAGAACCCTTCAGACGAGGCCATTTTACCAATTCGGCTACAGTATCCTCCTCATCCCCTACTCCAATGACGGGAGATAAATGCCCTACGAGGTCTACTTCATCAGCCTTTGCACAATCGGATGTCGACACCATTCTTATCTACAATAAAGAGTCTACTTTACAAGATGCTGGTCCAACAAAGCCTACAGATAGGTCGAGGACTACCCCTATAACGTTGCTTTACTATTACAGAATCAAGCTTTTCGAAGCTTGATATTACAAATACTTTGACAAGCACGAGGACAGGTCTCTAATTCTTTTCTCGTTGCCAAGATAATACTGATCTTCCAGAGAAACCTCAGCCACAGCTCAAAAATTGTTAGCCTGTAACAGGTCAAATACCTCTTTCTACTTCATTTTCCTGCAGAAAGAATTAAAAGAAAAGACGATGGTACCGATAGAAGCGATCCATCTTCCACCTCCACCACCGCCGTCTCTTCCTCCTTATCCTCACTAATCCGGAGTTCGTAGAGATTGAAGAGGACTTCTACCTTAGAAAAATGAACGTCAATAGAGACGAGAGATTTTGCATCGCATACACCCCGGCCACTAAATCGGACGCTACATAATACCCAAAAATATTTCAAACAACACTCTTTCAACAAAATAGCACAGGGAGTCTCCCTACTCTGATAGCCATAAAACCATATCCAGAATCCCACCATGATGAAAGAAAGCCGGGTATGATACACTTGATTCCTCATCTTAACCATGATGTTGTAAAGGTACGCTTCCAAAAAACTCATATTTTTTTTCTTACCCATACAAAACAGACATGTTTGTTTTTCTCTACAACGAAAATGTGTTGCAGGTTATTCGGCGATCAAATCTGACCACTATTTATAGAGATAACACATTTATTGCAAGTTGTTTCCCCAAACAGTTATTCGCTCGGGAAAACCAACAGTCTACCCATAACACTCACGCGTCATAATGACAACACACTATTCAATATACGTTCCATTTTTCAAGCAACGCTTACGTCATTACAAGGTTTGAGTTTTAGGGTTTTTCTCAACTAAAGCCACACGTGACTTCAGTTGCGAGGGGGCGATTGTAAGGACTTATCCCTCGAGCTATGGACACCCGACCTCATATATAACTCGAGCTCCAGAAGACTCGATCTTATCCAGCACCAGACTCACGCATAAACAAACACGATAACAGTTACACTTCGACCACGAACTCAATCAGAACGTGGATCGTCCACAACAGATATAAACAGAAAGAGTCAACATACACCTGTCTCCCATGAGCTAGCAGTTACACACTCAACTGCCCATAACTCCCACTTTCAGGAAAATGTGTTCAAGCACGATGTCAAGCTGAGAGCAGGGACTATAAAAGGGTAAAGCTCCTAAGGAAACAAAAGAGGTCAACAGACAATTCTAGACATACAATTATCTAATCTCTAGCTATTTTTTCTTAGATTAACTCTTGTAATTAGATTCACTCACTCTCTCAAGCAATAATACAACTTTCACAAAATCCTCAACTCGAGGTCGCGGTTTTTACCTATTCACAGGTTTTCCACGCTAAATCCCCTATGTCAAGTGTTATCTCTTATTTAATTCTTGGCATAGTAGTTTTTGGTGTAAGGATCGAATTCAAGCTAGTTCGAGTTTTACGAAATCTGGTTCATACAGTTAAACTATTGTTTTCACTTCTCTTTTTTCTACGGCAACATAAACAAGCGTAGGTGCGAAAAAAAAGCGAGTACAAAAACAATTATTTAACCAAAGCAATTAGTATCCTAGCTCTGACACCAATTGTTGAAATATTATACAATTGACTATGATCAATAACTGAATCTGTAAAGTAGATTATACTAACCTCTTCTCATGCTCTCTAGAAAATCACATGTTCTTGAGTGGAGTCTTCCCTTGGATTGGTTGTAGACCTCAATAGGATGGTTTTCTATATTGTAGCATCCAAGAGGGACTTCCTCTCTATTTAACCTGATAGGGTTAGAGTGGTCTTCCCATTATACCCTCAAACCCTAATAAAGAGTAACACTAGGTCCCATCTATCTTAACTTGGTATAACAATTGGGCACAACCAATAACATCTATACGACCTATTAACATGTGTGCTCGTGAACCTGAAGAATAGTGCCAGTATAGGTGGAAAATCCAATAAATCTACCACAACAATTTTTTTTATTAGAGCAGTGTGTATTTGCACAGTCTACACGACTTTATATGTCCTAGTGTCAGGGCAGAGCGGATAGGATCCCCTTCTATATGTCAAGTTTAGAAAAGTACCAACCTACAAGAAGTATTTCCCGATGTAGGTACGGATAGGATCCGTTTTCTGTACTTTCCATTACTTTGTCTCACTTATCAATGCCAAAAATAACCAAAGCTCAAACGAGGCGTTATTAAGCGAACATGGAGGTGTTATCAAAGGTTATAACAAATGCAATAGAACATGTAAAATCAAATCGGGTACCAACTCAGTTCCAACTACGTGAAAAAGTGGTTGGCAAGACAAATAAATTTCAATGATATATATACACTCCACATTCACAGTTGCAAATACCTGATGACCTTTTCACTTAGATATGTTTTAATGTACACATTAAGATAAATCACACATTAAGATAAATCACATGCAACCCATATAATCACCAACACCAATACAATAAATTAGTGAAGAGTACATAAAATTTGATGTGTTACAATAAAGATCTGAAGTCCCACCAACCTTAAATGATCTTGGCAAAAATATAGGAGGCCACACAGTAACAGTTAAAAAACCAATAACTATAGCAACTTTTATATTTTGTATTTTAACCATATAACACGTTATATTGTAACAGTGTTGTACAATCTTGAGAACTCACCACCTTGAGCACCAAACAATTATTCCTGTTAGCACCCAAGTGTTTTGAGATCAAAGAAGAAGATAAAAAATAATAAAAAGAGAAACAAAAATAAGCTTAAAAATAACAACTCAAAATTAAATGTACCTTCGCAAATCCCCGACATCCGATTATAAAACAACGTCTTAAAAGACCCGCAAGCCAACGTTGTATTGTTAAGTACAAAGGAAAGCAGGGTCGTATCCCAAGAGACTTGTGGTATAATTTATGTTTCGAGCTATTAATTTTATCCAATAAGAGTAGTTTTTGTGTAGATTTTGAATTGAAGAAAAAAAATAAAAAGGTTTTGATACGAGGCGGAGTGAGAACTAAGGTTCGATTCTACTCCACCCGTAGTAACCATGATATAACATACTTAATTAGAGTATGCCACACCTTCCCGTATCACATATCCTTGGTCAGATATATGCAATACATCATGAGATAAGAAAATAATAATTGGGAATTGCTCATAAGCCACCTTACTCAACCATGGTCCGGTTGATAAGAGCGGGTTATGTTTTCTTCTCTGTGTTCCAAACCATCTTGTAATGGTCAAACAAGATGGTTTCCTTAGATTCTTTACTTCCTTAAATCCAAGCTATATGGTCAAGCTAGGATCGTATGGAGAAAAATATGCATAAAACGGAAGAAGGGAAAGTAACTACTCTAGCTAAACTAAGTTATTATATATTAAGACTACATTGGGTGGAGCTTCCTCTAGCCTTTGCTAAGAGGATTAGCTACTCATCCCTTTGATCATTGTCATAGTACTTTCTTTAAAGAAAATGACAAAAACAAAAGAAAAGAAGAAGAAGAAGAAGAAGAAGAAGTTTTATTGCAAATTGAACCTTGATATTACACTCTCCAAGATGTCTCTTATGGGTGGGATTCCCCTTCTATTTATAGAGTAGAGGAGGGGTTACAAAGCATCACCATTAATGTAAAATCTCGTAAATAATGCCTTAGACCATGCATAAATATTATAACTCATGAGAATAATCTCTACATTAAATTTTCTTCAATGGTTTTCCATGGGTCTTTGGTTGACAACTTCAAATAAGGATCATTGTTGGAGTGCATCACCCTTGTTCTTTGTTGAAAACTGGAAAAATGTACTACTTGTTTATCATGTGTTCGATTTTTGTAAATACAAGTAAAAATACTATTAGTAACACATTTAGTTAAAAAATGACTAGGTAGATATAAATTTAGGAGTTGTATACGTAAATATTATGTGTCTATCAATCAACTATTCAAGTTTACTCAGGAGGATGGATTATAATTTGTGTATATTAAGACAACCCTGGAATGTAAAACTTGTGGTCACAACGTTTGGAGAACTGGTACCTGAAATTCCCAGGGTTCTAAACAATAGAATTATGGGATGATCGAATAGGGAACAAATTGATGTGAAAAGTGCATATGGATCGTTTACCACAGCCCATCACTGCTCTCTCTATTATAGCCTATGTTTATATTTTACTTTGTTGAAGTTGTTCTAGAGTATAGTTTTAGGTTGTGTTAGGTTCACAACATCATACTGCAATTGTTACCAGTCCAATTGACATGCCACTTTTGGTGATTGGTTAGAGGTGATGCACTGTGGTGCAAATGCATGATGATGCAACATATTTAAATTCCCTTCATATATCTAGTGCAATAGCTTGTAACCTTAAAGCCCATGCACTACGATGCAATGCAACACAGTGCACTTTACACCGGGATGCAAAATACAACCGTTTGTGGTGAACCAAGCATAACCTTAGTCAATTTCCTAATTGGTTGAGAGTTATTATAGGAGTGATCCTACAGAAACCTAGGTTATAAGGAAGAGGGTGGCATAATATTTCAGGTAGTTGTTAATAAAAGTTTAAAGTTATCTTTAGTAGAAGCCCTAGTAAAATAATTGATTGTTCTTACAAATTAAGCTTCCGCGTTTGTAGATTCACGTTACAAATACTATAATGCAGAAATACCTTATATTAACAATTACACACAATTTAAAACTTATATCTTGAAAGTAAATGATACAAAATTTATATCCCGAAGGAAACCTACGAATGGGTGAAAACCTCCGACCTAGAGAAATCTACAAGTAATTTTTTTTTTTTGATCAAATGTGGGATTTTATTAAATAAAAGAAGAAGTTGTACAAAAGGGAAAGTTTAGTGCAAGCACCAAAAGACAAAAAAAAAAAGGAATAAAAAAGGAATGGATTAGATCAAGTTCTCACTGTTGCAATGCCGCTTTTATCCATCTCTAGAATAACTCTGGCTTTGCCTGGTATGGAAGAGACACTCCAAAAAATGTGATATATATATATATATATATTGGATTGGTAAACCATATATATCTTAATCAAAGGGCGTTATAAAAGTGGTTTTATCTCCCGCGAGGGCAGTCTGGGGCCAGCCAGGGGGAGAACCACACCAAGCCATACAAAAATTGTCACTCATGGGCCTAGTGACAATCCCAGGGGCAACTGAATTCCCACTACACGGAGCATAAGTAATACATATATCGACAAAATAACAGAACAGTGCCGGACAATCCTGAAGGATTGCTTTGGTAGTCCAAGACAGATCCGCATAACCATTTCCACAAAATGAGCTAATCACTTCGGCATCAGTTTCAATGTTCACTCGCTGTACACCTCGCTCCTTGGCCCAGAGAATGCCTTCCAACACTGCTAACGCTTCGCCCTCTTCAGCAGAAGTAAATCTGCAGGTAGAACCTTGGGCTCCACCAAAAGCATTAAGATTATCCCGGATGACTAAACGAAGACCATTGAATAATTTATTTTTATTAAAAGAGGCATTAACGTTAGTTTTTTCCCATCCAACGAAAGAAATAATCCAAGGGACCTTGATAGAAGACCGTTCAAAGCGGCTGGTCGGTGCACTAAAAATCATTTTATTAATGGCGACAAAAATGCATAAAGGGTTTTGAATTTTATTATTAAAAACGAGGTCACAACGAGTCTTGAGGAGAAAGAGAGAGAGACTTTGAGGTGAGAGCTGGTATTTGGTGAGAGAAAGAGAATGGTCTCACAAATTTTGAATACATTAATAATAGAGATAAAAGAGGGTTTATGACCCACGTGAGGAGAATGAGTGTCACCTTATGAGAAATTAAGAGAGAGAAAGTAGAGGGAATGCCACCTCATTAACACAATACCACCTCATTCTCTATAAGGGAAAAACTTAATTTTTGCTAGCTACTCATCTCTATTAGAATTTGGGAGAAATTAGGAAAATCCTCAATTTTTCTTCATATGCTTGTGTATTATGAAAGTGTATAGGTTATGTTGTCTTTTTTCTTGATATGCTTGCTTGTTGGTAGGAGGTGTTGGGGATGGTGGTTGAAGGTGTATATAGTGTTTATAAGTGGTGGAGGTATTTTAGACATCAAAAAGAAAAAAATAAATACTTGTTTACTTAAAACGTGTTAACAAGAGGCTAAACTAGAGGTGGAAAACTTGCCACTTATTTACTTTGAACTATATCTTGTTGGTCTAGTTAGGCCATGTTTGTTTTGTTTTTTTGGTGAGAAGAGGTGGGAAGAACTTGGAAGAGAAGAAGTGGGAAGAGGTTAGAAATTTTGAGGTTAGAAGATTAAAAAAAATTCGCGTGTGTTTGGCAGAGGGTTATAACTTGTACTTAAAATTCTGACTTCTAACTTCAACATCTCACTAGTTTGTTTGGCTGAACCATCTAATTTGACCACAGATTTTAAGTTTCTCCACAAAACATCAAAAACACATGTATAAACCACATTTTTCTCTATAATTCATCATATATTAATGCAACACAATTTAAATGGTGGTTTGAGGAAAAAACAAATTTAAAACGTGCAAAATCACATACCAAAATGCCAAATATATAAGGGACATAGTTCAACATACCCACATAGAGAGAAAGAGAGAGATGGAGAAATAACTATTGTAGAGAGAGATAAAGATAGAGGTATAAGAGAAAGAGAGGGATGAGGGGAAGAGAGAAAGGTAGAGGTAGAGAGAGTGTGAAAAATATATAGAGAGAGAGGTATAAGGGTGGGAGATAGGGGGGGATAGAGATAGAGGTGAGAAGGAGAAGGGGAGAGAAAGTTGTATGAGGGTGGAAGAGAAAGGGGATGGAGAGAGGTGGGAGAGAGAGGAAGAGAAGGGAAATGGATTTTGAGAATCAAGGTAGCTACTCTCTCTTCCCTTACAAGAACGATACGCAGAAATCGCTAATCAAGTAGTAAATCAACAAGAACAATATAAAAGAACACAAAATTTTTTCCCGGAGGAGGGAAGTGGAAAACTAATAAAACAAGAAGGGAGGTATTTGTGTCTTCCTCAATTGAGGTTTAGACTTGTGTAACCTTGTATATATAGAACACAATTACAATTACAATATATTAAGAGAACTGTAATAGGAAAGAATCCTAGCTGATGGAAAAACAATATATATATATGAGATTTCCTAAATAAGAAACTAAATATCTTAGAGTGCTAGCCAAGATACAGATCCTCTAAGGATCTTAATACTCCCCCTCAAGTTGGGTGTATGGCCATAACACCCAACTTGCAAATTAGTTGATGAAAAGGGTCATTCCCTAAAGGCTTTGTGAACAGATCCGCAATCTGAGCGGAAGATGAGATATAACGAGGAAGTAATAGTTTGACTTGAATCTTCTCACGAATGAAGTGACATTCTATTTCTATATGCTTTGTACGTTCATGAAAAACTGGATTTTCAGCAATGTGAATGGCAGCTTGATTATCACAGTACATATACATAGCTTGAGGATGGGGTATGCCCAAATCTTTGAGTAGATACTTCAACCATTGTAATTCACATGCGAGGGTGGCCATAGAGCGATATTCCGCCTCTGCTGAGGACCGTGAGACTGTATGTTGTTTCATCATTTTCCAAGAGATTGGACTAGAACCAAGTAATGTACAAAAGCCGGTAGTAGATCGACGTGTAATAGGGCATCCTGCCCAATTAGAATCACAAAAACCACTCATGTGCAAACTACTAGAAGAAGAAAGTAAGATACCTTTACCAATAGATCCTTTAAGGTACCGTAGAACGCGATGCGCCGCATCCATGTGGGAAGTACGAGGGGACTGCATAAATTGACTTAAAGCTTGAACAGAAAATCTGAGATCTGGTCGTGTAACAGTGAGATATATAAGACGACCAACTAATCGACGATATAAAGTCGGATCGAGCAATAAACTACCATCATGTGGATTTAAACGGAGATTTTGTTCCATGGGAAAATCAAAAACGCGACCACCAAATAAACCAGAATTAACGACGATATCCATAGCATATTTATGTTGAGTAAGGAAAATGCCATCCTTAGAGCGAGCTTCTTCAATTCCAAGAAAGTACTTCAAACGGCCAAGATCTTTAATATAAAAATTTTACGCCAAGAAATTCTTGAGTTTATGCATAGCCATGTGATTATTACCTGTGATGATAATGTCATCAACATAGATGAGAACGAAGGGAGAAATATCTCCATGAATCTGAGTAAATAAAGAATAATCAGACTTTGATTGTTGAAAGCCTGCATGTACCAAAGTTGAAGAGAATTTGGCAAACCATTGGCGAGATGCCTGTTTTAAACCATATAGGGATTTGTTAAGACGACAAACTCTATTCTCCCCTTGTTTGGCAAATCCTGGAGGTATTGTCATATGGACTTCTTCATGAAGATCTCCTTGCAAGAATGCATTATTCATATCAAGTTGATGTATCGACCAATTTTTAACAGCGGCAATAGATAATAAGAGGCGAACGGTAACCATTTTCGCCACTGGAGCAAAGGTCTCATGGTAATCAATCCCCTCAATCTGATTGTAACCCTTAGCCACAAGTCTTGCTTTATGGTTCAATCGAGCCATCTGAATTATACTTGATCTTATATACACATTTGCAACCGATGGGTTTTTTGTTTGGTGGAAGTGGAGTGAGAGTCCAAGTATGATTTTGTTCCAAAGCATGAATTTCTTTTGACATTGCCTCTCGCCATTGCAGTGACTTAACTGCTTGAGAAAAAGATGTAGGTTCCCTTGTAGAAGAAATAGAAGACAAAAAAGCTCGATGTGCATTAGAAAAATTTAAATAAGAAATGTATTGTTGAAGAGGGTAAGGGGTGCCGTTTACTTTAGATTTGGATTGAATGCGCCTCATGAGGAAGGGTTGGACAATCGTAGTCTGCAAGATAAGGTGGTGGACGTCGGTTGCGCGATGGACGGTCAGGGTTGGTAGGAGGTGTTTCAAGATTAGAGACGGAGTTTTTTTTATGAAGATGATGATAAATCTGTAGGTTCAGGCACAATAATATTCGAGTCACATAGTTTTGTGTTTGGAGAATCACTAGTAATGGGTGTAGGACTAGGAATATGTGATGGATGATCTTGACCATCAGGATGGCATGGCCATGTAGTTGTTGGAATATTTGATGAATAATTAAATTTCCCATTATCAGATATTGGTAAAGGAAAAATAGGAGAAGATGGTGATGTATTAGAAAGACCAGTAAAAGGAAAAACTGTTTCATAAAACTTGACATCTCTAGAAGTATAAATTTTCTTTGAATCTATGTCAAAAATTCGGTACCCCTTTTGAGCATAAGGATACCCAACAAAAATCCCAGGTCTAGCACGTTGATCAAACTTGTGCTTAACATTTGAGTTACGAGCGGAAGATAAACAAACGAACACCCTTAAATTTGAATAAATGGGTGTTGAATTAAATAACAACTCATGAGGAGATTTTTCTAATAATAGAGGAGATGGAAGTTTGTTGATAAGATAAGCGACAGTTAAGATGCATTCCCCCCAAAATGATAAAGGCAAGTTTGCTTGAAAGTGTAAGGCACGAGCAACATTGAGAAGGTGACGATGTTTACGTTCTACAATCCCATTTTGTTGGGGTGTAGAAACGCAACTTCGTTGATGAATGACACCACGAGACAAAAAAAATTCTTGCATATCATGCGACATAAATTCAGTACCATTATCAGAACGATCTGTTTGGATTTGTGGGAAGAATTCATCACCACTTCCTGACATAAGAGAAAAAACTTTTGACTGAAACTGAGTATGAACCATAGCAAAAAAAGATTTTAAGATACTTTGGGTCTCATTTTTAACACGCATCAAATCTATCCATGTACAACGACTATAATCATTCACAATGGTTAAGAAGAAACACGTACCAGAATATGAAGGCAATGAAAAAGGTCTCCAAATATCAACGTGTATCATTTGAAAAGGTCGAATAGTCTTTATTGAACTAGAAGGAAAACTTAATCTTGATTGCTTAGCTTGAGAACAAATTGTACAAGCTTCATTATTTGAACACAAAATAGATGGAAATTTCTTAGCTAAAGATTGCAAACGAGGAAAAGAGATATGGCCTAAACGCCAATGCCAAAGATTATTTGTAAGTTGGGGACTAATAGTAGCGGAAGCATATGATAGTTGGAGGTGGTAGAGTCCCTCATGGAGGCGTCCCAGCCCAATCCTCCTCCTCGATAACCGATCCTGGAAAGCACATAGATATTTAGAAAATGTTACAACAACTGAATTTGACTTAGTTAACTCACTTACAGAAAGTAAGTTAAAATGAAAGGAAGGGACACAAAGAACATGTTCAAGTTTTAATGAAGGTGACAAAGTAATGCTCCCAACATGAGTAATTGCTGCATCGGTACCATCAGGTAGTCTAACAAAAGAAGTTTTAGAGCAAGTGGTATATGATGAAAATGATGACAAAGAAGAACATATATGATGCGTTGCACCGGAATCTATAATCCAAACAGACTGTGAAAGACATGAAAGTATAATACCTAAAAGATTAGCTTGAGAATTTGAGCTACCTGGACCAATCATGGCCATGAGATTGGCATATTGTTCTTGAGAAATCATTGGAGCCGCAACCAAATTGGGCTTTCCCGCAAGACTTTGAGGTCTTTCAAAAAGCTTCGGAGGGTAACCATGGAGCTTAAAACAAGTGCTACGATAATGGCCTTCTCTTTTGCAATGGTCGCAATATGGACGAGGTCTCCCGCCCCGTCGATCCTGATTAGATCCTTTTTGTTGATTTCCTCCAAATCGATTTTGAGAAGGGTTGGAACGATTATCAAATCGTGTAGTATCAAGTGCAACAGCCTCTGGCACCAGAGAAGATAAGACGTGGATTTCTTGTTGTTTTTCTTCCTGTCGTACCAAAGAATAAATCTTTGTAACACTAGGAAAGGGGTCCATCAACAAGATCTGACTCCAAATTGCAGAGAAGCGATCGTGAAGACCCTGTAAGAACTCCATTGCACGGTCTTCTTGAAGACGATTAGCAGTTGCTAACCCACCACCACAAGAACATACAGAAATAGTTGATAATGAATTTAATTAATCCCAAAGAGACTTAAGAAGGGTAAAGTAAACGGATACCGTATTATTTTCCTGCTTCAATGACGATATTGACTGCTTTAGTTGGTAAATTTTTGGCGCATTGGTTTGAGAGAAACGATTGAGCAAATCATCCCAAATATCAAAGGCTGATTCAGCATAAAGTATGTTGTTGCGAATTTCAGCAATAACTGAATTAAGAATCCATGAAGCAACGAGATCATCGCACCGTGACCACATCTGAAAGTCATTTGGCTCTGTAGGTTTCTTAATGGAACCATCAACAAAACCAATCTTGTTCTTTGCACGGAGAGCCCTTGTGATTGACCGCAACCATGTGCTATAATTATCACCGGACAGTAATGGAGATACTAGAACAACAGTGGGACTATCTGAATGATGAACGAAGAAAGGATAGCTAAATCCCAGAATGTTGACATTATCGTCAGATTTTGTTATTTCACCAACTTTCACAGGAGTATCATTGGTGTTATGAGATTCCTCGCCGTCGACCATGATGATGGGAAAGAAATTAAAGAGAAAAAAAAACTTTAATGGATAAAAATAATGAGAGAGGAAATATGTTTATGGCTCTGGTACCATAATAAAACAAGAAGGGAGGTATTTGTGTCTTCCTCAATTGAGGTTTAGACTTGTGTAACCTTGTATATATAGAACACAATTACAATTACAATATATTAAGAGAACTGTAATAGGAAAGAATCCTAGCTGATGGAGAAACAATATATACATGAGATTTCCTAAATTAGAAACTAAATATCTTAGAGTGCTAGCCAAGATACAGATCCTCCAAGGATCTTAATAAAAACCCTTGCGGATAAAAAACCACTCACCACGAACAATTCACTATGATATCAAACAGGTTACAATGATCTCTCAAGCTTCTCAAGCTTTAACGGAGTCTCTTCAAACCCTAGCCTCTCTAAGGTTAAACTCACCAAAAAAAGATAGATTAAAATAACCTAAGTCCTTTTTATATACTAGATGACCAAAAATACAAGTGGTACGGATCTCGAGGCAAAACTCTAACATCTAAGGCAAACCTACGCCAAGCTCGTTCGAACGACTTTGCGATAGTTGGTCTCCAACCCTAGAAACATAACATCTCGCTCGAACGACATCCAAGCTCGTTCGAACGAGATTGACTCTTGGGCCAAAATTCCAGGGAGTATGAACGTTTGTTCGAGCGACTATGAAGCTCGTTCGAACGACTTCGACAATTTCTCAACTTTGACAATCCCTTTATTCGAGTTCATACCCAACAAGGGAGAGGTAGAAAGATAAGGGAGAGATAGAGGGGAGGGAGAAAGAAAGATGGGATGTAGAGGGAGAGAGAGAGAAAAAGAAAGAGTTGTATGAGGGTGGGAGAAAAAGGGGGGGATAAATAGAGGGGTGTGAGAGAGAGGTGAGATGGAGAGGTAGAGAGATAAGGGAGAGAGAGGGGAGGGAGATAGAGAGAGAGAAAGGAGGAGGAAGAAATAGAGAGAGGGGGGAGGGGAACGTTGGGGTGGGTTTTGATTTGGCTTATTTGGGGTTAAGATGGTTTTTCATTCGGCAAATTTGATTTTTTTTGCTGAAATCCCCAAAATACCCCCACTTAAACCGGTCACGGGGGTGAAAAATGACCAAACCACAGTATAGCAGGGAAACGACCAGTCAAAGCCAAGTCAAAGGGAAACTGGAAGTTTTTTGGTTAGAAGTCAAACCAAAAAACTTCACAGGGGGGTGTGAAGTTTTGAGGTTAGAAGTAGGCCAAACTTCTAGTTTCCATTTTTTCTAGAGAGATTGCCAACTTTTATAATAAAAAAAACAAATATGTCAAGGGTGAGAAGTTTCCAAAAGATCACACCTCTTCTCACCCTTAACCAAAAACAGAACATGGCCTTAGATTAAAAGATTTTAAGTGGAAATAAACAAGCATCCCTTTACAAATTTGCCAAAGAAACTATTTGTGCAAAAGATCTGTCGATCATTTTCCCACCATGTTGCAGCTTAGTAGTATACCTACGCGACCCGATTAAACTTGATCCGGCTCAGCACATTATTATTATATTTTACACCAAGGCGGTGCGAAGAAGGAGATTAAGGGCATTCTTATGAGGTATGATAGGACTCTGCTTGTTGCTTATTACCAGAAGTATGTTGATGAGCAGTCGAAGAAGGAGATTAAGGACATTCCTATGAGGTATGATAGGACTCTGCTTGTTGCTGATCCAAGACGGTGCGAGCCTAAGAAGTTTGGAGGTTGTGGTGCCAGGGCAAGATTCCAGAAGTCGTATCGTTAGGATTTTGTTACTACTTTGGTGGAACTTCTTAAGCTGAATCAAAACTGCTTAGATTTTATTTCTCAAGTTTGATTTATTTCATCTTAAATGCTCAATAAGTTAGGATCATGTGAAATGTTCTAATTTTGTTTAATGAAATGTTGGAATGCCCATCTTGTAGAATGCCTATAACTATGCATGTATATGAATCATTGGGTAAAATTCCTCAGCCATCCAAGTGTTAGATACATGTATCAATTTTAGGTAAGTATTGAGTCTCATATCATGGGTTTTTCTAGATGTACAGACAAGAAGAATTTCATGTCTAGTCAGTGATACCCTCCTCCTTATAGAGGATTTATTGGAGGTTAGGTCCATTTGGAGGGGTATCTGGGGAGTGACAAGTTTGGAGAGGGATCGGTCTACTTATAGGTAGAGGCGACAATCTAAATTTTGTAAGGATGGTGTCATGTGGTACTATGATCCTTACGGGGCGAAGGAAAAGTTGCTCCGTACAAGTTTAAACTTTTCACTGATTTCATTGTCTGGAATAGTTACTCGTGGAATTGGAACTATAACTTTGGAGGAGCTTTTTGGTAGAAAAATTACACATAGCTAATGGATGGATAAATTGGAATAGTCGTCCTTATCCGAATAGAACAAGTAGCAGAACTTGGAGTTATAGTGAGCCATTTGACAGCCACAAGTTAGGGTTTGTAAATCTGCATTCTTTGCTTCGGCATATACTTTGAACATAGGTTTGTTCATGCCAGTGTCACTTGTGGCAGCTCCTGTTGTTGGTTGAGCCTAACCTATATCTACTTGGTTCCCTTAGCTATTATGTGGGGTTTGAGGGAAAAAAGAAATAATAGAATCTAAAGTCAAACTGAGCACGGTGGTGTTATTCTTATTGTGCAAATTTAATCATACTCTTTTGCATGGACTATATAGTTCGAGATTTTTCGAGGAAATTTCTTCGAAGAGTTTCTAGCCAGATGGGATGATAGGGTTCTTCTCTATACCCCCTTTAGGGTTGTCAATTGATATGCATGAACTCAAGAATTATAAAATGGTGTTCTATGTGCAGAAGTTGCAATTGATGAAACACTTGGAATATAGTCGACTTAGGAGATGTGGACAGCAGAGACGTTCAATTTTCTAGATATTGATTGGGTCAAAAGAACAACCTATAGTTTTGATGATGATAGCTCGCTCAGGTATGGCGTTTCCCAGGTTAGGTTTTATAAGACTTTGGTGCAAGCTCATTGAATAAATTTTAGAGCTGTTGATCAATCTGTATAAGGTACCTTCTCTTTTTGATCGTCTCTAGGTTGATAGGCTTCTTTCCAAAGAACAATGTGTATTTATAAAAGGAAAAGTATATTCAAGGAGACTTGGTTTAAATTATGACATAGCCGATGAAATGGACATTATATAAGCTATGGTGGAAATCTCTATCCGGAGTTAGATATAGCACAAGAATGTAATTTTTTGAGTTTATTATTTTTCGATAACAATTTGAAAGAAATCTGGTTTCATATTTGATCATTAATCTCTTAGAAAGGGCTATAATCTCACCATGTAAATAAGGGACCTTCACACATATTTTGGGAACTTAAGGGATATTTTATCTTCCTTTGTCTGTGGATATAGTTTCCCTCTGGTGTATTGGGCTAATGAGGGGTTTTAGACAATTCGAAACTTCGAGCTGCTAATTTCTGGTTACATGAATGAAGGCTCGCTACTTGAAAAGTATCTTGGAGTTACCTTTTTGTTGAGGTAGGCCACATAGGGGGTTACCCTGAATTATATCGATCCTTTCGTTTGAAAGATTTAGGAAGGGGTGGGCAGAACGATATTCTTTCTAGGGGGAATTGTTTTAGTCAATAAATAGCTGAAAAATTTGTGTAAAGTAATGGGATTAACAGACTTTGCGAGATAATATCTTTTAGTCTAAAAGGGGGAACTAGGAAGCACTTAATCTTCCTTTTACCTTATTTCAAGTAAATTGGTTTATGATAAGAAAATTCACTGGACTATTAATATACTAAATTATAGAACGTTGACTGTCAGTTTGATGTCGTCGGGAAGTAAACCAATTTTCACATTTAATTTCCAAACAATCAGCATTGGATAGAGAGCAGTGGAATACACGAGAGCGGCTGGATGTAAAGAGTCATTACGCTTAACTATTAGTTGTAGCAGTCGGCTGTCAACCCAACTGAGATTGCAACCAGACTTTCTGGAATTTAAGATTTGAGTACAACTGAAGAATATTGCATAATCCAGTTATAATATGAGATCAGTACTGCACACTTGTTGGCAGTTTGTGGGGTATATCTTTAGCCTGTTGCTATCTTTAGTTTGTGTATACAAATGTTTCGCCCTTGGCTAGGTTATGTGATTACATCTAAGTTCTGTTTTGCTATACACAATGAGGTTATACAGTATTCAGTTGATTACACAGGTGTATTTCTGCATCCTGATCGCTTTTACTGGTGTTTTTCTAATAGCCTATCTTAACATGTATTGTACTTCTGCAACATGAAAGATTACTGATTAGCCCTAGTTCTAAGAGAATATGCAGAGTACTGATTGCTCCTAGTTGTGCATCGGCATATTTGTGATGATTATTAGTTTATTACTGCTGTTTGTTCACACCTATAGATCGTAGCTCGTGTAAGGATTCAATCAAAGTCGAGATGCAGCTTTTGGTTGTGTTATGGAATGAAAGGTTACCACTGCATTGTGTATTCACTTGTATTTCTGCATCTCCCCTATGCATTTCTCATAGACGCTTGAAACGATGGAAGGTGCAATCACAGGGCAGCTTACAAATGGAATGCATTGTATAGGATTTCTTGATCTCTGGTGAGAATTGGTTTATCTTGCATTGCACAAATTAGAAAATCTCTCGTGATACATATCTTTTGGGGTTTACCAAGCAAATCTCTTTTTCTTTCTTCCCTATTCACCATTGATCGAAACGGCTTGAAAGAGATCACATAGAAAACACTGAACAGCTCGAAAATTTAAGAATTTTTTTATGAACTGCCCATAATATTGATACCCGCCCATATTGTACATTAAAAATGAGCAAACGATTAAGCACCGCAGAATTGATTAAGGTATTCAAACATTTGATATCACACATTACTGACAATATTATCATAAGGTCTAGTTTAATATTTCCACCAGAGCCTACTCTATAAGGGTTAAAATACAGGTCTTAAAGAGGGATGCCGGCATAGGTTTAAGACATGCCTTCTTATGATTGAAGTTCCCCTAAACCTGCACGGAACACCAATTCAAATTGCAAACTAGTTTACAGATAGTCCCAAACATTGTCGTAGGGTTGGCAGATTGAATATTTTTCAGGAGATTGTTGGTCATATTTTGCAATGCTCCTAGCCAAATTCTTTGCAAACAGGTTAATGTCCAATTTCCACTTAGGGTATTTGTGACCAAAGATGGTCAAGGGTTCAAAACATAACTACTTTACAAAAGAATAACAAATGTTAAAGGTAATCATAAAGCACGAATTCCCATGAGACCCTTCAAAACCCGAACAAAGATATGTCCAGAAAACTAAAACAAAATCGCTTCGTAGAAACTGAGAAAGAAAACATTATAAATATCGTATGATTGGCTAGGAAAAAAAACGACTCTTGATGTTACAACTTATGACAGCCAAAATTACCCTCCGCTCCTCCCTATAGTGTGCACAACGGATTCTATGCTCAAGATATGCATTCCTCTTTAACACTTATCCAGTTGCTCTACAGAATTAGTGCCTCAAGTGCTACGGATTACATAATCAGTGCCTGAAGTGCCTCACATTGGTGAAGAGAAGAGAAACCCCGTACTTGTTGCAGCATTCTATGGCATCCCCATCTCTCATGCTCCCCCCAGGTTCAGCAATAACCCCAATCCCACTCTGACATGCTTCTTCCACGGCATCTTGCCAAGCTGCCAATTTATAAAGAGCGCACGAGTCAAACAAGGAAACTGATACTAAATACATAACTCGTGAGTATCAACACTCATACAGACAAATGCAATATGTAAAAGTTAGGAGTATGTCAAACACATCCATATGTGAAGGCCTAGTACGAAAGGGGAAAATAGAAGGGATTGATGATGTAGTCTTCAACCTTTCTTGTCTTTAGGTGAAAGAATGCATATAAAAAGACTTCGTAACCATGTCAAAAATTTCGTAATTATTTAATCTACTATGCATGATCTGATATATTTAGGTATAATGAGAACTGATCCCTTACCAAATGGGAAGAAAGCATCACTAGCCAAAGCTGCACCTTTAGCCTCTTCCCCTGCTTTTTTCAAAGCTAACATCAAGCTCTCTACACGGTTTGGCTGCCCGCTCCCCATCCCTAACATGCAATTGTTCTGCACAAGTTGAAGATCAGATATGAACTCAACGATGTTTAGTTCCAAAGCAGAAAAAAAATAGCTTTCAACAGCTCAATATGAACTGTAGTATGTGCAAAAGGAAATACCGACCTTAGCTATTACAATGGCGTTGCTCTTGACATGCTTTACACATAACCATGCAAACTCTACATCATGAAGTTCATTTTCTTTTGGAGTCTTCTCAGAGACAACATTAAATTTGATATCTGATGGGATCAAATCATCGGAATCTTGAGCTAACCATCCCCCGCCAACTTGTCTGAGTGAGAGTTTTCCTTTATCATTCTTGTTTGCCTCAAGGATCCTCAAAGTCTTTGACTTTCCACGAAGAATCTCAAGACCTTTTTGTGAATATTTTGGTGCAACCACAATCTCATAAAACATCCGCGTTTGGCCATCTGTTGGGCTTCTAAACTCTCGAATTTCCTTCGCAAGGGCCTTCAAATACAAGGTGATGAAAGACGATAAAAAATATAATAAAAGAAAAACAGAAGTCTGTGAGAGAAGTCGCTTTCTTCATTTTATAACATTAACTTACCTCATCAACTTCAGTGTTGAAGGCAACTATTCCGCCAAATGCACTCACAGGATCTCCTTTCACAGCTAACCTATACGCTTCAAGAATATCATCCCTTGATGCTACACCACAAGGATTTGTGTGCTTTACAATCACACACGTAGGATTATTAAATTCTGATACACAGTTCCAAGCTGCATCCGCATCTAAATAATTGTTATAAGACATTTCCTGCAACAAGGAGAACACATTATGTTGGAATAGTCAACTGTGACGACAAAATTATCACATACAAAATCCAATATAAACAAGTAATTAAAACTGGATAAATGAAAACATTAAGAAACCAACTGTGGCCACATGTTCATCACAAAATTAATCAATATTTAAGTTGAAGAACTAAAACATTGCAAAAACAAATAAAAGTTGCAATGAAAATAGTACTTGGAAAAACTGAAATATTGAGAAACCAATCGCAACAAGTACACAAACTAGAAGGCAAATATTGCAATAAGAAAATCAATGGCGCATCATTTAACCCGCTAAATATGTCAAAGCGGTGTACTCTAAAGCAAGCAAACCTATCATTTGTTTCTGGCTTGATACCGACATATGCTATACTTCAGAATCAAGCACGACATTTCGATAGATAATAATTCAGATCCTTTTTTTAATTAAACACTATATGTCCTAACCTTTAATTTAGTTACATATAAGCATTTTGATATCCGAATAACAGGCTTTGCAAAAAAAATGTCTGAATAACATAACTGGTTACCCAACTAAAAAAAATATAGTGATTATGGCTTATTGACCTTGCGAGGAAATTGGAATTGGTCTTAGAAGGACAAATATGAATTCTGCCTTGCAAATAAAACTAGCTTGGGAAGTTATGACCAGAGAGACTTGTGCGGGGCAATTTATAAGAGCCAAATTCTTCACCAAAAATGGGGAGATGATACAATACTATAAGACGGTCTGGGGTGAAGAAAGCTATTACGGATTTGAAGGGCCAAGTACAATAGATCGTCGGAAATGATAAAAGGGTTGACCCGTGGAGGGATGTTTGGATATCAGGCGGTTGACCCGTGAAGAGCGCATAATTAAAGTTAATATGCTCTGGGTCGCTCATGTAAGCCAAAAAAGGATATGCGTTTCTGAAGAAGGGAGATCCTATGTGCAAAAAATACTCTTAGAGTGGCATCATGTATTAAGCTGTCATGTCCATAATACATGAAGATGAAGGGTAGGATTGGGCAAATATCCTTTGAATGTGCAGTTGAAAACTGAATTACATGAATCAAATGAAGATTATTGACAGCACTGTAGAGCCTCAGCGAGTTCTTGGTCACTAGCCCCTAAAACCTCATTACCCACGGTGATTCCACCAGTATAGGTTTCAGGAAGGAAAAGCTGTACATAATCTTCTACCCAGTTCATTGCATGATCTTCATTGGCACTCCACTGAAGAACTTCAGTCACGCATTGAAAACATTGACCACAAACTCAAGCCCAGACCCTCGAAATGCCTTGAGAACACTGTGATTGATATCGTAGATCGGGACGTTCTTTATCATCACTGTTCTCAAAAGTGTCGCCACGTCTTCAGGTGAAGGAATATTATCAGCAACTCTGCCTTATTTTATCTCATAGATGCCTATAAATGCCTGAAATGTAACGTAGACATTGCAACAATGCACAGAAGACACACCCATTTCTTAATCGATGAAGAAAACGAAGAATGGCGTTATAATTTGGGGTGTTTTTTTGTTCTTGGGGAGTAATCGATGACAAAGGAGTCACTTCAACTACAATAACATGTTGGCCTGCCACTTGAAATAAGCAATGCCCTTTACTGCTCTCACAAAAAGGTATCTCTTCTTCTTCATCTTCTCTAGCTAAACTCAGTCTGTACTTCGCCTTCCACTTATTTGATGATACATCTGGAAAAATACGTTTTTTTTGTTGAGAATACAAAAGATTGAGCACAGTCGTAGTTGGAGCAGAAGAGACTGTGATGTCGCTGCAGCCACCAAAAGCAGCCCAAATTTGACTCAAGCAATTCAGATCCTTCTTCTTTTGTTAAGAATTCTTTTTTCATTACAAAAAAGAAGAAGAAGCATAGAACCCAATGCAGCTTTCAATAACTGAGTTCGATGCATTTTACGGAAATCAGATATCCTATACCCATCATGATCTAAAAAATAATAGCTTAATTAAATAACTATATCTAAATATGTTCTGACCAGTACATACCAAACTACATGAATGAGTAACTACAACGAATCATAACAAAAATGAACTATCCTGGCTATACACTTTTAATGCAACCTATGGATTGCAAGTTCTCCGATAACTACTTATCCCCATCTCCCGAAGTTGATAATCTACCTAATCACTAAGTAGCTCTTTCACCCGGCTTATGAATACTTTTTAATTCTTCAAATGCATCATATAAATAATCACTTCTTTTTGATGCTAGATAGGCTTGCTCCAGATGCTACACAAGATCGGTTTATATATTGGACCAAAACATGTTCCCATACTACTATTTTCATTGCTCAAAATGGTATTATAGTTATCTGTGACTGTAGTTAGCAATCTTCTTAATTGAGATATATCTAAGTTCTTTATTTAGCAGCGAATGTAATATCCAAAAGAAAGTTGACAGAAACCCTTCTTTACAAGAATGTGTCAACCGAAATATAAATTCAAATCCAACCTAAGATAACTAGCATTCCTTAACAAGAATAGCTTAAGAACATATGCGTCCAATATCGCTCCTCAAAGAATCCCATTAGAACATATTGAGGACATGCGTATCTTGATTTGTGAACATTATATGATGCAATAATAGGTACAAATATCATTGGTAATACATTTTTGAACTGTTACAAACATATCTGATGTCACGGCCTAGGGTCATGCCCCACAGTAGCATGGCTTGGGTGAGCTTCTTAGGTCTTGGTCGGTTTTGGGCTCTCTCTTCCCTACTCTAGAATATTATATTAGGCTTATTTTAGTTTTATTTAATTTAGAAGCATTTACCAATTAGTAGTAGTATTTATTATTTATTTTCAATTTAGGACTAGATTTCTATAAAAGGAGAGCCCCTTTAGATTTTAAAACTAGATTGGTTTAAGTAAAAAGATATTTTTCTATAAGTTATGTAAAGTATGGGGAGAAACTGCAAACCTTAGATCTTTAATGGTGTCACATGGAATGCCCATGCCCTCCTTTGTTTTTCCACTGTAGCATTTCATTCGCATAATCACAATCTTCTTCTTCCCAAACTTGCTCGACAACCCCCAAAACGGGAATGCAAGGGAGGATCTCCTAGTTGGGAAAACGCATTAGAAGGCGTTCTATTTCTTTCTCCTGTTCTTGACGATTGGCCGAGATTGCAAGCCTAACGTCTTTTTCTCCTTTGTTTTCCCACTGTAGCATTTCATTCGCATAATCGCAATCTTCTTCTTTCCATATTTGCTCGACAACCCCCAAAACGGGAATGCAAGCAAAACGGGAATGCAAGGGAGGATCTCCTTGTTGGGAAAACGCATTAGAAGGCGCTCCTTGGACCTTGACCATAGAAGGGATTCGATAAAAGATAGGAGCCATGGCCTCCGTATCGAAGAGGTGAAAGGCATTGTGCTCCGTATCACTAGGGCTGTCAATGGATTAGATATAATCCGAAATCCGATTCCTTTTTAGGATATGAATGTCATTTTTTCCAATCCGAATCCGATCCAATCCGAATAAGGAACATCCGAAATAATTTCGGATTGGATTTGGATGGTGCCTAGTCCAATCCAATAAATATCTGATCCAAAGTTATATACCGATATGCTAATATTTTTCAATATTAATGTTCTACAATAATTAAAAATATATTATATACAATAAGAAACAAATTATAACACATCTAGCTTTGTGGCTAAGTGGTGCTTAGTTCTTAAAACCCATGAAAGGTCATGGGCCAAGCCTTTGCATACACATTTTTATTCATCAAATAAAATTATGGTCAAATCGAATTTTGAATTCGGAACGCTGAAAATAGTTTCGGATTGGATTGGATCGGATTTGGATTTAACCATAGAAATTTTGGATCGGATCGGATCGGATATGGATATGGATGTTACTTACAAGGTTTTGGATCAGATTCGGATTGTAGCAAATCTGGTCCGAATCCGATCCATTGACAGCCCTACGTACCACTAGACCAATTCACTAAGTGCATATAGAACATACATATAGATAGAGACCAACCAAAGATCGGCTACTGACACAAGATTCATTGGATCATCCTCAACTTCGGGTTTTCCTATAAAACATTTGCAACCTTAATATAGGCGCTTATATTCGGTGTATTTGGCACACGCCATCATAGGCTTGTAAAGCCACTCATTAATTTGGCATTCGTAATCCTCCGTGGTCATTACGGCTGAGCAAAAAACCGATCAAACTGACAAACCGAACTAAACCAAGCCAAACCGAACAAAACGGTTTTGTTTTTTAGGGACCGGTTTCGGTTTCAGTTTGGATAATAAGGAACCGACAAATCTCGGTTTCAGTTCGTGTAAAACGGGAACCAAGGAAAACTGAATCGAACAAGATAACACTAAATAAAAGAAAACCAGCTGTTTAGAAGTTGTCGAGTCTTTTATTTTACCCATCTTTTACACTGAAGTCAAAGTTGCATCTCACGATAACTATGAAAGATCTTTCTCATCTCTTTTTCTTCTAAGGTTGAATCCCATCGCCAATTTTGATCTAAAGGTAAAGTTTGCCTATCCGACCGATCTTGCTTTATGAACTCGTAATTTGTAAACCCTAGCTTTCAATTTTGCAAGACATAGAATGAGATTCGATTTAGCTTATCGGGAAAAGGAACATAATCTATGTTTGATGATTCTCCGTGTAAATTTGTTGTTCTTTTCTTTTGAAGATGATTCTCCATGACCAATGTTTTGCAACAGAGAAAGATTAAAGATGATGGTGGACCTTTGTTTTGATGTTATTAATGACCAATTTTTATCCTTAGTACTTGAGTGGGTTGGAGAGCTCTGTTTTTGCAATGATAGTTTCAGTTCGGTTTTTGGCCGATTTCACCCCTTTTGTACCGGTTCAGTTACGGTTCGGTTTAGGATAGAGTCTAGTTCGGTTCGGTTCGGTTCGGTTTCAAAATTTAGAAACCGAATACTTTGGTTTTGATTTTGAGTCCAAAATCGATCCATGCTTGAGCCGTAATGGTCATCATCTTAACAAAAAGGAGAAATTTTTTTTTCCAAGATCTTACCTTTGCTCTTTGTACCAAATTTAATATGAATGATCCATGGAAGGAAGAGATCGTCTCGTAGTCAGGGAATTTTAATAAGGTCACTCAATTGAAACTAGAAGAAAAAAACAATATAAATTATTGAAGCTAGAACACTTAAGATCTAAAGATCTGGGTTTATAGCTTCCCAAACATTACATAACTACTAGAAACCCTAATCTACTAAAACTACCTAAAAATTAAAGCTAGATGAGCTCTCCTTTTATAGAGAAAGGGTCATTACAATAAATAAAAAACCCACTATAATTAGAAAGCCTTAAATGTGTAGGAAAATAAATTATATTTAGAAATAATAAAATAATAAAAATATTTTCTAGAAAAGAGAAAGATCCTGCCAAACACGTGTGATGCCCATTAGGCCGTGAGACGGTGGGAGACGACATCAAATTTAGTTGTTTTATTTAATTTATAAGTCTTCATCAATTAGTAGTAAGATATATTATTTGTTTTCAATTAAGGACTAGGTTTCTATTTAGGGATAGATCTCCTTCATCTATGTAACATATGTAACATGAGAGTATCTCTAGATTTAGAATTAGGTAGGCTCGAGTAGAAATCTATTTTACTAGGAGTAATGGAGAGTTTGAAGAAAAACTGCAAACCATAGATCTTTATTTTGATTGAAATATTAATTAGTTGCTTCCGCCTAATTAGTTTATCACTAGTTGTCGAAAACCATAAAGGCCTACGATTTCTCACCTTTCCATGGTGTTGTATTGCAGTTGCAATACCTCCGGCGTTAACCTCGGCGAGACTCCTATTAACATAAAATGCAGCTTTTTGATGGGGATTTTCACCATATCGAAGAGAGCTTTTAAGTAAGAGAGGAACTGTTAAGCTGGGAGGAAACTTGTCTGCATCAGAGAAGGGCACCACATCAACTAACTTACCCATAAAATAAAACTCTGGTAAAATAGACAGCATTTAGAATTACCTCCAACTGTCTGCTTCCACATCCATTCTGAAACTGCCGAATCATAAGAAGCAACATGTTGAAAGGCCTTCCAAGCAAGCTTTCTTCGGAAGTTTTGATCATCTTCACATCCTTTTAGGAAATCCAGAAG
This sequence comes from Kingdonia uniflora, assembly GCA_014058105.1. Taxonomy (NCBI): domain Eukaryota; kingdom Viridiplantae; phylum Streptophyta; class Magnoliopsida; order Ranunculales; family Circaeasteraceae; genus Kingdonia; species Kingdonia uniflora. Next base: position 1,332,489 of record JACGCM010000479.1, on the reverse strand, counting down.
TGCAGGATAGTCTTGTGAGTCAACAACAACCAGTACATCCTTGTGATTCTGTTAAAATCCAAGCCTCGTTAAAGTAAAAGTAAGTTAAATACTGAAAGATAATAATATTAAATAGGGAGAAAGTTTTCAAGATCAACTTAAGCACATCCACCTAAATAGTTTGAATTTTTCTCCCCTACAAGGAGATATTCATGATTCTTGGTAATGTGCACCATGACTGGCAATCTAAACCAGTAGATTTATTAATGTAAATCATGTAGTCATCTGTATTGAAAAACCTTTGCAGCGGCTCTGATCATGGCAGGGCCACCAATATCAATGTTCTCGACTCCATCCTCAAATGCAATCCCACTGGTTGAACTAACTTTATCGTAGAAAGGATATAAGTTCACCACCACTATATCAATACTACCTGTGATATAAGCACATCAATATTCACCATGTATATTTTAGGAGACGTTTAGAAAAAGAATTAGAGAAAATGTATTAACACAACTGTATTTCTAGATGAATCTGATCATCTACAAATTTAAATATCAAATAATAATTGCAAGGCAAAATGATGATTTGTTCAAGAAGTCACAACTAGGGAATCTTAATTCTACGACTCACCAATCCCATGCTTATTTAGAGCTTCAATGTGATCATTCTTATCTCTTCTTGCGAGAATACCGCCATGAATGTTAGGATGTAAGGTTTTTACACGCCCATCAAGCTGCAAAAGGGAGAATGGTCCTTCATATTTGACGGAAAATGAAGACTAATAATAGACAACAAAATTATTGTTTTAGAAAAATAGAACAAGACCTTCTCAAGTATTTTAAGAACCAAAACAACATGAATGGAAAAGAGAAGGTCCAGAAACATATATAAGTTTTATTGACCATAAATGACATCATAAAAATTAAATTAAAAATAACATACGAATGAAATACATGAAAAAGGATAGCTCACCATTTCAGGGAAGCCTGTAAGTTGTTCTACTTTGCTTACAGAGATCCCGGCTTCTTCTAGAGCAGATGCTGTTCCTCCAGTTGAAACGATAGTATATCTACATATAATATAAGACGTTAACACTTACTAAATAGGCCAACATGTGAATATTGATATAGCCAACAAGAATATACGCAACTTGGGCTCTTGTTCTTGGGAGAAGAAGGGTCACCGATGTCAACGAGGATTTTATGTTCTCAGACCCTAAAAATCCGAGAACAAGTCAAGCAGAATAATATCCTAAAAATCTGCCTGCCGTATTTGACTAATGAATTTCGGGGATTTTTTGTTATCCTACCACCTTCCCGTACAAATTTCCAAATAAATTGGACTTCCTTCTTAGGTACCATATCTTATAATTTGTCTTTCTTTAAGTAAGCTGTATTTTAAGGAAAAAAATTGCAGCAAGGAAGAAGTGATGAAGAGACCAAAACCAAACAAATAAAATTGCAATATATGCATCCATAAGTAGGTCATTTTTTTATTTTGTTTTACTTAATAGAGATTTTGAGTCCTAATACATGAACAAAATCAAGATCTAGTACCCAAAATCTCCAACTAGTAAATCAGAGGTAACGCATTGTTTTGTTTTGCTTTTTCTCATTGTGAAATGGTGTCAGGCCATTAAACAATACCCGTGTTAAATAAATTGGCATCGGTAGAGGAATGGAAAATAGAAAGAGTAGCAATGAGCAGTAGGAAGAGGAGCAATTATCAGTATTAAATATATGATGAATGAAAGAAACATAGAATCTCAATTATCAAATATTTTATGCTAGTTTACTTTACCTATCTATTACCAGTTTATGATGTTAATCAGATACAAAGTTTGTGTAGTAAATTTTTAAGTTTACTACTGACTTTGGTGCGACATATTTCTTTCCTCTTTTGGAAATCGACTGTTTAAATTAATGACAAGTCGCTACTATCTTAAAGACAGTTACTCAATCAATTTAGCTAGTTCATTAAGATAGCCATTGTTTACTGAATATACTCTCATGAGAATGCTTTAGTGTAGTAGGTGATTTCTCAACACAATAAACCCGATTTTGATGATTGATGATTATTGGAGAATCCAAAAGAGAATATCTAAGAGAGAATGTCCAATAATTGTCAGGGCTTGAAAACGTCAGATCTTGGTCCATCGTGTTTATTGAACCAAATCACGAACTAGTTTTTATTCTTATGGTTTTGTTTAAGATAATGAAACTAATGTTTTAATTTATTAGTCGTATGTTATATATGTAACTTTAAATTACAAAGATATTTCTGAATTTAAGGAAAAAGGTTTTTTGTTAAATAATTTATGATCTTTAATTTTATTGTTTGTTAAATATTCGTTTCGCTAGTTGTTCTATTAAGTTTATAAATAATTATTTTTATTTGCATAAATACATTTAAGATAGCTTTACTTTCTTATGCCAAACTGGGACTACTGTGTGACTTGTGTGACCTCCTGGCCAGATTTATTAATAAATACAAATAGTAAAAGGTGAGGCTAAGTACTTTCTGAAAGTATAAATGATTGCACTAGTACAAAAATCGTCGTCTATTCTACAGTGGATAAAAAGGGTAAGAAATATGATTCATCGGTCCGAAAGACGCAATATATCTCAAAACTATTAAAGTTGGTTAACCATGGAAACTATATCACAAAATTATTCAAGTTGGTTAACTATGGAACTCTATTGTCAAAAAGCAATCGCTTAGTTCACTTTAAACGTGAAGGGAAGAGAAGCGAAGGAAAACACATCACACGCTTTAAAAGCATAATAGATTAAAAGGCGAGATAAAGCGGTCGCTTAGTCAAAATAAAACTATGCCCATCAAAGTGAAAAAATCGATCACTTAATTCGTGATTTTGAACCAAGGTCATATTTGAAGAGTATTTTGACATTTTATTGATTTCATCAAGCAAACGACCTCTACTTAGAACAACATCAGCAGTAGTAGACATTGTAAGCGTCGCAGACCAGACAAAAATATACACTTACACTATGTTTTACCCTGCAGTTTAGGAGAGGATATTAAATATATCAAAAAAATAAATTAGGAGAGGATATTTCTCAAAAGATATTATGCGGCTAACTAAGACACGTAATTCCTTTGCTAAATAATTTAGGTAAGTGAATGGCTGAGATTAAAACGAGTGCATCTATGATTCAAAATCTTGGAGAGCATCGCAACACTCGCTTTTTCGAGTAATACCATCTTACACCAAATTTAGGCAGCTTACATAATGTTTGGATTAGTTACTCCATATAAGAAAGAACGTCTCCTAGGATGGTGTTGAGTATAGGTTTTGCAAGGTTTGGGTGAACCTACACCCTGCTGGAGACGATCTTATTAAGTTTCTCTATCTTTTCTATTTACATTGTATCTCCTATAACCCAAAAAGCCAAACTTCGACAGTTCGACCTTGACCAAAAAACATCAAGAAAATATTCAATGGGTCTCACAAATAACTTATTGATTTAAAGGTGTGTTTTATTTAATAATTATGAAGTTTAATATGATAATAGTGCATTATGGTTTCATGTGAACGTTTATCATTTGATATTCTTAATAATTGAAATGATTGTTCTTCTGAGTCAGTAACTTCTCTGTCACGCTTCAGAATCGCTTGGAGAACGATATTCCAAAAAAAATCCTCATGCCCATCCTTTCATGTAATGGTTTCATAGCAACATAAAAAGAAGTTGACGCAGTAGTGGTAATGCATGAAAGTGTTGATGCTCAAAATGAAGCTCTCTAAGGTTTCAAGGCTTCATATGCTGTTAGGGAAAGGGACAATTTTCATCTAGTCACTCTATACCATTGGGACATGTGCTTTAGGGAGAGATGGACAATCGAAACTACAACTTGATTGAAGACTCAGCCAAAGGGTGGGAAAATGAACCAGAAATGGGGTAGCTCTTTCTCAGCCAACACAACAAGCGACAGACCTGCTCCATGTGACTCCATGTGACTGCCAGATTTAGCTATTAATTACACACCTTCTCTTTTAAGCCACTTACATTTCTAGTAACCAACCATAATCACCAGCAGAGGTTATGAGCGAACCATCTTGGTTGCAACAGTAAGGGCAACCAAGAACAGCATAAGAAAAATAGGGGTTTATTGTTCCATTTGCCATTACTAGGCAGTCAAAGAGTTGTCCATTACTTGAAGTCTATTAGAAATTATTATTTTTAATTATGCTAGTTTTACTATTCTATAACATTGACATTTTTAGCTACTGAATTTATATATTTGGTTGAATTTACAACTTTTATTTGTTTTTTCATTGTTATATTTGACAAGGAGAGAAAGAAAATGAAAAAAGTGAAGGAAACTGCATGAGAGAACCATGCAGTGTTTACAGCATGGGTTTCGCTCAAAGACGGTGAAGCTCACCAACTTGACAGTTCAAAAGCTAGAGCAAAGTAGTAGAAGGGGACAAAAACACAAGGTACTTTCACTCTTTGATCAAAATTAAACTAGCTAAGAGTCAAATTACCTCTATTGAGAATGATGAGGGTGCTCTTATTGAAGACCAAGAAGGGATTAAGAATTGGATTATTGACTTTTATTTGAAGAAACTATTTGCTAACAATGTGGTTATAACTGACCAAATGATGGAGTTAATTTCTAACTGTGTTACGAAAGGTGATTATTATGCTCTTCCAAAAATACCATATGAGATAGAAATAAAAGATGTTGTCTTTCATCACAAGCCTAAGAGCTCTCCACGACCACAGATGGTTTTGGGGGCATTTTCTTTCAAAAAAAAGTATGTTATACACAGGGATGTGGTGAGGGCATTGAGATTTTTTTTTTTTTTGCTGAATCTACTTTGCCAAAAGGGTTTTAATTCTACTCTTATTATTCTGGCTCCCCAAGAAAATGCAATTAAACTGAAAAGTTGTGGCTATGTACCATTGACACGGATACGTCCTTATACCTAAAAAGATAGTATTTGACTTATAATTTGCTAATGTATTATGATTGTATAAATTATGATTATTAAACCATGGGTCAATATACAACTACAACTAATAACAAACATAAAACAATGATAGTAGTTAGTAGGGTTGATTAACATATCTAAAAAATAGAAATTACATAAATTTTATATCAAAAAGTTGGTGATCTAAGCAAGAAGTACCCATTGGGGTGTCCACACGAGTGTCGGTGTATCCGACACGTTTGGCCAAGGATTTTTCTAGGAATATGGAGTGTCATGTTACATAGGTTATTAGCCTATTTGTCTCAGCAATTTTCCCTCTAAAATTATTACTAAGATTATGGCTACAAGGCTTAGATTGATTACTGACAAGATTGTAAGTAAAGAGCAAGGTGATTGGCCTCCTCAGAAATGATGAATGATCTGGATATTAAAAGAAGATTAAGTATGGGGTTGAAGATTGATTTCTCTCAGGCTTTTAACACTTTTAAGTTGGGAATTTCTGCTTCAAGTTCTTCAGAAGTTTGTTCAACTTGGTGTACTTTAGTCCACAATATTTAAGTAGTGCTATAATTTCTATTATGATCAATGGGGGTCCTTGAGGTTATTTTCCAGCTACTAGCTGTCTCCCCTCTTGTTTGCTCTTGCGGAAGACTAGTTGAGTATGGGGCATTAACAACTTGATAAATCTGCAACAGATAGAACCTATGGTGATTGTCAGGAAAACTATGAGGCCAGGCTATCACATCTTCTATTTGCAGATAATATATATTTATTTTTGCCAAGGGTAACATAGTGGGGCCCAGAAAATTAGCTTCCTTCTTATATAGCTATCATCAAGCTTCTGGCCAGTGGGTTAGTGAAGAGTAAGCTATTCTTGGGCAGCATGTCTATTACTAGAAGAAGACAAGTCTCTGAGTTACTTGACATTAAAGAGGGTTGTCTTCCTGCCATATATCTATGGGTTTCTCTAGAACAAGGGAAAGTGAAGTCTGTTATGCTGAGATGTTTGATGGACATGATAAAAGCTAGAGCAACTGCATGGGTGGGCAAGATGTTGTCCTATCAAGGGAGAGTAACTCTTGTTAAATCTATATTATCCAGTATTCCCATATACAATATGTCAGTCTATAAATGGCCAGCTGCAGTCATGAAAGAATGTGAAAAAATTATGAGGAATTTCCTTATGGTCAGGCAATCCAAATGTAAGGAAAACTGTAACTGTTACTTCGAAAAATCTATGCAAACCCCTAAGTGAAGAGGGCCTTGGTATTAGAGGTCTAAAGGAGGTGAACCAAGCTATGTTATTGAAGCTGGGGTGGAACTTGTTACAGGGCAAAAGTGATTGGGCAAGCTTCATGAAACCTAAGTTCTTAAAGGCTAATGGAGAGGTGATCTCATCACAAAAAAAAATTCTATCTGTGATGGACTCAAGGGGTCCAATACTCGAATGAAAGACAAAGTTATTTGGCACATTGACGATGGCAAGGGAACACTGTTTTGGCATGATCATTGGGTTTCTAATTCCTCTCTTAAAGATCAAGTATTAAGAGAATTTGGAGATTCCAGCCTTGCTTCTTCAAATGTTTACTCATTTGGACATTACATTTACTTCAGTCATTACTAACACTGCTAGGGAGGATGTCTGCATATGGAAGCCTGATAAAGTGGGGAGGTTCTATTAAAACTGCATTTAATGAGTTCAGGATAAAGTTTCTTAAAGTCTGGTGCTCTGCTACTGTGTGGAAGTCCCCTGTGATGCCCAAACACTTTTAAGTTTTGCAGGAGACTAATGTATCAAACTTTAGCAACTGATAGTGAACTACCAAAAAAGAGGGAAAACAACAGCATCTGCTTGTTACTTCTGCCAAAGAAATGAAGACTCAGATCACATTTTCTGGGGCTGTGAGTGAGCAGCTCAGAGATTGGGGATTACATACGTTCAACCTAACCGGCATTGGCAACAACACTAAAACAATGAAAAATCCTCTGGATATGGTGCAACAGCCCAGCCCTTTGATAAAGAATCTCTAGAAATCTTTCTTAATCATCTCTCTTTACAATTTATGGTTAACAGAAAATGTTATTGTCTTTAACAATGCACAGGCTAATATGATCCAATTGAAAAGGAAGATTAAATATGAAGTGAGAGAATGTTCAAATCACAGCAAAGCTACTCTGTTCACTGAGTTGCAGATTATTATGAATTTGGGTGTGGTTGCAAAGATAAGAAGACTTGCGCAGATAAAGTCTTGAGTTTGGATCCCACTATGAAGTGACATCTTGAAAGACCTACTTTTATGGAGGTTATGAAGACTCCTTATAAGGAGTATTTTAGATTTACTTGATTCATGTATAACTTTTGGTAGAAGCTGCAAAATGATTGGAGTGCCTTGGGTGTTAACCAAGTTGGAATGTCAAGTTTTCTAATTATGCCTTTGCTTCAACTCTTTTTCAGGATTTAGCTGCTTTTCCTTTCAACTTTTGTATATATTTTGAAAATTTTATAAGAATATTGTTTACCTTGCAAAGAAAAGAAAAAGACTCACCCCAAGTCTAGAAGTCCATTCCCAAGGAAAGCTAGATCTTGCTTGTTTGACAATGAAATCAACGCCTGTTTATTTCCTACCAATAAAGAAGGAGCCAAATAAGTTATTGTCCTCATAAAAGCAGCCAAGAGTAACACAAATTTAACATCCAAAGTTAGGCAAACTGAGATTATTCAGAATAATATCTCCATAAAAATACTAAATATAATCAAGTAATCCATCATGAAAATTAAACTTTTTCTGACTTATCGACAATGAGAAGAAACCAGATAAATTTTACTTCACCAAGAATGCAAGAAACGAAACCAATAAAAGTAAAACAGAAAGGAAAATAACAGCATATTAAAAACAAGGAAAAGAAGAAGAAATACAGTCAACAACTCTTTCCGATCATAGAGTCCGAATAACCCGTTCTCGTCTTTGTAGTGGCTTTTATACACCAAAGAATTAAAGGCTGGAATGAACATGACAATCACTTCATTTCTTATATCTCTGCTTTTGAGCTTCCACGAGAATTTTTCTTACCAAATAGCCCAAAACCATGGGAAAAGCCGTACCTCCACAACCTTAATAGTTCCATGGAAAGAATAAAATTAACAAACAACTTCACCTAAAAGACGCCATTGGAAACTTTGGCCCAAATTCCCATGTCATCTTTCACTTTAAAGGATGACTTATCGAGGTTCCCAAGACTGCAAGATATTTAAGGCATATTTACATCCCTACACGGCAAAACTTACATATCCAACTTATCCTAAAATCTTGAACCAGGGTATTCTGATATCGTGTATAGCATAGGCAAAGCTTCCTTCAGGGAAGACCCCCTCTTTCCTCCCAGAAATTTCACATGGTTTCCAACCCGACCAAAAACTTTAAAAGCCCGACTGAAGGGGTTCCTTAATAATCCTCATAATACCCGTACATAAATTTCACATGGTCGACATAGGTAAAAGCTTTTCCTTCAGGGAAGACCCCCTTTGCTCCCAAAAATTTCACATGGTTTCCAACCTGATCCAAAATTTTAAAGCACCCTGAAGAGGCTCTGTAATAATCCTCATGATACCCCTGCATAGCCATTACTTTCCACTTGTTTCACTAATGTAAATCCTTGATATTAAACATCAAAATAAAATTTGATAATCTGACCCAAACATCCAAACCACTTCTCGCATTTGCCTCTAGGCCCTCTAATCAGATATGTTGAATTCCCAGCGACCTTAAGAGAAGACACTCTCTCCAACTTCGAGGCTGCTTGGCAAAACCAAAAAAGTAACTTTGGCTCCTAATAGCCAAGACACCAAAAAGAACCACTTTTCAAAGCAAAAATGGAATAATGCTGACCTATTATTATATCTTCTTTTTTTGCTTCTTGTGGGAAAACAAACCATTTGATGCTGCAAAAGTGTAAAAGTAATGCAATAAACACAAACAATAGCCGCCGACATACAGTACAGTGTTTCACAATGACCTTAGGTTTGGCTCTATGAGTATTTTAGAAAAACGCAGAACTAGTCTTTGACATCAAAAAAATTAGTCCCAAAAATATCCCTACATTTAGTTGTTTAAATAAAAAGTAACGATTGATGATCCGCTTAGAAAGAATAAATTCATTCTACGTTTTTCATACAATATTACTTGACTATTAGCATTTAACACACAAAAAAAAAAGAATCTTCATAGCACTCTTTCTATGTGATGAAAGTTTTTTTCTTTTTAAATAATTTTTTGTTTTTTTTTAATAAATGTTGACTTTTTATTAGTCAAAGCCAAAGGCAAATAAAGGGTACAAAACTGGGAAAGTTGCAAAACGCAATACAAAAAGAGATGACTACAAACAAACAAAATATGAGCACATTTATGATATCGGGTTTTCTCCCATCTAGTCCTCGAAGAAGTAAATGTTAAACTAAACATGAACATTACTCGATCTGAAGAGAATCTTTTCGATATCAATAATAATATTAGCTAAAGACCTCTCTTTTTGTACAAAGATTCAATTGTTCTTATCATTCCACTTTATTGATAAAGAATATAGGGAAAGCTAACAATACGGCAACACCAAAATTAAAAAAAGAAAAAAAATAACTACATATAAAAGGCATAAGCAAACTAAAAATATAAATCTCCTTCCACCGGCCCACTGAAGAGTCAAAGAAAATTCCACTCAATGTCAGTGGCTTCTTCTAGCACATTTGCATATATGAGAATGGCTTATGCTTAGTATAACTATGTGTGACGAGATTATCTTCTACATCAATCATATACAACAAAACCTCCTCACGTGGATATTTATTTCCATGGAAGTCATGTCCTAGTAACTGGTAATGTAAAATTAATTACACTGTGACTAAAATAGGTCGTCCACTGTAATATAATTAACCAATCTAGTTACAGTAGAATATTCATCAAATAATACGAGACAATAAAAATAAATACCATATTTGAAAAATCCAAATAAAACACGCATTTGCTAAAAAAAATCAAAAATATAGTGAATTCCAAACAACCCATTTAATCTCAAATACGAAAAGCACTCCATAGACATCAAATAATAAGAAAGAGCCCACCTTATTGAGTTATTTAAATAAAAAATATCCCATTTCAATAAATAAATATTGTGAAGAAAAAAAAACATATATCTTAAATCACCTGACATCAAAGTGTGAGACCCGGTCTTCTCCGTGGACACAACCGCACCAGCCATCGCCTTGATTGAAGTAATGTTAGAGCGAGACGATGCAGGGATCCTAAGCAATACTGAACTCTGAAACAAAGGATTAAACCAAACCACTCAGAATTCTCACACAAATATGGTTTAAGTATTTTGAGTTCGTTTAAATCTTACTGGTTGAGAGCAATAAGGGGTGACTCTGAAGGAGTTGCACAGGCGGAGGCGGAGAGCGCAGATAGCGCGATTGTAAGAAATGTGAGAACTGTTAATTGTTGCAGCAAACTCTAACATCCTCTCTTTCTCTCTATCAATTTTCTTCTGGTAACAACAAAGTTCAATTCAATATTTGTCTTCTCTAAATACCTGTAGATCAAAACACCAAGAATCATCACCACCAAAAAATTAACACATGCTGTACAAAACACTTCACAATAATATAATTTTTCAATTTGGGACTTAGCCACTTCAATCCTACCCCAAAACTAAACTTATCCCCAATTTTGGGTAATTTAAAAACTCATTACAAAATTTCACTATGAAATTGTTTATCAATGCAAGCTTGGGTTTTAATACTTAGTTGTAATCCTACATAAGACACTAGGTCAGGGGAACAACCACCCTAAAAATTAGGATTTCCCACGAGAAGTATTTTTTCCCTGCCAAAGTTAGGCTTCTTTTTGCCCCTCTTGATTCCCACGAGAAGTATTCTTTCTTATACTTGCGCTAAAACAAATTTGCCAAAAATCATTGGCATCAATTTTCGAAGACTAAAGTAATCATCATGATTGACTTCGTTAGATATGAATTGCATAATTTTTTGTCAATCATCTTCTCCATTGCCATTAAACCTACAAACAAGAGAGAAACTTTCATTTAGGATCTCTCTCTCTTTTCCTCTTTCAAATCTTATTTGTTGTCTGAAAGTTCAATTTCTTTAACTCAAACCTTGGGTATTGAGTTGAAGGGAAGCAAACTTCCCTCAAATTGTGTTTTATTTTTCTTTATTTGTTGGGATTTTACATTCATAGGATTGACGAACCACGAATTTAAGTTAGGAGCTCTAAATGCAATAGGGGGTTCGGAGACGGAGTCCCTGATTTTTTTGGGGGGGTATTATAGATGATCTTTGCAGAAATTTGATAGTAAGTAAAACAAAAGAAAAGTGAATTTACGGGGAATCTCTTTGAGTCTAAGCTATAAAAAGCGGAAGAACAAATGCAAGAGTAAGCGGAATCTCATTAAAGGGTCCATAATTTCAAGAAAAAAAAAATAGAAGCTTTAAACAAATGCAAGAGTAAGAGATCGGGTACATACAGATTTTTAAAAGGGCCACCACTACAGAAAATTACAGGAAAAGCATAAGCTATGCATCATACCAAATTGTAAATTAGGGTTATTGTTAGAGACTCCGATTCCAACTCTCACCCCAAATTCTACGACAAAATTGAGTTTAATACGAAATGCCCCGAATCACAAACACTAAAAATCTAAAATTTTAGCTATTCAGCTAGATCGACTACATAGTTTAACACCTAGAGATTTAGATACCGATTTGAACTGAAAATTGGAAATAGATACGCACCTTTAAACTAGGTCATCGAAATCTAGCAGATCGATCATCTTTTCTTTGGAAATACATATTAGGTTAGGTTAAATTACGAGTTCTTGGTTTGGAAGACTGGAGAGTCAAACTAAAAGAGGGATCTGAGAGGGAAAATAGGAGAGAGCAGCCACAAAATAATTCGAAAATATAAAAAAAAAATTAAAGAGAGAATATAAATTACCACAGACTAAATTAAATTTGCCACGGAATATATTCATGCTAAAGAAACTACAACATATGTCTATGGCAAAATTGTGGCAAATTTGTAGTCGACTGAATGAAAATGATAAAGAAATGCATACTTGAATATTTTAAACCCAATAATTAAAGAGGAAGAAACTAAATTACCAGGAGTTGAGTGAGCTACCTAATAAACTTTTTTAACTTAATTTGGTATTTCTTAAAGAGATGAGGTGAGCTAATTAATCTTTAAAAAAATGGGGTAAGGATAAAGTGGGGTGAGCTTTTAAGTATGGGGTGAATTTAAATTTTTTCTTCTACTTTTCCACCATTTTGTTTAAAATCCTTGTAGTAGAGTGCAATTTGCCCGGCAAGAGTCCAGTTTTAGGCTTTTGCGCATTTGATTTTAGCAGTAAGGTACAATATTTTTGCATAAATAAACAATTTAAGAACATTAAAATGTTAAAAGGATACATGAATTCCAATAATACATGGAGTTAAAAGTGGATGTGTAGCAAAATTAAAATGTTTATCAAACATCATAATAATGTCGTCCAGAAAGAGTAGGATGTCTTCTACATGAATAATATTAAACATCCCAGGAAGAATAACAGCTAAAACAATTGCATTCAGAAAAAGTAGAACTTCGTAATATCAATTAAAAAAACGGTCGTAGCACTCTGAAAGGTGAACAAAAGAGTTTATACATTATTTTAGTGTTATTACTTCTACTAACAGTTTGTTAAATCATGAATATTTTTGTGAAGTACCAAAAACAACACAATTCAAGATCCTGATGCGAAGCAATAGGAAATTAGTGCACTTATTAAACGAATTATAGCCTTGGATTTTTTTTTTTGGTAAGTCTTGCAAATTCTCCTATCATCATATTACAATTGAAGTAAGATTAAAATTTTAATTAATTTTTATGATACTCTTTCAGGGAGACGAAGGTCGAAACGCGATGTGAAATTCTTTATGTGATAAAATAAATATGTGATGTTATGAGAAATAGTTATCTAGTGCTTATTTTATTTGCTAGTTTTGCTTACAAAATATGGCAAGTATTGTTAGAAATTTAGTTTATTTTAAAATAAGTTCATATCTACATCTGAGTGTTTCTAGAGGGTTCTTGGGTCAGAATTCATTTATGATTTATCTCTCTAATTAATTTCTAGAAGAACTAATTATGTAAACTAGAGTGACTAGAGTTTGTCATTAATGATTATTCCTTGGGAAAAAATATCAACTCTCTTTTGTTGGAATAAACTCGTTGTTTCTCATCTTAATCTAGAGTCATCTCCTCCTCCTATATATACATCTCGAGATTATTCTCTTCATCTCTTACTACCAGAGAAACAATATATCACAGTTGCTCACCTGAGGAACATTTTATTTGGGAGTATACCCTTATATTGTTATAAAATCGTTCAATCATGAAGAGTATGCGCCATTGTAGTCTGTTTGCACCTGGAAATTATCCGTGAGGGGTGAAACTATTCTTATGGACAATGAATACACGCCTCGATCTTCCTTCCCTTCTTTATTCTAATTGCATTTATCTAATCATTTTCTATAACATTCTTAAGAGTTGTATAGACGGATGCCTCTTTCGTTACTCCTCGTTCACTCCCGGATACTTCGAAGATCGACGCATTAAATGGTTCCTTTTTCAAGCGATGGCAGGAAAATATCTATTCAACTCTGGATGTACTGAACCTTGCACAATTTCTCACTCAACCTGAAGCAAAAGAAGGTACGAATGATAAAATGTTAGCTGAATGGGTTAAAGCGAATAAGGTATGTCGCCACCCATTCTTAGTACCTTATCAAATGAATTGTTTGATGTTTACTGCTCTTACAAATCAGCCAATAAAATATGGTAAAATCTAAACCGGAAGTATGTGATTGAAGATGCCGGAACTCGGAAATATGTTATTAGTAATTTTCTGTATTTTTAAATGCCTAAGGAAAAAGATGTTTCCTCTCAAATCCATGAGTATCGCATACTTATTAGTGATTTAAAACATGAAGATATCGATCTTCCTGAACCATTGCTGGTTGTTTAATTGAAAAACTCTCTGAATCATAGAGAGACTATAAGCATAGTATGAAACATAAGAGGAAACAAATGAGTCTGGAAGATGTCATTATTCATATTCGGGCTGAAAAATAAAATCTGAAAAGTGACAAGTGACAAGACTGAAAAGGCTAAAGAGTTGAACTCCAGAGCTAATCTGGTTAAAGGAAGCTCGAATAAACCTCCTAATAAGCCCAATAAGAAAACCTTTAAGCCCAACAACAAGAACAACAATACCTCTTTCAAGAAGGTTATTGGCAATTATTTTGTTTGTAGAAAGGGAGGACACCATGATGCCTAATGCAGGAATAAGAAGTGAAATAACAATAATCCTAAAGCTAATCTAGTTGAGGGAGATGTTATCGTTGCGGTTGTTTCCGAAGTGAACATGGTGGCTGGAAAGAAGGATTGAGTAGTATATTCTAGTACTACCAGTCATATATTTAGAGATAGAAATATCTTCTTAGACTATACTTCAGTGAGGGAAGGAGAAGAACATGTTTACATGGGTGATTATAGGCCCACACCCGTCAAGGGAAAAGGAACAGTTTTTTCTCAAACTTACTTTTGGGGAAATCCTCTCATTGAGTAATGTTCTTCATGTTCCTAAGATTTGTTGGAATCTCGTGTATGTTTCCTTATTAATAAAGGTTGGGGTGAAGGTATCTTTCGAGTGTAACAAAATTGTACTCACTAAAAATGGTACCTTTGTTGGGAAAGGGTATTGCAACCAGGGTCTATTTATGTTAAACGTATGCGATGAAGTTATTAATAATAATGCATCGGTAGGGACCTGTCCCTCGACCTGGTCCCTCGACCTACTCTAAACACGAACTGATTATAGGGACATGTCCCTTTACTTATTCCAAACTCGAACTACCTCAATACCAGACTCACGCGTTATACACATGACATATACAATCAGCAATGACACTTGAACTACGAACTGATAAAGAACGTGGATTGAGCACTACAAAAAATATGAACAAGTAAAAGACACATGTCTCCCATGAACTAGCAGTTACACATTCAACTGCCACCAAATGCATCCAGATCTAACTAGCCTCTTATTAACAAAATTAGGATGGAAATCCAGATTTGCTTATCACCTGACTTCCATCCGGATTCCTCCTTTATACTCGATACAGTGATCGTCAGTGGGTGATTGCATGAACTAGACAACTTTGTTCACACTAAAAATAATGTCTAAACGAGTGAGTGTTAAGTACTAAAATGCGCTAACAATGATTCTGTAGAGAAAGGGATTGTAGAGGATATCATTGGACTGAGTAGCACCATCCATATATGCCCAAACTAGGAGATCTCAAATATACTTTTGTTGATTGAGAAAAAGGTCAGGCAAGGTCTTTTTTGCTTCAATACCAAGGAAGAAGGACAATGAGCCCAAGTCTATAATGGCAAATTCTTGACCAAGGCAGTTTATGAGATTGGTGATAGCCGGGTTGTTGTTGTCTGTAACGATTATGTCATCAATATAAACAAGAATTAGAGTGATGATTTGTTGTGCTCGGTGTATAAATAATGAAGTGTCGGCTTTGGAGGTGCGAAAGCCAAGTGATATCAAGTATGTGTTAAGCCGGAGTACCATGTCCTTGGGGTTGTTTGAGTTCGTAGAGAGCTTTGTTTAGGTGACACATACGATCTAGAAATTTCTCATCCTAGAAACCTGGCAGTTGACTCATAAAAACTGTTTCATCTAGGCGACCATGAAGAAATGTATTGCTTACATCCAAATGTCATAAGCTTCAGCCTTTGGACACAGCTAAGCTACAAACCACCCAAATGGTGGTGTATTTCATGACTGGGCTGAATGTTTGAGCTTAATCCAAGCCAAGTTTTTGGTGGAAGCCTTTTGCTACTAGGCAGGCTTTATAACGAGAAATGGAGTCATCAGGATTGTTTTTGAGGCAAAATACCCTCTTGCATCCAACAAGGTTTATCGAAGGAGTACATGGAGCTAGGGTCCAGGTACCATTAGTGAGAAGTGCATTTAACTCTTCTTCCATAGCTTTGCGCCATTTTGGGTGTTTGTTGGTTGTGGTGAAGCATGTTGGTTCGAGTTGAACGGCAGCAGTAAAGACAAAAGGGAGAGGTTGTTTTGCTAACAAGTTGAGTTGTTTTCTTTTCCTGGTATCGCTACGAGTTTGTGTAACCATCGCGTGAGTGCATGGGGATTTTGGGAGTCGAGATGAAGGTCGACGTGTGGCTTTGGGTATGATAGGATTGTTGTTAGGTAGTTTAATGTGTTCTTTGGGATGTTGTTTGTAGGTCAATGCAGATTTCAGAGCTAGATTTAATGGCAGCAAACCTAGTATTTCGGTAGTAGGGACATGGTCGAGTAGAGATGGTATGTTATAGGATGAATGAGTGGTGGAGGCAAGGGGATATTGCCTTAGCTGAACTGGCTGAGAGGAAGATGGGGTTATTATTGGTATGGTGGGGGTTTAAATGGAAAAGTTTTCTTATCAAAAATGATATTGCGGGATATATACATATGATTGGATGGAATGTGTAGTATCGATAGCCTTTATGATTTTGGGAGTAGCCAGGGAACACACATAATTTAGACCAAAATTCTAGCTTGTGGTATGTGTGTGGACGTAAATTAGGGTAACATGCACAACCAAAGTTTTTGAGATGTAGGTAGTCTGGTATGGTGCTATAGAGCTTTTGAAAGGGAAAGATGCCATCGAGAATTACTGTGGGTAATCTGCTGATAAGATAAGCTGTATTTATAAAGGCACCTACCCAATGAGTTTGGGACACGACTTCCCTTACAAGTAAGGTGAGTCCGGTTTCAACAATATGTCGATAGCTTTGTTCAGCCATGCCATTTTGGCCATGGATGTGTGGACAAAATAGCCTGTGATGTATCCATGCATCGGCTAGTACTCGCTAAAACTAGATGTATTCTCCACTGTTATCAGATTGAAATTCCTTGATGGTTAATCTAAAGAATTTTTTAACCTCTCTTTTAAATAAAAGGAACTTAGATAACACCTCAAATTTATTAAAAATAAGATAAATCCAGATGAACCAACTAAATTGGTTGATAAAATGAATATAATACCGGTACCCTACTTCTTCCTCACTTTTAGACATTACAATCTCGAACTCTTCCGATCGACCAGAGGTCGACGCCTCATTAACAGATAAACTCTCCATATCACCTATAATCTGCAAACGAGGGTTTGATCCTGCACAAACACTTCTCACGATCAACCTACATACAGGTCTATGTATCTATCATTATCTTTTACACATACATCATTCGCATACAAATATCTTTCATATCAAGCAGGTTTTCATAGATTACTATAAATAGTAATTTTTAGATTTGCCTAAAAATAGAATATGATCTTCAAAAACACATACATACATCACAAATCCTTTACTAACCTTCTATGTCGAAATGTGAATCCGAGGCAGCGCCAAATCCTTCCCTCACAACGCTGCTGTATAACCACCTTTGCGACTCAGTCTCCGCAACTCTCTCATGCTTTGACTGTTGATCACTTTTGATTAAATATGCACGAGATTCTCTGCTATTTTTGCCTTTCTTCTTCCTTCATCTCTCACTGCTCTTCAAGTTTTTCAGAAGTTGAAAAAAGTTTGAATGACAAAGATGAAGCAGTATTTATATTTTCTCTCTCTAACTACTGATAGTTATTGAGCCTCGCACGAGTCGTCTTTAGTTTTGGAATCGAGGCATCCCTTCCACTGTCAATGTCAGACGTCTTAGACATTTTCAGTAAAAATGCTTTCCCATCATTGTCCTTTGCCTTATATTTTATTATATTTTTATCTATCTTTTTCAAATCTCTCTCTGACCCCACTACACTCATGATGACTCACGCTTACGCGCAATCGGGTTTTCACAGCTTTTACACAAGGGACAAAATCAGAAGCTACCTACTTTTTATATTCTTGCTTCTTCTATTTATAGCAGCACTGCCATCATTTTCAAAGCTCTCAATTTTTTTAAAATATATTCAAATTTTCACAACAGTCACAAACAATATTCACAAAAATAGAGGATCGGTTCAACTTTATTCTCATTTCATTTCTTTATCAATTATTCAAACTCATATAATTACATACATTCATATCACCCCTATTTTCATTCACTTTATTCTCCTCACATATAATTGCATCTAAAACAGCCTTGATGCCTCGGGCAACCACATCCAATCAGATATCCTCCAGCAATCCTCACATCTTTCAATTCGATTTTCCCTACAGCAAGCGATCTCACAACATCTTTTCAAGCTGTAGGATCCACCACAATTTCCCGAAACATCTCTTCATAGAAACGTCATTCATACTCGCGTTCTCTCCTAATCCCATTTAACCCTTCAACTTATACCTCCCTCACTGGCAATTCAGTGTCATAATCTAACAATACAAAAATCCACTCCTGCATTTCAGCTATCTTTATCGCCAACCGCCCCTCAGCGACATAACGAATTCTCTCAGATCGAGTCCACACCATTCTTATTTCCTTATACCTGTTTGAAACTCATTCCCCCCTTATGCATACATTTTTGCTACCAATTCCCTGCAAGTCGTGATATTATCATATTATCTCGTAACAGAAAACCTAGTATCTTGAGAAAAGTTATTTGAACATATCTCTTCCTATCGACATCAGTCATTTCATCATATTCCAAATTGAACTTATTCTTTCCAAATCTAAAATTTTAGATTGACCTCTTTGAGCTCGATCTTTCATTTTAAAATTTCTACAATTTTCTCTCCCCCAAATTTCTAAACCCCAGGTCGAACATCGTATTTGACACATATTTTGACATTACAAACATATTACTAACTACTCGATTATTACAAAAAGTTATACTTTCTAATCTCATACATTTTATTTCATCCAAAATTTAAAAGTTTTCGGATCATACAACTCGATTCCTAGAGTTATTCTATTCTATATCAACATAGAGTTTGGATAGCAAATTTTATTCATCTCGAAACAAATTATATGTACTTTACAAATAACATATCTTTTAAGTGCTTTTACAGATAACAAGTCTTTAGAGTACTCAAACATCAAGTACTTAACAGATAACAAGTTTTTCAAGTGCTTTTACAGCTAACAAGTCTTTCAGGCACTCCAAAATGTCAAATCCTTCAGTTCGTTCTACTCCAGTGATTTTTCACCCTGATGCAAAACAGACATTGTAAACAACGAATATCCTCCCTCCCATGAGTTTGGTCAAAGTCTAGTCGAACTTTAAATTGAAACTATGAAAGAGAAGACATCCATGCTTGAACCAACTCTTCAAACTCAAGGTTTTCTCAGTGTAAAGGAATGATGGAAGTGCAGAAGCAGACTTCCATTCTCTGTCTTCCTCTTTCACTACCATCGCCGCCTCTTTTATAACCACCACCCTCGCTGAGTTGGTAGAGATGAAGAGGGCCCAACCTTAGAATCCATTGTAACGCAAGACATTAGTGTAACTGCCCCGCAGTTACGCCTATCCCTGCATTTATCTCCCCAACCTTGTCTTGCACAAGAATGTGGAGACAAACCCAACGTTGCTCGCATGTTAATACAACGTGGTGAAACCTCCACCTGCAGTAAAAATCCTCCTCAGCTTCAGCCGCATCGTCTTACAACATTCCTTGATACGTTGGAGGAACATGAACGGGAGTAAGCATCTCCAAGAACTGATCCCTGAAATATCTCAACTTCAGCATCTGTATTTTAGTAGCAATTCTCTCTTCAAGAACCATTCTCCGGGTCTTCACCATCTTCAAAAAATTTTAGAAAATTTTGCAACCAACAAGCGTACTTTGCCACAAACCTCGGTACAAGTACTATTTATATAACCCTACATTTATTATGTATGAACGTTTTCCTAAACGTTATTATTTAATACAGGCGAAACTCTTCAAACCCTAACCGTCACATACCTAAATATTCCCATTAATATTCAATGCACGTACGTCCCCCCATGACATGCGCATTTTCCATGCAGTCAAACACCATCATTACTTCCTTCATTATTTAAATTTCTAACTCGAATACCCATATACCAAAAAAATCTTTCTCAACCAAAGCCACTCGTAACTTCGGTTGTGAGGGGGCAATTATAGGGGCCTACCCTTCGACCTTACCCAAATCGAGCTATTTCCAGTTTGAACTACCTCCATGTCAGGCTCACGCATTTTCTACATGACTTCAACAGTCAACATTGCTACCTACTCCATGAACTGATGAAAGATGTGGGTCGCTCTCAAACAGAAGAAACCTAAGCAGGACAAAACCACCTGTCTCTCACGAACTCAACAGTTACTCAGTCAATCGCCACTAACCATATTATTCGAAGAACGTGCTTCAACATGATGAAGAACTACGGAGAAGGCCTATATAAAGAAGAAGTTCCAAAAGAGACAAGAACTAGAAAAATACATGAGAAATCACCAAGAAAATTACATTTTCTAGATTCTCAAAACTTCAAACTTCTTATTCACAAGATCAAACATTTCTATGTCAAGAGATCACTTGTAATAAGATATCAGCGTCAAGCTATACAAATCACTATTACAAAACCCTCAACTCAAGGTCATGGTTTTTTTACCTATTCAAAGGTTTTCTACGCTAAAACACCTATATTATTTCTTACTTTCTATCAATTTTTATCATAGGTACATTGGTGTAAGAGTTAATTCCAAGCCACTTTGAGCTTACATAATTATGCCATTACAATTGGCATACTCAAAATAGCCCTTTACCACAACCAAATTCTTATCTCACCCACCCCCAGTAGAACAGTTAGGGTTTCTCAGGATGATACTATATCTGGTACGTCCCCACCTTCAGATTTGTTTTCCTCGAGTAGAATACCACGGCATCCTGCTATTTTATAATAGGCATCCCTTGGCCTAACAACTCGCTGTTTAAACCCCCGATAACCTTCATCTCTCATAAAAATTCCTATTCATCTGGCAATGCACTACATCCCAAAAGTTCAGCACCTCCTTCACCAAATGTCGAAGGGCTGCCGCATACCTCATCAAATTTGCCCCCTAAACGCCATCATCCCTTCACTGGGTACATCCTTAAAGGAATACTTCAACCTACACAGAATCGGGACAATCCCCTTTCCCATAAGATTATATTTCACCATAAATCGACCCAGTCAAGCTTGTTCATACAGAGAGACATCTCTAAAAATAGAGTTATCATTGTTCATTTTTTTATCACCCTCCTCACTATCACCATCCCCATCCTCTTCATCGCCTCTCTCTCTTCGTCCTCTCCTTCCTCCCTCTTTTGGTTGCCTACCATCTCTTCCTCTTCCTCGTTACTCTCCCCAACTACCTCAGCCCTTCTTTGACTTTGCTTAACCAAATTAATATCAGGTACCAGTACTGTGAGAGGAACGTCGATTATGATATGTAACTCCTCGACATCACTACTCCTCTCGACTAGAATTGCTCGGCTCATTTATCAAATCAGCGACCACGATTAACCTTATCCTTAAAGCTTTACGAGTACGCATTATACCCTATAGAAGAAGAGGGAATAAGTTAGCTTGATATGTTCGAGTTAAAACCCTCGACTAATTTACTACTACTCATTAGACATGCCACAATCCAGACTCGAAGACTTAGATTTAATTAACCTAATTCTATTCTACCCCCCGCCCAAACACCACCACAAAGTCAAACTTTAAAGGATCTCAGCATGTATGTACCAATTCCTACACTCTCCCCACATACCCACCATTAATGGTAGACACCAATTTTTACTCATATCACAACAACTAGTCAAAAAAAAGGAAGAAAAAATGCCAAAAGACCTACCTGCAATGATGGAGTTTTAAGGTTTAAATCCACAGTAATGAGAGAATCCAGTTTCACAATTCACAACACCTTCCTCTCCTCAGAATGACAATAATAGTAATGTTAGTCCCTAGCCACTCTACTTTCTTTTCTGTCCCCTTTTTTTCTCTCTCCTCTTAAATATTCTACATCCCTAAAACTGTCATCATTACCCCACTAACCCCACTCTCTCACCCCTCCCACTTCCCTCCATAATTTTTGGTAACCATTTTTTACAAAAATCCCCTCGCCTATACGAGTGTTTGGTAACGACACATTCACAAGCCTTGATTTTCATTTTCACCTTTCGACCGTCCTAAAAATAGGAATGCCCATACATCAACACTCGACACCCATTTCTCTCTCTCATTGATACCACTTTTCCCAATACCTTGAGGACAAAACTTTTGGTACACAACACACATCGTGTCTATCCCCCATACGTGGAGTCATTCCATCTTGCTAAGTAAAAAACATTTATCATCTTATCCAACTTGAAATGATTACTGTCTACTCAGCACATTGTTCAAGATGCATGTTGTTCCTTTTGTCAGCCCTGCAATTATAGCTATCAGATCCTTGTAGGCGAAGCAAAATAATATACATGAGAACATACTTTAAAAACACCATAAATAAAGGTCGAGCCCATTCTCTTTTCGCAGCAATCAAGCATATTTTGTTCAAGCCATCGCGCCTATTATATTTTACGCATCCGAACGATTGAGCCTATTTTTCCATTCTCAAGCCCACCCAATTGTGATAATTTTACCTACCCAGTGACCCTTCGCTTACTTATTTAACTTCGAACAAGAAATCTAGCCGTAACTTATTGTTTTTACAAAGGCTGGGGAAAACTGAACGCATATTTCATATTAAAAAGGGGGGGGGGGGAAGATAGCGAAGAAAGCAACAACAAATATAACAACAACAACAACCACCACAGTTACAACAAGAGGAAGAAGCACCCCACTACATCATTTGCAGACCGGGCAGTTCTCTCAATTCCATGACCCACCACCCTCCTCCGCCTCCACCAAATACTGTGCCAGCGCCCTCAATGCAGCTGAACACTCGGTCACTATTAAGAGCCGGTGTTGGAATATTCCCCACTAGAACATGAATGCCTCTGCTTATTCCTGCTCGATGTCGGCCACGTCTTCCCATGGCAGATGAACGAGGTCAAGCAGTGGGTTCAAAGTGATCAAATACTCGAAGATTACGTCGAAGCCAACCGTGAGACTCGAAGCCTAAGGAACTTGCGCGTTGACTAGAACCTGCCTTCAAATCTAGTAAAACTTTGCCCATATCAGTATATAGTTGAAGGCAAGTAACCCAACAGATAACTCAACAGACAACTCAGCAGACAAGCAGATAGACAGCTATGACAGATCCAACTTCTGTACGGGATAACTGCCAAGAAGGATATACATGTAACTTGATCTTTTTGTATTTACTAATCTTTTCCTATCTCCTATAAATAGGGGAAGAGGGCCATAATTAAGGGGTTTGAAAAACTCAATCCATAAACCCCATATAAGAGGGAGAGAGAACCTTCAAGCACTCAGAGATGCTTGATATTTAGGTCATCCCTAACTCAAAATCTGTAATCCCATCTATATATACATCATCCCTTTCAAATCCTTACTAGAGATCATGGAAAATACCTATTCAAGGACTCCATGCAAGTACGTTCGCATAGTATACTCCCATATTTATATCTTAGATACTTGTGAAAGCCCCTAGTCGAGCCCAATCCCTTGGTGTAAGAGCTCGGTCTCCCATCTTCTAGATTAAGCTCCTACACCATCCAATCCTAAATTACCTATACAAATTCTTCTCCCTCTATAAATCAATCATTCTTCTCTATCTTACCTCTAGAGATCAAACTTAAATCAATTCGTAGAAAATGTATTATTAACTCATTATGAAACTCTTACTATTTTTTTATTTGATTTCTTTAGAGATTACGAATCTCTACCAATCAAATCAATCTTTAATCGATTGAGAAAAAACCTTGCTCTTGGGAAATAGTAGTTAGTCATTAATGTTGCAGAACTACTTAATCTATATTGCAATTTACACCTTGCTTTTGGGAAGTAGTACTTAATCATTGATGTTGTAGACTTACTCAATCTATATTGCACTTTACATATTACAGACCTACTTAATCTATATTGCAATTTACACCTTACTTTTAAGAAGTAGTAGTTAATCATTGATGTTGTAGACTTACTCAATCTATATTGCAGTTTACATATTTCTCTGTTGTTATTTTACACATTGCTCTGTTGAGTTTAAACATTACTCTGCTGCTATTTTACACATTGCTTTGTTGTTATTTTTAATTCTTAATTTTTAGAGTTTAAGAGTTTAGTCATTGATGTTGCAGACCTACTCAAGTGAGGATAGCTATTGCAGGTTTGGTTCCTCACCACTATTATCTCAATAAAGAATAATTTAGGACTAGAAAAGTTGCTTATACTTTGATTTGATTAGGGCTTAAGGGGTTAAAGTTTAAAAGTTTACACATTGCTCTTGTAGAGATATTGAAGTTGTAATTAATTTACATAGGTCTTTTTTGTGCTTTGATTTGATTAGGGTTTAAGGGGTTATATGTAAAGACTTTACATAATGATCTTGTAGAGATGTTGAAATTGTAATTGATTTACATAGGTCTTCTCTATACTTGGGAAGTAGTAGTTAAACTACTATTTTTTCTTAATATTGATAAGTTGGGTATTAGAAGTTGAACTTCCAAGTCGTAAGCTTCATTTTATAGTAAAACCTCAAAAGAGTTGCAGACATTGTTGGATTGAGAGCTTGGATTGGATTTACAGAGCTCAATCTTGAAGTACTCAAATTGGGGGAAATCTCAAAATCTGGTAAACCCTAATTTTCAAAATCTACAATTTCTATCAAGTTGAAATGGAAATGAATTTATTTGATGAGTGAAGCAACACAAAGAAAATATCAAAGCTTGAATTCGACCCAACTATGTCCTTAGATACGAATATACTAAAAATTGTGAAGAATGACACAAATATGTACATGGGTTGAGGCTATTCCCTCCTTGACTATGACCACTGGAGTTAAACTGGTATGTCCATTGCCAGCTATGCTTTGTGTAAGAACTCTAGAGCCATCTCATATTGACCCACACTTGAGTTTTCGTATTGCTTTGCGTTGTTTAGGATAAAGTCTTTCCCTTTGCACAATATAGAAAAATGGGGGTTGAACTCAATGTCTGAAGAAATGTTACTAAAGTTGAGCAAACCCTGAGGAGACGCCTCAATTTTTGGCGAATAATTAACTTTTGTGTTATACAGTATGTTAGTGACAGTATAATGGTCAAACAGGATTAGCTTTGACTGTGGGGGAGAAAATAATGTTTCTGAGAGAGATAAGGATGGACCCTGTGAAGGAAGGGAAGGACTTGGAGTTAATGTGGCATCTAGTGGGGAAAATGGTCTTATGGAATGAGATTTGCAGTTATCTTATACATAGGACATAAATTAAGGTTGTCGAGTCAATCTTCAGTGGCTGCTGTAAAACATCAAGAACTTTTTGACTGAGGTTTTAGGAAAAATGTAGTGTGATTAAATTGGCAGCCTTTCGAATGCAGTTTAAATGGATGTAGCTGCAAGGACAGATGTTGTCCCAAAGCAGGCAAGTGAGTAGAGGGATACGGTTTACGTTGAAGCTTACGGTTGGCTTTGTCTAGGTTTGACTTATGATGTGCAGGAGGTCAAAATGAGGAAGACAGCTTCTCCGATGGGAGTGGCTAGTCACAATGCATTTTGTCTATTCTCGAAACTTAGCCTTCGATCAAGGAGTTTTATTTAGCAAGAAAGAAAGAAAAAAAGTTGCTCAAATAATGTAAGAAGGCAATCTACTCTGGTGGGGTGCAGTGCCTCATATTTTGGAAGTTTCCTCGTTTCTTATCTCATGGATAGTACGTCTGTGGCTTGCTGACACACTATTATATTTGGTTGTACAATATATATGTGAAAACTGCACTTAGATATCCTTGTAAAAAGGCACTTATGTAAGACTTTTCTATTTGAAATTTTTGTTAATGTATCTGCACAAGTTTAATCTCATGTTTTATGGGATTCATCAAAAATGAGATACGTGCAGTCTATTCTTCATGGACATTGTTATATGTATTCTCAGAAGAATACACAGATGATACTAGAAGTGGAAATGAAAACAAAAGAACTTATGAGGCAAAGAAAATGCCTGGACCAAACTAGTCTGGAGAACAAGAAGCGTATTGAAGAGAATGCAGAGGCCACTTGTTAAAACCTGTAGATTTTACTGTGGCGCCTAAACCATCTTATACCATACTTCTTTTTCGTTTTATGTTTTAGACATAGTGTTCCTTTAAGAATATTGAAGTATGCATTAGCATAAAATGCAAAAAGGAGTTGCAACATAACGTGGCCGAGGAAACTACTCATTTCAATCTTTCTTTTGATAATGAGTACTGATAGATGGTATGTAGCATGATAGTAACTTTATCAAGCTTTCTTGGATCGTCTTATGTTCACTACAAAATCCATTCCACCAACTAATTAACCACATATTGATTAAAATTCACGGTTGCATGTATCTGACGTGAAACATAGACTTGTATCTATGATATTGTTTATGATGTCGCATAAAAAATGTTTTCTTTTATCTACGATATTTAACATTAATGCGAATACTACAAACTTAAATTCGTGGTCACTTTATGTATGTATATTTAACAAGTTTTAGTTCACCAATTATAAGTAAAAAATGTTATCAATTGCAATATTGTTGCATGGAAAATTGCATGAAATGGAAAGTAGGTCTCCATTCAAGGATCCTATGGATTTTGAAGACATTTCAAAACTCGAGGCAAAGGTGGTGATCTTGAGTGAAGAATTGGAACAAAAAGCTAATGAAATGGAAGTCATGGAGTCTTTTTGTGACAGTATACCAAAACTCTAGAAGAAGGTGTTGCTTATGAGCAAACAGTTGGATGAAAAGGCTTATGAAATGAAAACCATGCAGTCATTCCAAACTTTACGAATCAAAGAACAAACTTATAGTTTTGCACTACAAGAAGCTCGCAAAAAGTTGACGATTTTATGAATCTCTTCTCTTATGCCTTACGAAGTGTTTCCTTTATGAGTAACCACTAACAATCAAACTATCGAATTCTCCCAAGAGTATTTATATTTTGATTTTATGCAATTTCATTAAATTATTAATATCAGAGATTTTAAACTATTAATGGCCAATGGATTCAAGATAATCATAATTTAGATGATATATTGGTATAGATTTATTTATATATTTGTTTTTTATTCTTTGATATACTGATCTTTTTTAATAATATGAATTATTTCATATACCAGTATCTTATTAGGCCAATATCATTACTTCGTTTCAATCTCCTTATTTTTCAGTAGATCAATTCAATATACCAATTTATGAGTAACTATTCTGAACTATGCTTAGAAATTACATTTTTGCTAAAGTAAGTGTCGGATATCTTACAAAGAGTTGTTATAACATTTGTATACTATCTTCTTATTATCTACTGTATTTTTACTTCATAATAATTTCTTGTTGAAAATGCAGTTGAAACCAAAACGGAAAATAGAGGAGAGATGCTTAGAACTTTAGAAGAAGGTGAAGATGGCAAACAAAGAGCTAGAAGAAAAAGCTGATGAATTGCAAGATATGGAGTACCGTAACCAAACACTGACAATTAAAGAATGTATGAGCAACCGTGATCTACAGGAAGTTCGAAAAGTGTTACTTACTGTATGATATTTTCTCTCTTTTTATACATGCTCTATTTCTCATAGCTACTATACTAGTTCATAATTTATCCCCAAATTCCCATGTATAGGGAGTACAATATTTTGCCATGACTAATTGCTCTACAATTGGATTCAAGAGAATGACAAAACTAGATTCGAAAGCATATTGAGATACGTACATGTACAAATTTCCAGGCGAAGAATGGTACATAAAGTTTACTAAGTTATGCTCTGCGTGGCAAGAAAACATTAAGGATTCAGCTTGGCATCCTTTTAAGAAAATCAGGGTCAATGGAAAATTTGATGCAAGTATCTTCTCTTAAAGTGTAATTTTTTCCTCATTGATTACATAACCTTGCATAAATATGATGTGGCGTATCCTCATAGGATCGTTTACCCACCGTACCATCTATGTTTATTTAATGTTTTTAATGCTTTGTATTTTAGTGTTTAGCTTAAGCCTTGCTGGAGAGGCCCAGCCTAGGTTATTAGCAGTTTCCCAGTTTAAGTAAAATTCTATTTCAATTAGAATTAGGGTTCCTAATTCTAACCCCCCTTGTGTTCTATAAAAGGAGAGGTCTAGGTTATTAATTTCTTAGTTAATGCAGTTAATTCAGTTAAAATATTCTTGTTCAGAATAAGGTTCTTGTTAATAAAATTAAGGTTCCTCACGAACCTAGTTCCATTTATTAAAACTGGTGTTATTCTTGATTATTGGCTTCCGCGTAATCAGTTTACATCAAAGTGGTACTAGAGCTACGTTAGATTTAAAAGTAGTCAATTTTAAGAGCAAAAATGCCTCGTGGGAGACCCGCGATGTAGAAACCTACGCTCGCCGACAATGTAGCGAGGATATCGGATAATGTTGATAAGCTTGAAAGGCTTGTCGAGGCTTTGGGCAGAGGAACCTCCCCCCCCCCCCCCCCCCCAACTACCTCCATTGGGCGTAATTGACGATATCTCTCTAGAAGGAAACATCGCCGCGAAGAGCGACGACTAAACAACCCTTTTGTAAAATTGGACGCCGAAACTGGGGTTTACGAAAGGGGAGAGATTGATATTCAAAACGTCATTGAGGATAGGTCCATGCTAACCAACCCACACCATGCCGTTGAGGAATTCTCTGGCGTCTCTAGCGTCACGGATCGACGACAACTCCTTAAGTATGTTACGGCTATGATGGTTCGAAATCTAAGAAGGTTACCGGCGTTATACTGTTTAGTTGATTCCCCCACAAAGTCCGAATCGAGTTTTGAGAAAGGTATGATCCCAGCTATCGAAGAGGAAGCCGAAAGCCCGAAGAAAGTTGTCCCCGCCGTAGCTCTGTTTGGAAAAAAAGGGCTGCCCATGGATTCCCTTTAATCTACATGAGGTGGCCCCAAGCTCAACTCGTTTACGCTAGGCCCAAATTCGTGTTGCTAATTCCAAACCGGCCCAAACAACAACTATTGGACTCAATGAACAGGCCTACGTCCAAAACAATTGCATGCACCAAAAGAACCCAACTATTAACAATGTTACGGGCCCAAGTTTTATAAAATAAACCCATTACCAAAAAAATAGTGGCATCGAGTTCCAAAGTTCCTGACGCAAGAAGAAAGCCTCCACAGAGCCAACCTCTTGCCGAGACACGAATTATGGGACTTCGAAAAATAACCCTGCTAATGTAGCCGGTCATACTCACGGTACCGCAACATGACAAAATCTATAACGCTACCCAAGGAAGGATAGATCCCATAAAACCGAGTTCACCGAGTACAAATAAACCCAAGTCACGTGTTTCGCATGTGCAACCCGACCTATATCAAACTCGATTTGGTCCAAATCCAATCCCAAACCCATCTTTAAACCACCTGACCCAAGCAACCAACATTTGAATTGGAATTTGGGTGAGTATGTGGTCCAACATGCAAAGCCCCTTCAGAAGTTCAACCTTGAAGTAAGCCAAGCCAGTGCTAGCATAACCACTCCAATAGTAGCTACTAATTATCGTATCACACAACAAGGGATTCAGGAAACACGTACAGAGCACGAGATGCGGGTCGACATCGTCCAACAATTCTATTCACTTATATTACAGTTCGGAGAAGCCAAATGTTTGATCCGTATAAGGGAGATGATGGCCCTATACGAAGAATTATGTCTGTATGTTGACCCATTTTAGAAAGGTTTTGTAGTAGATATTGATGAGCGGACTACAGTAATTTCTCAGTTTTTTATTTTTAACGTCGGTGGACGTAGGGATGTCGGTGACGACATAGTACCCCCGCTCTTGGGTATAATCTCTGGGTACGGAAAATTCTGTGGAAGATTTCAAGATTTCCAAAAGAGTTCCACCGTACAAATTTCGTGTACATTCTACGGGATGAAGACGAAGAGACTGGGATGCACATACGTGCGTGAGTCCTCAAAAGCACCACCCCCTTGATTTCGTGGACAAAATCTTCTCAGACGGAGGGTTTGATGTGGCGCATCCCTCATATGATCGTTTACCCACCGTACCATCTATGCTTATTTAATG
Organism: Kingdonia uniflora; assembly: GCA_014058105.1. NCBI lineage: Eukaryota > Viridiplantae > Streptophyta > Magnoliopsida > Ranunculales > Circaeasteraceae > Kingdonia > Kingdonia uniflora. The sequence continues at coordinate 1,302,288 of JACGCM010000479.1, read as the reverse complement.
CTTTTAATGCTTTGTATTTTAGTCTTTAGCTTAAGCCTTGTTGGAGAGGCCCAATCTAGGTTATTAACAGTTTCCCAGTTGAAGTAGAATTCTATTTCAATTAGAATTAGGGTTCTTAATTTTAACCCCCCTTGTGTTTTATAAAATGGGAGGTCTAGGTTATTAGTTTTTTAGTTAATGCAGTTAATTCAGTTAAAGTAGTCTTGTTCAGAACAAGGTTCTTGTTAATAAAATTAGGGTTCCTCACGAACCTAATTATATTTATTAAAACTGGTGTTATTTTTTATTATTGGTTTCTGCGTAATCAGTTTACATCAAAATATCTCATGAGTTTTGTTTAAGATGTATGCCTCATTTCGTCATCCTTACTTTATATTGAGTAATAACTTAAATGAGCTTATATTATTATACTCATGTTACCTTTGTTTCTTATCGGAGTAGAACATATTCTTCAAGATATGGAGGAAATAGTAGACAGCGCCGATGAGAAACAAGTAGAGTTGAAAAGGGAATGGGGGGAAGAAGTATATATGGTTGTCTCTGCGACATTGAAAGAGATACATGAATACAACTCAAGTGGGAGATATCCAGTTCCTGAATTTTAGAATTTCAAGGAAGGAAGGAAAGCTTGTCTGAAAGAAGTTATAGAGCATGCGTTGAAGCAATTGAAGTCTCTTAAGTCTACCCATAAAACTCTTAAGCGCAAAGGATGAAAAGCAAGGTCAACGTTCTAGTCCTTAACAAATACTCTGATTAAGAATTACTGATTATTTCATGCCAACTATGAGTTTCTTTAGAAGAAATTTTCCTAGTAACTCCGTCCGTCTTTACTTGTATCTTGGCATTTACGGAGGATAAGTCGGAGTGCAATGGTTAGCTTGTGGCTATGTCTGCTTATAAGATCTCAAAAGAAACTGTAAATGTATATATAAGGATCATAACGAAGAAATTCTTAAAGTTCCGCATAAATTATGTTCATCCCGGGTATGTCAAAATAGACACCACGTCTAACACAGGGGGATATGACCCCTGAAGAAGGTACTAGAGCTCCAGTGATGTTGGCTTTACTGCCTGATAATAGCCCTGTGTCTCCTTCAATGAGATGGAGATCTCTTCTTTTATCCAGAGATTGTTGCCAATGGGTACTAATTATTGATATGCAGAAATAGATGTGGTTTCTTGAAAATACTGGGTTGGGTTATGTGTTATTTTTTTGATGCTACTATGGTGACTCAAAGCTCTGAACTGAAGCAAAGGAGTAGATATGTGGAGTGGTAGGCAGATGGTTATTATCAACAGATTTTGGAGGAGGCCCACCACTTCAAATCTCTCGAGTACAAGGGCATTTACATTTCCAGCACATAATCTTTCAAAGCTTGGTTCATGGTTGTAATATTTTGTAGGGATGGCAATTTGCCCCGCCCCACCGGGGATCCGCTCCGCCCCATTTGGAGAAGATTTGGGATGACTATATCGGGTATGGGGGCGGGTATGGGCTGAGTTTGTATAAATCTGTAGGGGATCGGGGCGGATTTGGGGCTGATAAAAAAAAATCTATTATCCGACCCGCCCCGCCCCATATAAGTACCTCTTAATATATTTACAAGTATACCTTTGATATATATAAGAATTTAGAAATAAAACAAAACCCTAATACATAACTCTCAAGCCTCATTTGCCTCAAGTCTCAACCTGTCTCAGAGTCTCTCCCCAAGGATCGAATTGAAATGAAATTATGAGAGTGAAATTGTCTCTAAGTCTTGCAACAATTCTTCTCACCAATTCTTCTATTCTTCAGATGCAATTCTTCTACGGATGCTTTTACAGATGCAATTATTCTCCTAATTCTTCTCCCCAATTGTCTTTGATTTCATCAAAATTAAGGGATCAACAAAATTAAGGAATCGATTGAGTAATAAAACAAGTATACTCTCTCTCTCTCTCTCTCTGAATCGAATTGCATATTTGTTGGAGTTTTTTCATGTTGCTATTTTTTTTTTGGGTGTGGTTTCATGAATTCGTGGTTTAGGTACTCTTCCTCTTACTATCAACACCTTGAAGCCATATTTTGTTGATGTTTATTCGGTTTTTTTGTTTTTTTTCTTCTGTAATAGGACATTTATGGTGGCGCATGTTATTGGTGATGTAATCACTGGGGAGTTGGTAGAACCGAATGTAGTTGCAAGTTCATCTCCTTCGGTGAAAGGATTGTTGGATTTTTTAACTAGTAGTATAGGGATTTCGAGCATTTTCGTTAGGGCAAAACCTGTGGCTGATCCTATTACAGCTCCTACAGCCTCAGGTACGGCCATCACCGAGGTCGTTATATCAGACCCTACAAAGACTAGCTCGAAGCCTAGCCCGCTGACAAAGATGCACTTCAGGCATTTTTTCATTTCATCCATGTGCTCAAGTTTTAGAGTAAGGCGTTGATAAGCAGGCGATGATGTTTTCACCACCTCATGGGAATTTTAGCTCGATGTGTTATCAGGCTACATGTGGCCTTGGACCTCCAATACAAGGCTTTAACCAGCTTTCAATGTTCTCAGAAGATGAAGGTGCATTTCTATTTAAGTTGCATCTAATGGAGGGTTACAAGAACCCCTTGAGTATGGAATTTTGTACTTTGACTATGCCCTTTTCCACAAGGAGAGTAGTGTCCTTTGATGGAAATCCTTCTATTGGGAATATGTAATGCTTGAATATCGTAGTATCAGATTTATACAGAATGTCATAATATCAGGCTGTCAATATGTAATGTTGCATACTATTTTTTTTAATAAGTTAAATGAGGGGATGGGGCGGGTCTGGTATTGAACTTATTTATGTGGGGCGGATTCGGGGATCCCCGCTTAATTTAAATGGGGATCGGGGCGGGGATGGGAGCTGGGAACCTAAGCGGGGATGGGGATGGTTTTGGCTCTCCCGCCCCAAATCCGCCCCATTGTCATCCTTAATTTTTTAATCAGGAACAAGTTCCTTGTAGTCTTAGGTATGATATAATTAAACTTAGAACTCTTGTTGTTGCTGCTTTATTTTAGTTGCAAAAAAAGAAAAAAAGAAAAAAAAGGTAGGTTAGGAGGAATATATGAGAAGCCTAATTTTTCACTCGAGCACATGGTTTTCAGAGATATTAATTTTTTTTTGGTTAATTGGATTTTTTGTTGTTGTTGAAAGAAAAAGCTGAGGTTAGGCATAGACCCTCGGGTTAATTGGACTTGATTTCTTACCTGTTCATGTTATATGTTTGTAGTTTGTAGTTTGCTCCTTATTTGTCTATGTTTGTAAGATGACCAAAACTTGTAGTGCTTTTTGTACATTATGCCACTTATTATTGACAACTTTTCTTGCACTGAAATAGTATATTCAGAATATAAAAAATAAAGAAAAAAATCGAGTTCCTTCTATATATGCTAATAACAACATTGTCTAAGCGATTACAAGATGATATATACAACATTGTCTATTAGGCTTGTAATCAGCTGCCATAAAAAGTTCTTCCCAATTAATTTGTTCTTATACCAACTGGAAGACCAATCTAGAGAATCTCTCTTCAGGTTCTTCAACAGAGTTAGCATGGATTCTTTTGTCCTGCCTCAACAAATGGGTTAGCATTGTTAAAAATAAATAAATACCATTCCTCCAGAATTATCTCTAGAAGTCCAAAATGCATCAACCATTAGGAGAGAATCTAGTCTAGTAGTTGATCTCTTTGTAGTATTTCTGTCATTGCCAAGTAGGTGCCTTTTTGTTTATGATGTAAGATATCATAAGAATGCAGTCAGTAATAACCAATATTTGTCGTAATAACAAACTGAAAACTACAAGAAAAAATAAAACTAATAGTATATATAAATACTTATTAATGTATTATAATTATAATTTATTAAATATTTCTATAAATAATATTCAAAAAGAAAACTAGCAACATATCTATATAATCAAAATTAAGTAATATATAAAAAAATTAAACTCGACCCCAACTTTAATCTCAAAAGTAACGCGTTTGCACTCGTGAAAGCGTGTGCGTCATTGCTCTTAATACAAGAAAATTATTGCACAGAAAATCATATAATGAAGGATGACGTCTTTATATATTTTTAAAGCACTATTTGAAGAAATATACTGAAAAAATCGCTAATAAAGAACTCAACATGGATCAAATCATGCTTAACAAATTTGTTTTATGTATTGCTTATAAGCTTGATACGGATGACTTATCAATCCCTTTCTTTGTTTTCTTAGAAAAAATAATATCAAAAAATGAAACACTTGTATTAAGAAATTAGCTTAGACATAATTTATCTCATTCAACCACTTCAATCTGCAATCAATAAAAAACAACCAAGATTTGAAATTGTTCTCAAAGGCATTCTTACAAAAGCATTCAAGGGTCATACATTCTTTCCAATGCTTACTTAACTAACCCAACTTTCATAAGTTATTCTACATTATTTCATGTAATTAAAGTGCAACTGTTATCTTTGTAGTTACCTTCTCTATAGTATTGTTGTCAAAAGATGTGATGCGATACAACTAGCTTGATGTATTTAACACCTTATTAATCAATTAATCAATTTTCCAATATAACTCCAAAAGCATAAAGAGGCCTTGAAGAGTTAAGAAAAAGTAATATGAACTAATTATATGCAAAGTAGCTTGCACCCTTGAGTTTTAGTTCTACTTAATCTTTGACAATGCTTAAGATATTTCTTCATTTAGATTTTTCGGTTGACTTACTGTATGTACCTTTCATTTATCGTAAACGGCTAATAATTACAAGACATATAGTGTTCTCAATATCATACAACACCAAGATCGAGAAACAGATCACAAATTTTCTTTTGTTATCTAATAACTAATTGTTTATGAAATAATTAATTATTTTATGGATTTTTATACATACCTACACATCGTTGGTCTTTTATTATTACAATTGGTACTGTGCAAAAGCTTTGATGATTTCTTGCATGAAATTTTTTCAGTATGTATCATACATTGTTGGGTATATATCTCTAAAACTAAATATGAGGTTTTAGTCCCACACTGGTTAAACATATATAATGGATCTTTTGTTTAAATTGTAGTGTGGGGACCTATCCCTCGAACTAAAGTACTAACGAACTAGTGAAATGCCAGACTCACGCAAAATATACATAACATGCACCCTACCAACATTGACACCTAAACCACGAAATCAGAAGGAATGTGGCTTGGGCTCTCCAAATAGAATAAAATGAGTCAAGGGACACCTGCCCCCCTTGAACTGGTAGTTACAGGAAAACCTCTACTATTCCCCCTAATCCAGGAGAAAGTACTGACACACATACGAACTGAGGATGAAATCTATAAAAGGAATAACAGGAAGAGGAGAAGGGGGACTGAGGATTCTCAACTGAAGAGATCTTAATTATATTCAACATTTTTCATCTTAAGCAATAAAGTTATTCTTGCGAAATCCTTAAACTGAGGTTGTGGTTTTAACCTATTAAGAGGTTTCCATGCTAAAGCTTGTATCATCTTATATTGTCTGGTTATTAATATTTGTGTCAGAGGTACATCTGGTGTAAAAGATCATTCGAGCTACGAATTTAGGTCCTTATATTTGGCGTCGTCTGTGGGAAAGAAGATATTCCATGAAATCTTAAGGTAGACAATAACTCAAAGATCATCAACATTCAATCACGGTGAATCCCAAATGTCTAGCCTCAGTAGTTCAACATGAAATCTTAATAGAACCTGATCAGTTAGCAGAATTAAGGGTAAACCTCAACGCCGAAACTATTAAGTGAAACGAGCACGAACGCTAGTTGGTTTATGATTGAGAGCTTCACGAATAGGAACTCAAAGAAGAGTGTAGAGCTCGGCAGTTAAAATTTAAAAAACATGAGGAACAGATGATAACATTGCAAATTTTCTTGAAGGCCTTACAAGACAATCAACATTGGCAAGATCCCATAGAACGAGAGGTTGTACCTACAAATTCTAGAATATTAGTACGAGACAGACTAGAACCTTGAGCTACAACCAGTAGAGAAGCTTCCAAGCACCACCATAATAATCTACAAGGACCAGAGGCCTCAATCTATTTGTAACAGGAAGGTCAATTTGAAATTTGTAGTGGATGCCGGCTCTCGAACCGTCAAGAGGAATAGCCGCGACCTCCATTAAGGGTGCAAGTTTGGGAACGTTTGAGCAAGGGAAGTGGAAATCATAACCCAAGACCCACACACCAATCAGTTCCAATACTACGCGAATATGTTACATATGAGCTCACAAATCAACAAATTAAGGAATTAATAGAAGCTCAAGCTCTTTACGGTAAAGTCAATTTGGGCAAATTGTTAGGCAGACCGATTGCCAAATAGTTATTCAACATGGAAGTTCTAACGGGATTCCATACTCCTAAGATATATAAATACAACGGCACTAATCCAAGTGTGCACGTCCAATAGTTTCGAGACTCGTTAGGGTTATATTCAAACTTAAATTATATTTTAGGCCGACTGTTCGCTACAAGTCTTTAAGGAAAACCACTTTGATGGTTCTACTCTCTATCTGAGAATTCTATCCTTACGTTTGGCCAGTTGCAAAAAATCTTCATAAAGACTTATGCTCACAACAAAGATAAGGAAGAGAACCTGTACACTCTAATCAGTCTCAAGCATTCTCAAGGGGAAAAGCTTGAAGTTTTTACCAAGAAATTCCTTGAACTAGCTCAAAAAGTTAATAATCTCGATCAGAAGACAACTTTTTTGGCCTTTACCAATGCTCTACAGATCAATTGCAAAGCGAAAGAACTTCTTTTTTAATCAAAACTTCAGCCTTGGAAGAAATGATTGAAAAAGTTAATGATTATATCGACCATGAAAGGATGTCGTCTGAAAGATATAAATATACTAAAAATATCCTAGCCACGAATGGTTCAACCACAGATCGAAATAGTGAACACAATAATGATGAACAGGGAGACAAGAAGCGAGCAAAAGTAGATACAGGAAAACCCTGTAGAGGAAATTTATTACCAAAACCCGTCCTTCCGAAGTTGAATGCCAAGCTTTCAGAGATCTACCCTATACTGGCAAAAGAATTTTTTTCCGTGTAACTCAACCTTTAGAACCAATCGAAGGAAAACCTTACTGTAAGCACCACAAGGGGATACATCATGAAATTGACAGATACTGCGTCGTATAGAGATTACTGGAATACATTTTGAAAGACAGAATAATGTATGAGTATATTATCAATCTAGAAGGATATAAAAATAGAAGCTACAAGAAGCAGGTCGAGGTCATTCAAGTTCAAGAATAGTTAGAGGAAAAATACTTATATTACCCCATGATCGAGATTCATCAGATCAACAATTTGACTAGATTCAAAAGAAGAAGGTTGATACATTGCTACGACCTCACGGTCCAGGAGAAGAAGCTAAGCTCCTACCCAAATTAAGCCTTCAATAAACTGATATTTCATTTGAAGATTGTGATATAGGTCATATTAGGTTCCCACATTATGATACACTGGTCATCATGCTAAAAATGAGAAACTACGTGATGTACACCATGATGATAGATACATGCAACGCTATTGAAGTCTTTTTTCAAAGCACGATCGAGCAAATAGGACTAACAGAGAAATTGAAACCAAGCGACGCCGATTTAGTAGATTTAATAGATCTAATGAAGAACGAGTTGGAAAATTTTTTCTACCGATAATAGCCGGACCCACAACCCTCGATGTTACATTATGCGTAATCAATGTAAAATCTTGATTCTTGGGGATCATGGGACATTGCTAGTTACACAACATGCAAGCGATCCCTTCCACATACTATCAGTCAGTCACTACATTTTAAATATAATAAAGGTATCTGTGAGATCAAAAGGAGTCAAAAGCTCGCTCGAGCTTGCGAAAACACTGTATCTAATGTAGTTAACACATCTGAGAAATTCACTTCAGAGCAACTATAGAAATTTGGCCAAGTCGAGGATCAGCCTTCCACAATTGAGCCTACATAGTACATTGAGATCATTGGATACACCAGAGGAACATACATCGGTACCGAGCTTGTCCGACATGAAAAAGAAGCTTTAATACAATTCATTCAAGCCAACAGAGACATGTTCGCATGAACTTTTCAAGAAATGTCAGGAGTTGACCCAGAAAAAGCCTGTCACAGATTAAGTATTCAAGATAAAGCTGCCGCAGTCAAGCAAAAGCAGAGGAGGCTCTCACCTCGTCTCAGAGATGAAGTCAACAAAGAAATTGATAAATTGATCAAAGTTAGTTTCATTCGAGTGGCCAAATACCCGGATTGGATTTTGAATATAGTACGTAGCGGTTCCAAAGAAGAATGGAAAAGTCAGAGTTTATGTAGATTTTATTAATCTAAACAAACACATATCGAAAGACAATTTTCCTCTTCCAATAATCTACCAAATTTTAGATTCTGCAGCAGGACACAAGCTGTTATATATGATGGACGCTGCTTCGGGATGCAAGCAGATACCTCTCTTAGCGAAGATCAAGAGATGACCACCTTCATCACTGAAAGAGGCCTCAATTACTCCAAAGTCATATCATTTGGCCTAAAGAATGCCGGAGCAACCTACCAAAGGTTAGTTACAAGCATATTCAAAGAATACTTTGGGAAGACCATTAAAGTATATATTGATGATATGCTCTGCAAAACCCTAAAGAAGGAAGATCATATTGTACATCTCGATATAGTCTTCAATATTTTATGTTCTTACAGAATGAAACTCACCAGATTAGATTCAAGCTCTAATCTTCATGCCATCTCCAAAGACAAAGAAAGATGTATAGAAGCTCACCGAAAAAAATTGTAGCTATTAACAGATTCATTTCCAAATTATCAAATCAATGTCGATGGTTGTTCATATTGCTTCATGGATCCACCAGAAGGAGTAAATGATGACAAAATGAGGAGATTGATTAGACGGGAAAAATGTGAATAAGCTTTTCAAGAACTTAAAAGGTATCTTGGAAAGTCTCCCATAATGGGCACGCCGATTGACAACAAGGAATTGATAATCTACCTCACAGTTATAGAAAGCTCTCTAAGCTCCGTTCTCATATGGCTAGAAGGGAAGATCGAGAAGCCCATTTATTTCATAAGAAAGATACTTACGCCAGCAGAAATAAGATATTATAAAATAGAGCGACTCATCCTAATACTTGTTTATACTTCCCAAAAACTTAAGCACTATCTCTAAGCTTATTCAGTCAAAGTCATGACAAACTATTCCCTTTGAGAAGTAATATCTAAGAAAGAAAAATTATAGAAAGTACAACAACGATATCAAATTCGAATAGAGAATCTTAGAAAAAGGACAAACATTACTTGACTTTTTAGTGGACTTCCCAGTAGAAGACCCAAATTTAGAAGAGCACGATCTTGATCTAGCAGAAGAGGTTGAAGACGATCCAACCTCAAAGCTTTTGAAAAATGAGCTGAATGGGTCACACAAAAAGGGTGGAAATTGCTTACATATGGATCAGCCGTACCCGCTGGGTCAGGGATAGGAATCGTACTGATTACACCCTCCAATAACTGAATTAAGAAGTCGATACGGTTAAATTTTAAAGCCTTGAATAATGTCACAGAGTACGAAGCCTTAATCCATGGGTTGGATATGGCGTTGGAAATCGGAGTAACCAAACTATTAGTATATAATGACTCATTGCTGATAGTCAATCATTACTCCGAGTGATACAAGAAGAATGGCAAAATAATTGAATACACAACACTAGTTACTGACCGAATGAACAGATTCGATAAAGCTACACTCGATTACCTACCTCATGGAGAGAATTGCCACGCCGATTCCTTATCTTACTTAGCAGGAGTATTAGGTACAGAGGCGATGTACATGCACGATGAATAATAGGGGTAATAAAGAGGAAGATGATGATTGGAGTTAGCCTTTCCTCATCTATATCGGCCCAAATAATAAATACGATTGGCTACTCCCAGAAGATCCAAAAGAGCACAGACAATTGGTTAAAAACTCCAAGCATTACATAGTACAGATGAACAATTTATACAAAAAATAGTGACTGGACCGCACCTCAATTGCCTCTCACAACAAGACGCTGTTAAAATGCTGAAGGATTTACATGAAGTGACTTGTGGCTTTCATACCGCAGGGCGCTCTCTCGTAAACAAAGTAATCATATAAGAAGTATTCTGGTCAGGGATGAGAAAATAGGCTGAGGAATATTCACGTAAATGCGACGCTTATCAGCGACATGGTCACAAGATACGAGCTCCTGTACTTGAACTTCACGTAAGTAAACTATTCTGGCCTTTTAAACGGTTGATACTAGATCTTGTTGGAGAATTCCCAAACATACCGGGTAACCAAAAGTTCTTACTCATAGTAATAGACTATTTACGAAGAGGGTGGAAGCAGTCCCCCTTTGTCAAACTCGAGGGAAGAAGTCATCTCATTTATCTGGGAATATATTATCACAAAATTTGGTTACCCCCGCCCGATTTGGATCGACAACAGACCCCAATTTGTTGGAAAGAAGGTGGTAGCATTCCTAAACAAATACAACATCATATATTCACCATCAAATCCATACTACCCCCAAGGTAATGGACATGCCGAGATCACGAACAAGACCATAGTGGATGGACTCAAAAAAAGATTCAATTCAGAAAAGAAGGGGAATTGGATAAGAGAACTATCACATGTCTTGTGGGCATATCATACTTCACCAAGATAGTAAATATATATGATGTTCCCCATTTCTATTTACTTATAAAATTAAGGCTGTAATCCCTATAGAATATCACCATCCCGTCACAAATCACGAACTGACCAAAGAAGAAAATGAGTTCGAGTTAGCATGTAATATGAATTAGATAGATGAAACACGAGATTAAGCTATTGCGAACTTGGGTCGATATCATCATATGTTACCCAACTCTTACAATAGGAGGGCTTTAAATCAGGAGTTCGAAATCAATGACTTAGTACTCAGAGAAATCCCCAAAAATAGAAAAGAGCTAAATCCCGGGAAGCTCACGGAGAACTGAGAAAGTCAATTTCTGGTAGTTGGGAGAGCCGACCTAGGTTGCTACTATCTCATGACATAAGAAGGCATCAGGATACCAAGTCCTTGGAATACTAGGAGGTTGAAGAAATACTATCGCTAGTCCGATTTGTTTTTGAGCACATGATACATTTATTATTATTTCATATTCTGAAAGTGAGATGTAATCTCCACAGTCTGTACATTCTTTTCTCATCAATGAAAACTTTTAAAGTTTTTTCCCACAATACTGTCTATGATTATATATGTATTCATATCTACTCAATCTCAAATAATTAAGTAAAAGATAAAATTTGCTTCAATCTATTTGACATATAAAATTATAGCAATAAAAATCAATTCAAGAATTCTCTATAATGGGTTCATTTTGGTATACACCAGAAGAGCTTCTACCAACTTCGGGAGCTCTTTAAGACATATAATCTTGTGCTCTAGCAACAACTATCTCTCTACCATATTCTACTATTTCCTACGTGATAGGACCAATACAAGACTCCAAGCTATTAACATATTCAACGCGTTTTATATTAATATCACAGATAACGCCATTTTCAAATCATGCAGCATATCCCTCTCTCATTCAATCTTCTTAATTTCCCCAACAAAAATGTAATAAATTTTGTCAACTCCTTTGTGTGCACCTCACCAGCAACGAGCCTATCCCTATTCGGTACAATGAGCTTAACAAACTTTGTAACAAGTTTTTTTGTTTCTTGAAATGAATTTTTAACTTACCATTTTCATCGAACGCCTTCAAATAGCGGGTCTCCAGCTCTAATCTAGGATCATTCATTTCTCTCATCGTAGCCAATGATTTATCCATTTCGACCTTACTCATCAATTTATGTTTGGTTAATTCCTCAATCTTACCTTGCGATACCATCAAATCAACCTCCATCTTTGTTATTACCCCAGATAAATAATTCTCATTGTCCTGAGCAATTAACGCATCCACTTCCATTTTTATTATTACCTCATTCAATATTTCTTACTACCTCGAGAATTCGTAAAATCTACCACCTCCATTTTCTTTACTCGCTCATTTGCCTTCCTCACTGCACTTCAAACATATACCAAATCAGCCTCTATTTTCTTGATACGCTCGGTTATCTTCTTCACAGTACCTTGTGCACCCACCAGATCGGCCTCTTTATTCTTTAAGCGCTTAACCAACTTCGTAATATTACCTTGCACGTTTCCCAAGTTAGACTCTCTTTTCGTTAGACGTTCAACAAGATTCTTCACATTTCCTTGTACATTTTCCAGCAGATTATGTACAAGGTGAGGCAGTGACGAAGGTCCAACGGATTATGGGTACGTGTGCGCCAGAGTGGAGGCACTGGTATTATATAGCTCGTAAGTCTGGTGAGACTAAGATTTTTAAGTTGTCGACGAGCTATAACTATTAGTTTCGACACCCGATATTGGTGACCAGGGACTTTAATTTTGACGATGGTCTATATCGTCGCTTACACCATAATGTGTTTAATATGAAATGTATGTTACTCAGTCTGATATCTATTAATATGTGCTCGTATATTGCTATCGTATGTTATACCATAATGTAATGATATGCTGCTCGTTGATGTGCAGGTGTGACTATTTCGGGAGTATTGTATAAAACTTTTCGTTTACGCGTGCTCGACTAGAAGAACAAGGACTGCCAAGTATTAATAAATAATTTGAACGACAGTGAGCCTCATTTATGGCCGACCAATGATACTTATTCAGTAGAGAGTGTGCATAGCTATAAGTCTTTAGAAAGTGTTGGGATGAAGCCACGGTTCTTGAATGTGAGGGGGAGGGACGCGTTGGCATTGTCCGCAGCTGCACCTCTTGTCGCAGGATTAAGCCCCGGTCTGAAGGGTGTGAGTGGTCATCCGGGGGAAGTGCCTATTCCGAAGCGGTAGAAGACTGTTGGTTCCGGTCTGATGGACAAGTAGCTGGAGGAGCTGCGAGGTAGGGAGAGGGAGCCGCTGTCACAGTCCTACGTAGAAGAGGGGACTCGTTCAGTGGTTAGTGGTAAACTCTTTGCCAGAGGATTGCCCGAGGGGGAGGTGCAGAGTACTTCATATAAGGACAAGGAGAAGATTCGTGTGGCAGAACTGTTGAATGATCCTCGGGCGTGGCGTACAGCCATTGTGGTAGCTGTCAGTATAAGTGCTTTAGTCATTCATTTGTACTTGTTTGGTTTCCCTGTGGGTTCATACTTGGTGAATTGGTTTAATCGTACATTTGGCTATTGTGCAAGGTACTCTGACCCTTGAGGCTACATTACTCCGTAGCGAGAATCTGGCGATCCACAATGCCGAGCTGGAATAATGGCTAGAGGGGTCGCAGGCGATGTAAAAAGAGCTCGTGAAGGAAGTTGTACAGAAAGAACTGGTTGAGCGCTTGGCGAACGTGACCACGAGTATCGAGAACTGTGTGAAAAATGTTACCGAGGAGAAGGCATTGGTGGAGGGGGAATTAGAGGCTACCCAACGTCGTCTAAAAAAGCTGGCGCTAGAAAGAGATGCGGGCGAGCAGACCCTTCGTGAATAGCTAGCAGGTGCAAAACAGGTCTCAAACAACCTGCAGGGTCAAGTTGCGGAGTTGGTGGATAGTAAATCGTGGTTAGAGGAGGAGTTTCGCCTATCCACCGAGTGGTGGGCAGCGACGCTGGCTCCACCCTTGCTCGTGCTGCGTCAAACCCAAGACATTCCCGATCTTTGCCATCTCGGCTACTCGGCTCAGCAGGGGCCTCGGCCGCACAACGACCAGATGGACATTACCTGGAAGAGGAAGTTCAGCTAGCCGAGGAGGAGAAGGCAACCGCTGAGGCGGCGGGTGAGTCAAAAGTTTAGCTGATATCGTTTGTCAGGCCCTTTGGGGCGAGTGCATGCTGCTCAATATTTTTGTAAGCGTGTGTCAAACTATTGCTGGTTTAAGTATGCGGGGTGTATGTTAAACATATAATGCGTAGTGAGTTCTAAACAAGCCGGGCTTATTTGTGCGTCGTTTATGTCAAATAGTTCGTTAAGTACTAGAGGAGGGTTCTAGCTGGCCAGGGATGCCCTCGTTGATCATATTTTGTCGAAAAGCCCTTGTATGAGCCACGATGAGGCGGACGAGGGAAGCCAAACTGTCATGTCTAATAGATGCAGAACATTGAATGGGGTTACGTTGGGAAGAGTGGGCGGCGTCTCAGAGGTGTAATAAAGACGTAGTGGGTGTATTAATGAGTCTTTTGGGTTCCCGGGATAAGGAACTGTGTGAGGGACGCCTATATAATAGTGAGGCTTGAAACTTTACATAGCTTCACACAGCTTTACATAACACGGGTGACGTTACTCCGGAGGGCAGGCTTCATAAACATAAAATACAAACGCGATCGTATGTAAGGTTTGAGTCATGGGTGACCGCATGGGTAGTGTTTTACAAGGAGTTCTATTTCGGCAACCTTGGACTTGGGGGAAAACCCTTAGTACGCTCCTACATCGAACCGGCGTCCCTTCCTGCTCCTAAAAGGAAGACGCAGGAGAAGCAGTGGTTTTGGTACGTCATTTTATGGGACACGGTTTAGAACTGCGTGAGTCATGAAGTGGTTTTGTGAGCGATGGCGATAGAAGACGTGAAGGCAGCGAGCTGCGAGGGGCCGGGCTATGGGGTTTGGGAGAGGCCGTGCCCCTGCTGTATGTAATTTTACTTTATTTGAGGGTCGTGTTTTGTATGTTTGTGTATTTTGGAGACGTTTGATAACTATGTAGGTGGTTTTGTTGTAATCGTTAATGTAGTTGAAACTTATTGACTGTTATGCACCTCTTGGGTGAACTAGAGACGTGTAAGGTGATTGACTAACGTGCCAAGGGTAGGAGCCCGACTGTTTAGTAGAGACATTAAGAGTAATAAATTTAACTTAGAAAAAAAAAACTCTGTCGGGCGATACAGTCGGGGTCGCTATAGCGACCTAAGATTGTCGAAGTGCCCAACCAAACTTTTAGGTAGTTCTCGTTGGACTATGTGCTCGTTGTCATTATGGCGATATGCGAGCGATTTAGTATCCACTGAGCATGTTATGGTGCACAAAATAATTATTGCTATCGCGAGGACGTCCGATTTTAAGGATGCCCCAAGTTTGTTAAGTGCATTATTTTGTTAAAAAATGACTGCCGTTATAGCGAGGACGTTCTACTTCAAGGACGCCTTAAAGGACTGTCTTTATAGTAAGGACGTCTGACTTCAAGGACGCCTTCAATCTCGTAAGTGCATTTTTACTTCAAAAAATGACTGTCTTTAGTACGAGGACGTCCTACTTCAAGGACGTCCACAATCTCGTAAGTGCATTTTTACTTCAAAAAATGACTGTCTTGATAGAGAGGACGCCCTACTTCAAGAACGCCCCCAAACTCGTTAGTGCATTTAAACTTAAAAAAATTACTATCTTTAGTGCGAGGACGTCCTACTTCAAGAACATCCCCAGTCTCGTAAGTGTATTTTTACTTCATAAAATGACTGTCTTGATAGCGAGGACGTCCTACTTCTCGGATGCCCCGAGTCTCGTAAGTGCATTTTTACTTCAAAAAATGACTTTCTTTATAGCGAGGACGTCCTACTTCAAGGATGCCCCCAGTCTTGTAAGTGCATTTTTACTTCAAAAAATGACTGTCTTGATAGCGAGGACGTCCTACTTCACGGACACCCCCAGTCTTGTAAGTGCATTTTTACTTCAAAAAATGACTGTCTTTATAGCGATGGCGTCCTACTTCAAGGACGCCCCCAGTCTTGTAAGTGTATTTTTACTTCAAAAAATGGCGGTATTTATAGCGAGGACGTCCTACTTCAAGGACTCCCCCAGTCTTGTAAGTGCATTTTTACTTCAAAAAATGATTGTCTTTTTAGCGAGGGCGTCCTACTTCAAGGATTCCCCCAGTCTCGTAAGTAAATTTTTACTTAAAAAAATGACCGTCTTTATGGTGAAGACATCCTACTTCAAGGACGCCTCCAGTCTTGTAAGTACATTTGGTTGAAACTGATATATACAAGGAGTTGCTATGTACACGTAAGGAAATCCTACTGAACCCATTTGTGGAGGTTCATGGCGTTCCAAGGGGATTTGAGCTCCTCTTCATCATGATTTAGTAGGTAGTATGTGCTGTCACCAGCGACTCGGGATATAAGGTAGGGGCCTTCCTAATGGTTGTGAGCCGTTGGGAAGACCTTCTTCATGACGTAGTCCCCTGCGATGAACTACCGAGGAATCACCCGTTTGTGATAGTGTCTCCTGGTACTGGAGCATACGGGACGATGCTTCCTCTCTAGTTTTGTCTATCAGGCCGAGGTTTTTAGCGAGAAGTCCGTCATTAATTTCGGTGCCCACAATTAAGGATCTCGTGGTGTTGGCGATGACCTCTGTAGGTAAGACTGCATCAGAGCCACAAGTGAGCATAAATGGGGTGAATCTTATACTCTTCCATGGAGTCGTGTGGTAAGACCATAAAATATGGGGTAGCTCGTCCACCCAGCGGCCTTTGGCCGTATCTAATCGCTTACTGATCCCATCAATTATTGTTTTGCTAGTGGCCTCGGCCTGGCCATTGCCCTGGGGGTATCTGGGGCTGGAGGAAAGGATTTTGATATTGTAGGGTCGAACAAACTCTGCGACCTTGCTTTCCATGAACTATGTACCATTGTCGGTCATCAAGACCGCGGGGACCCCAAATCGTGTGATGATGTGCTTCTAGAGGAAAGTGATGACCTATTTAGTAAAGTAGTCACTCACAACGAGTATCGCCTCTACCCATTTAGGCAAGGGGTATCGCCTCTACCCATTTAGTAAAGTAGTCAATCACAACGAGTAACCACTGGCAACGCCCGCTTGCCATGGGGAAAGCCCCAACGAAGTCTAATCTTCATTTTACAAATGGCCAAGGGTTGGACACTGTGTGGAGGTCAACAACAGGTGCATGAATTAGGTGGTCGTGAAACTGACATTTGCCACATTTCTGGGCATACGTTATGAAATCTTATCGCATCGTTGGCCAATACAATCCTTGTGTACGGGCGCGATCGACCATGGAATGACCCGCTTTGTGGGCGGCGCAGATACCTTCATGAATTTCTTCATGTATGAAAGATGTGGGGCGTACAGGCTAGTTCGTAAGAGTTCTCCATTAATGATCATGTATTTACGGGCTCTGTTGCGAATACGCTCGGTAGTAGGCCGGTTAGCAGGAAGAATGCGGTGTTCCCCGAGGAAGTCAAGGAGAGGCTGACGCCAGTCGGGGAGGGCATGGTGATCAATCTGTATGGCCTGGATCAGAATGCTTGGTTTATCAAGGATTTCGACCTAAATGACATGGAGTCTGTCGCTGATGATGCCAGCCAGGTATGAAAGGGCGTCGGAATATCTATTCTCGACGCGGTGGATGTGTTCCAGATTGACTTTTCTGAACTGACTGAGTCGTTATTTTAGGGCTGCCATGTAGGTGGACATTCTGTCGTTGGCCTGGAACGTCCCGCTATGCTGGTTGACAAATAGCTGCGAGTTGGCAAAAATGGAAATTTCTTCCATGCCCAGAGCCAACCCAGAATCGACGCCGCACAATAATGCCTCATATTCAACTTCATTGTTGCAAAGGGGAAAGTTAACCCGGATGGCTTTCTTAATTTTTTCATCAGTGGGGGTAACCAGGATGATTCTGAGGCCCGAGCTGCCTGGGTTAATGGACCCATCTTTATAGAGCTGCCACCTCTTAGTGTATGTGGGACCCGAGCTCATAAGAGATGTCAAACTCCCCTAGAGTAATCACCCATTTAGCGATGTGGTGAGTCTTATCCTTTTTGGCAAAGATCTCTCATAATGGTTGGGTAGTGATGACCTTGATTTTATGGGCTTGAAAATATGGTCGGAGATTCTGTAACGCATATATCAGGGCGAGGGCCTGTTTCTCGATGGTGGAGTAATGCAGTTCGCCTCCCAAAAGGGTTTTACTGATAAAGTAAACTGGTTTCTCAGCTCGGTTTTCTGTACGAACGAGGACGACGCTTATGGACTCGTCTGTATTCCCAAGATACAACCCCAATAATTCACGTTCGTTAGGGGCACTGAGAATGGGTGGGGTGGCCAGGTATCACAACATGTTCTAGAAGGCTGCCTCGCATTCATTGTTCCATTGGTACTGTTTCTTCTCGTGAATGCATTGAAATAACGGACGACACTTGTTGGAAGCTTTGTAAATGAAGCGTCCGAGTGCGGCAATTTTTCCGATGAGGGCTTGAACTTGTTTAAGTGTTCACAGCGATGGCATACAGGCGAGAGTGTGGATTTGATCAGGGTCTGCTTCAATTCCCAGTTAAGTGACGAGGTGTCCGAGGAACTTCCCCGAGGAAACTCTGAAACTGTACTTTTCTGGGTTAAGCTGCATCTAGTAGGATCGCAACTTTGTGAAGACTGTCTCGAGGTCGGTAAGATGGTCACTGTCGTCGATATAGACCTCAACAGTTTTACCCAAAAGTTCTTTAAACATGGAGGTAACGAGGCATTGGTAAGTAGAACCCGCATTCTTGAGGCTGAGCAGCATGACGGTATAACAGTATAGGTTTTGTTCCGTGGTGAAGGAAAGTATACTCTTGGTCTTCAACGGCCAATGGAATTTGGTTATACCTGGAGTAACCATCCATGAAGGACAACCGCTCATGATCGGTCGTGAATTCGACGAGTCTGGTGATGAGGGGCATAGAGAAGCTATCTTTTGAACAGTGTCGGTTGAGGTCGGCAAAATCAATGCACACCCGGGTTCGGCCATTCTTCATCAGGGCTGCGATGACGTTGGCTACCCATTCTGGGCAGGCGACGGGTCGTATAAAGCCGGCCTTTAGAAAATTTTAGATCTCGTCGTTGATGGCACCGCGCAATCTTGGAGCTATTTGGCAAGGTTTTCGTTTGATTGGGCTGGCTTTGTCATGAACATGCAAGTGATGGCAGGCCACTGCGGGGTCTATACCCAGCATTTTTGAGAAGGACCAGGCGAAGATATCTTTGTACTGTCGTAGGAGCATGACGACGCTTGTACGGTCATCGCCTGCCAATAAGGAACTAATATATGTTGTCCTCGTGAGGCCGTCGAGATCAATCTTAACGATTGGCTCCACGAGAGGTGGTGTCCAAGTTCTGTTGAACGTGCTTATAATTATATCATTCACGAAGCGACCTATCGACTGTTGGTACGTCGACCCATTCCATTAGGGTGAGCTCACTCTTAAACCTCGAGAGGAATGAGTTGGTTGTTTCGTCAACCTGCTGTTTGAGGGAGAAGAGCTCCGCTAATTGCTTCTTCGATTGCTGGTTGAGGATGTACTTCTCGATGAAAGCTAATGAGAGTTGCTCGAATGTGGATATAGAGTCTGGCTCGAGACTCTGGAACCAAGCAAGGGCCCCGCCGGATAATGTCGAGGGGAACAAGCGATACAGGTGTTCATATGTCTAAATGCTGGAGGTCGATACTGTATTGGAACTTGGAGAGATGTTGACCCAGATCTTGGCAGCCTGTGAAGGCCTCGATTTTTGGCCAGGAGTACCTCTGGTCTGGGACGTAGCTACGAATAACCGATATAAACGGGTTGTTATGGATCTTGCGGAGGGTCTCCTTGGTTAACCTTCTAGTTGGATTTGTGCCTTGCATATTCTGGATGAGCGCCTTGACGGACGCGGCTGTTGATGGCTGCTGGTCATGGATGCCCGTGGCTCACCTGTGGACTACCTCGCTTTGTGTGGAGGATTCATCAAAATGACTCTCGTAGTATGGAGCGTCACGTTTGTCATATGGGGGTCAGCTCAGGTATCGGTCATGAAATCTTACGTTATAGGCGTGATACTTGTCCATGAACGAGGGGTATCAGAGGTTCCAGAGGTAGGAGGGCTTGTCAGGACTGTAGGGTGGGTGCCACGGTTGGTGGCTTGTGCGGTTGTCACGAAGTCGTGCACCGTAGTCCCCGGTGGGGGCTGGGGCTCTTGGCTCGTAAAACTGAGGGGCGTACCGTTAAGGGGGCGGAGGGTCATTTCGGCTGAGTTGATAAGGTGGTCGCAAATGCGGGGCACCCATTCCGTGGTAGTTTGTGGGGGGCGGGGGCAGTAGTGGTCGTGAGAAAGTTGGTAGTACGGGCGGTCTGCGAGGCAGGACGTATGGATGGAGCGGTGTAGCCAGGTGGTCGCAGGAAGGAATGTGGTCGAGGGATGACACATCACTTCCCGGGGCTTGTGCATGAGGGGTTGATTTGCTGGCGGAGGTGGAGACCCCCAGACCTTCGGGTGGTTGCTGAGGGTTGGCGACGAGGGTGTTGCAAAACGCCTCATTTGCGAGCTGAAGTTGGCGGATCTGATCATCTTTAGTTATCATTTGCTTCTGCAGTTGCAGCAACGCTGCCCTCATCTTTGTCAGAGCTTGCTCTTGAGATTGGTTGCGTGTTGAGACTACCATTGTTAGTCGCAATAGGTAGAGTATGAAGGGAATGCAGACGGCGCCAATTGTAGTCTGCTAATTTCTCTCAGAGACGATAATGTGTTTCTGATCGTGCTGGGCTTGAAGCGTTCGACCGGAGGAGGGCACCACTCAACTCGTTCTAAGTTTCTCTCTTTAAATCCTGTTCTCTCTGGTTTCCCTGATCGTCTCAGGCTTAAGAGGTAGAGGAGGTAGCTGAAGCAAAAAGAAGGTCCCCCTCTAGGTTTCCCCCTTTTCTCTATTTATAAGGAGAGTTTAACCTAGGAGCACCCCTGCTCACGTGCCCTGGGAAGTTCCTAAGTTACCCTCTCAGGGTCGTGGGCTCGGTTACTTCCTTGTGGGTAGGGATGAGACACAAGGTTGTCGTTGTTCTGACCTTAGGAGTTTCTTTCTTGTGTGCTCGGTGTACGAGGGAGTTTAGTGAATGACCTTGTTATAGTATTCATATTCTTAGTGGTGAGGTCGACGTGCGACCTCCCTCCTCGTGGCTAGCGGGAGCGTGCTCCTACAATTATCTAGTAGAATATAATATTATCTAACACGTTATCAACACTGCAAAGAGTTAGTGTATCAGAAGGGATAAGAATGACTCTTCAATAAGCATTTTTTAGGATTTTTTAGTGTTAAAGAGAGGTATATTTTACCTCAT
Source organism: Kingdonia uniflora (assembly GCA_014058105.1). NCBI lineage: Eukaryota > Viridiplantae > Streptophyta > Magnoliopsida > Ranunculales > Circaeasteraceae > Kingdonia > Kingdonia uniflora. Next base: position 1,281,075 of record JACGCM010000479.1, on the reverse strand, counting down.
TTCGTGTTTTATATATTAATTACTTGATTTATCATATAGGATATGTAGATTTGTGCTTAAGAATTAATATGCATTTTTTTTCAAAATTATTAGAGCTATTTTAGTATTTTTTTTACCCTTGTGAAAGGGTTGTTTTCAAACTAAAAGAAATATCATTGTGGTAATCGAATTGATACACTCCTAACTTTGTTACGTAGCCTACTATACATCGATCACATCCATATATTGCACGCCTCTGGGAGATGTCCCTATCGTCGAGAAAATGACGTATACCTGGGTAGTTCACGACCAAAAATTAATTTTTAAACGGCGTATCAGGTCATGCTGACATCAGCTAAGGTTTATTTATTATTTCATAGATTTAATTTTCTTAAAATAATTATTTAATCATGGTGACGTCATCAGATCCAGATCTGTTTCTTGTAAACTAGACCTGGATCAGACCTGATCCATAAAATTAGGCCAAATTTAATTTGCTGACATGACAGGACTGGACCCACAGTGACATGTGTAAAAGATACGTGGCATGTGGGACCCACATATACTAATGTGGCATGACACGTGGCATGTGGAAGCCACTGGTGCTGACCTGGCATGACACGTAGAGTGGGACACAGACATGTTAACGTGCCATGACGCGTAGCAGTAGGATGCACACGTGTTGACATGTCAGGGACACGTGGCAGTGGCCCCATACGTGCACTGTAACAGTGTTATGTGTCACCACAATGTTCATTGACACGTGATAACACTATTTATTAACATGTGGCAGCTCTGTTTATTGACACGTGACAATAGTTTGACTAAGTTAAACTGGTCCAGGCCTTGACCCAGACCAAGCCAGGCCAGTTCAGATACTAAATTGGCTTTAAAAAGCTCAAATTTTGCCCAAATTTAGTTAAGAAAAAATTAAAAAATTTCTAATGATTGAACCTACCCCTGGGGGGACCCATTTTTAATTTTTATTTATAAAAATATTTTTTATATTTTTTTGAAAATAGGTACCTTGTATAGGAAAACTAAGTAACTTATATGTGAGTTAAGAAAGTATATTAATACCTATTTAAGTAGCTTACGATAACTTATAAGATAATAATGGTATGTCCCTAGGAAATTATCCTGACCAGAGATCAGATATAATACAAAAACCAAGACTAATTTAGAATACGATTAGGAGTCATATCTAAATTACGGTTAAATGTCAATGACAAATAATTAGAGATCAATTAGGAATAGACTTAGTTTTATTTTCTAAAAACTTGGTATCTAAAAAACCAATTTTACGTATCTAGTTACAATTAGATGTTACTTGATAATATTTAGAGGTATATACGTACTAATAGCAACTTATAGTACCCTAGAATATTAATTCAAAACAAGACTAATCTACCTATCTTATGAACTCAACAGACTTTGGGGTGGGACCACTTGTCAGCTAAACATCTAATACCCCTTATATTCATAGAATATATGCCATTTGGCTAATAAAAATCTTATAGAACTTTAGGGATTAGAAAACCCTAGTTGTTAGAATAAGGATCGCAACATCGAGTAGTTTTGAATAACTGTCTTGGCTAAGACTTTATTAAAATATATTTTAAGGTTATGGATATTTTGAGTTTAGTCCCACCTACAAACCAGATATTTGTTTTTAGTCCCCAAGTTGTTAAAAAATACACTTTTGGTCCCTAAATAACCTCTGACCACAGGTCAACCCTAGTTGAAGTTTATTTTTACCGTAAAGTACCTAATCTACCCTCACGTTGGTTATACGTACATACAACTTATTACCTATTATCTAAAATCACATGAGGGTAGATTAGGTACTTCACAGTAAAAATAGACTTCAACTAGGGTTGACTGACCATTTGGGGACCAAAAATATATTTTTCAAAAACTTGGGGACTAAAGGAAAATATCTATTTTGTAGGTGGGACTAAACTCAAAATATCCCTTAAGGTTATGATCACCATTTGATGAGGTAAAGTTGGGATTTGACGCTTAATAGGATCTCATGAGTATAAAGCCATGAGCAAGGTTCACTTATAAGTAATGATTGGGAATCATGTACTTCATTGCGCTATATACTATGAACCACAAGTAATGATTGGAAATTATGTACTTAAATAGGATTTAATGAGTAATAGGATATGAACAAGGTTCACCAACAAGTAATGATTGGGAATCACTGACTTGAATACTATGAATTAACTTTATACAAGAAATGTTTATCAAGTACTACTTCTGGTATTGATCTACATGTATAATAGATATTGCCGATACTTAGAACATTGAGTACCTCCAGAACTGTAATTTCTATTTCAGTACCAATAAACTTGACCTCAATGGATGTTGAAATTTATCTGCTATTGCAGAATCTGGAAATGACTATTGTTGAGAACAATGAGTCTCTAAAATAATAAAGTAAGAACATTGTTTAAACCCCCACCTCCATATTCAGGAAAACCTGATAATGGATTACCCTATACTATTCTAGTATTATATGATTGTGGCAAAATTTATATTCGGCAGTACAACTCTACTATAATGTTATGTGGAGAAATAGTTGAGGTAAATAGAAATATTGAGAATATTCTATTAAATTTTCTATGCTTCAAATATTGCACTCTTAAGATAATATTCGGGAGATCACTGTGCACGCATACCAAATTCAAGTTTTCTTCATTTTTTAAGCTAAATAATGAGCTATTATTTAGGAACCTCAAGCTTATGCCTACTAAAGAGTAAACACATGCCAGGGTTGCACAATATTGGGTTTAGTGGCAGGTGAAGTTGTGGACAGGGTCACAACCGTGGATAGATGAGAGGTGATAACAATGGTAGGATTAAAATTCTAGCCATTAGTAACCTAAGGCAAGGGGAACGAGAAGTTTACCAATAAACCAAAATGGAATATGAAGAATTTGTAAATGGATATGAGATAATCGGGTACGGAATTACAAGGCACCCCAGACGATATAAAGATATCAGCCCCAGACTTATCACGTAATCACAGCCAGTGCAGTCCTTTCTATGGCAGAGTTTGTAGCATTAGATTTCTTCCATAATACCAATGCAGCATTGAATCAAATTCTAAGAATGAACAGTAGAAAATTCTCAGTAGATAAATGATATCACCTAGAGAGCATTTCCAAGTAGTAACTTTACTTGTTACATAGTAGTAGCTTTATTTTATTTGTACTATCATTAATTGAGTTGGGAACTCTTCACTATTTAGATTAATAGAATGTTCGTGACATGCACTAGTTCGGTATCCCATTTATGGGATTGTTCTTTAATTTTTCTATGAGTTTATTGCTTAAGAAGTAATTAAATTCCATGTATGATAGTTGATCTACTATATACAGCCCACCTATGGATCTATCTGTTCATTGAGCATTATCGATAATTGGATGAGTGGCGACACATGTCTAAGAAATATTAGTACCACGCACTTGATCCTTTTAAGATATGAACATATTTATCATATCTAACCTTGTGTATCGGGGATGTTACGAATATCGTTATCAAGACCAACATAATATAATGTACTGAGTGCATCAAACAATTACTCCTTAAGGGTACGATACGGGATTCTAGCCCGCTTTATACACTAGTAAATCCAGCCAGATTTTACTCAGTTTAGGGAGATACATGATAATGCTTAACACGTAAAAACTATCAGAGAAAATGACAGACAAGGTTCTATGTATTCCCTCCATGTTTAAAGGTTGTAACACGCTATTGGAATGATTTCCAATACACTCATTCGGGCTAGGATAATGATGAAGATTATCGGAAATACATCTTGACTTTCCTTAAAAGGAGAGATGATCCAAAGAGTGTATGTGTAACGATTACTTCTAATGAAAGTCTATTATTTATCCTAGTATGACCAAGGTGGAGTGAGATCTCCAGCCTTTGCTCCAAATGCATCCATAAAGACATATGTGAATCTATCCATCTACATAGTGGCATACTTGAGTATTTATGGTCATAATAGACACATCTAGGAGATGGTCTTACGTTTGCCTATTATTAACATCTAGGAATACAACGTTAGCACAACTTCAGTTCTTGGATTAACCAATCAAGTCGATCTATATGACTTGACGGGGGATTGCGAGTTTGACTCACAAGCTTTTGATGATTATTTTTCGCTAAATGGGATAGATGATTGAGTATCATGAGTACCCCACACCATACCAAACTCAGGATTCACGGATAACCTAATCAAACTATTTAGCATAATCGTTAGGCCAATGTTATTATGATCACAGCTTCCAGCTAGTGTGTGGGATATATATTTTTGCTCTCGTAATACTGATTAGGATTCGTCCCATAGCAGATCATTAAATCTTTCTGAAAGTAACTAATAACTAGGTCAAAGCCTGATGTTGCCCATTGACAAACATTTGGATATTCCGTAGATGTGCCAATCGTACCACCATAATATATGAAGATGAGACACTCAATGTCGACCTGGTATTATGTGGATTATGATTCGTATCTATCACTTATTTGAAGCTCCACTGGCGACGTATATATATATATACAGCATGGTAGATTATTACTTTAATGAGATGATATTCTCAACATTAGAGGGAGATGCGACAATCAATGCTGAGGATGTTTCCAAGATTATTTGAAAAATACCATCGTTGTCTCATCTAAATCCCTTTACCTAAGTGAAGTGACAATAAAGTTCAATGGATTACGAACTTGCAATAGGTCACAAATGAATTACCATCACATTCATAAGAACTGTTGAATTATCATAGGTGTATGTACCTGTAAGTAATACACTTATATAGCTGAACATTCCTGGGGAATTAACACCACAAACGAATATGAGCCTCGCGCTTAGTGCGGAACACCGTTGAAAAAAAGTATTATGAGCCAGGGAGTTGTAGAATATGGGACAAATATGACTAACGGTGTAGTCTGTTCATCGAGGATGGAACCACCCATCATCAAGGATAGAACCACCCATTGACAAGGTAATAGTAGCTACACGACTATTTGATGCATTACGAGACAAGCCCAGGGTGGTACATACGTATAATAATAAGAAGATATCAATTTATTAAAAGTCTGTAATATATAACACAATGTAAGATCATTCAGTAGAGATTTATCGATAATATATTCAAATTCGATATTATGCTCACCATCTAAGATGAGGATTCATAACTACTTTATTGAAAACGACTATGTATTATTGTACATTGGCCAAAGTGGGCATCTGGAATCCAAGCGGAGCTTAGGTTGCTAGCATAATGAGAAGTGATACCAAAGAGCTTGTCGGCTATAAATTGGAATGGTACGTAAACATGATTAACTCGGAGAGATAATTGGGCCAAGGCAAGACTAGTTGCCCAAGATTTTTTTAAGAGATATGACATTGTTTACAATGAGACCTGTCATCCGGTTATGGACGCTATAACGTTTCGGTACTAATCAGTCTGTCAAGTTATCGAGGATAAGCTAGCCATGCACCTTATATAAATACCACGTATATATGGAAAATTAGATATATATATCTACATGAAGCCACCCGGGGAAGTATAAGCTTCTTAAAGCGATTAAGCCCGACACACGAGGTGTGTACGTAATAAAATTGGAAAAGTTATTATTGACTTGATACGATCAGGGCCCATGAGATATAGTAAGTTGACTGAGTATTTGAAGGTCGGGAACTTTGTAAATATCTTTATCTATCCATGCGTTCTTATTTAGAACACATATATTAGCTTAAGTCATTATAACAGTGTACTAAATAATTTGGATATCATTAGAACTCCAGGGGAGATTGCGAAAGCCGCTGAATACCTAAGGAAGGATTTTGAAATTAAAGACCTTGGGAAATCAAGTATTGTCTCGATTTGCAGATCGAACATCTTGGAAGTAGCATACTCGTACACCAAGCAATATATATCGGAAGAGTTATCTAACACTTCGGTATGGATGTAGTACACGGTGTTAAGTTGTTTATTGTGCGCCCATAACTTGGATGTGGACAACGACATCTTCCACCATCCTAATGGGGGAATAAACTCTAAGAGCCATGACGCCATAGCTAGGAGGTGTTTGCTATAGTTAGCTGAGGATACTAGACCCGATGACTCATTCACAGTAAACTATTTGTCTTGCCATAGTTCTATTCCTACCCAAAGGCACTGGAATGAGATCAAACACATTGTGAGGTATCTGATCGACATGAAAGACTGGGGGTCTGTTCTACTCAAAATGGTAAACGTTAAATTATAGGGTACGCCGATACATAATACTTGTCAGACCCACATAGAGGCCATTGTCAGACTCACATAGAGGCCATTATCAGATAGATTATGTGTTTGCGTTTATGTACGGGGATACAACAAACTCTTGGAGATCGATGAAGTAGACGACGTTAGTTACATCTTCGACCCACGAGGAGATTATTGTACTTCATGAAGCTGGTAGAGAATGATGGTTGCACTCCTTGATACATCATATCAACTGAAGTTGTGGCATGCTCTATCCAAGATAAAACATCTACTATGTATGAAGACAACTCGGCTTGCATCATTAAAGCCAATGGCAATTTTATCAATGGTGATAGAATTGAGCACATTTCACAGAAGTCATTCCATACTTATGAATTACAGAAGGCGAATGAGATTGGTATTATTCAAAATATTTCAGAAGACAACTTTGCAAACCTATTCCTGAAGACTCTTGCACCACTTACGTTCAAGCAACTGGTACACGGAATCGGCATGCGGAAGTTTTTATTCACCATTATCTCGGGGAAATACATCTCATGAGGGAGATAGATCTCGGAGGAGATCGACGTCAGGGTGAGTAGTCCCAATCTGACGTGAACACATGCATGTTGTACTTTTTTTTCTAGTAGTACCGTTTTTATTCCATGAGGTTTTACTGACTAGAGGTTTTAATGAGGCAACGTATACACACCTACAACCCATACAAGGCATAGGATTGTATTCTTTTCTTGCATAGTTTTTTGCCCAAAGGGGTTTTGCTAGGTAGAGGTTTTGATGAGGCAAGTCGTCCTCAAGTAGAAGTGTTAGGAGTTGGGTTTGGCCCAAGGTGGGAACCCAACTGGGTTGGGGTGTCCTACTGGACTCCTAACAAGCCCATACATCATTAAGGTTTATGGGGAGAGTTTGAGTGAAAGTATATAACCAAATAAAGGGTCAAGTCTTTGTAATCTTAGATAAACACAATAACAATCAATAATATATCTACTCTTCTCTCATGTTTGTATTATGATTATCTCGTAGAATAGAGTATTATCCAACAAAAACCCAATTATATTTCCCAAAATATTGTTTACGCACGCGCGGTGGCGCGTGCATAATTGCTCTGTATAGGCTACAATTAGAAAGGATTTGCATTTAGAGAGGTTATACATTTATATATAGGGTGCAATAAGACAGGTTTCACTATAATTTTTCCACACAAATTAGTTGTACGCGTGAATCTTTACACACAAAAAGAAATGAACATTGCTCAGACATTTTAGAGCTTCTGCTTGAACGTAATACTTTGAATCTCAAGTTCCAGCTGCAAGCATTGTTAAAGATGTTCTTCTTTTATCATCTCAAAGAGTAGCGATGGTCTACAATTTTATGCAGTGTAAATGTGTTTGTACATGACGTCAATCTTTCCTCCCACGCAGGGCGAGGGTGATAATTTTTTACAACAGTTTGTGGAACTTTTTACAACAACAACAACAACAAAAAAGTTTAAAGTTTAACTAGCAGCTGTTAGGATAGAAAATATTTAAGGCCGCCAATTTTAGACGTGTGTGCTCCTCGGTAGATTGATCACCAGGCGTAAACTACTTTGCGCAATCCACGTTTAACTATAAACTATAAACTATAAACTATAAACTATAAACTATAACTTCAACTGTCATAGATACCGACCTTTCATCCTATCCTTACTCCTTAGATATTGGCTGCCCCAGTGCACTCAAAATTTAGGGTTTATTGTATTCAATAATCCATTCGTTTCTTGCATTTTGTTTATTAAGAGTTGACAATGCCTGTGAAATATATTAGTGTTATCTTACAGTACTTATAATCTCTTTAGGGTTTTTAAGTGACCTTAAACAACCAATTATCGGATACAAACATGGACTAATTCTTGATAATTTGCACAATAAGAACATCAATTGTGTTTTACAGATCATAATTAGATGCATTGACTTTTTTTGTGTAAGTCAGCTAAGACACAAGGGATCATTAGTATGATCAGGGTTAATTAGATCCTTAAACAAGATGGATGTGTCTTGGGTTTACGTCTAGTTGTGTTAAATTAATACGAAAAAATTGTGAATGGGGCACAACTTTATGTCCCAGTGATTTATTAACATTATCGCTTAATGAATAATGATTGCAAATTGTTTTAGTATCTTCCACTATGACAGTGCATGTGATGATCATTGAGCGAAAAATATTTGGGAAGAAGGTGTCTATTAGCACTTAGTGGTAGACATTATTTTTAATAGTTTTTTTAAGTTTAATAAGTGATGCCTCATTTGATTCTGTTCACACTAGATTAAGATAATCGTTGATCTCCCCCTCTTTTATTAAGTACGCGTCACATTGCAATTAGTCCTCAAGAGTGATCAAGAAAATGCAGGGACAAGCACAGTTTAGTGACTTTGGGCATCATGATTTTATCAACGATGGCAATTTCCAGCAATTTATCGACCTGATTAGAGGTGAAAATGTACTTCCAGTTGAAAGATATTACGACCCAAACTATGATGGTGAGCTTCTTTTCAGCGGTGAATTCGTTGATAATAATCAGTTTAGTCTTGTACAAGTACCAGGGGAAATTTTCGAGTTCAACTCAACTAGTACTACTTCAGATCCAAACTCAATTTTAAATTCTCTACCACCTTTTGGTGAAGATTTTGAGGGAGAGGGTGTGGAGAATGACGGTGATGATTCTTCCGGTACTACAACCACGAAAAGGGTGACAGGCGATCGTTCAAGAACGCTAGTTTCAGAGCGGAAAAGGAGAAGGAGCATGAAAGAGAGGCTCTATACATTGCGTTCCTTGGTTCCTAACATTACAAAGGTGTCTTTCTTTAGTGATCCCGCTTTATACATTATATTCCTTAATTATATAGTTCCTAACATAGGAAAGATTTTGCAGATGGATAAGGCATCGATCATAGGCGACGCAGTCTCATACCTACAAAAGCTGCAAACACAAGTGAAGAAGCTAAAGGTTGAAATTACGGGACTCGAATCATCTCTAAAAGGAGAAACAGTAGGACAACAGGGCATTGATGAAAATCCAAAGAAATCCCAACTTGGAGAATCTGAGTATCTATGTTCCAAAAAGATAGTTCAGGTACAACGAACAACACATAGAAACACTCACAAATGCTGACCTGTTTTCCTTTCAAATGTTTTCCAGCTTTTATTTCTCGCATTTCACTAATATTTACACGGGGATATTGTAGATGGACGTGTTTCAAGTGGAGGATAAAGAGTTTTGTGTAAGACTGGTTTGCGAGAAAGGACAAGGGGTCGCAGTACTTCTTTTCAGGGCCCTTGAATCATTGCCGTCCTTCGACGTTTTAAACTCAAACTTCACTACGGTTTCTGAAAGATCGGTTTTGACCTTTACCATTAATGTAAGCCCATGTAGTTGTTTCTTCTTCTATTTCACAATGGTTTTAACTATTGTTGTGAATTTAACATTATATGTAATGATAAACAGGTAGGAGAATGTGGGGAAGAGATGAACTTGCCGACCTTGAAGTTATGGTTAACTGGAGCTCTTTTAAATCAACGATTTGAATTCAACACACTATAACTGAGTACACAAGCCATCTTCATGTATGCAACCAGGTCTTTTCGCTCTTCTTTTCTAAGTGTAAAGACGATACTGATTGTAACAGGCTTCTATTGCGTCAAGCCTTCGACCATTCGAGGGAATATTGCAGCAAGTTGGAAAACTTATCACTTAATCTAATAATATATGTTTTGTTCTCATTTTCTGATTTAGTATGTTGGATTAATTAATCTCAGTTTGTGTAAACTGGATGAATAGGTAACTATTTCAATTTTCACATGTAAGTTATTTTTGTGCGGGATTATGACCTGTTGTTCAGTGGTGTTTCTGTTACTCGCACCACTTAAACTAAACAGGTGTGTTAATTTATTACCTAAGTGCAGGCTTACTCTAATAATTGTTTTAGCTATATATTTTTGAAATATAGACATACACTTTGTAATGTCTTATGGTATCAAACCAACTATGCACACGCACTTCATAATGTCTTATGGTATCAAACAAACCACGCACATTTTCCTTATAAATTATTAACCTAACCTGCTAACCATATTCAACTCTTCAAGCATGATTTTTGAAGAATATAAAACATTCATTTGCTTAGCAGGATTTTGAAGGATATAGACGTCGTTGAGAATAGAGATAGCTGATCTCTCTTCTACAACAAGAACGATACGTGGAATATGCCAATCAACCAGACTAAGAAACACATAACAATAAAGAACACAAAATTTCCCAGAGGAGGGAGGGGGAAAACCCTTATAGATAAAAAAACCACTCCCCGAACAATCCACTAAGATGATCAAACAGGTTACAACGATCTCTCCAAGCTTCTTAAGCTTTAATTGGAGCCTCTTAAATTTTAGGTCTAGAATTAAACTCACACAGGGAAAAGATCGGCTAACAAAATAACCTAAGTCTTTTTTATATACTAGAAGACAAAATACAAGTAGAACGGATCTCGAGGCAGAGCTCAACGTCTCAGAAGAAAACTCAATAAGGCAACTAGGCAAATCTTGTTCGAACGAAGCACAAAGTGTAGAATATAGAATATATGTTGAATATAGAATATACCTAATATAAGATATATAATAAATATAGAATTCTCTAAATATAGGATTTTCTTACTTAGGGCCCAAGTAATTGTAACTATATAAGGAGAAGGTCTTCTTCCATTGTAATGATCGAATAATAATAAAGTTAGTCATTCTCGAATATCTTATTCTTTGTATTAGTTTCTACATGGCATTAGAGCGGGTTCGATAATTGAACCTGGTTCTTTCGAATTAAATTGAATTGAATTCCGCTGCGAATTGCTGTCATGAAGCTTAATTATGTTGCGAAGTTCGAAGTAATGTAGCTGTAACAGTTCGGGGTTACTGTAGCAGTACGAAGTTACTGTTGCTATAGCAGTTCAAAGTTACTGTAGCAGATACCAGAAAATCCTGTAGCAGTTCGACCAATGGGTTCCAATGATGATACCACAATGGTATCATCAAACTCAAACCCTAATTCTCACATTGCCCAGTCAGGTATGAAAACTAAAGGTAGTGTTTTAGTTGTAAATTCTTTGAATAATACTTGGTTAATTGATACTGGTGCATCAGATCATGTGGTAAATGACTCTAGCATATTATCATCCATTACACCTTCAACCCAAACCTCTATATACACAGTAAATGGTGGTTCCTCTCTTGTAATTGGAGAAGGTTCCATTGACATATCTGAATCCCTGACATTAAACTCTGTCCTTATTATTCCTACTCTAAAGTAGAATATCTTGTCTGTTAGTAGGATCACTGTTGCACTTACATGTACTGTGACATTTTAGCCTCAATTTTATATTTTTCAGGACATAATGACTCGGCAGGTTCTTGGTAGTGGTGTTAGAAAAGGCAATCTCTACTATTTAGACCTGACTAATAGTGAAGAGCAGAGAATTTATCAGGTGAATAAAGTCAGAGAAATTGAAGAAGCAAAAGCTAATGTGTGGTTATGGCATCGACGACTGGGTCATCTCTCCTTAGGGTATCTTAAGAAATTAAATTCGCCGTTATTTTTGAATTGTAGTATTTCAGAGTTTAAGTGTGATATTTGTGAACTCGCTAAGAGTTATCGTATTATACTCTCCAAGTTTTAATAAAAGTTTAGAACATTTTAGTATTATTCACTTTGATGTATGGGGTCCTGCACGTATTCCTTCATTGTCTGGAGCTCATTATTTTGTGACTTTTATTGATGAGTGTACTCATATGATGTGGGTATCCCTAATTACCCATAAAAGTGAAGTTTTTGAAGTATTTAAATTTTTTTATCAGATGGTTATGACCCAATTCAAAAGGAGGATACAAGTGTATAAATCTGGTAATGGAGGAGAATTTACTAGTAATGACATGTCGGAGTTCTTGACAAATAATGACATTCGACATCAAACCTCTAATGTTTTTACCCCACAACAAAATTGGTTAGCTGAACGAATGAATAGGCAAATGTTAGAAGTTGTTCATGCATATCTTTTTGGAATGAATATGCCATTGAATTATTGGGGAGAAGCGTTAAAATCTGCTACTTACTTGATAAACCGCACACCATCTAAGGTCATTGAATTTTAGACCCCCTTCTAAAAACTTCATGATCTTATCACCATCCCTGCAATGCCAAACCTAGAACCACATGTTTTTGGATGTGTTGTCTTTGTTCATATACCTAAACATCAGCGAGGAAAATTAGATCATTGTGCTTGAAAGTGTGTGTTTCTTGGATATGCTGATTTTGTGGGAGGGGAAGGTGTTTATCTCTTTGGATGTTTCATTTTGAGAATTGGAGGCGTATTTTGTGGGATCTTCCTTTCAGGGGGAGAAACATAATGATGGTGAAGGAAAGTTCTCTGTTATTAGGGATATGTTTTAGGAACTAGAGGATTTAAAGAGTAATTTGAACAGGCGTAGTAACCTAATTGATGATGAAAAGGAAAGTGAAGCAAAGCAGATGACAGGGGGATATTAGGGTATTGAAGATGAACTTCATTTGAATGGAGAAGATAAGAGAACAGAGGGAGATCAGGCTGAAGTAGTAGAAGTTGTCCGTGACTCCAACATTTTAACACCATCTACCGAAGCACTGCCACAGAATGTCGAACCTCGCAGAAGTTGTCCGTGACTCCAACATTCTAACACCATCTACCGAAGCACTGCCGCAGAATGTCAAACCTTAGGTATTACCTAATTCTAACACTGTTAATGATATTCAACCTAGACATTCAGAAATGCCTACTAAAGGTATTCCAAAATCTACTTATGAACCAGATATCAATTCTAAAGCCAAATACCCAATTTCTGATTATGTATCCACCCATAGGTTGGCTAAGTCGTTTACATGCACTATGAATCAATTATCCTCTGTATCTATTCCTAGTAATTTGCAGTAAGTACTATCAGATCCATGATGGAAGAAAGCCATGAATGAAGAGATGAATGCATTACAGAAGAATTTCACTTGGGAACTTGTTGATAAACCCCACGGATATCGTATTGTTGGGTGTCGTTGGATCTTTACTGTAAAGATGAATTCAGATGGAAGTATTGATAGGTATAAAGCCAGACTAGTTGCCAAAGGGTATACGCAGACGTATGGTGTAGATTACGAGGAGACCTTCGCCCCAGTGGCAAAGATAAATACTATTCGTGTACTTATTTCTCTTGCAGCCAATCAAGGCTCGCCATTATAATAGTTTGACGTGAAGAATACATTTCTCAATGAAGACTTAGAAGAAGAAGTATACATGTAGTTACCACCTGGAGTCACAAATTCTGAAGGAGAAAAAATATGCAAAATAAAGAAGGCATTGTACGGGTTAAGACAGTCGCCACGAGCTTGATTTGAACGGTTTTCGAAGAGCATGAAGGCATTTGGATATAGACAAAGTAATTATGATTATACCTTGTTTATAAAACGGAAGTCATGAAAGCTTACCGCTCTTATTATTTATGTTGATGATATGGTTGTTAGTGAAAATGACTCAGTATAAATGAAGGCACTAAAGAACTAATTGTCACGGGAATTTGAGATGAAGGATTTAGGGCAGTTAAAATACTTCTTAGGCATTAAAGTTGCAAGATCAAGTCAAGGCATTTTTATGTCTCAACGAAAGTAATAATTAGACCTTCTTGCAGAAACTGGGATGCTTGATTGCAAACCGGTAGATACACCAATTGAAGCAAATCATCACTTGAGAATGTTTCCCGACCAAGTTCTATGTGACAAAGGAAGATACCAACGCTTAGTTGGAAGACTAATTTATCTCTCCCATACTCGATCGGATATTGCATATGCCATTAGCGTCGTAAGTTAATTCATGCATAATCCAAGTAAAGAACATATGAAGGCGGTCTTTCGAATACTAAGGTACTTGAAGAAATCTCCAGGAAAAGGTTTCTTATTCCGGAAAGGTGGTGATATGGAAGTAATGGGATACACCGATGCAGATTGAGCAGGAGATATGACGAACAGGAGGTCAACCTCAGGCTATTTCACATTTGTATGTAGGAATTTTGTGACATTTAGAGCTAAGAAGCAAAAGGTTATTGCTAGATCAAGTGCAGAATCTGAGTTTCGGGGTATGGCTCATGGAGTATGTGAACTACTATGGATACAAAATATATTGAAGGATCTTGGATTTAAACTCATAAAAGCAATGGATCTACACTGTGACAATAAAGTAGCGATTATGATTGCACAAAATCCAATTCAACATGACCGTATGAAACATGTTGAAGTGGATCGGTTCTTTATTAGAGAAAATATTAACAAAAAGTGTATATCTTTTCCATTCGTGAAGTCGGAAGATCAACTTGCAGATATTCTTACGAAAGGAGTTTGTGGACGAATATTTAACGACATGATTGACATCTATGCTCCATCTTGAGAGGGAATGTTGAATATAGAATATATGTTGAATATAGAATATACCTAATATAGGATATATACTACATATATAATTCTCTAAATATATGATATTCTTACTTAGCGCCCAAGTAATTGTAACTATATAAGGAGAAGGTCTTCATCCATTGTAATGATCGAATAATAATAAAGTTAGTCCTTCTCGAATATCTTATTCTTTGTATTAGTTTCTACACAAAGTCGTTCATAGAAAACTCTCGCCGCTTTCTCGTCGCTTTCTGTCCCTTGTAACACGCATACTAATAACTTGTTTTGCCGCACCCAAGTCCTTCATAGAAAACTCCAGGGATAACAGTTCCTTCAACTTAACTATCTCTCCCATGTCGACACTTACTACCAATATTTCATCTACATACAGAAGTAGAAAAATATATGAGTTCTCTGTATTCTTGATAAAACAACAGTGATCTGCATTGCTCTTCGAATAGCCATTTCTGGACATGAACGTTCGAACTTCAAATACCACCGTGTCGGCGCTTGTTTCAAACCATATAAGCTCTTCGTGAGCCTACACACAAGATCTTCTTTCCCTTTCACAAAGTACCCTTCTGGCTGTATCATATAAATATCTTCATCGAGGTTGCCGTGAAGAAATACGGTCTTGACATCAAGTTGCTCAAGATGCAAATCTTCAACAACAACTATATTCATTACAACCCAAATTGTAGACATCTTCACAGCAGGAGCAAAGGTCTCGCCGAAATCAATGCCTCCTTTCTGCTAAAAGCCTTCACCACAAGTCTAGCCTTGAATCTCCTTGAATCGTCAGATTCTTACTTTAGTCTGTATACCCACTTGTTGTGCAATGCTCTCTTCTCTTTCGGTAATCGAATTAAATCCCAAGTTTGAGTTACTGATAATAACTGCATCTCATCATCCATAGCAAGGTCCTACTTGCTCTTGGCTTCCACATCTAAAGCCTCCTTGTAACTTTCAGGTTCACCACCATCTATAAGTAACAAGTGATTTAAGGAGTTAACGTACCTGGCTAGAATTTTCACAACTCTCGGCTCCTTTTGAAGTGCTATTGGAATGTATAGATCATTAGGTTCCTCATTTTGATCTAGTGCATCAGACTCAACAATGACTTCTTCATCATCCTCTCGAGAGCGTTCATCATCTTCAATGTCGACACTTTTCGCTACTTCACCTCGAATCCTTTCCATAGGTACTTTGAAGTCTTTATATAAGACTTCCTCATTGAATATAACATTACGGCTCCGAATAGCTTTCCGATTCTTCGCATCCCAAAACTAGTATCCAAACTTATCACCACCGTATCAAATGAATATGCACTTCGTCGACTTTATATTTAACTTGGTCCTTGTATCTGAATTACCAAGCACATATGAGGTACAACCGAAAATATGCAAGTGATTAAGGTTTACCTCTTTACTGATCCATGCTTCTTCAAGAATTCCAAAATCTAAAGCTGTTGAAGGCCTTCTGTTAATCAAGTAGTATGACGGTTAGTACACCGCCATACTAACCGCATTCCCCAAAAATAGTTTGGCAATTCAGCGTTGAGTCTCATACTCCTCGCTTTTTCATTTATTGTTCGGTTCATGAGTTTTGCAATACTATTTTGTTACGGTGTTACGGGAATAGTCTTTTGTCTCCTAATCCCACTTAATGCGCAAAAGTCTTTAAACTTGTTACTACAGTATTAGTCCCCGTTATCCGACCTGAGACATTTCAGTTTTAAAACAGTTTCATTTTTAACTAGAGCCCTCCACCTCTTGAATTTATCGAACACATCTGACTTGTTCTTCACAAAGTAGACCCACAGTTTACGAGTAACGTCATCGATAAAAATAACGTAATAATGAGAACCACCAAGAGAAAACACCTTGGTTGGTCCCCAAACATCCGTGTGTACAAGATCTAGCTTTCGAGGTTTTCTTGAACTTCCAGATAATTTAAAACTAACTTTCTTCTATTTTGCAAGAACACACTCTTCACAAAACTTGAGATCAACCTCTGCAAGACCCTCTAGCTTTCCCTTTGTTACATTATCTTCATCCCCTTTCACTCATGTGAACGAGCTGTTTATGCCACGTACTTGAATCAATCCTCGGAGTAGCTGTACAAATAGTAGAAATTATGTTATGCATTGTATACAACGTTCCTTGTCGAAAGCCTTGAGCTACTAGCATAGAACTCTTTATAACCTTCCAGAAGGTTGTACCAAAGGTACTCACATATCCGCCATTATCCGCCAATTTTCTAATCGATATAAGGTTACGCCCCAATTTAGGTACAAGTTGCACATTTTGTAAAACCAATGTTCCCCCTGAAGACAATAACAACCTAGCGTTTCCCTTTCCAGTAATATTGTGTGCACTCTTATCTGCAAGAAAGACCGTACCGAAGTCGCCTTTAACAATATTAGCTAGAAAACCTACGTTCGCAGTAGCATGGAAAGAGGCGCCCGAATCAATAATCCAAGATTCGTTAACATCGTCACACAATAGTAGTAGAGCCCCGTCAGAACTAACCTCCTCAGTAAGATTCCTTGTATCTTTATCTTCATCATCAATCTTTTAAGAAGAAGAAGAGTTACAATCTCGCCTGAAGTGACCATTCTTTCTACAAGTTCAACATGCACCGGACGACTTAGACTTTCCTCTTGACTGTGATCGTTCCCTTCCAAATTTTGGCTCTTTTTCTGTAAGACCTCCATCTTTCTCGACGTTCAACATACTGTCGTTTGAACTCGAAGAAGGTTCAGATGCTTTACGCCTATTATCTTTACTCATAATCAACGAGACTATAGTATCAAATTTGATGTCTTTCTTCTCCGATGAGTTGCTCACAGCTGTAATGAACCCTTCTCAGCTCTCAGGCATCTACCTTAATAGAGTGCACCCTCTCACCTCATCAATAAAAGTAATTTTAACGGATTCCAGTTGAGCATGTATGATATTGAACTCACTGATATGAGCTTGCACACTACCATTATCCTTCATCTTTAAAGTAAACAAACACCGTAAAAGATGTACCTTGTTTGCCCCAGATGGTTCCGAATACATAGCGGACAACGTCTCCATCAAACCCTTCGTTGTCGTAACTTTGGAGATCATGTGTAGAATCTGAGATGACAACGCTTACCTAACAATTCCTAGCGCTTTGCGATCCAATCGTGCCCACTTAGCAGCATCAAGATTTGTTGGCTTCATCTCAACTCCACCCAGTGGTAAATCAAGATTCTTCTGATGGAGGTAATCTTCTATCTGCATCTTCCACACTCTAAAATTTAATCCATTGAACTTCGTGATCTTCAACTTCTCCTGATCGGCCATCGCTCTTCACCACACAAGCCCTAACACTCGCTCTGACACTAATTGCTGAGAATAAAGGTAGTTAATCTCTCTTCTACGACAAGAACGATACGTGGAATATGCCAATCAACCAGACTAAGAAATATAAAACAATAGAGAACTTAAGATTTCCTAGAGAAGGGAAGTGAAAAACTGTTACGGATAAAAAACCACTCCCCGAACAATCCACTAAGATGATCAAACATGTTACAACGATCTCTTAAAGCTTCTCAGGCTTTAATTGGAGTCTATCAAATTCTAGGTCTAGAATTAAACTCACACAGGGAAAAGATCGGCTAAAAAAATAACCTAAGTCCTCTTTATATACTAAAGGGCTAAATACAAGTAGAACGGATCTCGAGGCAAAACTCAATATCTCAGAAGAAAACTCAATAAGGCAACCAGACAAATCTCGTTCGAACGAAACACAAAGTCGTTCGAACGACTTGATCAATTTGTGGTTCCAGCCCTAGAAACAGGCATATCGTTCGAACGAATTCTAATCTCGTTCGAACGACTTTTTCAGTCTTTGAAAGAAAAAACATAAAATCTTTCAATCTCGTTCGAACGAGCTCCAATCTCGTTCGAACAACTTTGACCTATTTTGAACTTTTCTTCAGCAACTCGAACAGAACCAGCTCGAGTCTTCTGGCAACATAACCAGTTCGAACTCCAGGTAACTTAACCAGTTCAAATCTTTAGGATACTTAACCAATTCGAATAAGAACATTGAAAATCTCATTTTCAACCCGTTTCAATCCGACTTCAATCCTTGAACTGAAATAACTCAAACTAAAACGACCTCAAACTTAATTCGATCGAGTTTAACAGACGTCCCATTGCTTTGATTCAGTATTGGTGACGGATTATTTTGTGAGGTGCAGGGCAAAAGTTATTAAGACGTTGGACACAATTGAAGTACAAATATTTTTAATGAAAGAAGCAATTGAAGTACAAATTTGAAATGCCTACAATCCTTTAGTAGTATTGAAAACTGTATTGATGGCACAAGCAACCCCACTGGGTTAACATATGTCGAGACTCTATAGGCCACCTGAACCAAATTAATGCCTAAATAGGGTATGAGCCCAGTATAAAAACGAATTAACAGCCCGTAAGTCTTCGCAGGAAGAAAGCAAAGTGGTTTGTTGTGTGTAATGAAATAGAATAAGTAATAAGTAAACTATTAAATTAAACACCTCCTTGCGTTTTAATGCTACTTTGTACTTGGTAATTAAAACTTACTAGTAGCCATGAGCCCACGGGCAAAATATTAATCACACTGAATAGACTATAAGGCTTAGGAACATAAGCATTGATGCACATAACATATTATCTATTTTTATTTAGGTGCTACTTGCAATTCATTCTATACTCATAATGCAATAAAAGAATCAATAGTTATCATTAATCAAGCTTTAAATATTGAGTTAAAAAATAAGGGGCCTCAAACTAATGCATCTCTATGTATGGCCATGGCAGCCATTGAGCTTCAAAAGCTGTTGGTCGTCGATGTAGTTGGAGAGTGGAGACAACAGTTCAAGAGTGGTTATCTTTTATTTCTTTTCGTTCTGCTCTTATAATAGTAGAACTACTTTCGTATTTTACTGAAAATTCTAAAATGTGTGTATATACATGGTTTTTTATCGAATGCTAGCTCAAGTGCTCAACTTACTAACAAAATTTTAGGTACCTAGAGCAAACAGATCATTTCCTTTTGTCAAAGCAATCCTTATTGGTCTGCAACCCTATTGATTTATCTTTCTCTTGGTTATTATAATGATGTTATCTGTTATTAGAATATAATTTTGTCTTGTCCCTGGAGATGCACTTGATTTTACCTTTAGCCAGCCAAGTTCAATAGTAGTTAGTGGACAAAACTCTTGAAACCGTAATGTATGTTTTGTTAATTCCTCACTGGTGATCTTAATTCGTCTCGGCCAGTTCTTTCCTCCAGTGCAGTAATGAGCCGTGTTAATTACGCAAAAAGCGTTTCTTTTACAGAATTTTACATATTGGTAATTGAATACAAGTCTGTTCATAGCATTAAGGGCAATACAATGGCTAGGAGCAACAGTACCTTCAAGCTATGTTGGATGCAGAACTTAAAAGTGAGATATTGTCGTCATGTCTAAAAATGAAAGCACCAACGCTATGTTGTAGCTAGAAAGAAAGTTGAGGCGGAAAGGGATACCAACAACATTGTGAAGAAAGTATATAGCAAGAGGGCATACATATTTTAAGAAGTATATACCAAGAGAGCATACATTTTTTGAAAAACATTTGGTTACAACAAAGTTTTTCCAGGATTCCCTCAAAAGATTGAACGCTGTGTGCTGCTACGAAAACTAGCACCTTGGTATCTTTGGAGCAAAACTTACAATTTTGTTAATTGTATGAACTAATAATGTTTTAATTAATGTGCTCTGAGCAATAATGCTTAGAAATTAATGTTTCTTCTAAGGTTAATTTACACAAATAAGGTAGAGATTTACTTTTATGCATTGTCACCTAATGAGTTATTTTATACATGCTTTCAATTGCGTCAGTAATGAGTTGATGGTTTTTTCCTTACACTATCTCCCACGTACTTGCTTAGTAACTTGTGAATGGATTCACATTTAGTTACTGAGTGTGTAGTAACATTATTCGGCTGTATTTAATTGCAATTACCACGATCTTGATATCAATTTTAAACAAGTTTCTTTGATAAACACGAGCAAGTTACATTTAAAAATGTTTCAATTGATTTTATTACTTCTATATACGTTCTCTGTTATAAATTCAATTCTGCCGGTGCGAGCACGGGCTGGGTTCTACTAGTCTATATAATAACAATATAATTGCGGACGCCTCTGTAGAATCGATTGAGGTGCTGCCACGTCATCTTCTCTTGATATCTTAAATCTCACCACGTAAGTCTTTTCAAATCAAATCAAATCATAATATTTTGCCACGTCATCGTCTTCTCTCAACAGATGCGACCCAAACACAACCAGTTCGTTTTTCTTCTTAAACCACTTCAAACGCCTTCATATTTCTCTCTTACTCTCCATTACTCATTCTCCATACCACCTGTTGCTCTATTTTTTTTTGTTTTGAATGCCATTCAGAATTCGATTCATTAAACTCCGAGCGAAAAAGTGATTACAACCTCTTCATATATTTTCTCTATCTCTGCTGGTCTCTGAGGATAGTGAAACTTCCAAAGGGTACCAAACTCTCTCTCTCTCTTTCTATACAAAGATGGATGTATAACTCTCAAGCAATCACTTTTATGAATCAATTGCTTTTCTTTACTTTCTGCAATTAATTGATTGCGGCTGCTAGGTTTCAATTCAGTTCATTTTACAAAGTGATTCATATAAAGGGTTTATTCTACAAAGTGTTCAACGATTGATTATTTGATATTTGTCTGAGGGACTTTTTCTCTATTGGATTTATTATTTGCTTTCATAGATTATTGGAGTCTTCTCCATCAAATTTTATTCTATCTACTTTTCTTTTTTGAGGAAGTATCTAAATATTTGATCTTCATCTAGAATTATATATAAAGTATATGGGTTGCAATGGGGACATAATAATTGTAGGGAGAGTGGAGATAGAAAACCCTCTCCAATTACAACTAATCATTCAAGTATAAGGTGTTTTGATTTTCTGTCACAGTCCTGAATGGGGACATAATAATTGTAGGGAGAGTGTGTTGAGAATCCGAGTTAACTACTCTCTTCCTCTCGTCAAGAACGATTACGCGGAAACACCAAAATAAGAGAATAAACAAGAATCAAGCCAGAACAATAAGACACACAAAAGTTCCAGAGGATGGAAGTGAAAAATCTTTTCGGATAAAAAATCACTCCCGAGCAATTCACTATGTAAATCAAACAGGTTACAATGATCTCTCAAAGCTTAATGATGGAGTCTCTCAAACCTTAAAGCATCTCTAAGATTAAACTCTCACAAGACGATTAATACAATAACCTAGCACCCCTTTATATAATAGAGGGCTCACACCAAGATTAGAAACTTCTAATTTATGTGGGTACAGATCTCGAGGCAAACTCCTACGTCTCACAATCAAGCTTCTAAACCGGAGGGAACTTCTAAAAACGTTAAACGCCAATCTCGTTCGAACGAGTCACAAAGTCGTTCGAACGACTTTGTCCTTCTGGGCCAAATTCCAGCAAGCTTGACTCTTCGTTCGAGCGGACAACAATATCGTTCGAACGAATCTAACCAGTTTCTAGTCTTGATAAAACATAGCTTCGAGTTCATACCTTAACAGAGTGGAGATAGAAAACCCTCTCTAATTACATCTAAGCATTCAAGTGTCAAAGGAAAATGCTACTCTGACCAAAGCAAATAGAGGCTTTTGTTTAGTAGTTCTTTATCTAAAACCAAGGTTTGTTAAGTGTCAATATTATCCAATTTATTGTATTGATGTTTTATGTGGTTCGATAGTTATATTTTATATTTCTGATTTTTCCTAATAAATCGGTATGCTATATATAGCACATGGAATATTAGTTTTTTAATTTTGGAATTATTTCAATTGCCCTACGAGGTATGCGTCATCAAGTTCAAGTTTATACTCATAAAGAAGTCAAAATCTTATTGGAGTACCACATAGAAGAAAGGTATCTGCATATATACAACTTATTTATCGAAGTTGTCATACAAACGAAATTGTATTAAGGTTGCAGTTTGGTTGTTTGTTTCTTTTGGTAGAGTTTTGTTATATTTTTCTTAGTGTTCAGAATTCTTTATCCCGATAGAAAATATTTGATGAAGTCTAATCCTTGAACAATCAATTACTGTTAATCTTATTGTTTTGCTACGCATTCTGTTACCATCAACTCACTTCTGTCATATGTGCTACCCCGCTGCATACATGGTTCTAAATAATATTCAATGTGACAGATCCACTTTATGTGCAGTATCTTAATCAATGACCTGCTCTATATTGTAATCAAGTTCCCACTATAGGCATAATTGATTAGTGTCCATAATACAAATATACTTGGGAAATACACGGTGGACATATTGCTTTAGCTCACAATATACCATAGGGATACAAGTCAAGGTCTGTCAACTATATACCTCCACATTACTTTTAACCATTGTTTGCGTTTACTCCTTACTATAATGACTTCTTTTGAGTGATTTTTCACCTATTTAATTCTTTTGTTACAAATTGCAGCTTGGAGTTTGTGTACAAGATTACTGACAAACCGGAGTAGAACAGTGGTATTTCTACTCTTGGTTATGGGATTCTTCATGGCTGTCCAAACGGGAATTTTACTTATTTCTTACTCGAAGGAGCTCATAGATGGGGAGTCAATCTACGTTTCTTCAAATTGTTTTCCTGTTAAAGCCACCAAATTTGAACCCGTAGGTCACAATGTCCATTCAGCTGCACTAAAAATTTGCGGTTTTTGCTAGTAAGAAGAGATAGATCCTGAGGAACAGAAATCCGAGAAACCGGAGCCGGCCTATACTGCATCTTCAGATTCATATAGCAGCAAAGCAAAAAAGAAATCTGGTGTCTCCGGCAGTCAATAGCAAGATCATTATGCCCTGTTAGGTTTGGGGCATTTACATTTTTTAGCCACTGAAGACCAAATAAAAAAGAGTTACCGTGAAACAGCCTTGAAGCATCACCCAGACAAACAGGCTTCTCTTCTCCTTGCTGAAGAAACTGAATCAGGAAAACTTGCAAAGAAGGATGAAATTGAAAACCATTTCAAATCTATCCAAGAAGCTTATGAAATTCTCACAGATCCTGTCAAGAGAAGAGTTTGCGATTCGACAGATGAGTTTGATGATGAAGTTCCTACCGATTGTTTGCCTCGGGACTTTTTCAAGGTTTTTGGGCCAGCTTTTATGAGGAATGGAAGGTGGTCGGCTAGCAAACCAGTTCCATCGCTTGGAGATGATAATACTCCAATTGATGATGTAGACATCTTCTATGACTACTGGTATAGTTTTAAGAGTTGGAGAGAGTTCCCACATGCAGATGATTTTGATCTTGAGCAGGCTGAATCCCATGATCATAAGAGATGGATGGAGAGACAAAATGCAAAGCTTAGAGAGAAGGCTCGGAAGGAAGAATATGCAAAGAGAAAAGAGGAGGATAAAGCAAATAAAAAGAAAAAGAAAGAGGCCAAGTTCATGGCAAGGAAATTAGAGGAAGAAGAGGCTGCAAGGGTTGCCAAAGAGGAGCAATGTCGAAAGGAAGAGGAGGATAAGAAAGCAACTGAAGCTGCTTCAACTCAGAAAAAGGTCAAGGAGAAGGAGAAGAAGCTTTTACGGAAAGAGCGATCTCGGTTACGGACACTCTCCACATTTATCGTATCAAAACATTTGCGCGATCTAACTGAAGATGACGTGGAGACTGTGTATGCCATTTAATATTGATCAACTTCGTGGTTTATGTGACGAACTTGAGTGCAAAGAAGGAATTGAGCAGGCCCATATCCTTAAGATGCTAAAAGAAGCCAGAACAAAATGGTTCGAATGGTTCTATAGTTGCCAATGGGAAAATGAAGCCAGATAACCCTCTAAAAATTTACCAGAAGACAGAAAAACCTTGGGTTAGAGAAGAGATTGAACTACTGAGGAAAGCAATTCTAAAGTATCCCAAAGGAACATCTCGGAGGTAGGAGGTTGTTTCTTACTTCATCGGTACTGGAAGATCTGTTGACGAGATACTAAAGGCAACAAAGACAGTTTTTCTTCAGAAACTTGATTCTGCTAAAGCTTTTGATTCATTTCTCAAGAAGAGAAAAGCAGCACCAGCCATTGTTTCCCCACTTACAACTTGAGAAGAATCAGAAGATGTTATTCAAACTGAAAATCCAAAGGTCAGTTTGACCAATAAGCATAATGTTATTTGCTTATCTTATGACAGGAAACCATCATCTGCCATTGGGCATTCTTCAGATTCTTTTAAGTTATTACAATTTCTTTGAACTGATGGCAATAAGGAGATCTACATTAAAGACCAATCTTGCACGTTTAATAATCTTAATTCTATGAAATTAATTGGAATTCAAATATCTTTAATCAGACCTCGGTTTTTTACTATCAATGTTTTATATACAATTGTATAGACTATACATGTTAAACAAATTATGACAGTATAGTGGTAAAGATGGTATTAATGAATGAAAAGTTACCTATGTTCATATCAGAGTTGAAGGGCAAGAATGTGAAAAATGAGGTGAAAATTGGAAGCTACAATGCATTACTGTAGCAGAGCATGTGGAGTTGCACAAAGAATTATTTCAATTGCCCTACGAGGTATGCCTCATATCAAGTTCAAGTTTATACTCATAAAGAAGTCAAAATCTTATTGGAGTACCACATAAACTAGAATTTTTAGGCCGGGCTTATTTTCCCTATATTCATAACGATGAAAAATCAATATGCTCATTCTTACTGTATCCTGCTAAAAACTATTTAGCATATAATTAGAATCAGTCCACAAATCTAATGAAAATCCAAAACAAACCATCAGTAATAATAGATCTCATTTATTAGTGGCAACATTTAATAACTTATTGCGGTATCATTTTTTTTCACATTTGTTTCCCGTACACCAGTTTTGGGGCACTCTTATTAATGCATTTTGTTATGCTTAGTTGTAATATATTATCTAATTGTCAGATGAGAGTTCCTACTTTTCCTTGGCGATGTGCACGAACCTTATTAATGATGATTCTTCAAATATACAAGGTTTTGATTGTTTACAGCATATCGAGTAGCGCATTGGGCAATAAAGGAAGTTAATTCTTGGTGTTGGCTTTGCAAAGCATAATAAACAAGGCGATCATTACTTTAAGGAAATAGATGAAAAGTACTTGCAGGTAAAAGTAGAAACTGTGAACGATTACAAATTGTTTCTCACTGCATATATCTATTACATTTGAGAATGCGATATAAGCAGGTAAATTGAATAACTTTATGGACCGTGTTTATGTATTGATATTCTGAAATTTAGGATAGCAAGAGTTCACGTGGATTATATCGTTCTTATTTGTATTTGGATCTTTAGCTCAAATGGAAGAGCGCTTGGTAATGCGAGTATGTGTATCAATTATCTCATTATCTCAAGAGATGGTGTTCCAAACACACCAAGATTCATTGTCCTAAAATGTGATACAAGTAAAATGAAAATAAGTGTAAGTATTGTTATAATATGAAATCCTATTACACTGTTACATCATAATTGGAGACTCAAACCTCATATTGCATTTATTACAAACCTTGCGGACCTCTCATGAAAGGAATCTCAGTAAATGCTCTATTAGTAATGTGTTATATTTTGGGATGTTCTATGAGTAATGAGTTGTTTTTTTTTTATCTATTTTCTGATTTGTATTGGCATTCAGACCAAGATCCATTGTCTTAAATTGTTAGTGTAAGTATTGCTATACATGAAATCCTATAACACTATAACATAATAGTTGGAGACTCAAACCTCGCAACCTCCTATGAAAGGTGACCCAGTAAATGCTCTATTAGTTGAGTTATATGCTTGGATGCTTTATGAGTAATGTGTGTTTTTTAACCATTTTCTAATTTGTATGTGCATTTTTATGTTATTAGTTTGAGATTTGGATTTCCTGAATAAAGGTAACCCAGGAAATGCTCAATTAGTTGAGTTATATATTTGGATGCTTTATGAGTAATGTGTTTTTTATTTAACTATTTTCTAATTTGTATGTACTTTTTTATTGTTATTAGTTTGAGATTTGGATTTCCTGAATAGTACTGCTGCTTGGCATTCATTTACTTATCATGAAGGTGTAACCAAGGTGAGTAAATATGTCAGTATATATCTTAACTTGCAAACCAATGTGAGTAGATATGTCAGTATATATCTTAACTTGCAAGAGTCAGTAAGTTTTTATTTGGTTAAAATAATTTATGCCAAGGAACCTAAATAATATCACAAAACATTACTTTTTTTTTCCCGTAATGTGATCAATTAGATTTGTGCATCTTTAACCATTACTCTTTTGCCTTTCAATTTTCAGTAATGTAAGTCTCTTATCTTTTTTTTAAGCTAGAGGTATCTGTGGCAATTTGGCCATTTCTTTAACCATTATTAAAAGTTGTATAAGTGAGTATAAATGTTTGCTCATAAATCATGCTTAGTGAAATCTAAGAAAGGAGATTCTATTAGAGGGGTGCTTAGAAGTTGATGTTTGAAAACGCTTCTAGGTGTTTTCACGAGGAACTGTATTTTACTATCGACTTCACCAGCAACGACTGCAATATTTTTAAAGTGGCTGGTCCTTTTAAATGCATTGAAGAAAGAATGGAAGTCTATAGGTAATGGTACACAACATTAAAAATACAACAACAACATTTCTTATGTCAGAGTCGATAACCAATCGGATAGTTCACGATTTTCACTTTCAAATAGGCCATTATTTCCTTCAAAGTGTTATTAGGCTAGTAGACGTACAATACTTCGAGGATCATGCAACTTTTACTGCAACAGTTGCCTTCAACCAAATTCTTATGATAGGTGTTGCCGGTCATATGTTAATGTCAAAAGATTTACACTATTATGTTCGCATGTTAATAGGGGATTAATAAAATAACTACTTGAAAAATTCAACACGTTATGAGTTTTTTGTTTGATCGTTACAACTAACACATAGTCAATGTTATCTCTTTTGGGATCATGGTTTATGAAGAGCATATAGTTTTTCAAAATGGATGACATAAATTCGCTTACCATACAATTATAGACTTGGTCGCAGTTATATTAAATTAACAAAATGTAAATGCTATTTTTGATTATTGTATGTGAAAACTAAAAACCTATTAAAAAAGGAGTTTTTGATTATTTTTTCTATATATTGTAGTGTATACTCCTTAATAATAATAAAAAGTATAGTATATATCAAAAAGACTGTTTAGTTTGTTTTGATTTGGTTACCGAGTTGTTTTTACGACAAATTAGATATGTTTTGATGAAAGTTATTTATTGGTGAATCATTTAGCTATTCTAGGTGATGTTCGAACTTTTTTCCATCGATAATGCACCTCATTGTATTTTAGAACTGGTTGAGGTTCATCACATGGATATTACCATTAGTTCGCTAATACTGCACTTTTGTCTTCCCTTTGTTTTAATTGAATAAACGTCACCTCAAATGGGATTACTATTAAATTCTAAATTTGTGCATACAACTATATAAGATTATGTTTCACATGATCCATTTAAATCGAATTCAAAATACTTCTACATATTTTCTTCTATGAATCCAAAGGTCAGTTTTTGTAGATTGGTTTCTCTACGATTTTCTCTATATTTGCGACTCTTCTTCAAATAGTTTGATATGTCGAACTGCAAGTGGCTCCTCAATAAAGTAAAATTGAAGTTTAAGCACAACTCTTTATTGATCCAGGAGGATCTAGGAAGGTTTTTGTAAAAAAATTCCCAAGTCGTTCGAACAAGATTTGGAGTCGTTCGAACGACTTGGGGTCTATTCGAACAGACTTTTCTTTATGTTTGAATAAACAGGCGTTTGATGTGTTTTGTTCGAATGCATAAATTGTCTGTTGGAATACACTTTTTTGTTCGAACAGAGACTTACTATGTTCGAACAGAGGTACGATTTAGCCTATTTCTTTCGGCATTTAAGGGTATATTTGTCATATTTTGTAACTAAGAACTTGTAACCCTATAAAAGAGGCAAGGCTAGGCAAGATTAGGGGATCTTCTTAGATGTTAGATCAAAGCCATTCTAAGAGAGAGACTTAGGATTTGAGAAGAATTTAATTGTAATTGATTATTGATTAAACAATTATTACAATTGAAGCTCTAAAGGGATTTTCCCAACCAATTGGTTTGTTCTTCGTACAATTATTCATTTTAAAGTTTCTCTATTCGTATTGTCAATTAAGTGGTATCAGTTTTCTAGTAATGATTCTTAGGGGTGATTGTGGTTTATAGTCTCTACAACGTGACCGTCTCAAGCAAACGAAGGAGAAACTAGTAAGTCCGTTGAATATTTACCGAAAACCTAATTCGAACATGAAGGACGATTTGGAGATGGGCAATTCCGTAGATCAACTCACGACTTTGGAAATAAAAGTTTCTGATCTAACTATTACTCTAGGGGAGTTGGTAAAGTAATTGCGTCTCACGAACCTCGCGAAGACTTTCGCTTGGGTAAAACGGTGAGGCCACTCGAAGAAGAAAGGGGTTGTGGAGGGGGATGATGATGAGGGTAATAAAGAGATATATAGTGATTCTAGTGATGCCAAATCCTTCAAGGAGCGACTGGGTATTGGAAAGTCATCGAATCATTTACGTAATCTTTGTATCAATTTTAAAATTGAAATTCCAGTATTCAACGGTTCAATCGATGCCGAGAAGTTGGATAATTGGTTAGATAGGTTATAGACCTATTTTTCCATTTATGAATACTCCAATGCTTAGAAAATATGCTTTTTTGCGTTAAAATTTGCAAGTCATGCACTCACGTAGTGGAAATCTTATCGGAAATACCACAATATATGAAGTTTGAGTTGGAAAGAATTTAAGGTATTAGTGCGAAAACAATTTTATCCAATTGGGTATAAGTAAGAGAGATTGTACAAATGGTGCAATTTACGCCAAAAGTTTGAACAATCCATACAAGAATACACTACGACACTTCATAACCAAGCTTTGGTTTTGGACATTGATGTGGACGAGTATGAGGTGTTCATAAAGTACACGGGGGGTTTGTTGGAGTCCATTAGAAGAGAGTTGAAGCTGTTTACTATGGCCAATATCGAGGTTGTTATCGTGAAGACAATTTATATTGAAGGCAAGTACTTGAAGAGTGACAAAGAAGATGACAAGAATAAGTCAGGGTACAAGTCTAATTGGAAGAATGAGTATAAATGGGTATCCAAAGGAGAGGGGTCTTCGTCCAAGGAGAATTATTACAATTATTGTAAGGCGAGTGGGCATATTTTGATAAATGTTTAAAACTTCACCCAGAGCTTAGGCCGAAGGAGGAGAAGAGCAAGAAATAGAGATATGCACTAGCCGCAGAGGTTGTTGACCTCCCAAATTTAGCTAAACTGAATCCTAAGCATACACTTATGTTTAGGCAGACTGTGGCTACCAAGGAGGAGAGTCGGGAAGAACTTTTTCATGTCAGTATTAAGGTGAAGTAGATTTTAGTCGAGGTCATTATAGATCCGGGTAGTCAAAATAATTTAATTTTTGAGGTGTTGGTGAAGAAGATGGGCTTGACGACAACAACTCATCCTAAGCCGTATGGTTTGGGGTGGATTCAGAAATATACAGATTTGATGATCACGAAGTAGTGTGCATTCAAGTTTTTGATCACTGAAAGGTTTATTGACGAGGTGACGTGTGAGGTGGTTTCTTTAAATGTGTGTCAGGTCATCTTGGGTAGCCCTTATCTTTGTGACTAAGATGCGATTCATTACCGTAGAGCTCGCAAGTATTGTCTTGTGAAAGAGGGAAAGGAGTTCCATATCAATGTTTGTAAAGAGCATGTCACCACAAATAATTTAGTAATGGCGACTCAAGTAAAGTGGTTGGTTAATGCGAGCGGCAAGTTTGTGTTATTGGTTTGACCGGTTCAAGAGGGTACATCGGCTAGAGTGTTGTCTACAATGATAACGTCTTATAAGGAACAAACCAATATGGGGAAGTTGCAAGAGGAGGTTGTGGTGCATTCTGATTACAAACCGTTCCAGTTTTTAACTATATAGTCCAAGCTACAACAAGCTCACCAGATGATGGGGTTGTCATATTTACAATAATTCCCCTTGATTATCAAGTATAAGAAGGGAGTGGATAACAAAATGGCTGATAGGTTATCTCGACCCCCATTACCAACTACTTCTACTATGTTAGTTTGTATGCAGATACAACTAATTATTACGTCAGAGTATATTGCAGGATATGATGATCCCAAGGGGCGTAATGTGTTTTACCAAAAGTTGCTGTAAGGCAAGACATGTGAGCATGAATTGGATTTGCCACCTTCTATGTAGATGCATCCGATAATTAATACCGAGCATTTGAAGCTGTATGAGCTGTCTCTTTTAGATGATGACTTTACAATCGACACTCGCCTACCATCAGTTGATGACATATAGATGGAAGGCGAAGATCTATTGCAAGAGGATAGTATTCTAGAGAGGAAAGTTCATGCTACAAGACTGGGTGGTATTGGGTCATTCCGAGTTGGGGAGAATGGTCAACTACCTAGTCAGTCAAAGTGGTACAGTAGGGAAATGGGCATAGCCGCATTCCCACATCTCTAGTTCTAGCTTGAGCAGGAGCTCATGGATCCTAAGGGGAGGGGGAGCCATGATCCAGGAGGATCTAGGGAACATTTTGTGAAAATTTGCCCAAGTCGTTTGAATGAGATTTGGAGTCGTTCGAACGACTTAGGGTCTATTCAAACAGAAAGAAATTCGAACAGACTTTTCTTTCTGTTCGAATAAGCAGGTGTCTGAGGTGTTTTGTTCGAATACATAAATTGTCTGTTCGAATACATTTTTCTGTTCGAACAGAGGCACGATTTAGCCTATTTCTTTAGGAGTTTAAGGACATATTTGTCATATTTTGTAATTAGGAACTTGAAATCCTATAAAAGGGGCAAGGCTAGGCAAGATTAGGGGATCTTCTTAGATGTTAGATCAATGCAATTCTAAGAGAAAGACTTAAGGTTTGAGAGGAATTCAATTATAATTGATTATTGATTAAACAATTAAAGTTCTAAAGGGATTTTCCCAACCAATTGGTTTGTTCTTCGTACAATTATTTGTTTTAGGGTTTCTCTATTCGTATTGTGGATTATTCATTGATATTTTTAATCAGTCTTTATTCTTTTTGTGGACTTTAAGACAGAGAATTAAAAACATAGAATTAGAGCAAATTGGGGGGTCTTATTCAATTTTAGGGAAATTTTACTTTCGGGTTGATCGTTAGTGTGTCTTATGATGAAACCAGATTGTATTTGGATTAATTATTAATTTTTCATTTAAAGAATACTAATGCAAGCGTCATACTTCATAAGTACAAGTTTTTTTTCTTGCATTCTTTGTAATGGAAATATCTTATTCTTGTCAGTTGATTTTATGACTGATTTAGCCTTTGTTTGGCTACGATTTTAATTGGCTTATCGAAGGGTTCTCTTTCATGCAATTCTCTCTATGGAAGTTGGAT
The DNA here is from genome assembly GCA_014058105.1 of Kingdonia uniflora. NCBI lineage: Eukaryota > Viridiplantae > Streptophyta > Magnoliopsida > Ranunculales > Circaeasteraceae > Kingdonia > Kingdonia uniflora. The sequence continues at coordinate 1,248,744 of JACGCM010000479.1, read as the reverse complement.
TTAGAAGCTCCTGAAAACTATGGAACTTCTGGGGTATGTTATGTGGTATCCTCACTTGTTTTTCATCTATAATCTCTTTAATATCGTGCTACATTGTGTCACAAATATATTCATCTTAAATTCCAATGGAATTAAAACTTCAATTCACTAATTGATGCACTCATTATAGTAAGATCCACATGATATAGTTTATGTGTCTTACAAATACTCTGTTTATTTAATGACTAATCATAGATATGTTTAATGATAAAATACATTTGAGCGACTCTTTTTTGCAATTCTTCTCTGTTCCCATCTATTAAACCTGTTTCGGAACATTATTTGGAAAACAAAACTACAAGTCACTTAACTTTCAAACTTAATCCATCTCCATCAGGCAGAGTTCCAAACCTCTTATGATCTCTCTCTCTCTCTCACACGCACACACTCTCTCTCTTTTGTTGCTTATATTTATAGGTTTCTCATGTTTGTTACAATTGCAATGTTTTCATTGAGTTTAGAGATTCATAAGGGCCGAGTTATAGAATGCCGAAGGGTGTTCGGAATTGGCATACTTTCCCATTAGAAAATATCTATAGCTATTTTTTGAATTTTTATTAGCGCTTCCTTTAGGGGCAGTTTGTGAACATCAAAAAACCTGTCTAGTCTAGTTTAGAACTGAACTGCACCATAAAACTTGTGTTTGGAAAAACTGTTTATGGCTTTATCTTATCCAAAGATACTCTTTTTTAGCCTAAAAACTAGTTTTATCTTGAAACAACTCAAAGATGTTTCAAGATGGAACGAGTTCTCAAATAACTTAAAACGCGGCTTTCTGTAGCGAGGACTCTCTCTCTCTCCTCTAGAATCCAAACTTTCTCTCTCCCTATCTTTCTCCTCTGGAGTCCAAACTCTCTCCCTCTCTCTCTTTATACAATCTCTATCCTCTCTCTATCTCTTTATACAATCTCTATCTTCTCTCTCCGCATTGACGTCTTCAATCAAATAATATTGCCCACCTTTATGCATGTTTTGGCTATTTAAACTAATCTGCCTTTCATCGATTATGTGCATCTTCCTATCACTTTCTTATATCTTTTGGATTCTACCCTTGCTCTCATTTTTTGATCCTCCTTATGGACGCTAACAATTCCTTTGCTGCAGTTGTTGGGGGTAACCCCTTTCTGCTTGATCTTGATATCTGTTTCAATTTTTTTCTTCTAAAGATGGTATCCTGTCATCTCCTTCTCACACCATGATGTTGCATTGGCTGAAGCCGCCTTCTCCAATACCTTGATCCAGATGTTCTCTGCTGGTAGGCCGCTTCTGGATGATTTCAGGGAACTATTAAACAACTTTGGGGTATCACTAGATCTGTGAATATTGGTCTCTTTGATCCATGACATGTGATGGTGATGCTTGATTCCTCGTTTGATGTTGACAGGGCTCTGTCCAAAGAATCACTCCATGTGGCCTCATTGAACTTGTGGAGAAGGAGGTTGAGGAGCCTGAGAAAGCTTATGTGAACAATATGGTTAAATACTATGCTTCAAATGGTGATGGTCACAGTCAGAAGGATTGTATGGAAAGAGGAGTAGCATCTGATTCTGATCTCAACATGGGGGAATGTATATTAAATACTGATGAACTGGTCACCCTAGTGGTTAAGAAGAACATATCCAATAAACCTTTTATAGCTCTTAGTATAGAAACTTGGAGCATGTGTGCTTTAAAATCGAAATAGTTTCTGTGATTGGGGGGCTATTAGTCTGGAACTATAGGGGTGTTGGGAATAATAAAATAGTGACTCGTCTTAAGTTTCTTGTCAGTGCTCATAAAGTCTCTATTGTTGTCTTTTTAGAACCCGTTTTTGGATGTTTCCCAATTAGAGTTTGTAACAAGAAAAATAAATTTTGATTCTTGTTTTTCCAATGCTGTGAATGAAGGCAAAATTTGGGTCATGTGGAGGGGTGGCTAAAATTTGAGTATAATGTCTAGCTCTGATAAGTTTTTACATTGTTTTATAAGCCATAATAACTGGCAAGCTGAAGTTACTTTCATTTATGCTAAGTGTGGTGTAGTAGAGGGGTGGCTACAATTTGAGTATAATGTCTAGCTCTGATAAGTTTTTATATTGTTTTATAAGCCATAATAACTGGCAAGCTGAAGTTACTTTCATTTATGCTAAGTGTGGTGTAGTAGAGGGGTGGCTACAATTTGAGTATAATGTCTAGCTCTGATAAGTTTTTACATTGTTTTATAAGCCATAATAACTGGCAAGCTGAAGTTACCTTCATTTATGCTAAGTATGGTACAGTAGAGGGGTGGCTACAATTTGAGTATAATGTCTAGCTTTGATAAGTTTTTACATTGTTTTATAAGCCATAATAACTGGCAAGCTGAAGTTACTTTCATTTATGCTAAGTGTGGTGTAGTAGAAAGAAGAAGTATGTGGAGAGATCTTGTACTTTTGTCCACCAATGTGCATGGGCCATGGATGATGGTGGGTGACTACTATGTAATTAGAAGTAACAAAGAAAAGATTGGGAGAAGATTGAGAAATTGAACTTCAATAAAAGATTTTGATCATATGATACAAGATTGTGGAGTAATTGAAGCATCTTGTGTTGGTTATAAGTTCACATGGTGTAATGAGCAGAAGGGGGTTGCTAGAGTGTGGACCAAGCTGGATAAAGTGTTTTTTAATAAAGATTTCATTGCAAACTTTCCATCTCTCGGGCTAAGCTGCTTGGATAAAGTTTATTATGATCACTCCTCCTTGTTGGTGTCTTTCAAAGAGGAGCTATATGTAGGGCCAAGAGCTTTTAAATTTCCAAGGATGTGGGTGCTACATCAATCTTTTGTAGACTTTGTGAGACTTATTTGGCCTTCAAAAGTGTATGGGAATTACATCTTATCCATAATGTACAAACTTAAATTTATTAAGCAGGCTTTGAGGCCATGGAACCAGCTAGTTTTTGACAACATTGCTTGACAAGAGGGTTTTTTGTGTCCTCTAGCAAAATACCTGCTCAATGTATGGTTCTCGAATTATAGCACAGATGAGTGTGATCGAATCCACAGGGAGGATTGGGAAAATAAATACTTTCTAGGCCGAATTATGGTTTTAAAAGAGATAGATTGAAAATAAAGAAATAGCAAGAACAATTAACAAGAGAATAACTATGACTAGAATTTAGCCCAACCAAAGCAATAATAGTAATTATACAACTTTACTAGGCGGATTATTCATTTCAAAAATCTTGGGTAGGGCATTTTCGATATAAATGTCCATCCTAGATCCATGATTAGGCATATAAGGTTTGGTCAAATAAGGTTTTACTTAATCCGATGTGTAGGAGGAATTTTTCCATCTATGGTTAAGCTTGGTCGAATTTCTCCTTCGAGTTCTCTTCGTGTTTGACCTAAAATCCGGTTTAATGGTTATAACACCGGATTTTGACTAAATAGTCTAAATTCACTTACTAACTATGGTTAAGCCTAGAAGTAGATTATAATTATTTTAGACGATTGCAAAAGAGAACTAATCCTAGAACTACAACTTAACTATTGCTATTCGGGTAAGGGCTTCCTTCTAGTCATAGCGAGAAGAGATTAGCTTTCTATTATTCCCAAGATCATTGCATGAACTACCTAACAATTTACAAAAGAAAAAATAAAAGAGAGAGAATACAATTAAATAAAACTAAGACTTGATTTATTCTAAACTTGCTCCAATATGAGATGGCCAATTACAATGGGGGGAGGGTTCCTTTTATAGAAGAAGGAACCCAAATTTAGAAACTATACATTAAATTGTAAAAAATATTTTCACAATAATATCTTCTAATTTTACAACCAATCACCTAAGATTCTTGCATATAATTCCCTTAAGTGATGTAGAGATTTTTCTTCATGGAAACTCTTGCATATCTTTAATATAAAATATCTTTAAGGATCTTGGATACAATATATTCTTTGATCTTATTCTCTAAGAATATTTGTGTATATATTTATTCAATCATGAGACCAAATATATTGTGTATTTGACCTTTTGTGCTATGAACTGCTGGAGACACTTTTACTTGACTTTAAGAGCTTGATTTTAAATATTTATCTCCAATAGCTACAATCAAACAAACGTACATAAGTACCCAAAATTAAATATAATGGACGGCTAAAATACATGTTCGGATATATTAAAATTATCTTGATTACGCTCTCATTAAATACCTCCAAACTTGTCTTTTGCTCGTCTCGAGTAAAATAAAATAATTTCAACTATCGTAGAGAACGCGATTGCATTTAACATATGTAACAAGCCGTTATACTTCTAGGTTTAGCCTGGTAGACGAGTGTTGTCTCGTGAAGGTTTGGAGTGACTATACCCACAAAAGTCAATAATGATATTTTAAAAAATTCTAGAATACACTTGAATCAGTTCCTGTGAACTTATCCTTACTTAGTTGGGACAAAAATATACCAATGAAAAAATCTTTAAACTTGCTATTCTCCCAAGTATACCAAATAATATTTTAAGCTTATCCGAAAATAAAAAATACTACCTCAAGATTAGAAAGAGATTCAAGTATTTTGCTTTAGCTATATTTGAGTGTATAGTGAAAATAGATTTATTGCCTAATATGTTGTTAAGAATAATTTACTCAATTTTTTGGTAGTCTAGTTCTTACTGGAATATATTCAACGGTCAGTTCGACAAGTGCCTTAGTCAATTCATCTTCCTAGAATTTTACTTTTTCTTTTCTTTTCTTTTAAATTTTTTCTTTTGAGTATATTGTTTCTTAGTGATGCCTCCGTAACAAGGAGTTTTCGGTTGATAATCCCTGCCAGTTGGTTAAGGTTACCGGGGTGTGGTACCACATCATGGCCTAGACTCAGGATTCTCACAAGTAATATTTTCTCGTGTTTCTTTCACATATTTTATGGTCAAACTCGAGATTGGTGATAATTTTTCCTCTTTTAATTCTTAATCATGCGAGTATCCTTGCAGTGTAAAAGTTTTTAAAGCACATTCAGCTTATTATTTTTTCTTAGGAATAAACTTATTCTTAGGCAGTTGTCTCCCTTATAGCAAACTATTCCTATCATAAATGTTAAATTTCCCTTATACTGAGCAAAAATCTATTGAAGGTATTAATTGCAAAACTATACTAAAGTTCACGTTTTCAAAATATGCCTAGTTTACTTGAATTAGTCGCTAATAAAAAAATAGTACATCTAGCTTAAGATAGTCCAAAATATTCTAGTGTATACTTGGTACAATTTTACATTTTTGGATTTTCATAATATTTATGTCAAGGTAAAATTTGTTTAAGCGTTTGGAAATTTTTTTCAAAAATATATCATAAATTGTTAAAGTACTATTATTTCACTTTTCTTCAAAAAATATTTTTAAAAATGGTTTCTTACCGCCAAACTTAAATGAAACATTCCCCTCATTGTTTGTGAACATAAAAAATAGAGGATAAAAACTAGAATTTTTCACCTAAATGTGTCATGGGTTGCCTCCCAAGAAGCGTTAAGTTTACAATCTTCAGCCAGACGAATGTACCCCCAAACTTAAAATTTTCAATATGACTGGAATGGTACAAAGTTGAAAAGATGATGTACTATCCTGGTTGCAAATTCTCTTTCTAAAACCAGATAACAAATGAATGATGATCAACAATATTAACCCTTAATTGGGTAGATATATTATACAAAAACCAGAGAGAGTTCAAAACTAATTCTATATGAAAATGATTTTTTCTAAAAACTTTGCCTAACATTTGACGATTCCAAATTGAAAATTTTAGACAAATAAAAAAAACCATTTTTTCCAAGATAAAGCAAATACATACCCAGGGAACATATTTGCCTTTAAAATTTTTAATACAATCATATGATTACTACGTGTTGCAGTAAATAATAAGATTGGTATACAAGTATTCGTCCCCAAAATTATACTAGATTTAAAACTCAATTTTTTTTGGAAAGATATTTTCTTTGAAAATTTTCAAAACCCCCATGCTATCGTTGATATTCCAAAAAATGTAAGAGGTTGTTCTGATAAAACAAGTCTGTGAGGTATCTCTAAAATTATAATTTTTCATTAAGATATTTTCTGTTAATAGAAGAAAAACTATATAACATATTTGTGGATGTGGGGATTGGGAAACAATTGACTCTAACAAACATTTAAAATGTGTGTGCCTAAAATCATAAATCATCTCAAGGGACTCATCCTGGCCATTGACGTAGATATTTATTGGCCTAGGGATATGGCCAAGTTGAAACACTTTTTCAGATGATAATGATTGTACCATTTCACGAATCTCAGGATCATTCGAGTCCTTGAAATAATTTAAACATTCATGAACAGAAATACAACAAGAGTTATCTCCGTACAAGTCCTAAAAATCATTTATGGTCATGGTACCCCTATTAGGCTCAGGCGATGGAGGTATGGGTTTAAGGAATATAGATGAAGAAGGTGATACTGGCTGGGATAAAGATGAAGCTCGTATTTTCTCAAGAATCGATGTTGAATTTATACTTCCAGGAAATTTGTCATCATTCTCATCATCTGAGAAATTGTTTAAGAATTTAGAAAAATACTCACTTTCTATCATGATATCATTTGTGAATTGGTGGGGATCTATCGGTGAAGGGATGAATAATAACATTGGTGGTTGAATATTGAGGGCATAATTAGGAAGTGATTGAGAAAGAATTTTATTGAACATGTTAGCCGTTTCTTTTAGAGCTTCTTGTGGCATAGGATCAACGACCTTAAAATGTTCATCTTTTAAATCTATCTCGTAATATGGTATCCATTCGCCCCACGGGGAAAACATTCCTTGATTACGCTTGAATTCATTATTTTTTAAATCACAAAGGGATTTAACTTTAAGTTGTTTTTTTTCATTGCTTTGAAGTTTTTATGCCCTATTTCACTCCACGTGGTTGGTAACTGAGTTATCTGAGTCTCTAACCTAGAGAAGTTTGATTCACTAAAGTCTGTTGTTGGAATTGCATCATTTGTTGCTAAAATTGCAATGCTTGTTTTTGACTTTCCATTGATTGTTGCATGAAGAGAGCAAAAATGTCTTCCAAAGATGGTTTATATGGAGCGTGTGGGAGCTGTTTGGATAACTGAAATGATTGCTGAGACTGCATATAGGAATGAGGTTGGAAATGTTCCATGTATTGAGGATATTATGGGATGTCAAAATGTGAGGCATAATGTTCTTGCATGTATGATATTTTATAATTATATTAACACCCAATGCAATAACAAATCAATCAAGCCTAAAACTCTAACACTTCAACTTTTTTTAAGAAGTAATAAGTAGCTCTCCCCTATATTCTTCTATGTTCACAAAAGGGTAGGATGGTCAAAGGTTTTGTTCCTACACTCCCCTGCGTCATTGTGCTAGTATTAGATTATAGTAGATATTCAGTCCTCACGCCCGAACGAGTCGCCTTATCGTACGTCAATACTCGAATCACTGATATTGTAAACCTACAACCAGTATTTCGCGGCGCCAGGCTGGGGCCGTATCCTACGAACTCGTATTTGTACCCCGTTCCGGTACATCTATCCATTGGGTGATGAAATCCCGCGGGAATCTTGCTATTCTTTTTTATTATCAGTTATTTTTAGGTCTGGGACGTTCAATTTTCGTGTGGTACAAATTTCTTCGTATCCCTAATGGGTGGTCCCACTTGTTAGAGAGCTTTTTGAGCGATGAAATCCTACAACTCTCTAACAGTTTTTAGATTTACTAATGTTGGAATGAAAAGAAATTTAAACGTCAATAGGCAATCCAACCACAACAAATATTTTTTTAAAAGCAGCGTGTATTTGTACAGTCCACACAAATTTATGTTCATAGTGCCGGGGCGGAGTGGATATGAACCTCTTCTAGATATCAAGTTTATAGAGGTACCAACCTACGGGAAGTGTTTCTCGGTGAAGTTGTTGCCGCCTCTTCACTTAGGGGGCAAAAAAAAGAAGTGCCCCTTCACTTAGGGGGCACAAGAAAGATTAGATAGAAGCTTGCCAATGTACTTTGTAAATTCCTCAAGATCTTTGAGTACCAACTTTGTGACTATCCTTCAAAATAAGAGAAAATGATTAGTGAACTTGCGACAACAATAATACTCCAATTTCCAAGTTTATTGTAGTTTATGATGTCCTGATATTCAAATTCGTATATTTTTCAGCTCGATTGAGAGAGAGTATTAAATAATATTAATTTGGAAAGATAATTCAGAAAGGAAATACATTGAAGAAGGAAGTTTCCTAGAATTTAGTTTTCCTGCTGCCCAAAACTAGTGATCAATGAGCAACGGCGTTCTTTACTAAGATTGTTTTTACTGTCGTTTCAAAAGGCTGTAACTCTTAGACGACTAAGCAAAAAAATATGACCTATAGAAATTCGGAAAGGGTTTTGAATTATATAAAACTTTTGTAGAAAATATATTTCCCAATTGTGAAGTATGGATGGTTAAAAACCGTGAAAGATTCAGGAACATACATTATTACTGGCCCACTATACTACAACTTACTATATACAAGAAACAAAGAATTTAGAAATCATTGGCAAGATATGGACGAGAGCTATGAAGTCAACTTACTATTTCACCAACACTAATTCTTTTAAATAATTAGAATTAAAGATTCAAACTAACCTTGATAGCATACAAATTAGCAAAATTAGAAAACTAGCAAAAAAAAATCGGTATTAGAAAGAATAGTTTTCAACGATGTCTCCCCGGCAACGGCGCCATTTGATAAGAGATCTTTTAGGGCCTCTTGCAAAAATACCCGCTCAAAGTACAGTTGTCGAATTATAACACGGATTCGTGGGATCGAATCCACGGGGAGGTTTGGGAAAACAAATACTTTCTAGGCCGAATTATGGTTTTATAAGGGATTGATAGAAAATAAAAAAATAACAAGAACAATTAACAAAAGAATAACTACGACTAAAATTTGGCCCAACCAAAGCAATAATAGTAATTATGTAGTTTTACTAGGTGGATTATTCATGTCAAAAATCTCGGGTAGGACATTTTCAATGTAAATCTCAAACCTGAATCAATGGTTAGGCATCTAAAGTTTGGTCAAATTAGGTTTTACTTAATCCGATGTATAGAAGGAATTCTTCCAACTTTGGTTAAGTTTGGTCAAATTTCTCCTACGAGTTCTCTTCATGTTTGCCCTAAAATTCGGTTTAATTGTTATAATACCGGATTTTGACTAATTATTCTAAATTTACTTACTAGCTATGGTTAAGCCTAGAAGTAGATTATAGCTATTTTAGAAGATTGGAAAAGAGAACAAATCCTAGAACTACAACATAACTATTGCTACTCGGGTAAGGGCTTCCTTCTAGTCATAGTTAGAAAATATTAGCATTTTATCATTCTCAAGATCATTGCATGAACTAGCTAAGAATTTACAAAAAAAAAAAAAAAAAAAAAAGACAATTAAATAAAACTAAGATTATATTTCTTCTAAACTTGCTCCAATATGAGATGCCCAATTATAATAGGGGGGAGGGTTCCTTTTATAGGAAAAGGAACCCAAATTTAAAAACTATACATTAAATTATAAAGAATATTTTCACAATAATATCTTCTAATTTTACAACCAATCACCTAAGATTCTTGCATATAATTCTCTTACGTAATGTAGAGATATTTCTTCATGGAAACTCTTGCATATATCTTTAATATAAAATATCTTCAATGATCTTGGATGCAATATATTCTTTGATCTTATTCTCTAAGAATATTTGTGTATTTATTTCTTCAATCTTGAGACCAAATATATTGTATCTTTGACTTTTTTTTTATGAACTGCTGAAGACACTTTTACTTGACTTTAAGAGCTTGGTTTCAAATATCCATCTCCAATAGCTGTAATCAAACAAACGTACATAAGTACCCAAAATTAAATATAATGGACGACTAAAATACATGTTCAGAGGAATTAAAAATGTCATAATTACGCTCACATCATTGCTACTAATATTGCTACTTTGTAGGACAAAATCACATACCTAGACTTTCAGCTACAAAGAGGATGGGATGAGGATATTGAAAATGAGTTGAGCCAAGCCAAGAAGGATCTTACAAGTATGGTGCATAAGGAAGAAGTTATGTAGAGAGAAAAGTCTAGAATTAAGTGGATTGAGTACATGTATTGATGTTTCAAATAAATTTAATTTGAGTATTTTATTAGAAAAGATTAAAATTAATTATAAGAACTGGTTTACGATATAAGTATCCAAATAACATATAAGTCAGAACCAGGATAATAGGTAAAAATGACCAAAGAACATATTAAACTGAACTAGTTCAGGCTTATACGTATCTAGAATAGACCAGCTAGGTTTATCCTTGGCTAACCCAAAAATTAAGTATCCATACAGCCCTTTAGGTATTGTACTTATCCGTAAAAATTTAGTTATGTAAGGATCTTTCTGTTTTCCTTTAACTTCCCTGATCTTTTTTCTGAACTTTTTTTTTTTTGGTTATACATAAGATATCATCATCTACTTATTAACTCTTATATTAAGTTTATGCTTGTGTCTCATTTTAGCTATCCTCAACATTATGAATGTACGTAAAACATATTCGGTTTTTCTTTAATTGTGTTTTTCCGCTTGACTATAGATGGTAAGTTTGTGTTAATTTGCGACATTGAATATATTTTAGGATATGAAGAAAAGTAAAGATTACAAACATGCCGAATTGAATAGGTACTCCGAATAAGCATGTCTCATTTGCGTGGTCATAGCAAGAAGCATTAAATATTGTGTGGTATATTCGCTCACGGGGATGAAAGAACTATAACTTAAAATTAACCAAGGCTCTGACTTCAAGGTATAATGGCTATCAATTTTTAGAATTTTTGTTGTTAAATTTGGTTCTTTCATTGATATCCATATTTATGCACTTTTTAAATCATTTGGTTTATATTTATTTGACGTTGACAATATTGTAGCTTCGCAAATGATATATGTGGGTTTATGTCTTTAAACAAATATTGACAATAGTGTCCACGTTTATTACTCTTGGATATATATTTTTTTTCTGAATCACATTCGTCTTTCTACTGAAAATCAAGGGACTTTAGTAGACCATGTGAGAGATGGTACTCCAAATATAATTGTCCCAACAATAACAACATTTACATAGACCAGTCAACTATGAGGGGTAATTTAATATCCTGAATTTTGGAGAAGATCATCATTTTTCCACAAAAGATACATCCTTTTTTTCATATTAATATAATAATATTGGGTTTCTTAGGAGTTGATTTGAGAAAACAATTGACATAAGTATATAAAAGAGATTTATAAGAGAGGAAGCAATTTCTTTTCATTTTTATGTAAAGAGGTTTAAAATGAAACTTGTGGTGATGGTAGGAGAAGATTTGTTTGAAATAATTAGTTATTGATGTTTGATGGAGTAATAAAATGTGATAATGGTTACTGATTCGCTGGAGTGATTTTAGAGGAGTTTCTTGGGTTTTAGACGTCTTTAAGCAAGAAGAAAAAGAATAAGGGGAATTATATTGGGTTGTTTTTAGTGTCAATTTTTTGAACCAGTTAAATTTCACGAGTTTTATACTTTGTCTTTACTTTCTTTTATGATACCTATTTTCATTGCATAGAATAATAAGGGGTCTCACTCACATCTGTTAGGTTTGACCCAATCTCGGTTCGGTATGGTCTGGGAAAGGAGAAAAACTTATCTCATTTAACTCTTGGCTGTAATTGAGCATCAAAGAAGAAAAAAAGTGACTTTAGTAGGAAGAGAGAAGATATACTTAAAAGTCTCTAAATGGCCTACAATGATATATCCTATATAAATCGTGAACATATTTGCAGGTAGGCCTTAATGACTGCATTTTCTGAAGCATTTGCTTCGTATTATCTCAAATTAAGGGATTTTTGATTCTCGGTATTTACTTATTTTAGTGTACTCAATTTTCATGGAACTTTAGTATGTAATTGAGCAATTAAAAATAATGATATACTAAGATACATAATACTGAATTAGTGTCTTGGTTTACAGCCAAGTGAGAATTAAATAGGAAATATTTGACATGTCAAAATGGGCTTAAAGTCTTTTAATCGCCTACAAGTAAAGTCGTGCACTCTAAATTGGCTACAGTGGTGTATGCAAGTAAGCACCATTCAAATCATGAAGCCCATAAGAGGCTTCTTATGTTTCCATAACAATAAAAAGGACACATTTCGTATTTATTGTCGTTTCCAAAAAAAATTAAGCCCACATAATAATATTGCAATTTCTACTAATATGGTCAATTAGTACCTATTCCTCTGTGCTAATGGTAAATATTTTGTATTGGCAATGGTGATCATGATATGCATGTAATATGGGAACTCATACATAGACTGGATCACTTGGATATCAAGCAGAAGAAGCGTGAAAGAGTGACCGAGTGTTTGGGGTACATGGTGAATTGGCCTCTTTAATATCCTTCCACCCGTGGATGGTGTTAGCTAGTAATAATATCTTGCATCTCCTATTTAGTATGTGTGATACATATAAAGGCCATTTCAAAGCTTTATTAAGGGGAAAATACTATTGCTATTTTATGAGGGAGATGAGATGATCATTAGAGATGTTAACCAGAGTAGGCATTTACGCCAATATTCTTAAATAAATATGATTCGTCTGTTATTAGAAATTGAAGAACTGATTGAAGTCATTAATGGACCTTTTAATAATGTCAAGATAATAAATAATCTCGAAAGATGACGTAAGGTCTTTTTCAATAATCTTCAAGTAATACTTTGATATTTATTTTTAGTCTTTGTTACTTATGTAGTATATCTATCCACGACTTTTCTTTAAAGGAAAACTGGAATATATAGATAGAAAACATAAGTAACAAGGCCGATTAGTTGAGGCACTTAGCTTGAACCACTATTCAAGCTACTAGCAAGATAAGGAGCAAATGTTATTTCACCAGCTACACCATTTTCCACGTCACAATCATATACGCACCCCTCAATCTCTTTTCTATTTTATGTACTATTATCTCTTTGTAACAAATTCTTGACTTATAATTTGGCATTGTAATTGTCAGAAATTTTTTCTTACTGATCCATTACGATATGCACGAGCTTATTAATGTTGTTTCTTCAAATTTGCAAGGTATTCAATGTTTGTTGCATATCAAGTAGCCAAGGCTTTGTGCAACAAATACTGCCGAGTTTTGGCGTTGGCTTTTCAAATCAGAATCACAACTGTTAAATTGTAATGGGATTGAACGCAACCTTAGATGTAGGCTGTCGTGATTCCCATAATGTCCGCTTCATCAAAACCACTCAATACTGCAGACTGCTTCCCAGCACTACAATATGAGCAACCTCTAGAAAATATTTAGAAGTTTATGGAGTAAACAGAAGAGTTGGTTGACCAAATTATAGACCCTTCAGAATGAATCTGTGATGCCTTAAAATCATAATAATTTGGAGATGGATTTCAAAGATGTAGATTTTTGTATGTTGTCATGTCTATTCTCGAGTTACATGTCTGTTCTCCAGTTATCTGTGTTTTGCTGATGACGATATTTAGGCTACAAATAAGATGATGGAGGTGATAAAAAATATTAAAACTTATAGCAATTGATAAGGGGTGTTTGAGAATAGTAAGAACTTATGACGATTTGTTCGGAGTATGATCAATCCATGTATTCTCATATTTGAGTATATCAAAATGATTATGATTTCACTGGTTTATTAGGTATATTTCTTAAATAACAGTTTGGGCCAAACGATTTTTTTTTGCAAGGATATATCTTAAAGGATGTACATGGTATGAAACCATTCATTATATAAATTCATTATTTTGTTATTATTTCTACTCAATTAAATTCAATATTTGGTTTACTCTAGGAGAAGTTTTAAATACACCCCAAACTCTGTAAGCTTACCCCACCCAATTAGTTTTATGTTACATAACAATTCTTCACAAGTAAAGACAAATATGCCCCCAAAATGATATCACATAAGAGCTTGTTTTTTAACCTCAAAATTACATCAAGAGATGTAATGCATCCCGTAGTACGTAAATCCATGATCGTTAATAGCAAAATATCCACACTCATCAAAGCAAATACTCATTTTCATAGATTTTAGCAGAGGCATACACTAGAAAAGAAAACCTGACTTTTACCCCCAAATATCCTAAATTTGGTCCGAGTAAAAATGATAAAAAAAGATGTACTTAATGATTTGAAACCTTAGAACGGAAAAGGGAGAAGCTAAAATACGTGGGAGTGGAGTGAGCTACCTATTTGACTTTTTTCTCATCTTAATTTGGTATTTCTTAAAGAGATGGGGGGAGCTTATTAATCTAAACAAAGTAAAAGTGGGGCGAGCATAAAGTGAGGTGAACTTCTTAAGTATGGGATGTATTTAAAATTTCTCTTACTCTCTAATCTTCATTATTAGGATCTTGGTTCTATAAGGCATATAATTTTTAAGATTCCAATCTCTTCTGCTTGAAATGGTTTTCGCCCGTGCGAGCACGAGCTCATTACTACTAGTTAATCAATTGTTATGGATGTCTGGCTAGCTCTAACTACAAGATCAGTTAACTTCAAACTCACATTCATGTCTAAGAAGTTAAAATATATCATGCAGGATACAAAAATTGTTGAATAAGGTTTAATTCGAGTATCAAGATAATATGCTCTAAACTTGTTTGCCTCTATTAGCTATAATTTTTTTTTAGAACTTTAGACCATGTAATGCGTTCATATTGATCAAGGAAATAACACGACAATGCTTATTTGAATCATGGTTGACCACAACAAATAATGGGGATCCTTACTCAAAATTAAAACATAAAGAAGAAATTCAAACCCCAAAAATAATTTTTCTTTGGAGAACTTGATTACCATTACAACATTTGCTTGTAAAGAGATGAGTATTACAACTTCATCAACATTAGAGAATGTAAAACAAATAAAAATAATCCTTTTTAAGATTTATCATATTTCATTGAACAATTTACCTTGGAGCTGTAGAACATGTATTCAGAATTGATTCAAAGATGAACGAAAAGGAAATGGTAAAAACTGAAGATCGAGGCTTGTAGTCACTGCAATTTCCTTAAGACAGATTTCACCCTGCGCATGGTACTTCACAGTTGACGGTGCTTGTCTCCCAAGATACAACGATCGAATCGTATAAAACTATCAGTGATTTTACTCTTAAGAAGGAAGGAATGAAAAAAGGAAATAAGATTCCGATGTTTTCTGTATGTCAAACACATCAAGAACAATGATTTAAATAAAGTAGAAGGTGTCCTTTAGAAGTACCTGCAGACAGGGTTGCGTCCCAAGACACACCTCTGAGATGAGTTGTGCCTCTTGAAGAGAAACTGCATATTTTATTCGAATAGAATCTATTTCTGTTCGAATACATTTATTACTATCAGATTTATTTGAATAGAATCATAATCTATTCGAGTAGATTCTTACTGCTAGATTTATCGAATAAAATCATAATCTATTCTAATAGATTCTTATAAAATAGTCCAAATGGGTCATGGGTTGGTTCATGTACGCAAGCCCATGGGCGTCCCCATATAACAAGCTTTCACACACTCGCCTTACACACTTGTGAGAGCACCACCTACTTGCACATGTTATACATGTGTAACCCAATATAAAGTAAAAAAGCTCTTTTCAATTATCCAATGTGGGAGTAACAGTAATCACCAAGTTTATATTCAAACAACAAAGAAAATATATGTGTATTTTCCAACAATCCCCCACATTTGAATGAAAACGGGAAAGATGAGAATGAACAAGAATATTGAGAGTAATGGTAGGAATGGCTCTGCATAAAAAAAAGTGTCTTGTGGACTTGAACCTTTTCTAGTAAAAAACTATCAGACATACTTGGCTAAGCAGTGAACATGATGCCTTAAACTGTTCAACTGTTGATGTAAGCCTAGACAATAGTATTCACACAGTTCCTTTAATGTCACAGACAGTTCTAAATGTTGTGTCCATTTTTTCCCTGGGCAATCTTGGATTCATGAGTGCTATTAGAGAATTCAGCCATCTCAATTTTCACGGAATTGACCCTCACTTCTCACTCACATCGGTGATTTCTTATTAAGAGTACCCTGCTATACTCTACTTGTATACACAAGCTATAAGAATCATTAAAAACAAATTTTACCCTAGCAATCTCATCAGGAATGAGATGGAGACCTAGTCTACGCAGTGCTTAGGTGAATAATCCTCAACCAGCTTTCCTATTGAACCTAGATCTTGGGATCTTCCAATCAACTAGGTTAAGTTACCATTGAGATTACTCGTGGATCGGCCGTATTAATCTCATTCCTTTTGATGTACGGTATACTTGCCCTTTCGACAACCCTTTTGTAAATAGATCCGCAAGGTTGTCTTGAGATTTTACAAAATCAATGAATATTATTTTATTCGCAAGTAACTGCTTAACGGTATTATGTCTGCGACGTATATGTCGTGATTTACCATTATACACTTGATTCTTAGCCCTTGCTAGTGCTGTTTAATTATCATAATGAATACATATAGCAGGCACAGGTTGTGGCAATAAAAGAATATCCTCTAGAAACTCTCGAAGCCATTCGGCTTCTTCTTCAGCTTTATCCAAAGAAATGAACTCAAATTCTATCGTGGAGCGAGCTATACATGTTTGTTTATGAGACTTCCATGATACTGCTGCACCTCCAAGTATGAACACATATCCAGTAGTAGATTTTGACTCGTCAGAATCCGAAATCCAATTTATATCACTATATCCTTCAAGTACAGCTAGATAAGTAGTGTAGTGCAAACCATAGTGCAGGGTTATTACCCTTCTTCCCATTCATCTTATGGGATTTATCCTTATTGTTTGAAGGATTGCCTTCAACAACATTGGCTTTTGATTCCGGTAAACAAATTCTAATCGTTTTCTCACTATTGTGATTGTCTTCTTCAATTCTCAAACGCACGATCTAGTCCTCAAACTTTATCCCCTTGCATTTGTGCTTCAAATAATTCTTAAATTCCTTCCAGAATGAAGGTAATTTTTCAATTAATGAAGCAACTTGAAATGATTCACTCATAATCATTCCTTCTGCATGAATTTCATACAGGATAGTCTGCAACTCTTGTACTTGACTGATTACTGACTTAGAATCAATCATCTTGAAGTCAAGGAATCTACTGACAATGAATTTCTTTGTTCTTGCATCTTCTATCTTGTACTTTTTATCCAGGGAATCCCAGAGTTCCTTGGCAGTCCTGAGTGGAGTATAAACATTGTACAGTTTATCATCCAATCCATTCAGAATAT
This sequence comes from Kingdonia uniflora, assembly GCA_014058105.1. NCBI lineage: Eukaryota > Viridiplantae > Streptophyta > Magnoliopsida > Ranunculales > Circaeasteraceae > Kingdonia > Kingdonia uniflora. Next base: position 1,231,369 of record JACGCM010000479.1, on the reverse strand, counting down.
AGTTACTGCACAAAAAATTAGAATGTATCCATGCCTCCATAGCAACAATAATTGTCTTGTCAATTTCACTGTCTTTGAGAACAAGGGCACTCTCTTGTAAAAATTTGGCAAGGTTTAGAGTAGTTAGATAAAATAGCATCTTCTGCTGCCATCGTTTGAACTCCCCTCCATTGAACTTCTCTGAATTTTCTTGATGAACACGAATAGCAATTTCGTTAATCAACATCTTCACAAAACTTGAACACAAAGAAGATATTAATAGATCTGTCTTAAGATTGCAGAACATGTATTCAGAATTTAGTCGAAGATGAATGAAAAAGAAATGGTAAAAGCTGAAGATCGAGGTTTGCTGTCACTACAATTTCCTTAAGACAGATTTCACCATGCGTATGGTGCTTCACAATTGACAGTGCCTGTCTCCCAAGATACAACGGTCGAATCGTATAGACTTGAAGCACTCAAGTCGATAGGCATGTCAAACTATCTATGATTTTACTCTCAAGAAGGAAGGAATGAAAAGAGGAAATAAGATTTTGATGTTTTCTGTGCGTCAAACATATCAAGAATAATATTTTAAATAAAGGATAGACAAGGTGTTCTTTAGAAGCACCTGTAGATAGGGTTGCATCCCAAGATACACCTCTGAAAAGAGTTGTGTATCTTGAAGAGAAACTGTATGTTTTATTCAAATATAATCTATTTCTGTTTAAATACATTTCTTACTGTCAGATTTATTCGAATAGAATCATAATCTATTCGAATAGATTCTTATTCCTAGATTTATTCGAATTGAATCATAATCTATTCGAATAGATTCTTATTGCCAGATTTATTCGAATTGAATCATAATTTATTCGAATAGATTTCTTACTGCCAGATTTATTCTAATAGAATCATAATCTATTCAAATATATTTCTTACTGCCAGATTTATTCGAATAAAATCATAATCTATTCGAATAGATTCTTATAAAATAGTCTAAATGGGTCATGGATTGGTTCGTGCACGCAAGCCCATGGGCGTCCCCTCATAGCAATCCTTCTCACACTCGCCTCACACACTTGTGAGGGCACCACCTACTTACACATATTATATATGTGCAACCCAATATAAAGTGAAAAGACTCTTTTTACTTATCCAATGTGGGACTGACAGTAATCACCAAGTTTATATTCAAACCACAAAGAAAATACATGCATTTTTTCTAATAGGAGCTTCTCTAGTCAGTGGATTAAGGCTCAGTTTGGTTCACTGCAAACATGATGCAAATGCAAACAATTTGCATTTCTAACTGCTTCCATGTGTTTAGTTTGATTTACAATTACAATATGGTGCCTTTATACGTGTTCGATTTACTTTTGCAAAGCAAACAACATGCATTTCAATACAAAAGCTTCTCTTTTTGCTTGTATTTGGTTCTAGTAAAAAATCTCGGCAATAGAGTTTGTATTTAGGCTTTCTACTTGGGAAAGAAAATAGGAGAAAAATAAGGACCTATTATGGGATAAGAAAAAGGTAGTTCTCATTTGCATTTGTATAGCAATGCACCTAACCAAACATAAACATCAATCTACAATTAATTACACTTACAGAGCATTACATTCTTTCTTTTATTAAAAAAAATCCCCCGACTTTTATTGTAATGCAAATAATTTCAAATGCATCAAATTTATATTGTATCGTACTTGCAGTGAACAAAACTGAGCCTAAGTATCATCAATCGACGCCATCAAAAGATTCAAAAATAGATGGATAACACCATATATAAACTCTTATTCCCAAACATTCTTCCATTTGAGCACCAACACCCTTTTCTTCATTCTTGTAACTACTGAAAGGCACTTGAACATGATCATCTAAGCGAAGGAATATCAGTTTCATAAAATCTGGCTAGTTCAAAAAGAACCCCATAATTTCATCGTATTTATATTAACATAAAGTATTGTTGGGTTGTCACGTTCCTCCCAGAATTAGATTGTAACCATGTCAAGCTATTATTGGGTCCATTCCGGTGAATTTGATTGGATCAATTGTTGAAAGTAGTTCATAAAAACTAAAATATGTTACATATGCTTAAGGATTATTTTCTCAAACTTCTTAAAAACTGTTTAAAGTCATCTAGCTAATAAATGATTTTTAAGAAATTACTTGCTATTTGAACCAAGATTAATCCTCATACTTTACGTCTTTAGAGATTAACTTAAGCCATAAATACCAATAAGAGTGAGCATTATTACTATAAGAAAACATTCCTATTGAAGTTGCAACCTTTATATATACTACCATTTTGGTCAAGTGAGACTCATTCATTACTCAAGTATACTCACGACACTAAATCATAACATAAATAACCTCTGCTATATATTTTTCTTGTAACCGAAGTTGTCTCCTTAGACAGGTTACAAAATCGTGATACAATCCCCAACATCAACCTTATGACTTAAGAATTGTCGTTAACTCTAAAAAATGGGAAATAAGAAAATGTCAATGAAATTAATTAGGTTTCACAATCGTAGCACTACAGGGCGATACCATCTCCCTTAATGTATTTTGGATATAAATTACATGTTCATCATTCCACTTTGATTTAAAAATGCACTAAAAGTCTTACAACCTTACACTATAGGAAAATTTGGGGTTCCCAAAAACCCCTTATTTTTCACCTACATGGTTTCCAAAAGGCTATTCAGATCGACACTTCTACTCTAGAACATCAATTGAAAGAAACATACATAACTAACTTGAAAGATCGATAAAATCTTTTTGATTGACAGACAACGACACGACCTTTAACATTATCATAGCCACATCAATTAAATTGTCAAGTTACTGCTATCAAGCATCCCAGAACCATGATGACACTGCAGTTGGATAAGGAGACATTAGATTCATCACAAAAATCAGTTCAAGTTCAAAGGCTACAAAAACACTTGTCACATAAATTGAGTACTTCAGTATTACTACATAAGTAACACAACATGAACACCCATTTCTTTACTGGACACTGACTCGTAGTATCTAAAATGAAGTTTTGAGGAGACTAAAATGTAAGTACTTATGAGCACATCTTTACCGTATAAGCCAGCAAGGCTTAGTTGAATTAAAAAGAAGAAAACTTTTACAATTTGTGTCACGCCCCCAAAATTGGCTTCTGAAAAAACTATTAAGATTGCAAATTCTAAGGGGTAACGTCATGCATCCTAAAGATGAACCCCCAAAAGACGTACTACCATTTAAAACCAATCGTAAATACATCGACAACACTAAGAAATGACGCACCAGAAGAATAATCTAAAAAGAGAAAGAAATGAGTAAATGAATTAAAGTAAATAAGACTACGATACTAAAATATGAAATGAAAATATCATAAATACCATACGACAGCTCTGCGATCCAAAGAACTCCAAAGAATCCCGAAAATGAACCAACAAGCATCACTAAGAAAAAAAACCTACTGTGCTCGACCTCCTGTAAAAATATAGCGCACAAGGAGTCAAGTAAGCACAATTATTACCGGTCACTAACCATGACAGACCGATCTATTATACAAAAGTACTAGTGTGATATAATATCCTATAAATATATATAAATGATGCAATGCATTGAGGAAATGAGGTTCAATTATTAATGTTGTTTTTAAGCATCAGCGCCAACCGAGATTATTAAATAGTTATAAAGTATTATTAGGTGTGGGAGATAACTAACAGACGATGTACACAGGGTCACTTTTAATTCAGTGAGACTACACTCTCGTACGCTTCTATCCTCACCAGAAGCGTATCCCTTATTGGCAAGCCATGGATTGGCAGATTCCTTTTTACTGAGACAGAAATTAGCGGGTAAATCACCGGATCAAGGTGGTTAAGGATTTTCAACCGACAGGTCTAAAGCCTATTTTATTTTAACTTTCAGGGATCTAAGCCCACGGGATGCTCGCGTAGCATGCAGCCGAGAAGCAACAGGGAAAGAATTTTGGGACTTGCAACCCGGGAACGCTGATAAACAGTTACCTCATATTTTGATTAGGGCCTCAAACCCAAGGACCCTAAAAACATAACCCTACTATGTACATGACTCTGAGTCCTATGCATGAATAATTTAAAAGACCGACACTCAATCAAAATGACCTATCTGTCCTTGCTCTATAGGCAATGAGACTATATAATATGATTAGCGATTTTATGCTCAATGACCTTTCTACCATCACAAATATAGGAGTGGGGTATCAGTCGATGATATTATACTATGACTATTAATGATCTTCTACCTTAAGTTATTAAAGGTTATATCAGTAAAGTCCTATAATTGTGGCTAAGTTAAGCCGTATACTACACTTGACATTCACAATATTTAGGCATCATTATATCTCTTAACGACAAATATATATTAGACTTTAAAAATCACGAGGTCTTACCTCCTAATAGAGCGCATATTAGATACACCAACTCGAATGATCCATATGAGCATATCTTAAATTTAAATACTAATATTAAAAGTATCAACTATTCCCTAGTTACTAATCTCCTAACCTGGAAGAGATGTTTGTAAATACTATGTACCAAAATCAGAAGTTATACTACTGGACACTATGGCCTTTAACAGTTGGTAACTTAAAGATTAGAGAGCTTAGCCTAATTCCCTCCCAAAATTCAGATTGGTGAAGAGATACTTTAAATAAAATGTCAAACATTAGCTACTACATTACCACTAACAGTTTGTAACTAAAGACTAGCTAGTGAGGAGATATCTTTAAATAATATTATAATCATATATATATATATATTCTAAGTAAAGATTTAACCAAGGTCTACCTTAAACTATATATATGCCTACTCAAAGTCTGCCCTTACTAAACATATAAGCATTATGTATATATACTATGAAAATCTTCCTTATACTAAACATATTAGCATTATGTATATATACTATGAAAATCTTCCTTATAATAAACATATAAGCATTATGTATATATACTATGAAAATCTTCCTTATAATAAACATATAAGCATTATGTATATATACTATGAAAATCTTCCTTATAGTAAACATATAAGCATTCTGAAATATATACTATGCAAATCTGCATTACTGAATTCATATGCATCCTGTATATAGGCTATACAAGTCTGCCTTAGGCTATATATATTCTGGAAATATATTATACAACTCTGCCTTTACTAAATATATGTGCATTCTGTATATAGACTATACAAGTCTGTCTTAGGCTATGAATCCTTAGATTATGCCTTTACTGAACATATAAGCATTATGATATTAACCAAGTCTGCCTTATTAAACATATGTGTACATTATGTATATACAATATACAAATCTGCCTTATTAAAGATATATATACATTTTGTTTTTAAATTATACAAATCTAAATTAAAAGCAAATGTATATGAATTCTGAATATATTTAAATAAATCTGTTTTCATTGACATATATATACCTTATATATATATATACTAAACCAATCGACCTTATACTTTGATCATAAAAGAAAACTATTATAGTACTATGCATATAACCACAAAAGCAACTCCTAGAATATGCTACTGAGTATTAAAACTATTACACTACAATATATATAACCACAAAAGATACTCTTCACTAAACATGGTGTACTGATATGCTCATATTAAGTCTAGCACAACTACTACAATTGTTTCAAAAATGATTGTATAGAAACTATGAAATTCTACACTAATATTGTCACAGAACAATTTCACTGGGCCCACTGAAACAGTAATTATTTAAGAGTACAATCACCAACAAAACATGGCATATTAGATATAATTAATACACTATTCCAATCACAGAGCAATGACAAGCAATAATGGTACTTGCCTGAATTGGAAGCCAATGTAGTATACTCGAAAATAAACCTCCCAAAACAAATGTAATAGACACCCACGATGAAGTCGGTGAAAGTAGAACACCTTCAGTTCTCTCTCCCGGATTCTCCCTCTGAAGAAGATTAGGGTAGGTGGAAGAAATCTGATTTTAACACCCTAGGCTTCTAATTGGAAATGGGGAAAAGGTTGGGTTTAAGAATGAGGGTTGGGTTTGTTTCACTCTCTTGAATGCAAGGAGAAGAGATGATTTTATGAATTTAGGGTTGGGGTTAGCTACCGTCTCTCCTGATTTAAAAATAAAGGAGGGAAGAAAGGTTGAAGACGGAGATGAAGAAGGAGGAGTTGGAGAAGAGTTTGGGAATTCGGTGGTGGGTCTTGACCAATTTTCCCCCAATTCAAAAGCTAAAGCAAACATGCCAAGGTACTCCCAAGGAAAATTAAGTAAATAGAAATTGGAACACACAGGAGAAAGAAAAAATAACGGGGCGCTAGATTCTACCATCCATAAAGAAATTTCGTCCTCAAAATTTTATGCACCTCATCCACCCTGATAAAAAGTTCCTTAACATAAACGCATAAGAAGGTGAACTAATCACTAAGCATACACTTGGATGTTACCCCTAAAAAAAATACCAATCAAGAATGAGAAACAACCAACCTCTATCGTCAACAAGAATCAAGTACTCCAGACCTTTACTCGTTCTAACAAGTAAATCGGCCGATAAAAACTCTAATCAAACTTTATACGAATCAGAAAGTATAGCACCACTTGCAACCACCAAAGAATATAAACTAAAGAAACTATGACTACCCAAAAGATAACGTCTACTTGAAACAACCAACTACCACATGGATACTAAGAGCCTAACCAACCAATCAACACCAATACTGGATATCCTACAAAAGACGAAATCATGCACAATTGAGGAGACTACTAATGAACATGACTCAAAGCCAATCACCTACCATCAACACCTCTAAATAAACATAAGAAAGGAAAGATAACAAATTAGTGCGAGATCAACACCAAATCCTAAACGTATGAGATGTGCAGTAAACTGCAGGACTGAACCTAGCGCTCTGATACCAACATGTCACTCCCCCAAAATTGGTTTCTTAATAAAGTATTAAGAACGTAATTTTAGAGGTGTAACATCGGGCATCCTAAAGATGAACCCCCAAAAAATGTACTACCATTTAAAACAAATCGTAAATACATCTACCACACTAAGAAATTACGTTGCAGAAGAATAATCTAAAAAGAGATAGAAATGAATAAATGGATTAAAGTGAATAAGACTACGACACTAAAATATGAAATGAAAATATCATAAATTCCCTATGGCAGCTCTGCGATCCAAAGAACTCCAAAGAATCCCGAAAATGAACCACCAAGCCTTACTAAGAAAAAAAAACCTATTGTGCTCAACTTCTTGTAAAAATATAGTGCACAGGTCGTCAAGCAAGCACAATTATTACCGATCACTGAACATGGCAGACCGATCTATTATACAAAAGTACTAGTGTGAAATAATATCTGTTAAATATATATAAATGATGCAATGCATTGAGGAAGTGAGGTTCAATTACTAATATTGTTTTCAAGCGTCGGCGCCAACCGGGATTATAAAATAGTTATAAAGAATTATTAGGTGTGGGAGATAGCTAACAGACGATGTACACAGGGTCACTTTTAAATCAGTGGGAACACACTCTCAAACCCTTTTGTCCTCAACTGAAGCGTATCCCTTATTGGTGAGCCAGGGATTGGAGGATTCCTTTTTAGTGACCCATGAATTAGCGGGTAAATCACCGGATCAAGGTGATCAAGAATTTTCAACCTACAGGCCCAAAGCCTATTTTATTTTTATTTTCAGGGATCTAAGCCCACGGGATGTTCGTGTAGCATGCAGCCGAGAAGTAACAGGGAAAGAGTTTTTGGACTTGCAACCCGGGAACCCTGATAAACAGTTAGCTCATATTTTGTTTAGGGACTCAACCCAAGGACCCTAATAACATAGTCCTACTGTGTACATGACTCTAAGTTATTCTATACATGATTGATTTAAGAGACCGACACTCAATCAAAATGACTTATCTGTCCTTGCCCTATAGGCAATGAGACTATATCATATGATTGGCGATCTTATGCTCAATGACTTTTCTACCCTCATAAATATAGGAGTGGGGTCTCAGTCGATGATATTATACTATGACTAATAATGATTTTCTACCTTAAGTTATTAAAGGTTATATCAGTAAAGTCCTATAATTGTGGCTAAGTTAAGCCGCATACTACACTTGACATTCACAAGATTTAGGCATCATTATATCTCTTAACGACAAATATATATTAGACTTTAAAATCACGAGGTCTTACCTCCTAATAGAGTATATATTAGATACACCAACTCGAATGATCCATATGAGCATATCTTAAATTTGAATACTAATATTAAAAGTATCAACTATTCCCTAGTAACTAATCTCCTAACCAGGAAGAGATGTTTGTAAATACTATGTTCCAAAATCAGAACTTATACTACTGGACACTATGGCCTTTAACAGTTGGTAACTTAAAGATTAGAGAGCTTAACCTAATTCCCCCAAAAAATTCAAATTGGTGAAGAGATACTTTAAATAAAATCTCAAACATTAGCTACTACATTACCACTAACAGTTTGAAACTAAGGACTAGCTAGTGAGGAGATGCCTTTAAATAATATTACAACCATATATATATATTCTAAGTATACATTTAACCAAGGTCTGCCTTAAACTATATATATGCCTACACAAAGTATGCCCTTACTGAACATATAAGCATTATGTATATATACTATGAAAATCATCCTTATACTAAGGATATAAGCATTATGTATATATACTATGAAAATCTTCCCTATACTAAACATATAAGCTTTATGTATATATACTATTAAAATCTTCCTTATACTAAACATATAATCATTCTGAAATATATGCTATGCAAATTTGCCTTACTGAATTCATATGCATCCTGTATATAGGCTATACAAGTCTGCCTTAGGCTATATATATTCTGGAAATATATTATACAACTCTGCCTTTACTAAATATATATGCATTATGCATATAAACTATAGAAGTCTATCTTAGGCTATGAATCCTTAGATTATGCATTTACTGAACATATTAGCATTATGATATTAACCAAGTCTGCCTTATTAAACATATGTGTACATTATGTATATACAATATACAAATATGCATTATTAAAGATATATATACATTTTGTTTTTAAATTATACAAATCTACCTTATAAGCATATATATATGTATTCTTAATATATTTAAGCAAATCTATTTTCATTGACATATATATACCTTATATATATATACTAAACCAATCGACCTTATACTTTGATCATAAAAGAAAACTATTATAGTACTATGCATATAACCACAAAAGCAACTCCTGGAATATGCTAATGTATATTAAAACTATTACACTACAATATATATAACCACAAAAGATACTCTTCACTAAACATGGTGTACTGATATGCTCATATTAAGTCTAGTACAACTGCTACAATTGTTTCAAAAATGATTGTATAGCAACTTAGAAATTCTACACTAATATTGTCACAGAACAATTTCACCGGTCCCACTGGAACAGTAATTCTATAAGAGTAGAATCATCTACAAAACATGGCATATTAGCTATAATTAATACACTATTCCAATCACAGAGAAATGACAAGCAATAATGGTACTTGCCTAAATTGGAAGCCAATGTAGTATACTCGAAAAGAAACCACCGAAACCAATGTAATAGACACCCACGATAAAGTCGGTGAAAGTAGAACACCTTCAGTTCTCTCTCCCAGATTCTCCCTCTGAAGAAGGTTAGGGTAGGTGGAAGAAATCTAATTTTAACATCCTAGGCTTCTAATTAGAAATGGGGAAAAGGTTGGGTTTAAGAATTAGGGTTCGGTTTGTTTCTCTCTCTTGAATGCAATGAGAAGAGATGATTTTAGGAATTTGGTTTGGGGTTAGCTACCGTTTCTCCTGATTTAAAAATAAAAGAGGGAAGAAAGGTTGAAGGAGGAGAAGGAGTTGGAAGGAGTTTGGGAATTCGGTGGTGGGTCTTGACCAAGTTTACCCCAATTCAAAAGCTAAAACAAACATGCCAAGGTACTCCCAAGGCAAGTTAAGTAAATAGCAACTGGAGCACAAAGGAGAAAGAAAAAATAACGGGGCGCTACATTCTACCCTCCTAAAAGAAATTTCGTCCTCGAAATTTCATTCACCTCGTCCACCCTGATAATATGTTCCTTAACACAAATGCATAAGAAGGTGAACTAATCACTAAGCCTACACTTGGATGTTACCCCTAAAAAAAACCAATCAAGAACAAGAAACAACCAACCTCTATCATCAACAACAATCAAGTACTCCAAACTTGTACTCGTTCTAGCAAGTAAATCGGCCGATAAAAACTCTAATCAAACTTTATACGAATCAGAAAGCATAGCACCACTTGCAACCACCAAAGAATAGAAATTAATGAAACTATGACTACCCAAAAGATAACGTCTACTCGAAGCAACCAACTACCACATGGATACTAAGAGACTAATCAACCAATCAACACCAATACTGGATATCCTACAAAAGAAGAAATCATGCACAATTGAGGAGACCACTAATGAACATGACTCAAAGCCATTCAGCTACCATCAACACCTTTAAATAAACCTAAGAAAGGAAAGATAACTAACTAGTGCGAGATCAACTCCAAATCCTAAATGTATGAGTTGTGCAGTAAACTGCAGTACTGAACCTAGCGCTCTGATACCAACTTGTCACGCCCCCAAATTTGGCTTTTTAATAAACTATTAAGAATGCAAATTCTGAGGTGTAACAACGGGCATCCTAAAGATGAACCCCGAAAAGACGTACTACAATTGAAAACAAATCGTAAATACATCTACAACACTAAGAAACTATGCAGCGGAAGAATAATCTAAAAAAGGATAGAAATGAATAAATGGATTAAAGTGAATAAGACTACGATACTAAAATATGAAATGAAAATATCATAAATACCATACGACAGCTCTGCGATCCAAAGAACTCCAAAGAATCCCGAAAATGAACCACCAAGCATCACTAAGAAAAAAAACCTACTGTGCTCGACCTCCTGTAAAAATATAGCGCACAGGGCGTCAAGCAAGCACAATTATTACCGGTCACTGAACATGAAAAAGCGATCTATTATACAAAAGTACTAGTGTAATATAATATTCTTTAAATATATATAAATGATGCAATGCATTGAGGAAGTGAGGTTCAATTATTAATATTGTTTTTAAGCGTCGGTGCCAACCAGGATTATAAAATAGTTATAAAGTATTATTAGGTGTGGGAGATAACTAACAGACGATATACACAGGGTCACTTTTAATTCAGTGGGACCACACTCTCGTACCCTTTTGTCCTCAACAGAAGCGTATCCCTTATTGGTGAGCCAGGGATTGGCGGATTCCTTTTTAATGACCCATGAATTAGAGGGTAAATCACCGGATCAAGGTGGTCAAGAATTTTCAACCTACAGGTCTAAAGCCTATTTTATTTTCACTTTCAGGGATCTAAGCCCACGTGATGTTCGTGTAGCATGCAGCCGGGAAGTAACAGGGAAATTTTTTTTGGACTTACAACCCGGGAACGCTAATAAACAGTTACCTCATATTTTGTTTAGGGACACGAACCCAAGGACCCTGACAACATAGCCCTACTGTGTACATGACTCTAAGTTATCCTATGCATGAATGATTTAAGAGACCGACACTCAATTAAAATGACCTATCTGTCCTTGCACTATAAGCAATGAGACTATATCAAATGATTGGCGATCTTATGCTCAATGACCTTTCTACCCACACAAATATAGGAGTGGGGTCTCAGTCGATGATATTATACTATGACTATTAATGATCTTCTACCTTAAGTAATTAAAGGTTATATCAGTAAAGTCCTATAATCGTGGCTAAGTTAAGCCGTATACTACACTTGACATTCACAAGATTTAGGCATCATTATATCTCTTAACGACAAATATATATTAGACTTTAAAAATCACGAGGTCTTACATCCTAATAGAGCGTATATTAGATGCACAAACTCGAATGATCCATATGAGCATATCTTAAATTTGAATACTAATATTAAAAGTATCAACTATTCCCTAGTTACTAATCTCCTAACCTGGAAGAGATGTTTGTAATACTATGCTCCAAAATCAGATCTTATACTACTTGACACTATGGCCTTTAACAGTTGGTAACTTAAATATTAGAGAGCTTAGCCTAATTCCCTCCCAAAATTCAAATTGGTGAAGAGATACTTTAAATAAAATGTCAAACATTAGCTACTACATTACCACTAATAGTTTGTAACTAAGGACTAGCAAGTGAAGAGATGCCTTTAAATAATATTACAACCATATATATATATATATATTCTAAGTATACATTTAACCAAGGTCTGCCTTAAACTATATATATGCCTACACAAAGTCTGCCCTTACTGAACATATAAGCGTTATGTATATATACTATGAAAATCTTCCTTATACTAAACATATAAGCATTATGTATATATACTATGAAAATCTTCCTTATACTAAACATATAAGCATTATGTATATATACTATGAAAATCTTCCTTATACTAAACATATAAGCATTATGTATATATACTATGAAAATCTTTCTTATACTAAATATATAAGCATTATGTATATACTATGAAAATCTTCCTTATACTAAACATATAAGCATTCTGAAATATATACTATACAAATCCGCATTACTGAATTCATATGCATCCTGTATATAGGCTATACAAGTCTGCCTTAGGCTATATTTATTCTTGAAATATATTATACAAGTCTGCCTTTACTAAATATATATGCATTTTGTATATAGACTATACAAGTCTGTCTTAGGCTATGAATCCTTAGATTATGCCTTTACTGAACATATAAGCATTATGATATTAACCAAGTCTGCCTTATTAAACATATGTGTACATTATGTATATACAATATACAAATCTGTCTTATTAAAGATATTTATACATTTTGTTTATAAATTATACAAATCTACCTTATAAGCACATATATATGTATTCTGAATATATTTAAACAAATCTGTTTTCATTGATATATATATATACCTTATATAAATATATTAAACCAATCGACCTTATACTTTGATCATAAAAGAAAACTATTATAGTACTATGCATATAACCACAAAAGCAACTCCTTGAATATGCTATTGTGTATTAAAACTATTACACTACAAAATATATAACCACAGAAGATACTCTTCACTAAACATGATGTACTGATATGCTCATATTAAGTCTAGGACAACTACTACAATTGTTTCAAAAAATGATTGTATAGCAACTAAGAAATTCTACACTAATATTGTCACAAAACAATTTCACTGGGCCCACTGGGGTAATAATTCTATAAGAGTACAATCACCTACTAAACATGGCATATTAGCTATAATTAATACCCTATTCCAATCACAGAGCAATGACAATAAACACCCACGATGAAGTCGGTGAAAGTAGAACACCTTCAGTTTTCTCGCCTGAATTCTCCCTCTGAAGAAGGTTCGGGTAGGTTGAAGAAATTTGATTTTAACACCCTAGGCTTCTAATTGGAAATGGGGAAAAGGTTGGGTTTAAGAATTGGGGTTGGGTTTGTTTCTCTCTCTAGAATGCAAGGAGAATAGATGATTTTAGGAATTTGGGGTTGAGGTTAGCTACCGTGTCTCCTGATTTCAAAATAAAAGAGGGAAGAAAGGTTGAAGGAGGAGAAGGAGGAGTTGGAGAAGAGTTTGGGAATTCGGTGGTGGGTCTTGACCAAATTTCCCCCAATTCAAAAGCTAAAGCAAACATGCCAAGGTACTCCCAAGGCATGTTAAGTAAATAGCAACTGGAACACAAAGGAGAAAGAAAAAATAACGTGGCGCTACAATTTGCCTAACACCATAGAGCTGCTTAGAACATACTAAATATGACTAAACCTCCACAATAGAAGGCACATTTGTCTCGAAGTTGCAAGAAATAGTATGACTTTTATTGGGGAATTATTTCAATACTGATGCACAACTGTTTCATATATGCATTGCAACCAACTCAGATTCTACTATATGTTATTATCTTTTGACATATTCCCTTAATTTAATGCATACAACAATATGAATGTAGAGTAGCACAAAATTACTAACACAAACTTCTACTTCTACCCATAAAATAATTTGTTGTCCCCTTCCTACCTCTCTGAAGTTGGATTAGCCTTTCCAATACTATACAACAAATGGAAATCACAGTCCAAAATATAGATACATCATCCATTTTTTTTATCGTGGAGTAAACTAAAACTGTTATCCGTCCCTAACGCATGCTTTTCTTTCATAACCGATATCATAAACAATGATACCCAAACGCATAAGAAGGGAATACGTTTAAACATAACAAATAATACTGGGATATATCCAGCTATGTCGTACTCCATAAATTCTTAACCTTTTTATTAGTCTAAAGACTCTATGCTTACCATTGATATGAAACATACCTCGTATGACAAATTTATAGCATTCCGAAGTTTTTGTGAAATTCAACATGCTCATGTTATGGTAATGCTATGTGGCTTTCCAAATTTCACATCACCTTTCATGCCTTGCCTTTTATCTCTGATCTGAATATGGGTAACTTCGCATTAAGTAATATCATCTTCTCTACTGTACCATCACAAACCTGCTGACATATACATTAAAACAATTGTTTATAAAATAATGATAGAGGAGAACCAATATTTGACTAAAAGATTAAAAGAATGTTCAATGATAGTCGACAACTCCCTTTCATAAGATAAATAAACAATATAATGTTAGCATGCCGAAAATAATACTTTAAATTAAATTTTGGTCTCCTCAAATGAATGAAGGGATGCATGCTCAATTACTGAAGACATTCAACTTTAGTGGCTATCTTCCAAAAAAACTCAAAACATTGATCTTATTGAATTTATTCAAATACAAAATTCAGAATAACATTATGTTAAAATAATAATCTAAAGTAGCTTTTTGTTGTAAATGGAGAGTACTAAAATACTATCCCAAGCAATAGATATGAGATCTGTGTTGCTTTCAAATAATAGAATGTTTGAGATCTTCAAAAATGAAGTGAATGAACTCACTGCTAAAAACAATAATAACTAAAACGAAAATCATGGTGATGATAAATAAAAACCAAATTAAATAGTTGATGCAAAAGATCTACCTTTGCAATTGATGCCCCAAAGTAATCTATTAATAGATAGGTTTCAAGACTTCCGGTATCAGCAAGCAACCCGCCTAAGAAATAGATTTCACACCATTCAGCATTTATCGTCTTAGAAACCCCCTGGCTGGCAAAGAAGAAAGAAACTATAGATCCCATGAGAACATATCAGAAATTACAGAAAAATAGAAATATAAATCATGAAGAGAGCAAGGATTGGGAGGGAAAGAGAGATAGAGAGAGCTGTATCATTCCTCCTTCACAATTTCTCTATATAATGCAGTAAGAGATTGTTTTCCAATATCTACGATTTTTTTTCAAACTCAAATCCCACAATTGATAAGTTATTGAAGGATAAAATCGGTAGATATGGAGAACAATACACCAAACTTACTTCATGCATAATAAATTATAATGTTGATCACCACAAAAAAATGCATCAAAGTCACAGTAGAAAAAGACAAAGCAAATACAATAGATAAAAGTATTGTTGATTGTATTTATGTGAATCATATGACTATTTTCCTTAGAGCTTTGTGGCAAGCGTGGAAGAAGAAGCCCTCGTTCCCTAGAAAAATATCGTGACAGTGACAACATACGCAAACAACGAGTTCAATTGCTCTTCCATTTGGCACCAATGCCTTTTCCTCGTTTGCAACACTAATGAAAGGCATGAAGACATTAGTACATGAGCATATAAACGGCAAAAAAATTATTGGGTTCATAAAATCTGGATAGTTCATAAGGACATGGCAATCGTTGTAATTGTCAAAGAGAACAATATGAAATAGAACCCTTAGAAAAACCAGTCAAAATCAAATGCATCAAAGGCTTAAACAACCCATATACAACTGACTCTAGGGTATCGGTCCCATCAGAGTACATGTTGAATGGAAGACGGATACAACTAAAAATGTCATACACCACAGTAGATAGCAACAAAGAAATGCATAAACATGATTATGTTGCAAAATAGTGACCTATACATGTACATGTTAATGTACATATGCTTAAAATTTCTACTTGACGTATCTTTTGTCCATACTAAAGTACATTCTTCCGCTATAAAAGTGGTCGGTACATCTTAAGAAAATTTACCTTTTACATGTGACACACTCCCAAAGAAGAATCCTGATAGCATTGTAGTATCTTGATTCCCCAAAGGATGACAGATAATAGTTGGACAATTTTCTTCCGTAAGATCACACTACTTAATTCCACTATAATAACATGCCAATAATGGTATGCTAAGTATGCATTCATCTCCTCGTTCTTGGTTAACAAAATTAGAAGGCAAACTTAAAAATGAAGTATCCGGGGAAGCGAAAAATTCAGCTAGATCTAAATAAAAGCTATATCTCCTTTTCATCTTGATTAATCTCGCAATTTTGGTTTTAATCCTTTTCACATTTTCATTACAGTTTAAACAATGGTTTCTACATAAAATAGGGTTTTGCGGACACTCGAACACCTTATCCAAAGGGTCAAGGGGATTTAGTGATATATAAGTAAATAAAAATATCATTTTTAGTCATGTGACATAACAACTATAGATCGGAGAAACATTTTAACCACATGGTCAAGGGAATTAAGGAAATAAAGGGTAAGTGTAACAATTAAAGTCATTTGAAACACAATGGAGAGAGAAAATGGGGAGCATAAACATGATATGAAGCTGGAGATAGATATCAATGGCCTCGATGTTGAGTCGCAACCGTGGAAGCCGAAACTCTAACGTTGATTTGGTTAACAATGACCAAACAACAATCAAATAAATGCACAATACACATGTTTAAGGTGGTTCGGCATATTGCCTACGTCCACAACCGTACAAAAGAGAGAGAGTTTATTCAAGATCCCAAAGTTACAATCACTCAAGGCAATTAGAGGTTCTCTCAAGGATTTCTTCTAGATTAGATCTCACCAAAGTATTGGCTCTAAAAGAACCTAAGTCCCCCTTATATAGTTAAGAAACTATTTACAATCGCTCAAATATCGAGGCAAGTCAAGGGCTCCCACAAAATCTCAAAATTGAGATTTTCCAATGTCAATTAGAACAAACAATTTGTCTATTCAAACAGACCCATTTTTATTCGAGCAAAGACCATTTACTATTCGAAGAAACAACCTTCTGTGTGTTCTGTTCGAATAGATCCAAAGTTTGTTCGAACAGACTTTGTTCTGTTCAACAGACTCAAAGTTTATTCGAACAAAAAATAGAGCATAAACAATTCTCCACCTCGTTGAAGATTTAATCAACCAAACAAAGCAAAATTTGAGCCGAACATCGCCACCCTCCAAACAAACCCAAAACAAACCCTCTCTACCATTAAATGTCCCTGAAGACCCAAACACACAAATGGCCCAAGGAAACCAAACAAACCAAGCGACCCAAAAGACCAATCTAAGCCAAGCATCCTAAAGGACTAAAAAACAAACCAAATGTCCCAAGGAACTAAAATTGACTGCACCAAATCAATGGTTGCCTACGTACCGTAGATCAAGTCGCCCATAGTTCCCAAAATCCAATCAATCAATATGAACTTAATTCCCGAAACAACTTTCATAAACATATTCGCCAGGTTATCTTTGGTGTGAATCTTCTTTAAAAGAATCTCACCCTCTTCCAGGACTTCTATGACAAAGTAATAACGCACATCAATATGCTTTATGAACTGATGATGAACCTGATCTTTGGCCAAGAAGATAGCACTTTGATTATCACAGAAAATATCAAGATGATCTATCTTAATACCTAAATCGCACAAAAGACCATTCATCCAAATAAATTCCTTTATCATCTCAGTCACCGCCATATAGTTTGCCTAGGTAGTAGACAGTGCAACCATTGACTGTTGCATAGATCTCCAACTAACTGGCCCTCCACCCAATGTTAACACATACCCGGTAGTAGACCGCCGTTTATCCAAATCACCCATATAGTCAGAATCCACATAACCCATACAAAACCGATCAATAAAATCTTGTTTACGAAATTCCAAACCAATATCCACAATACCTTTGATACCGTATAATTCATTCACATCACGTCAATGATCTCTACCCTGATCATGCATGTATTGACTAACCATACCAACCGCCTGTGAAATATCTGGCCGAGTACATGCCATAACATACATCAAGCTACCGACCATGCTAGCATAAGGAACTTGACTCATATAATCGCGTTCCCCATCAGTGTTTGGACACATAGAAACCTTAAGCTTAAAATGAGGAGCAAGAGGTGTACTTATAGATTTTGTGTTACCATCAATGCCAAATCTCTGAAGTACCTTCCTTATGTACATCATCTGAGTGAGACACACCGTTCCATTCGCTCTATCTTTATGAATCTCTATACCAAGAATCTTTTTTGCATCACCAAGATCCTTTATTTTAAATTCTTCACCCATTTGCTTTTTCAACCTATCAATCTCGCTTTCGTGCTTACACGCAATAAGTATATCATCCACATACAAAAGAAAGTAAATAAAGGACCCGCCATGTAACTTGCGTAAGTAGACACAATGGTCATAATGACTCCGTTTGTACTTCTGCCCAATCATAAACTGATCAAACCGTTTGTACCATTGTCTTGGACACTGCTTTAAACCGTACAATGACCTTTTCAGCTTACACACATAGTCTTCCTTCCCCATAACTTTAAGCCTACTCGGCTGAGTCATATAGATCTCTTCTTTCAAATTCTCATGCAAGAACGCTATCTTAATATCGAGTTGTTGCAACTCTAAATCAAATTGTGCTACCAAGGCCAATAGGATACGACTGTTAGAGTGTCTCACCACCGGTGAAAAAACTTTATTGTAATCAATCCCTTGGCTTTGAGTATAGTCTTTGGCTATGAGTCTTGCCTTTAAGCGTATATCATTATCAAGAGATCCTTATTTCTTTGTGCAAACCCATTTATAACCGATCGCCTTATTTCCCTTCGACAACTTCGAAAGTTCTTAAGTTCTATTATTGAGAAGAGAATACATCTTTTTACAAATTGGGGAGAATGGCGAAATTCGGAGAGAATGGCGATTCTTCTTTGTGATTTTACATATTGGGGAATCGGTTGCTTTTTGTGATTGGGTGTTCAGATTTCTCAAAGTGGTCCAGCATGGATCTCTGGGAATCAGAATTCCTGTTTCTCAAAACTGATCAGACAAGAGCTGGAGAGAAGATCACTCTGACTGGATCGTATGCTGAGGCTACAAAGCAGCAAATGGGTAGTAGTTGTTCGATTGATCAACTCCCTATTCCAGGGAGAAGAGGAGATTTCCCATCCATTAAAATTCCGATTCAAGCTCACAAACGAGGGTTAGATCGAAACAAATACAATTTGGTGGGGAGATTGGATCTTACGAAAATCAAAATCACAGAGGTTAGGCAGATTGCAATTGCTCTATAGAAACCTAATGGTGTCTGTAGAATTGTTCCAGTCAGTAAAGGATATTTCACTATTTTTCTGGACAACGAGGAGGATCGCAACAACATTTGGAGGGGGGGGGGGGGGGGGGGGGGGGGGGGGGGGGGTCCTTGGATGATCGATAAGCAGTTGCTCAGATTATCCCCTTGGAGTCCTTGATTTGATCCGGAGACACAAAAGAACTCCCATCCGGAGTTCTATCAACATGGATGGGAGATCCCATTTGAGTTGGTACGCAAATGGGATCTCCAATAGCTGGAGACAAGAGATTCATATGAGAAAACATAAGTAAACGCGCCTCGGCTTCTTGTACTAATTTTTCCTGGCACATTACTAATTCCCCCCGCGTAGATCTACTTATTGTTAATAGATCGGTAAGAGTATTGTTCCGATAGATAACTCTTCTATAGAGTTCATTAATATCTGAACTCATTGGTTTACCCCCATCTATCTGAATGATCGGTCTCAATTCGGGAGGAAGAACTGGTAATAGGCACAAAACCATCCATTCTGGTTCTACATTTGTTCGAATAAAATGCTTAGCTAATTCCATGCGCCTAACCAAAAAATTCTTTCTTCTTCCTATTTTTCTATCTTCCCATTCATTACCGGTGTTCCCTTCTTCTGCTAATTCTTTCCATTCTACCAATGAATAATCCGTAATAAGTAGCAAATCCAGATCGGCTAATTGTTCTCTGACAGCACCGGCTCCAGTAACAATTTCGCGATTTCTAAATGTATCGAAACCTTGGGTAGTAAAAAAAAGCGGGATGCTGTATTTCCAGGATTGGATTTCATATTCGAATAAACCTCGTAATCGTAAGAAAGTAGGTTTTTTAGCGACGGGCCTAGCAAAAGAAAAATTGGGATAGGTTCCTATAGGATTTCCCCCCTTCAAAATCGGACATGAAGGTTTCCTCTCATCCGGCTCAAGTAGTTACACCAAATAAAGACAAAGAAAGGGTTTCTCAAAAAAAAAAATTATAAAACCCCAAAGGATCTACTCCTTACTCAAGTTTCCAGGGAGGACCAACCAAGATTGATTCATTTTTTTATTGAATTACGGCATAAATTAAACGAAATGTTAAATTCTTGAGTAGTCTACTTCCCTTCGAATAAGGTATTCCTTATCTTAATCTTAAAAGAATACCTTGGAATCCATAAGGGATTTACTTGTCTATGTATCGTTTCTTTCGATCTTTTTAGGTCCCTACTTTACCTCGACGGTTATGTCATGATGCCCTTAATAAAGCCTATATGCGATGAATAGACTACTGTAACCATAACCATGCCATATTTGCGTTTCTTGCTTGACATTATTTCTTTCTAAACGAAAAGTTTAATTTTCAATTCTACGAAAAAAAAGTATTTTTCACGAGGTGCAACTAGCAATTCCTACTTATCTATTACGGAATCGACCATAGATCTATTCCCTTTGATTTAGAGTATTGAATACACCCATAATTCTGAGCTTCATGTTACTCCTTCCAAGAGACATGTCAGAGCCAGGGCATCCCGATGGGATTGAAAGGGATGACAGTTTCCCATTCCGAATCTATAAAAAAAGAATTTCGATCAAATCACACATCGCAGTATACGAGGCCTTCTAATTCCTGGACATGAGTTACTAGGAAGACGTTTCAAATACCGCACATGAGTTACTGGACATGCCAATTTAATGTATCCCATTTGATATCTTCGTATCCGAGAATCAACAAATTCGACTCCGCATTGTTCACAAAATTTCGGGTCTTCTTTTTCATCTCTGATTACTCGATAATTTCCACAAGCACAAATTCCACTTTTTATAGGCCCAAAAATTCTTTGACAAAACAATCCATCCTTTTCTGGTTTATTTGTTTTGTAATGAAAAGTATAGGGTTTTGTCACCTCCCCCAACTATCTCTCCATTAGGTAGCATTTTATTGGCCCAAGCACTTATTTGTTGAGGAGAAACTGATCCAATTCGAAGTTGTTGATGTTTATACCGGTCAATCATAGAAGAAAAATGCTGATTCATTCCTATCAAGCTTCCTTCCTATTAATCTGGAAGTTCTTCTCAGATACAAGGAAATGATTCAGTTCCAGAGCTAAAGATCGTAGTTCTCGAACGAGCAATCGAAAAGATTCTGGAGCATCCTCGGGGCTAGGTATTGTTCCTCCAATGATCGTAGTACCAAGTACTTCCTGACGAGCTCTAATATGATCAGATTTATAAGTAAGCATCTCTTGTAAAATATGAGCAACACCAAACCCCTCTAGAGCCCAAACTTCCATTTCTCCTACCCGTTGTCCCCCTTGCTTGGCCCTTCCTCTAAGGGGTTGTAGTGTAACAAGTGCGTAATGTCCACTGGAACGTCCATGGATTTTATCATCAACCTGATGAATCAATTTCAGAATATAGGATTTTCCTATTATAACAGGTTGTTCAAAAGGATCTCCCGTTCTTCCATCAAATATTCTGCTTTTTCCCGGATATTCAGGTTCAAATACCCACGGATTCACTGTTTGCTTACTAGCTTCATATAATTCGGAAAACACAAGTTTTCTCGAAGCCTCTTGCTCATATCTCTCATCAAAGGGTGCTATTCGATAATGCCTGTCTAGTAGAGCCCCCGCTAACCCAAGCGAGCATTCAAATATCTGTCCTACATTCATTCGTGAAGGGACTCCTAATGGGTTGAAGACCATATCAACAGGTGTTCCGTCTTGTAAATAAGGCATATCTTGTCTAGGCAAAATCTTGGAAATGATACCCTTATTCCCATGTCTTCCAACTACTTTATCACTTACTTTGATTTCACGTTTCTGGATTATAACTGGAACCCCTTTTTTTCTGGATCCATCTCACATCAATAACTCGACCTCTGCCACCCATAGGTAGTTTTAGACAAGTTTCTTTTGCAGTGGATACCTGAATGCCAAGTATGGCTCGTAATAATCTATCTTCCGGGGCATAGGATGATTCTTTTGCCATCTGAGGCGTTAATTTACCTACTAAAATATCACCTGTTTCTACCCAAGATCCTAGCATCGCAATTCCATTTCTGTCTAAATTACGGAGTAAATGGGCTTCTAAATGCGGTATTTCATTAGTGATCTTTTCAGGGCCTTGGCTTGTCACATGAGTCTGAATTTCATATTTCCGTATGTGAAAAGAAGTATAAATATCTCCATATACTAAACGTTCACTAATTAGTACCGCATCTTCAAAATTGTAACCCTCCCACGGCATATAAGCTACTAATACGCTTTTCCTAAAGAGAGTTCGCCGCCAACTGTAGCGGCACCATCCGCTAAAATTTGTCCCTTTTTAATGCATTTACCCCGCGGAACTTGGGGTTTTTGATGCATACAAGTATTCTTGTTGGAACGTTGATACATAACCAAAGGAATGTTTAAAGTGTCTCCATTGCCTGATAAAAGTATCTTGTCAGTATCGCTATAAATGATCTTTCCCTCGTGTTCGGCTATAATGGAAACTCCCGAATCTAGAGATGCTTGGCGTTCCAACCCAGTTCCAACAATGCACTTCTCAGATCGAGAAAGCGGAACTGCTTGACGTTGCATATTAGAGCTCATTAAAGCCCGATTCGCATCATTGTGTTCGATAAAAGGAATGAGGGAAGCTCCAATAGAAAAATATTGGAAGGGAAAAATGCTTCGAAGATGAATCTGTTCCCATGCAATAGTCAAGAATTCTTGGCGTTGGGCAGAACCATGGGCACTCCCATCCATATTGATAGAACTCAATCCGACTTCGGATATTTTGCAAAAGTTTTGGTGGATATTGATCTTGCTGAACCTATTCCAAACAAAGTGTTGGTGGAGGTGGAAGATGGAGATTTTTGGCAAAAGGTGGAATTGGGAACACTACCAAAATTCTGCCCTCACTGTAAAATGGTAGGGCATAATCTGGCTGAGTGTAGAGGTGCTAGAGCTCAAGTTCAAAGAGAAGAAGAAATCAAAGACAAAAGGAATCAGGAGGAAGCAAGAAAAGGAGTAGGGGAGCACAAACCAGAGGGGAGCTCCTTTACGAAGAATAAAAAAAAGTAAATTAGGAAGAAGAAAAACAAGGAACAACTTGGAAAAGGGAAATTGATACCAGACCCTCCTGAAAGGCAGGAAGTTGGGGAGGATCAGGATACCATTGAAGAACAAAATCAAGCCTTGATTTTGGTGGAAGAATGTAAGAATAAAGACTCAGGAATTGGCTATACTTCAGCTAGCAAGGAAGGAGTTGCTTCCATTTCATCGGGCACTGGGGTAAATGCAAACAGCTCTGCCGGTACCTATGCCTATATAACTGCTCAACTTATCAGAGAAACCTCTTTGGTTTTGGTGAACAAGGAAGAGAACTGGGCAGACATGGTGGAGGATGAGGAAAGGGATGAAGCCTGCGTTGCTAAATCCACAAGCCAAAGTAAGACCAATACAAAGAAAGGTACAAAAAAAACAAGGGCTACGGGAGTAAGGGTTAACCACCCCAGAACCAGATCTCACACAAAATCTAAGTTTTTCTGATGAGAGTGATCTTCTGGAACATTAGGGGTATTGCCAACAAAAAATCTCTTTTTTCTCTCCAAAGATATGTGAAACTTTATGCTCCTCAAATTATTTTCATTGCTGAGCCTAAAATCAGGCCAACTCAATTTTTTCATGGTTTATATAATTTCAACAATGCTATAATCTCTAATGATCTTAATGTCAGGATTGGAAACTTGTGGTGTTTGTGGAGCAAAGAGATGCCTACACCTACTTTAGTTTCTTCTTCTTTTCAGCAGATTACAGTGTTGTGTAATGGGGCAATCATTACAGCTGTGCATGCAAGTACTTTCAAGATTGTGAGAAGGGGGCTTTGGAAAGAGCTTGTTACTGTTAGTCAGCTTAATCTTCCATGGCTTGCAGTGGGAGATTTTAACATAATTAGACTTCAGTCAGAGAGGTTTGGAGGTACGGGTCCAACGCTAAGTGCTATAAAAGAGTTTGGATAGAGCTTTGTTCAACAACTTGTGGGCTGGAAAATTTGATGGGTAGAAGGTGAAAGCTCTGGCAAGAAAAAATTCAGACCACTCTGCATTGGTGGGAGGGCCAAACCCCATCCCGAGGCCTACAAATATTCCATTTCGATTTTTCAAATGTTGGATAGAGATTCCAGGTTTTCAGGATTTGGTTAAAACTACTTGGGAGGTGCCACAAGATGGAAATCCTCTTATTAAGCTAATGAAAAAGCTGTAAAGACTTAAAACAAAAATCAAAAGTTGGAGGAAAGCAGCAACAAGGGGTCTAGCAGCAGAGATTTCCACTTGGAGTCTCCACTTACTTATTGAATTCACTGATGATGAGATCCAGATCAAGGAGGCTACAGATATGGAGAACAAGCTCAACAAGTTATTGAAGATTGAAAATTCTATGTGGAAGCAGAAAGCGAGATCCAAGTGGCTGACTGATAGGGAAAGGAATTCAGCGTACTTTCACTCCATTCATAGAATCAAAATGACGAAGAATTGCATCACTGAGGTGGCCAAGGAGGACGGATCCTTAATCACTGATTTGAAAGAGATTCAATCTTTCATTGTTGATCATTACTCGGCTAAGTTTAGAAGAGAAGAAGCTTGCATCGATGCAGACCTGATCAATCTGATTCCGGCGGTTGTTACTGCTGAGCAAAACTGCCATTTACACGGCATTCCCAATGATGAAGAGATCAAGCTAGCTGTCTTTGAACTTAGCAGCGATAGCTCTCCGGGTCCGGATGGGTTTAGTGGAGTGTTTTTCCAAAGCTTTTGGGGCATTATTTCGTGGGATGTGTGTGCTGCGATTAGATCATTCTTTGTTGATTCAATCATTCCTAAATGTTACAACTTTAATTTTATTATGCTTGCTCCAAAAAATGCTAACCTATCAACTTTGCAGAATTTCAGACCAATATGCCTGAGCAATTTCAGCTTCAAGATCATCACCAAAATGCTAGCTTCCCGATTGAGTGTAATTACTCCAAAAATTATCTCTGTCGAGCAAAGCGGGTTCATCCTTGGTCGATCTATCCAGAATAACATGGCTTCTGAGCTTATTAATGAAATGGGAACTCAAAGAAAAGATGGTAATGTTGCGATCAAAATTGATATTGCGCAAGCTTTCGATACTGTGAGTTGGGATTTTCTGTTTGTGGTTCTTCAGAAATTCGGCTTCTCTGACACTTTCGGCCATTGGGTTAAAGTACTTCTGAAGAGTGCTAACATTTCAGTGATTATTAATGGGGGGCCTTGTGGGTTCTTTAAAGCCGAGAGAGGATTACGACAAGGGTGCCCGCTTTTTCCGCTTTTATTTGCTCTGGTAGAGGATGTTCTGAGCAGAGGAATCAACTGGCTACAAAGGAACAAAATCATTAAACCGATGGTGACTCTTAAAGGTTGCAATAGCCCCTTTCATCTGCTCTTTACAGACGATATTATCATCTTTGCCAATGGGAATCTCAGATGATTGCATGCGCTTAAAGATCTTCTCCAAGTTTACCAACAATCGGCTTGCCAGTGGATCAGCAGCAGTAAATGTAAAATTTTTAGCGGGGCATTGTCTGCCCAGAGAAGAACTACTATTTCCAATCTTTTTGTGTTCAGTGCTGGGGTGCTTCCGGAGAAATATTTGGGCATTCCTTTGATTCAAGGCAGGGTGACGAGAAGTACCGTCTCTCCGCTTATTGATAAAATCAGAGCAAGGGCTACAAAATGGAGTGGCAAACTCCTTTCTTTTCCAAGCAGAGTAATTCTGATCAAGTCTATTCTCACTAGTCTTCCAATTATCAACATGGCGATCTACAAATGGCCAAGGGCATCCATTAAAGAAGGAGAACAAATTATCAGAAATTTTCTTTGGTTAGGGGATCCTTCAGTGAGAAAGTTGGTGACGGTCAGCTGGGATAAAGTGTGCAAGCCTGAAGAAGTGGGCGGCCTGGGGATATTGTCTCTCAAATACATTAATATGGCGTTGATGATGAAAATGGGTTGGGGCTTTCTTACATCTCAGGAGCCGTGGGCTGATTTTTTTAGAGCCAAGTTCACCAAGAAGAATGGGGAGACTATCAATTATTTCAAACCTTCTTCCATCTGGAATGGGCTGAAAGGTGCTATAAAGACGATTGAGAACAACTCAAGATGGCTGATTGGGAATGGTCGCAATATTGATTTCTGGAGAGAGACTGCTGGGTGGCCGATTATTCACTGATGGAAGCTGTTTCGGTGGATCCTGAAATCTGGAGGTATCTTTCTGTTAAACTGAGCTCTATTATTGATCATTCAGGCTGGTGTGCGCCTCCCATGGTGGCTGACTTCCTAGGTGAACATGGCATTGATCTCAGAATGGAAGTTAATAGAAATCTGATCGACAAAAGGCTTTGGAGACATCATACTCAAGGAACCTTCACAGTGAGAAGTGCTCTTGACGCTATTAGAAGTAAGAACCCAAAGGTTTGGTGGAACAAATTTATGCATTGTCAAGCCTTGCATCCAATGTCCAAGTCCTTCTTGTGGAGAGTTGGTCAGAATGTGCACGCAACGGAGAACAACTTGAGACGTCGTGGGCTCTCCTTCCCTTCTAGATGTTCTCTCTGTCACATGCACTCAGAATCAATGCAGCATCTTCTTTGGGATTGTGGTATTGTTGCTCCTCTTTGACAGTGGCTTATTGATTTGTTTATGCTCAACAGCTTCCCTAACAACATGCAAGAGCTGCTGGGTTTGGGAGAAACGATGAGCAGGTACATAAAAGATCTTTGGCGCACTGCCGTGATTAATCTCTCGCATCTTATCTGGCTGGCAAGGAACTCGATCATCTTCAGAGAAGAGAGGTATAACGGAATCAAGATTAAAGTGCATTTGATGGTGCTGATTAAGGAAGCTGCTTCTCCTTCGGTTAACAGTATGCATAATACGATAGCTGATTTGCAAATGATTTCGAAGTTGGGGGTGAAAGCTCGAGCTAGGCCTGCCCCATGCATTGCGAGCTGCAGATGGAAGCTGCCTTGGTTCGAAGAGATCAATCTAAACTGCTACAGCTCCACTCTAGGGAACCCGGGTAAGTCTGGATTGGGGGTGATTGCTCGGACTCACTCGGGCAAAGTTTTGGGGGTTCGTATTAAAGGTTTGGGAGTTCTTAACAGACCTGAAGCTGAATGTTGCGCGTTATTGGAGGCCATGAGTTGGGCTGCTGATATGGGTTGGCAGAAGATTTGGCTTTAAGCCGACTATGATGCTACAGTTAGTTCGTTCATTAATAACGCGGTCCCTTGGAAGTATCGCACTAAATTGGCGGGATTGCAAAATATTCTTTCTTCATTCCGGATATCATATATCTTGAAGGAAGGGAACTTCTCCGCGGCTCAAGCTGCCAAAAAAGAGCTTGCTATGCCTTGTTTCGAGATGGAAGACTTTGTAGAATCTCCTCATTTCATCTCTTGTTTTGAGGATCCCTTGGTAGAATACTTTAGAGTTTCTTAATTTGTTTTTGTTTGGGTGTAGGTTCTGCCTCCCCTCTCTTATACTCTTGTTTTGTCTCTTATTCAATCATTCCTTTTGCAAAAAAAGAAAGAAAGATAATACATCTCTTCCCTCATCGCCCCCTCCCAATACTTAGCCTTAGAACCATAAATAGCTCCCTTATAGGTAGAAGGAACATCCTCTTTAACGACCGGAAGTGGATAGGCTACCATGGCCTTTGCCTTTGTAAGCCAGCTTGGTTTACTTACATCTCTCTTTGGTTTACTCATTGTGATTGACTCCGCCACCAGAATCTCTTCATCCCTACTACCAAATACTCAACCTTCATCCGTGTCTTCATCACTTGGAACATGAACTAGTGGCTCATCACCCGTTGTCACACCGGTAGATGACACCCCCTTTAGTACGGAGCTCTCTGGCCAATATGAAGATGCATCAATCTTCACATGCTGCAATACCTCACTTGTAGTCTTCTCTGTGTGCTCAAAGCCATGTAACTTCATTATAGAAGTCTCATCAAAAGTGATATCTCTGCTCATAATGATCTTTCAGTCTCTCGTATCCCACAACTTGTAGCCTTTCACACCTTTCTTCTTACCTAGAAAAATGACCTTCCTTGCTCGTAGATCCAACTTACCATCTTTAACATAATAGTATGTCAGATACCCAAATATACGAAGAGTATCATAATCTGTAGCAGGTTCTCCCGACCAAGCTTCCATTGGTATTTTACCCTCAATTGAAGCTAAAGGCAACCTATTAACGATTAATCATTTTTCATCTCGATTAATCTCGCAATTTAGGTTTTAATCCTTTTCACATTTTCATTACAGTTTAAACAATGGTTTCTACATAAAATAGGGCTTTGCGGACACTCGAACACCTTATCCAAAGGATCAAGGGGATTTAGTGATATATAAGTAAATAAAAATATCATTTTTAGTCATGTGACATAACAACTATAGATCGGAGAAACATTTTAACCACATGGTCAAGGGCATTAAGGAAATAAAGGGTAAGTGTAACAATTAAAGTCATTTGAAACACAATGGAGAGAGAAAATGGGGAGCATAAAGATGATATGAAGCTGGAGATAGATATCAATGGCCTCGATGTTGAGTCGCAACCGTGGAAGCCGAAACTCCAACGTTGATTTGGTTAACAATGACCAAGCAACAATCAAAGAAATGCACAATGCACATGTTTAAGGTGGTTCGGCATATTGCCTACGTCCACCACCGTACAAAAGAGAGAGAGAGCTTATTCAAGATCCCAAAGTTACAATCACTCAAGGCAATTAGAGGTTCTCTCAAGGATTTCCTCTAGATTAGATCTCACCAAAGTATTGACTCTAAAAGAACCTAAGTCCCCCTTATATAGTTAAGAAATTATTTACAATCGCTCAAATCTCGAGGCAAGTCAAGGGTTCCAACAAAATCTCAAGATTGAGTTTTTCCAATGTCAATTAGACCAAACAATTTGTCTATTCAAACAGACCCATTTTTATTCGAGCAAAGACCATTTACTATTCGAAGAAACAGCCTTCTGTTTGCTATGTTCGAATAGATCCAAAGTTTGTTCGAACAGACTCAAAGTTTATTCGAACAGAAAATAGAGCATCAACAATTCTCCACCTCGTTGAAGATTTCATCAACCAAACAAAGCAAAATTTGAGCCGAACATCGCCACCCTCTAAACAAACCCAAAACAAACCCTCTCTGCCATTAAATGTCCCTGAAGACCCAAACACACAAGTGGCCCAAGGAAACCAAACAAACCAAGCGACCCAAAAGACCAATCTAAACCAAACATCCTAAAGGACCAAAAAGCAAACCAAATGTCCCAAGGAACCAAAATTGACTGCACCAAATCAATGGTTGCCTACGTACCGTGGATCAAGTCGCCCATAGTTCCCAAAATCCAATCAATCAATATGAGCTTAATTCCCGAAACAACTTTTGTAAACATATTCGCCAGGTTATTTTTGGTGTGAATCTTCTTTAAAAGAATCTCATCCTCTTCCAGGACTTCTATGACAAAGTAATAGCGCACATCAATATGCTTTATGAACTGATGATGAACCTGATCTTTGGCCAAAAAGATAGTACTTTGATTATCACAGAAAACATCAAGATGATCTATCTTAATACCTAAATTGCACAGAAGACCATTCATCCAAATAAATTCCTTTATCATCTCAGTCACCGCCATATACTTTGCCTAGGTAGTAGACAGTGCAACCATTGACTGTTGCATGGATCTCCAACTAACTGGCCCTCCACCCAATGTTAACACATACCCGGTAGTAGACCGCCGTTTATCCAAATCACCCATATAGTCAGAATCCACATAACCCATACAAAATCGATCAATAAAATCTTGTTTACAAAATTCCAAACCAATATCCACAATACCTTTGATACCGTAGAATTCATTCACATCACGTCAATGATCTCTACCCGGATCATGCATGTATCGACTAACCATACCAACCGTCTATGAAATATCTGGTCGAGTACATGCCATAGCATACATCAAGCTACCGACCATGCTAGCATAAGGAACTTGACTCATATAATCGAGTTCCTCATCAGTGTTTGGAGACATAGGAACCTTAAGCTTAAAATGAGGAGCAAGGGGCGTACTTATAGATTTTGTGTTACCATCAATGCCAAATCTCTGAAGTACCTTCCTTATGTACATCATCTGAGTGAGACACACCGTTCCATTCGCTCTATCTTTATGAATCTCTCTACCAAGAATCTTTTTTGCATCACCAAAATCCTTTATTTTAAATTCTTCACCTATTTGCTTTTTCAACCTATCAATCTCGCTTTTGTGCTTACACACAATAAGTATATCATCCACATACAAAAGAAAGTAAATAAAGGACCCGTCATGTAGCTTGCATAAGTAGACACAATGGTCATAATGACTTCGTTTGTACTTCTGCCCAATCATAAACTGATCAAACCGTTTGTACCATTGTCTTGGAGACTGTTTCAAACCGTACAATGACATTTTCAGCTTACACACATAGTCTTCCATTCCCATAACTTTAAGCCTACTCGGCTGAGTCATATAGATCTCTTCTTTCAAATTCTCATGCAAGAACGCTATCTTAATATCGAGTTGTTGCAACTCTAAATCAAATTGTGCTACCAAGGCCAATAGGATACGACTGTTAGAGTGTCTCACCACCGGTGAAAAAACTTTATTGTAATCAATCCCTT